>JAZDUA010000318.1:0-677500 GCA_038098605.1 Gryllus longicercus | reverse complement strand
TTAGAGAGACTTTTTTTAAGTATGAATGGGAGCATTTCTTAGTAAACACGACGCGTTTTCATAATGGCCATTATGGGTTTCGAAAATCAAAATCTACGGAAACAGCCATATTTTCTTTTCTTAAAGATACCGTGTCATCCATGGATCAAAACCAAGCACCTACTGGAATATTTTTAGATCTTGCAAAAGCTTTTGACGTCATTGATCATAGCATTTTACTTTCAAAATTACCTTCGTATGGAATTCGTGGTGTAGCTCTAGATTGGTTATGTTCGAACCTTAAACAACGATCTCAGAGAGTAGAAATACCTTACTGAAACAATGGAACATTATGTACACACCTTACTGATTCTTTGCCAATTGCATGTGGATTCCCGCAGGAATCGATTTTAGGTCCTCTTCCTACGATACGTAAATGATATGTCCTCGACGATTAGGAACGGAAGAACAGTTCTCTTTGCGGATGATACGAATATTCTTTGCAATAAAGAAACCGTAAATCAGATATTTCAAATTGGTTCCGTAATAACAAATTAATAGTAAATGAAAATAAAACTATTTCAATGCATTTCTCCATTACAAACAGCTCGGCACTTCACCGAAAATGAATGGCACGCCATCGACTGATGTTAAGGTAACTAAATTTTTAGGTATTTCAATTCAGTCAAACCTTAAAGGAAAGTACATTTAAATGAATTGAACAATAAATTAAGATCTTTATGCTACGCTTTCAGAATTCTTTCAAATTCAGTCAGCCTCCACACTGCTCGTTGAGTATATTTCGCGAATGTTCATTCCCGCCTGAGATATGGCATAATATTTTGAGGAAATACATCTTATAGCTCCAAGACTTTTAGATTACAAAAAAGAATTGTTCGAATAATAAGCAAATCCTACCCACGTGAATCTTGTAAGCCTCTTTTTATTAATCTAGATATTTTACTATTACCTTGTCTTCTCATATATGAATTTTTTTTTGTCAAAAATAACTTAAGGGCGGGAATATATTTTCGGCAAACCCCGTTGTCTATAACTACAACACTCGACGTAGTAATCACATTCATCAGGTAACAGTATCAACAGCTCACTACAAAAAATTCTCATATAATACATGTACATTATTTTACACCGCCTTGTCAGATGACATTAAACGATTAAATTCGATACAAAAGTTTGTCCCAAGTAATTTTTTTTCTGCTGCACAACTGTTTCTATGCCATTAGAGACTATACCGAGTATTTAAAAGGAAAGTAATATTTATTTTAACAATGACATTTAATGTATTATATATCATTTTGATTGTATAATTGTAAAAAACCTGTAACAACACTTTAGCTTCTGGGTCAATGACCCCATCTCAATCAGGTTTTCATCCAGTTTCCCTGATCCTCGAGGAAATGCTGAGATGGTTCCTTGTTTTGCTTCTGGACATAATTGTAATTTCAAATTAACTTCTACCCTTAGCTCCTCACATACAGTTTTTAACTGCTTTTGACGTAAGTAAATAAGTTGAGAGTCCAATTTCGTTGTCCCGACGGTCGGTCCGTTGTGTTTAGAACCTTTTTCTTTTTCCAGCAACATTTTCCTTTCCATTCCTCTTTTTCTATACATTTACTATACCATTCCTCTTCCTAATCTTCATGTTTTTTATTGCCAATTCTAGCCTACATAAAGTGAGACTTTCAAAATGTTCAATGTCCAAAGCAATAGCAGTTCCATTAAAAATTTCCTTCATCTTTAGTTTATTTAATAAGACCTCTCGTCATAATGATTAAAATAATTACCCTTGCCAAATTAAAATTTTGAAATTTGATGACTTATCTTTTTAAAATTTTAATTTTCTTGATCATTTTAACAATTTTAGAATTCTTGCAATTTTGTCTTGAAAAAATCTTTGATTTCTGTTTGCCGCACGCCAATCAAATATTCTGGTCACGTACTACAACCACTACTTTCTTTCAGAAAACTCAAAAGTCAAAGTTTATGAAGAACTATCTACCGTACATATGCCGTTAGGTTAGGCACGTTCCTCCGCTACTACCAATTTTACCACATGACTAGCGTCACAATCGTCAGCAATGCTAAAGTCAGACAAGGGCCAGCTGACTCTCAGTCAACTCTTCAGAAATGAATTTCTTTCTGAATAACAATCTATTATTTTCATCCTAGTACATTTAGTACTAGGGTATTTTTAGAATCTACAACTTATCTTCTATAGATTCGTGGATCTGCTAAGCAGTGAACCAGTGGCGTAACGTTCGGGCCCAATGCCAGCGAGCCCAAGGCCGCAATACGGGCGAGCCAGGGTAAAAGAATGCCCGTTTTTAAGGGATATTTTTTTATTATTTAAGGTACTGACACTACTCTACTTGTATTGGTAACTCACTGTTACAAAGAGGGCCCGGGGGCTCAGTTAAATGTTTTGCGGGCGAGTCAGCCCTCATTTCGTTACACGACGGCCTCTCAAAGCTTTCTGATTATTTATATTTTCCCCCCAACAACTTCCCCTATTGATAGACAGGAACAAACTACTGCATCACGCCACTCGGTATACGTGGAAATAAAAGAACAGTTGCAGAATACCAGTTCCAAGATACTGTAACAAGTTCCCTTGGATCTAATATACTGCAACTGTTCTTTTTTGTGTAGGGTTAATAAAATACTTCACGACTCCGAGGAAAGCAGAGCAGACCAAATTCTAAGAGTGATGTACAGTAAAATAAAATATAAAGAAAATAAATAGTATTTCATTAAAATTTGAACCAATATTACATTTAAAAAATGCTAAACCCTGTGGTTTATATAAAATTGATATTTTTCTTCTTTCAAAGGATTTGATCTGAAGAAAGCCCGGGCAACGCTAGGTATTTTGCAATCGTCTCACATATTATTTCAGTAGTATACATACTTTTTGCGACTCTCACGCACAACCGAAATTTATAAATGATGTCTCTAAAGAGAGAATTTCGTGAAGACGTGACAAATTGCACTTTTATTTAAAAATTTAAAGGATTTATTTCAAAAACGCATCTAAATATTCATGACAAACGCAACCCGCAGCACTCCGTCAGCTAAATCGTTAAATAACTCCTAAACAAAGCGTTTTAGAGACTTAATAACTAAAATTTTGTGGCCAAATGCCTCGGAAATAAACATTGAATTATTGCTGATATTGAATTTTCAATACTTCCCAAATACTACCAATGCCACCTGTATTTCAGTTCTTGGTGATGGTGGCCATCTTTGTGACGTCACCTTTAGAAGACTTAGATCCCTCTATCTTTTATTGTTTACGCTTTCTGAGTGCACCGTGGTTTGCGCAGACTGACGAGGTTTATTTGCATAATTATTTATTCAAGATTCGCTCTCGTAGCAACAACTAGAAGTACTATTAATATTTTTTTATACCGATGAAGATTGTTTCTTATGTGTGTAGTGCAACGATTCATGTAACGTTTTGCCTTGGTCTACAAGTGTATTATACCTCATTGTGGAAGGAACTACGGTGGACACGGACCACATGTTCTTAAGTTTGTTTCGCGATACCCTTAGAAAAAAATGTACCGCTGCCTTCATCGGCACGATTCCCACACAACAAACGAATGTGAGTATTGACATTCTTGTTTCTGTGACAATTTTGTTTGATAGAAAAGAGCGTTGTAGGCAAAATCTGATAACCAGAAATGTTCGCTCCCGTGTAATGAAACTATTTTGCATCGAAAAATTAATTACAGATATGACAAAATTATTTTTGTCAAAATAACCTAACTACCCACTCCTCTCGCAATTAGCGAAACGAGGTCTCAAGAAACTGTGCGAGGATAATACCACACCTTACATATCTACTAAATTCTAAACGTGCATATTATTCTTATTCAAAATCTATTTCTTTTTATCACTCACTCCTCAAATTTCAAACTGGTAACTTAAGTCAATACACGTTTATGGACAATACAGTTCAGGAAGAGAAATTATATATCTGAAAACATGAACTAAAAATGAAATTTAACGATTTAAAAAATATGGTAACAAATGGTATTTATTGTAAATACCAGGTGAATATATTCGGTTTATTATTTTTTGGCTCAGAATTGGTTTTCTTGAGGTACATAAGAAAATGCGAATTCTCGCAAGGATACGCGTATATTATAAACTAGTACTTCTTATCTTGTAAAATATTACACGAAATAGCACAACGTACGTCTCTACTTTTCATCATTTGACTAAGAGACGTGTTTGGCTTGAAGTCAGATAATGCAAATCGGGTATGAAAATTATTTATTAAAGCATCAAATGACCGAGCACCATTTCTTCAAAAATGCAGAGTTTCGGTAGATTTTTTGTTTTTCAGGCATGTAAATTTAATTTATTTCATTTTGTTGTATATAAAGCAACATTTAGGCCATCTATTGAGATTACATTAAAATTTTCGCGTTTGTTAATATCTCGAATACAAGTTTTGGCACTTGGTCAATTGATGCATAACACCATCCCATTGTGCAGCTCTCTCGCGTAACCGTTCCGAGTGATGCCGGTCGTCTTTATTTGTTTTGTAAATAATTGCCCAAACTTTTTGTTTAATACCCACACGAAAAATTCCGAGTGGGTAAAATACCCACTTGGAATTTGGAGCGAGAAATATACCATAACTTCAAATTCCAACCAAGTTTCTCATTATTGCGTCGACTCAAAAATTATTTGCGGTCTCTATGTTAGAATATTGCCCCAACAGTATTGTAATTTTACATGTTTATAGCTGCATGACTGACACAAGCGATTGGCAAAAAATGTTAATGTTTATCGACCTAGCAATCAGTTTATACCGTCTATTAAGGTGAGTCACAGTGTATGATTGGCCAGTAGGTAGAAGCGGTAAGAAAAAGCGATAAACTGAGATACACCGCCCTGATTCGGGCATTTTGTATATATAATTAAACACTATTGGTATTTATTTCACGAGTGGAATCATCTGCGTAAATGGCATGTTGTTCTGAATTAGACATTCTAAAAGAGACTCAAGAAGTCTACAGGACGAAAGTATATTCCTGAACAAGAAAATTACAACAAAATCAACCCTCCTTTGGCGAAAGAAAAGCTATGGTTATTTTTCCAAGTACTGAAAAGTACTCCATCTTCTAAAATATGATTGAAGACACTTATTTCATCAACATTCAACATCACTGTCATTAACTGCATCAGGCTCAGGAGGTACTACTCGCACAACTTCTCTTGAACGATGACCTTGCTTCCCCCTCTCTGGCACAACAAACAGATGAAGGCAAAAGCTCGCAGCGATCACTGACGACATTTCAAACACATCTTCACTGACGCGAAATAGAAACAATTTTAATTTGAAGAACTTCTATCCGTTATTTTCTCCAAAAATCTAAAGAAATGACCGAAGCAAGTAAAAATCTATCACAGGAGATACCTCGAACTACTGAGAAAGTTAGAACGCAAGTTATTGGGAACGTTGCGAGGGCACGACTGATTCTCCAGATTCGCATTGCTTCATACAAATCTAGAGGCCGATTTCGTAACTAATACCCCAACTCTACCTGCATTTCTTCTATCCATCGTTCGAGATAAGTTGCGCGAGTCTGTCATCTAACTCTCCTTAATATTTAGAAAGTTATGCAGTTGTATGAAAATAATGTTCTAAAAGAAGAAACTAGATCAAAAATGTGAAAAAACAATGTGAACATACAAACTTGACCTCAGCATAAAAATTAACAATTTGTTTTTTCACAATACTTATTCATGAAATGACCACACATGTCCTGCCAACAGGACAGGAAATTTCAACAAATATTTGTGAATAATATAATTAATGGCCAAAACAAACTTTGTTTTTAACAAGAGTAACTATACAAACACACGCATACAACCGTAAAGAAACATACATTATTGGGGCGGAACAAACTTCTACCTAAAGATAAAATAAAATAATTGTTTATATAATGACATGGTAAATAAACGGACCGTCAGTAAATGCAAGAACTCATTACTCAAAATCAAGACAAATGAAACGCATCCACAATTTGAAATAAACTGCCATGTTTCAACTAGAGCATCCAGGTGTCATAGCTTGTTCCTAATTACCAAATAAAAGACGTATCACAAATGTCCAATGCATGGGGAGTGTAAGGTCTTACAGTCATTATGGTCCAATGTATTAAAACCCCCTAAAAGACAAAAAATGTTGAACACCGAGGGGAAAAAAAAAGAAAAAAAAAAGAATTGACACTTTACTGTTGCAATTACTACTGGTACACCTTTGTTCAATACTTTTACTTGTCTGTACCTGCACCTGTCTTCCAGATGATACTTGTGAATACTGTCGAAGTGTAGCTCTTGCCATGAAAACTGCATGGTCTTGTCAGAAGTTTAAACAATTCCACCTGAACTAATAATTCACATAACGTTTTCCAATCCCACTAGAACACATTCAAAATGTTAAAAACGTTACATTCAACATGTGTAGTGGAGACATACCTTTATAGGTTGATGAAACAAGATTCAATGCATTACAAAATACATCAACTATAAAAACATTTATCTTTATTATGGCATTTATCTAATTTTGGCAAGAGTATGAGTAACTAACAAAACTTATTTGACATATTCATGACTAAACCCCATCCAATATATTTTGTTATCAATCACTTAAACACTTCACATCACAAACAATATCAAGGAGCATCCTTCATGTTATTTTTTCTTTTTTTGGAGGGGGGGGAGGGGGGGCTGAATTTAATTCAATCCTTTGTTCTCAATGATCTTGATAATACTGGAAATTGTGAATTATAATAATTATAATTCTGCAATTATGATTTTTGACAAACCTATTACAAAAAGATAATTAAGCTTGGGATTTGTACACATTAATTATTCAAAATACCCACTTATTCTGGCATGCTTTCATATTTATACCTATTCTGGAAATGGAAGGCCCTATTCTTTACTTCAGAGGGTACCCATTAATCTTGTGTAAGGTAACGGGGGGTTGTAACATTGCCACCTCTTTGTTTCTTTTAAATTTCTACTTTGTTGCATCAATTTTCCCAATAATTGTTTTGACTATTTAAACTTTCACTAAAGTAAAATGTTTCTTCAAAATATTGAAGTGACAGCTTCCATAATTTGAAAGATTTTTTAATTTTTTCTACACAAGCAAAATGGCCGTGTTACCTTGCAGGGGTCAAACATTGCCACCTCTTATTTATTTTCAATTCTTTGGCAATATTTAAATGTGCGAGTTGGATAGAAAACAGAAACATATAAATATGCATCAGAATAAATTTTATGATTAATAGTATTTGGTTTTTGACTGTTTAAATACACTAAACAGGGATAAATGCTGCTTTGAGAACTTGGTCTACAATAAGTTTTAAATGTTTGACATTTTGATAAAATGAGATAGAGAAAAGTGCTTTCTCCTTTTTATATTTCCTCTGGGAAGCTCAGCAACAATATTGTATTTTGGCATAACACATTCATCTATGTCATTTAAAGTATACCTTCTAATACCATGCAGTTCAGTAGTTTTTTCCTACTTAATTTCAAACTATTTACATTTTCCATTGCTTGGTGGATTTTAACTTCATCATAGATTTACAAAACCTTAGATATTGGATTTTTTATTTGTCTACTGGCATTCTCTCTAAAAACAAGATAAAGTAAATGAATGAGTAGCTTCTCAAAGTTACAATGCAAGTATGGCGAGAACAAAAATAGTTTCTTTTGTATAAAATTTAATTAATCAATGTTTACAATTTATGTCATATGCTTTAGAAATGATACTTAAACTCACAAATGTCAACTGTTTCAGTGTAAGAATTTCTTCTTAAAGGATATAGATATACAGCATGGCAATGTTGCCCTGAAAGTAGTATATGCCATTTATATATTTTATCTTGTTTATTATGAATAATTATTAAGTCAAGACACAGCATACCTGGGATATGACTTTAAGTCATATGTCAATGTCGTTTATTTCAACTAAATTAACGAAATTTTGATTACAAGATTTCACTGCACCATAATATTTACAGACATTTTAGGTTACAACTGTAACCCAATGCAACAAACAATTATATACACCACGTATATAATGTTTCTAAGAGAGGTAGCTAACTATGGGAACAACCAGCAAATAAATTTACGATACAGACCATGCTACTTAAATGTTTCGAAGTTTTGGCAATGTTTCACTCCTGGCAATGTTACCCTTTGTTACCTTATCTATTTAATTACATTCTTTTTCCACTGCACAATGCAAAAACCATTTCATCATAATTGGATTCATACTTCTTACACTTAAAATACACACATTATTTGCTTACAAGAGCAAATTAATGTTTTGAAGTAATGTATATGTAATCAATTAATGAATGTTTATTTGTTAATAGTTTTAAATTTGCCTAAAATGCAGATTATGTAGCTATAGAAATAAAATTAACATAAAGTAAATAATTAACACTGAGTGAAACACACTATATGGTTTGATAGTTCTTTTAATTCTTTTACCAATTTTCAAATATTATTATAGTACAATCAGCTGTAAAAACTCAATTATTATTTTGATAATGTAATGACAATGACAATGTGTTTCTATGAACCCACCAGCACAGTCAATAAAGTAAACACTTTTACTTTCTCATAACAATAAGCTGCTATCATCCATCATCCATCTAATCTACACACTATCGGTGGTTAACAAGGTAGGAGATATATCTTGCGTCACTTTGCTACTGAATTTGCAGCTTCTTAGCCACTAATACAGCAGCACACTTTAAAGGAGAAAGTGGGATTATGGTTCACACTTTCTCTCATCTTGCATTTTGAAAAATACTGTCAAAAAATATAGATTTAGTACCCAAATTTTTTTTCTGTCAATGAAATAAGTCGCAAGAGTACATCTTTGTAACTACAATTATCTGTCATTAATAAAAATTAACATCATGGCAAATATGCAAAAGAAGGTTTCTAATTTAAAAAATCTTTATCCAAAACTTGTCAGGATCATTCCACTATCTAGGAATTTCCTAATGTGAAGAACCTAGTTACTTCCCAGGCATCTCTGCAACTACAATCACCACCAACATGCCTATAAAAGAATTGAGACTGTATATAGGGACACATCTGTGCATATGTGCCAATGTACTACCCTTATTGAACATTATATAACCTTAAAATGTTTGGCCAAATTATGAAGCCATTTACCCTGTATTACTGAGTAATGTATTGTACTATATTTTGTCATACTTGATTATTAAAAAAATAGACAAACTGTAGTGTTGCAAACCCTTTTGACCATTGAAAAAACAACTTGCTCCCACTCTCGGCACAGGCCTCTATGAAATGATGGGGCACACTGAGGTGAAGCTACTACCTTGGAAGTAGTATGAATGATCTGATAACAAATGGCACAAACAATATAGCAGATAAACCAGTGGCACACTTTCCAATCCTGTTCCGAATACCCACCTTCTCCTTTATAACATCAAATACTTTTGTTAAAAAAATTAGCATCTAAATGCTGCAACAAGCACTTCTATTATGTTAATAAGAAATTACAAACTAAGCAATTTACAACTACAGTTCATTCTCAATTTTTAATATTACACATTTTCAACCCTTTGAATAGAAAAATCAAAGAGCTTTCTTGCTCAAATTGGAATAGCCTATACCAACACATGATAATATAATTTTGTTTCCTCCAAGCTTCAATTCCTCTTCTTCTTCACTCCTTTGCCACGGTTCAAGTTTAAACATTAATCCCAAAAAATCTCTTATATGGCGCAAGAAGTGAATAGTGTAATTTGATAAAGGACCTATTTGATACTTGGATACATCTTTTGGTGCCAAGGCCATGAATAGTCCAATGAAACTTTGAAAAGCTGAATCTCCACATCCTCCACTGTGAATTTCTTCTAAAAGATTGTAAGCTGCTTCTTTTCCAACGTCTTCAGGAACAGAAGGAGGCAATCCACTCCCTGAAGGATTTGATGTCATTTCACCAGTATAAAATACACCATTAGTAGTTTCTGCAGTCAAACAAATTCCAAATCCAGGAGACTTCCCAGAAGAAGCGCCTTTGTGATGATCAGTATAGATATACACATCGGGAATGAATTTTAACAGAATTCCTTTAGCAGCATCAACAATACGATTTGCTATAGCTGGAGATACTCGCACTGCATACACCATACCACGTATTCTTTTCACTTTACCAGGATCTGTAAACTGAATAGATTTTAACTGTTTTCGAATAGGACACTTGAATATTACCTCTCCCCCACCTTCTGGAGCCATTCCACGCTTTGTTATCTTGAATTCCAAGCCATCATCAACAAGAAGAAACTTTTTTAGAATGGGCAATGCCCCATACATGATACAGTCCACAGAATTGTCTTCTAGATTATTTGTAACACCTTTCAAAACAGCATTTATAGCCTTTTTACAGAATGGTGCTAAAGCAATTAAAACTTCAAGATAATAGCCTATTCCTCTCTGCTTACAACAATCGTGCTCAACTGCACCTCCTATCAATAACCCAGGTTGAAAATATATTGAAGTACCTGTTGCATTCAACTCAATTTGTGTGCCGTTCGTTATTTTATCGAGAAGACGGATTAAATTCACTTCAAATTCTCTTAGACCTGGTTCAGTGTCATACTGTCTTATTTCCTTTATTCTAACGGGCTTGCCACTTAACACAGAAAGGATGAGCCTCTGCCTCAAGAAATTGCTTCCTTTAAAGTGGATAATAGTACTCACAGAAGTCATTTTGCTATAAAAGAAAAATTGCTTATCCACTTGTATCACAGTAAATTTATACTTCTCAACCACTACCACATTACTATTATTACTACTGTCGTCACAAGCAACTTCTTTGACACTATTTTCACCGTGTTCATTACTTTTTGACGCACGTGCTCACTGTAAGGATATGTGCACTGTGGTGCGCACGCGCAGGATTTCCGATTCCGAATCGATTTTAAGAAGATCGATCGTTTAAAACAAAAAGATCGATCTTTGAAATCGATTCCGTTCTTTTCGGTTTTTTTCGTAAATCGATTCTTTAAGCTTGAAATCGAATCATTTATACGCATCCTATCCACCATGAGCACTTCATATAATTTACTTTTGTACAGCAGTTGCTGTTTTTGACTTTCTTGTCAACTAAAGAGGGACTAAACCAAGGAAAAAAATTATAACCGTTTTAGTCTAAATTTTCATTTTGTAATAGAAAGGGCGCTTACGGACATATCCACGGATTTCTGTGAGTATGTATGTGATATATATATATATATATATATATATATATATATATATATATATATATATATATATATATATATATATCACAAAGATAATATAAATTATAAATAACATATATTATTTATCATAAAATGCTTTTAACTAAATTTATTAAATTTGTTATTTAATGAATACTTTATGGTTTTAAATTAAAAATTAGCAATAATTTGTTATTAAAATCTTTGAATTGAGAGCTGCAAAATGAGGAAAGATTAGAGTATTATATTTTTCTTTAGGCGTAGATGTATACCGGTAGAATTAAAGTAAAAACGCATGATATCGATTTTCAATTCAAACATTCGATTACATACAAACATAACTGTCTACGACCGATGAAAGACGACAGGATTTAACAAAGTTTGACAAAATATTTATCTTCTACTTTTTCATTTAATCAGATTTCTTTGTCTTTTCTTCTTATTCTTTTCAGATATTTTCTTCCTGTTCTTAAGAACTTATTAATCACACCGTCTCCAGGCGCACGTAAGGATCCATGCCCTATTCTTTTGTTTCAGGCACACTGTAATTGCGCCAAATGTCACACCGACCTACGATCACTCGGTTGGTACTAGAGAGAGGCTTTACTCCGTCTACACTTGCCGGTGGCGCCTGCCACTTTCCAATCCATGGAAGTCGCCGTAGAATCGCTTGTCAAGTGGGATAAGAAAGATATATGAGCCTTCAAAAGCTTCTGGAGAACAGTCGAAGACATTTTCCATACGTACCACTGGGCTAAAATACAGCAAGAGTCAGGAGTCACATTCTTTACTAAAAAAATAATAGAACGCGCGGTTGCTTTATCGATACATTTTAGACGTTTCAACATTTTTTCTTATGTTTCTCATTTTAATTTTTCCTGCAATTTTACCATTTTAATTTTTTTCTAGGCCATTTCAGAAGTGGACATGCCCCCCCCCCCTCGATTTGCCTCTGCGATTACATCAGTAACATATTCAACAACTAGAGTTACGCATTTAAATTTGTTTTGATAGAACATTACGTCATTTTTATTTGCTTGTAGGGCAATTTAAAAACATTTTAAGAGTATTTTATTGATTATTTTTGGTGACGTTTTAGGTCATCAAAATCAACCCCGTAGTAATTATATTTCACCATCCTAGTCTTTGACGAAATTATGTTCAACAGACTTTGTCGAAGGCAAAAATCTCTATCTTAAATTTCGTAGTTTAAAAAAAATATTTTTTACAATTTTTGAACAACCGAACGATTCCCGAAAATATATAAAACCATATTTTACCGTCCCTTATTACATAAGTGCAGAAAATTTAAAGAAAAAAATTGGAGCGGTTTTTGAGAAAACAATTGCGGTAAATTCGAGCGTAAATTATGCAAAAATATCATTTTTTTCAAAAAATTGTACACGATCTTTTTTAAAGAGCCAATTTCGTATAACATACTTTATCTGAGGAAAAAATCTTTACATTCAATTTTGTAGTTTTAAATTTTTGTTGCGATTTTTAAAAAATCGGGAATTTTAACGAAAATAAAACCTACACCATTCTATTAAACGTTCTTTGCACTTATTAAGAACAATATTTAATTATAAAATTTGCAGCCATTTTTTTGACAATGTCCGGGGGGCTTTATGTAAAGTACCTTCCAAAATTAAAATATTGGTTTCAAATATCAGGGGCCGTGAGATCAGCCAAAACGATTGGGGAATATCAGTTTTGGAGAAAATCGGCTGAACGCTTATGTGCTACTGACGTGCACAGACGGACGGAGAGACACATAGAAGTTTTGCCTCAATCGATTTTTCGGTATGAAGGACGTATAAAACTATGGCTATATTCTGGCTACACCACGTGTCAGAGAAATTTATTTTCTACTCTTAGCAACTGGATTTATCCACTTTTTCGTTATCAGGGCCCAGCAATAACAGTTTTTGTGTCGAAAATTTGCCGTTTTCCAGCGCACAATTACTCTCAAAATGTTGCGTCGCTGACGCTGAAAACCGGTTTAAAACCGGTTTCATGTGTTGAAAATTTATTTCATACTTCATTTCTTTCATGCCCAGTTTTGTTTATACATGTTCTTAGAGTATCTGGTATTAGACTTACCAATGAATCGTAGTAGCTGATAATGTTATACTCCCATTCGAAAGTTCTCAACACTCAATGGCCTTGTGTGTTATACCCGCACGTTTTCTTGAGCCTTGGAATACCTACCCCCACCCTTTTTCTAACATTAGTTGGATTCAGAATAAATAATAGGAACGCGCGTTGTTGACAAAATCTGGTATCAGAAATATTCGCTCCCTCATAATAGAAACTTATTTTGCATTGTAAAACGAGCTACAGATTTGATATAATAGTCCTGTCGCCAAAATAATCCAACCTCCCACTCTTCTCGCATCTAGTGAATCGAGGGCTCAAGAAAACGTGCGCTGGTAATACCTCCATACGGGATATGAACTGTTTTATTGCAATTTCAAAATTATAATTGGTGTAAAAAAATACTTGCAGTTTTTATGCTAATGTTAAATTTTAGTACAGCTACATTTTTACGCTTTTTGGTAATGTGCATTTCTGTTATCAGTGTGGCGTTACAGTAATGGGTTGCAACAAGCAACAACTTTAATTCGTATGGGATACACATTTTGCCAATTTGCATTGTTGATACCGCTAGTAAAGAAAATATAATAATTAAATATATATTTTACATTCATCAAAATTACTCGGTCTTTACATGCATAACTCTTCATTACTACATCTCATGAAGCAAAGCGAAATCAACTATTGTTTTCCATTTAACTCAATTAAAGACCCAATTTAAAATAGGTTTTAAGTAAAGATTAATTTTAAATTTATAACAAAAGCTCGAATGTAAGAAACGAACAAAGAAATACGAAATAATATAAAAATTTTAACTTACGACGCATCCAACTGCCGGGCATCATTAATTTTACATCCACGAAGCGCAGTCAATTTGGAGCGGGTGACTATAATTGATGCCAAATTACTAAATAATTATCATATTTACGAAACATTCAACATGACCTTATTTGATTATCTGTTTTTGATAAATACATTTCTTTAACAAAAAAATCTTCATAATTGTAGTTGTAGGAAAACGCCGAATTAACTTTGATTTTTTCAATTTTCGAAAAATCAGAGTTTTTTAACGAATATGAGACCTGCGCCATTCTCTTTATGACCATCACACTATCCAATAACAAAGTTTAATAAAAAAAGTTGGAGCCTTTTTTAAATTTTGAAAATGTTACTGGGTAAATTATCCCCCAAAATTAAAATATCGATTTCAAATTCAAGGAGCCCAGAAGCCGCCATAAAGATTCGGGAATAACAATTTTGGAGAAAATAGGCTGAACGGTTTAGCCGCTTAGTTCACATACAGACAGATGTTTTGCCGTCAATCGATTTTTTGGTATCAAAGAACCACAAAACATGGATTTTGGCTACACCACGTGTTAGAGATTTTTTCTAAATTTAGCATCTTTATCTACCTTTTCACTGCCAAGGCCCTGTGATCAGTGATGTAAGTTCCATAAAGACTGACTGAACCATGTCCGGGGGCCCCGTGCTAGACCCTAAATTCGAAAGAAATAATAAGTTTTTATCTAAAAATGTGTTTAAAACCATGGAAGAAATAAATGAATCGCCGTTTCTTACTGTCCCGCATTTACTACTTAAGAAGAGAAAGTTATGTAATCGCGCACCGGAAAAAGGGAGAATTTCCATCAGAAAACTTCTTATTAACGGGCCTTGGTAACGAAAAAGTGGATAAACTATGTTGCTATGTACAGAAAATTATTTCCTCTAACACGTGGAGTAGCGAGAATCCATTTTTGTGGGTCCTTGATATCGAAAAATCGATTACGGCAAAACGCCTGTCTGTGGTAACAGCTAGCGCCTAAACCGTTTAGCTGATTTTCTCCAAAATTGTTATTCTCTGACCGATATGAACTTGAAACTTTGGGAGTTTCAACCGGATATTTTGATTTATGAGGCTACTTTACACGAATCCTCAAAAACATTTTCGATTTTTTTCAAAAATAGCTCAAAATGTTATTTATTAAACTTTGTCCTCAGGTAGCGTAAAGGAAACTTAAGTGCAGGTTTCATGTTCATTAAAATCCCAGAATTTTTAAAAATTGCACACGTGGAATTGTTGGGGGGGTCTTCATACACTATAATATTGAAGATATTCTTTCCTCATTTAAATTGTTCTTTGAAGGCAGATCTTGAAATTAGGTCATGTTCAATTTTTCGAAAATTCTAGTAGTTTTCGCGTAATTTTGCGCGAAATGTAGGCAATTTAAGTGGTTTTTCTCCCCAAACTGCTCAATTTTCTTTCTTAAGTTATCTTCTTGTACTATCAAGGGACGATACAATCATAGCGCTTGTCCCATTAACGGTGGACTCTCCGTATTTCCGAACATTGCAGTTAACATTTCGACACTACAAAATTGATGATAGCGATTTTTGCCTTACACAAAGAGTTTAAAATACAGCTCTTTAAAAAGGTTCGTATACTGTGATATATCAATTATTTAATACAAAAATTGACTATACAACTGACGAGAGAGAGAAATGAGGTCGAGTGGGACGGACGCAGAGAGAGGCCGAGCAGAGGATCCTTTTGTGTAGCCGTGTCGAATCGCGAAGGGTCGCGAAGAGGCGACAGAGTGCCCACATATTTATGGCATCGCTGGCTAGCATGCCGAACCCCGCACGTGCGTAGTGCGAGCGCCCTGCACAAAAAAAGCCTCCCCCTGCACCTGCCAATTACGATTCGAAAAATGGCAAGCGGATCACAATGATCGACACTTGCAGTAATCTGTAGGACAACCATAACGAGGAGAGCGTGCGAGCTTGATCGGGTGTCGTTAAGGCTAAATGTACCGACACTAGTACAATTTGTGGCCACCACGTGGCAGCACCAAAATAAGTAAAATTTACTTCACTGATAACGTCTGAACCAATGGTCCGATTTTTGATCTGTAAACGGCATTTGACGCCTTTTTAAAATAGAATTTCCGCTACGATGGCTTTTTTCCAAAAATCTAGCAAAAACGCGAATTTGAAATTAGTTCTCAAACTTCCGAGAACAAATTAAAAAATGTGGGCTTATAGCGCGATGGTGACATGCTTCCTGAATCCAACGCCGTGACAATCATGCAAATCGGACGAATAGGAGCGTCGTAAAGAGAAATTTACGAAAACACCTCGCCCCCCCCCTTCCCCTTCTGCGCTGTTGCGTCACCCACCCGTTTGTTGTGGGCCCTCTGTCAGCGCGGCAGCGCGGCCAGGCCCGGCGGCGTGCGGCCAGCCTCGACGGAGGAGGCGAGACTTGCGGGACACGCAAGCCACACACTCGGTTTATGCGTTCGTCACTTTGCATCTCAATCTATTTTTCCACGGATATCAAACTAGAGATTTTATACTACTATTATAGACCGAGGTAAACGGTCTGTAATAGTAGTACATAACTATCTTTTTCACATATTTCTGTCTTCCTTCGAATGCCATCTTAAAATTGTTTGAGGCATTACTCAAAACATCGATTCCGATTTGGAACTATTTTTTTTTTAAAAAAGGAACTCATTGTGTAAATATCAGCATTATTTCATCTCCTCACATCTTATTTAAGATATATTTTACTTCTAAGGTCTTCTGTTATCACACAACCTTGCTCTAAGATCTTCCGTTGTCAAATACTGAAAAAATTGAGCGGAGTATAGCACTCAAATATCAGCATTATTCCATCTCCTCACATCTTATTTTAGATATATTTTACTTCTAAGGTTTTCTGTTATCACACAACCTTGCTCTAAGATCTTCCGTTGTCAAATACCGAAAAAATGAGCGGAGCACGAGCTCTTTTATCCTACAACTCTATTTTTGATCTGAAAACGACGTTTACCTGCTTTAAAGGGTTCATTTGGTGAATCTCTAAATAATATACAATATAATAATAAATTCATTTATTATTTACAAAAATATATGTATACAAAAATATATCCCCACCTCCCGAAAAATAATTGGCTGGATCCGCTCCTGCTGTGACACCTCTCCTAACTCCGTAAGCGGAAGGCAATAACATAGACCCTCGTATGTCATCGGAAGCGACCGCAGATCCTGCACACTTCTGGCGTCTCCCACGGCAACGCTTTAGGGAGAGAGGCGAAACGATGAGAGGGTGACGAATTTTCATGCCGCGAGGTACAATTACTGGTAACATTGGGGAAAGTTTTATCTCGTAAACTAAAAGTAAATTATAATTTTGAATTTCTTGGTACTTTTTATGCATGTAGCCGCAGTTATCTACAGTGTAATTATTATTATAATAATTATTATTATTTCTATTTACATTTATTCAAAAGTACCGAAATCAAGGGTAGACCTGTGAGGTCGGAGTCGGTAGGACAGACATGCAATACTTTCACAATCTCTGTTGTACAGACTAACAGGCAGATACAAGCGAGAGAACACAAAGCTTTTGTGACTGACCAACGAAATTCTAAAAGTTTGTACATCTTATGTTTGTAATATGAAAAAATAAATTATGAAAAATGAGTGGTTGTCTCTGCGACTTATTGCACTGACGAGTTCTGCAGTTTTCGAATTTTGTTTTTGATGGATCACTCACCGTCTCTTGTTTTCCATTTTTCAAATCATGAGATTAGAAGGCGACAATCTCCTTTTCGTTTTTCGAGATGATGGCAGCGATTTTTTTGTTGGTAGTGTTGTAAGCGATTCTGATGCAAAAGAAACGTTGGAATTCTGATTTTCGTAGTGATTATTGGAGGATCTAAAACATTATTGAAAGAAATGTTTACAAACACTCAATTCATTGGCCATTTTGTACATGAATTATAGTGCAGTATACTCCTCTATAAATCGAAGTTTTTAGTACCTGAGATAGTACAATCTAAAAGCCACTTTCACACTTTGCGGTCTCAACAAATTACTTTTGACGTTGAAAACCTGAAAAGTGTTCACACTAGTGTAACGATTTTTGACGCCTCATCTTTCGCAAGGCGGCAATTTGACAATAATCTCTCTTGAATAGTGAGGGAAATTCAATTACATTGCACAAATAAATATGTTTCCAAAACTTTACGAAACCACATATTTACATATTACTGTCACCTGTCGTACATACGAAGTAGAACTAAAGAATTCGCCGAAGACCTAAAGTGTAAGTATTCAGCATATTGACGTGTTTTGCAATTTTCCGCCTACGCGAGCAGTCGTGGAAATAGTATATCTGCTTTGACAACATTGTATGAGGTTCAATATCACTTCATCTAATATAGAATGTTTCTTGTTCTGAGAAGACATGAACTCAATGAGTGACATGTTGATTGCTTCTTGTTCGTAACACAAGTGTATAGCGTATTAATTTTAATTTGGTTTGTGACTTTTGGTGGAACGGTATGGCTTCTGTTCGTAGAAAAGGCCAAACAATACACAGTTAAGCTATGGAAAATATACGTCTCGTTATTAAGAAATGTGACAAAGAAAATAATTCGGGCGTTCTTCAACACACGCTGCATTACAGCAATTTTCGGGTAGTAAACTATACTAAAGTATCTGTTCGAACTGTGACATCAATTAAAAAAGAAGGATTTGAAGCCGGCGGGGCAGCCTTGAGTACTCCCGGTAAGAAAAGGCCATATTGTGAAGATAAAAAAATCTACATTGATAACATCCACTTATTGCTTATTTGTTTTCCTTATTCTCGTATGATGTTTTAATTCTTGCCTATGGATACTTGGCGTAATGTATTTGGGACAGCTTGTAGTTGCAAATTAGGCGAGGGGGGGGGGGGAAGGAAGCTTCCAAGAACTTCCTCAGTCTCGCAATCGAGTCAGCTCCCAACTAAAAGAATGAGGTTGCTTGGGGATGAACAGACACGCAGTAGACACGTGGACGTGGACAGAGGTGGATTTACGCGTAGGCACAGTAGGCACGTGCCTACGGCGGCAAATTTTCAAGGGCGGCAAATTTTCAAAGGCGCAAAATTTTCTTGGTATTTTCGAAAACAAATTTAGGTTCTCTAAAAACTATAACAGCTTAAATCATATTTTTATTTTAAAAATATCATATTAATATTTAATACAAGCTATTTATTTGTCTACTTCATTAGAGTATACCTTATGATTTCAGAAGTAATCTGAAACTAAGGCCCGTTGACGAAAGAAAACATGTTGCAAATCTAGTTGTCATGTTTTAGTTTCTTTTTAATCACGTTCAGCAACGTTAACGTTTCAGTGCTGAAACGTTAATAATGTTGAACGTTACTTGCTATGAAGATACAGTTTATATCCAAAATTAGCTAATCCAAAAAAATTATTTAGTTTAAGAAAACAATGTGCAAAATATAATGTTACTTTTAAAGTTAAAACGTTTAAATTAATGAAGAATTGTTACTGAAACGTTACAACTTGAAATGTAACATTAATATTAAACAGGGGGCGGCAAATTTGATGTGCCTACAGGCGGCAAAAATATTAATCCGCCCCTGGACGTGGAGCAGGAAGTGTAAAGCGGAGAAAAAGAACCGAGTAAGCGAGCCGATCAGTGAACTTGGTGTGAGCATTCTCCACGTTGTCTATTTGCGAACCACTGTCCCAGTGCCATATCGGACTTGAAATCCCGGGCCCCCTCCCCCACGGCCACTTTACGCGAGTCCAGGCTCGTTCGTGCCCTAGTCCCTGCCCTAATCCTTTGCGGCAGGTGGCGATGAAAGACCAACCGCCCGATGCATTCGGAGCAACAACCTCCTCAATAGTTTTCACAATCGACAGGCTGAATTAGACCCTCAGAGAAAATTCAAGATTTTTTCCGTGAAATATAAAGAAGTTTCACAAAATCTTGGAAACACAGACATCGAAGTGAAGATTCGATGTATTATATAGTACGATATAAGCAATACTATAGTGTACATACTTTGGTTTTTACTCCAAACGCGTGCCTATTATTATTATTATTATTATTATTATTATTATTATTATTATTATTATTATTATTATTATTATTATTATTATTATTATTATTATTATTATTATTATTATTATTATTATTATTATTATTATTATTATTATGTATAACGGAGTCCTTATATTTCTTTCTTTTCAAACATTATATTTCTTTGCAAAGAAAGCAAATGACCAGACGAAAGTCAGAAAACTCTACGGGGATTTCAGCCCAGACCAAGGCAAGATAAAGAAAAGTTTATTCAAGAAAAAAAGCGAAGAAGTGGAAGAACATAACAACAAATGGAGATCTTAATAAATTTTTCAGGTCATCCGAAATATGACCACGGAGCGTAAACCAACAATGGCGAATGTTAAGAACGAGAACGACAATATAAATACAACAAAAGGAGAGAGCACAAAAAAGATGGGAAGAATACACGAAGAAGTTATATGATAAGGACTTACAAATAGAGTAGTGGATAAATATAGATGATTACGAATAAGAACCTGAGATCGAAGAAATGAATTGGGCGACAAAACAACTGAAAAATGGGAAGTCCTCGGCTGTAGATAATATTCCAATCGAACTATTCAAAGATACAGGGGAAGAAATCTTGGCGAAACTAACACAATTATGCAATGTGATCTGGAAAAGAAAAGAGTGACCAAGAGATTTGCAACGCACTATAATTACTCTATTATCAAAGAAAGGGGACAGCCGACATTCTGCAAATAACAACACAATTGCATGAATACCGTGTGATTCAGTCAATCTGCAAAAGTCATCCCTCAGAAGAAAAACAAAACAAGAAAAACAACAAGGATTTTAAAAGTGTTGTTGATGTAAGCATATACTTTCTTAAGATTTTCAAAAACAATTCACATTGAAAGAAACCTCATTTTCTATCTCCTCTGAAAAGTTGTGTAGATTACATTACGTCGCGTAAGCGTTAGCGTAAAGCATATCCTAAGATCATTCTCACAGAAAAAGATTGCCTTCGTTTTTAAACTCGTTTGAATGTTCCATATTATTTATATCATTGTGGTCGATATGTCACGAAAAAGTCACGTTAACTGGTTTTGCATACTGCAATTTCTACAGATAACTTTTTTCTAGAAAATTCACATTTTATAAAACAAAGAAAATGTAAGGGAAAACACGCTCCAAATGCAAGCAAACGTTTAGGAGTTATCCAATTGCATCATTACACTTTATTCATTTACGTAGTCTGTATTTTTATTATCATTTTTCTCATTTTTTTAAATTTGTCCGAAAGTACAAAAACATTTTTAAAATTAGATTCGGCTATTTTACTTGGGAAAAGATATTCACCAGATGAACTCTTTAAAGCAGATAAACGTCATTTTAAGATCAAAAGTCGAGTGGATAAAAGAGCTCATGCGTATACTCCACTCAGTTTTTCCGGTATTTGACAACGGAAGATCTTAGAGCAAGGTGGAGTTATAACAGATGACCTTAGAAGTAAAATGTATCTAAAATAAGATGTGGGGAGATGGAATAATGGTGATATTTACACAATTAGTTCATTTTTTTAAAAACCAGTTCCAAATCAGACACGATATTTTGAGTAATGCCTCAAACAATTTTAAGATAGTATTCGAAGGAAGACGGAACTATGTGAAAAAGATAGTAGTATAGCATCTCTAGTTTGATATATGTGAAAAAAAAGATTGAGATGCAAAGTGACGAACGCATAAACCGACTGTCTGGCTTGCGAATCCCGCAAGTCCCTCCTGCTCCGCGGAGGCTGGCCCACGGCGCTTGGCCTGGCCGTGTCGCCGCGCCGACAGAGGGCCCACAACAGTCGGGCGGATGGCGCAACGGGCAGAAGAGGAAGGGGGAGGGAGGTGTTTTCGTAAATTTCTCTTTACGACGCTCCTATTCGTCCGATTTGTATGATTGTCACGGTGTTGGATTCAGGAAGCATGTCGCCATCGCGCTATAAGCCCACATTTTTTAATTTGTTCTCGGAAGTTGGAGAACTAATTTCAAATTCGCGTTTTTGCTAGATTTTTGGAAAAATGTCATCGTAGCGTGAATTCTATTTTAAAAAGGCGTCAAATGCCGTTTACAGATCAAAAATCGGACCATTGGTTCAGACGTAATCAGTGAAGTAAATTCCCCTGTGATAGTGCTGCGATCTATTGAATTTTCCTACAAGTATTTTTCGGTGCATTTAGCCTTAATACTTCGGGATTCTCGACAGTGAGGCAATCGGATACGCGCAAGCGTCCGCGCGAGGCGACGGGAGAGCGTAGTGCGCAGTGCTATGACCTGATTTCCTTCGGCCCAATCCAAAATCCGGTAAAAAATAAGAAAATGAAAAGGAAGAGCAGAATTGGAGCAGAAGAGAGGGCGGAGTCTTAGTGAGTCTAGGAGAAAGGGATAGAATAAGCTGGCGTTAGGCAGGGAGGAAAATTTAGAGAAGAGACTGAAACATTAAGGACAGTGGTCGCGAAAGGACAGGAGATTCGGAGATTAAGGCGTGGTCGCGAGCTTATGAGATTTGAACGTTAACGAGAACAGTCATAAGAGACAATACGACAACCGCGAAAATGTTAAGTTCGCGTAGTCATTAATACTGGCCGTGAGTTGGAGCTATTCTATGGCAGATTTTATTACTCTGGCACCGTTGTGAGCTTGTGGCGGTAACTCGGAATGCCAATCAATTACCGTAAAAATAGTCATCGTCACGCATATTGTAATTCGGGATAGATGGAAGGACGAAAAATGCGGTCGAATACAATTGCACACATCAGAATCGAGAGTCGAGCGTTCACCAGGACCTGGGCGCCTTCATGATTGGCCGAGCGGAGGACGATGCAGATGGTTTCATCACGCTGCGGTGCTACAAAGACAAGCGTCCGTTTTGCCGACCTGTTGTGAGGTCAGCGCTCCCGGGTGCCTGCGGCGTCAAGTGGGGCAACAATAATACAATAAGCACTATCCTTTCGAAAATTTTGAAGAAATAATTTGAGCGGTTTTTGAGAAAATGGTAGTTTGAGCGATTCTGAAGATGCGGAATTTTCAGCTAGTTCTCACGGAAAAGGTTGATTTCGAGAAATTATTTAAAGCTCATCAATTTATCAATATGTGAATAAATCGCCGCTAATGTAAATATTAACGACGTGAGAGAGAAGTCAAAATTTACATTTTTGTAATGCTTGAAAAACCAAAAGAATAGAACCAACTGGTGTTTATATCATCTCATAGAGTACATTTAGCATTATCCCTACCATAAGTTTAAAGAAAATATTTGGATCCGTTTTTAAAAAAATCTTGTTTTGTATTTTTTTTAAATTGCACATATTGCACGCAATATTACGCAAAACCTACCAAAATGTTAAAAAAAATGTGAATGACCGTAATGAAAGAACTCACTATGGAGAACAAATTTTATTTTTATTTATTAACTTATTTTTAATTATGTAGTTATAGGAAGACGTCCAAAAAATTTCAAAACTTTTGAAAATGCAGAGTTAATCGTGAAAATAGGACCTATGCCACCTTTGTAAGTGTATTTTTACAAGAAGTTTAAAGAAAAAAGTTGAGACTGATTTTGGGAAAATTTTGAAAATTGTCCGGGGGACTTCATGTAATGTATCCGCAAATTTGAAAGAATTTTTTTTTTTTTCAGTCCGGAAAAAGATCCTACGAATGGTGACGAATGGTTTGGAGAAAGAAAAGAAAGAAAGAAAGAAAGAAAGGGGAAAAAAAAGAAAAAAAAAGGAAAGAAAAATCGGTATCAGGGGACTCAAAACGTATATTGGCGTAAATGTGGCCTCGACCCGCGGCGATGCAAATCTAATAGAACACAAAAGAGACTACGTATTGTTAATATATTGGATGACCTTTTATGTACGTAAAAGATACGAATAATACATAAATAGCATTATTAGTACCCCTTCCAATTTTTGAAAGTTGAGAGCTCAACGAAAATCGGAGCTGCGACATTTTTATAAGCGTACCATGTACTATTTGGGGGGAAAAATAGAGTCTTTTGAGGAACTGTCGTTTTTTAATCAAAATGTTCAATCATTATCAAATGTCAAAATCCCTCCAAGGAATCCCTCTGGACTACCAAGAATCCTAAAACCATACATAATTGAAAGATTTCAAAGTATATTATTTCCTAAATACTTTTATAACCCATGATCAAGAAGAAATACTGACAATTCTGTAATACTAATGATACAACACAAAATCACATGGAACTATTAACTCATTTTATCCTGACGGATGTGGTTAACTCCTGGCCCTGGGCAATATAGCTATTATTTAAAACGTTAAACAATACACGTGTGAAATTGATAAAATCTTGTAGTATAGACCTTTCTCACTAAGTCTGTATGTATTTCATGATCATTTGATTGTAAGGTAGTAGTGAGAATGGAATTCAAAGAAACATGTCAATTTTATATTTTGTGATAAGTAACAATGTTGCAAAATAGAACACCAATACTGGTGCATTATATCTGTATTTTGAAATTGAGAAATAGTTCCATTTGAAATCTGTTCACTTCTGCCTTTTTTAAAATATACTGTGGTGAAAAGATTAAGAAAAATAATCTAGTTCACTTGAGTCTTCATTTACAGGAAATTCTATTTCACTGATTTTCTCAAACACTGGTAATTCAGATTGTTAATCAATTCCACAACATTCTAAAGGAAATGAAAACTCATGAAGAGACTCACCAATAGAATCATTCACATCATTACTCTCCTCGATATAATTTTCATTGCTCAAACAAGTCAACAGTCTAGGAATAAAATTGTCATCCCCATCAGAAAAATCAGTTCTGATTCATTATTCAAAAACTAACTTCTAATGTTGAGAGTCACTGCGAATTTGACATCTGAATATGTCTTTTATACATCTGTAAATTTTGCCTACAACACGAACACTATGTACAAAGAAAGAGATTCAGAACGTTTTTGACAATGCTTGCAAGAATGAATATCTAATCTCTTCCTGGAAAAATTGCAAATACTTACAACCACCTTAATGATATTAAAAAGGATTTTCTAGGTGTCTAAGAACATTCGAGAGATGTTTATAGCTTGTCAAAACTGGTAAATGTAGAACATATGACATATGTCCATAGGACATAGAAGTAAAATGATGACGACATATCAGATGTGTCCTTAGGATCAAAAGTATTAAAAAATATATAATATAAATTACAGCAAGAAAATTATTGTAGCTTAACGTCATGTTTTGATTTTTCAAATACAAATTTGTGTAATTCAGAATGAAATGTGGGGTAATTTTATGTTGAATTTATTTAATTTTTTCTCATCCACATAATTTTTCTACATACTCAATTACTCATATACCTCTTCCAAGCATATTTACACCCTTGGAAAATGGTCACCACAAAGTAACTTAAGAAAAAAGGTAGAAAAAAACAAACAAACAAAAAATTTAAGCATTAGCTTTATTTGAATGAATATAATGATGGAAAATTAAGACAAAAACGAATTATCTGTTATTCAATACAATACCATTCACACTAAATTAATTTCAAATATCATTTACAAATATTAGTTTATTATTTTAAATTAACAACAAGAAATCCTTTAGACCTCATTCCTTTACTGCAAGAAGGTGTTTGTGAACCATTTCCTCTTTATTAATCAAATGAGTAGTTTTGTTGACAAGCTGCATTAGTGTACTCAGGTGCTGTGACCCAATCATTAAGAACATCATTTGGATCCTTATTTTTGAGCAAAACTTACAACACCAGCAGGCCTGTCAGTCTTTGCCATACGGTTTTATTGACAACCAAATTTGACAGGAAATCTTCAGTTTCCTAAAGCAAAAGAATTTGAAATATATTAAAGATACAAAAACTTCCACTCAATAATTCATTAATAAGAAAAATATTTGGAATACTCTATTGTTTAGAACATAAAATTCTCAGGATACACAATGGTTTAGACATCACTAAGATTTGGGAAGAATATAACTCAAAACATAAATGGTTTCCCTTTTCATCAGTGTTTAGCAAATGATGTAACATTTCATATTGTTTTTCATGGCCATTTAGAGCCAAAGACAGGCATGTCAAAATGTCCCAGCTCAAGCTACTTGTCCCCTGGGAAGCCCTTTGAATACTATTATTACTATTTTTTTCTTAAATTCTGCCTTTGTATAATCATTTTTGCCAAGAGGCAGGACTATATTTGTATGGCTAATTCTTTACATGTTTTGTGTTGTTTTATTACATAATTATATTTGTTCATTTTGGTTTATTCAAATAATGTGAAGTTATTGAAACAAGTCTATTTTTTAATCTGTGGGCAGCTCTTTTAACAGACTTTTTCTTTGTAGATAAAGCAACATGTATTTTTTTCTTTTTTGTGTATGGTTTTAAAAAAGTTCTTGTGTTCGTTTCAATATAAAATAAAAAGTCTTTGTATTTTAGAAAAGAAAAAAAAAACTTAGGAGTATTTTGAACTGCAAGGTCCAAGAAGTACAATAATTTTCAATTAAAGATTAACATTAATAAACATGAGAATTAATGTCCCGTGTTTTATTATATAAGCAAAAGTAATTTCTCACCACTTACAGTTTCCTGTGAATTACATATTTTTTTTATCAGATCTGTAAAATGTATAAAAGAGGATTGTATTGTACCTAAATGCCTAGGGTGCCCTATTCACTTTTACAGCTGTAAAGTTTCAATTTTATTGTATTTTTATTGGATACTTGTGGACTCGGAAATACTTGTCTACAGCAGTGTATTACACTTAACATGCTACTGGTTATGTAATTGTTAATCACATTTTACCTTACGCCCAGCAAAAATTCTAATGGATTAAAACTTTGTTATGAGGATGGGTTGTTCTAGTATGTCCTGGTTTGAACATGGTTGTCAAGTATCCTAATGTTCAAACTTTCTCCTTCAAGACTGAGCATGTGTTGCTATGACACTGTCTTGAAAAAATTTGAGTCAAAAATTTGAGAAAAAAATTGAAGTATCATGGCCACTATTGCCTAAAGGGAAGTGAACATTTGGCAGATATTACCCGCACGTATGGCACATATTTTATAAGAAGACCCTAGTATTGTATTAGATTTTGTAAAACTCGAAAAACATAGATGGCCATTACAACTATGATGTATACGGTGTGAATGTGAATATCGTAAATAGTTCGTCAGTAAGTGTGAATGATGAATTAGATATTTGTTATTGTAATGTATGTACGTGTGCGTGTGGGCCCGTGTAGTATACTAATTTTACTGATAGAGTCACGGAGGAAAGTGACGATGGTGCAGGTTGACTCCACCGAATAAATAAGTGGTACCACTGAATACCTTGCTGAATGAGAATTCGACAATGTTTACAACCCAAAGAGAAATAAACAAAAGACAATTTCCCCCCCCCCCCCCCCCATTACTAATACATAATGAGAAATATCATTTTCTTATCCTGTACAGGGGGAAACTTCAGTCCCAAGACCCATTATAAATTATCCAGTGGCAATGCCGCTCATGTCAAGTATTATTAGTTTAAAATTTGTAAAGAAATAATTGTAATAAAGATGGCGTGACAGGATGGACACAATAGATTATAGAATACCATTTCCTTTTTAATTATATATAACAATATATAGTTCAATATATGGCAGCGATTTACATATATAAATAAGAAAAGGAATTTCAGTCACAGCTAATAGTTTTCAATGTAACTCCTATCAATAGCAAAAAGCCCTGCAACTGAGTCAACATTTTCAATAACTCTTAAGTTTTTCTTTTCTCTTTCAGATTTAATCCACTGTGCAAAAGTCATAACCACTCACATCAACGGGGAGGTCCAACAGTTCAGCCATTCTCTTCAAAGTTATTCTTGTATAATATTTGGCCATTACACGAATATTCTGCAAATAATTCCAAAAACAAAAAAGAATCAGTATTAATCAATCACGGTATATCATGACAAGTAAACAAGAAAATTATATCACTTTCTAATTAACAAGGCCTCAAGGTCAACCAGATCTTAAGCGAACATCCTTTGTGGAAAATGTTCCATGAGCAGATTAGGGGCTGATGTTGAGCATAAATAAATTTATAGAGGGACTTGATTTTACAGAATAGGTATATGCAATTGTGAAACCACACAAACAAAAGATATTAAATTAATAACATTTTGATAACTAATCGAGTTAAAATTCTTTACATGCACATTAACAAATAACCAATAATTACACATAATATTCAGCAAAAATGCAACTCCAAACAAGAGGGAAAACACACTTTGGGGTCTTGTGCAAGTTTTGTCCAATATCTTTCAAATCAATGTTGCTAATTTAAACACTTGGTATACATTTTTTTTAAATTTAACAGTAAATAATAACTTTATAAGCAAATAGTACAGAAATAACAAACAAAATAATTTGTTTTCTAATACTTACATGCTCCACAACTCTACTACGTAAATCTTTCCATCTTTTACTTCCTTGTTCTGAATTTGGACTAAATACATCTGTTGGTTTAGTTTTAGCAGAACCTTGTTTTAATTCTGCTTCATAGATTTCACAAAGCCCAGACCATTTGATCAATTCTGGGTTAGTAAACAATTTAAGTAAGTCTCTGAAAAATGTTTAAGTTTTTTTAAAATGAAGGCAGTATTAGAATAAACTAGAAATAAAAATTGGATCCAATCAGAACACCATGGATTATGAAGTTATATTTGGAACATACACTTGCTTTTATCACAGAACTTACTTGTATGTAGGTACTTCCTCTAAGAGTTTCTCCTCGAGCACTCTATGAGTGAGATCAGCCTGCTCATTGTCATAAGGAGCAAGAACCAAATACAATACAACATTTTGCATTACATGATGCCTTTGCTCAGGATCATCTTGGATAGTGGGTGTATTCAAAATCGCCCGATAGTGCTTACAGGTTGCTAGATAAGAGCCTTCATGCTGATCTAGCTCTATCATCAACCTAACGTAAAAGGAAATGATCATTGTATTAATTTGTTGAATAATAAAATAAATGATATGAGTACATTTAAAGAACATGGATTCATTTCCAGGACAAATTATGTTAAAATCCACTGGCTCTGATTATCACAGATTACATGAAAATGTCTGTCAAGGTATCACCTAACCACTTAATGCATAAACAACAGTTTCTTGATATTACCTTGAATTGTTGGCACAGTTCCAAAAATATTTACAATTAATAATCACCGATTTAACAATACAGCAGACTTTCTCTTATTATTTGAAACGGTTACATATAATGATACAGTAAATCTATTTAACCTGGAAAAGATCGATACCTGCCTTCATTGGAAAAAAATCTCAGAACAGATTATTTTCCAATGCAAAGCTGGATAAGCCAGAAACCTGCATAACACAGGAACGGAAAGAACATTTCAGTACGACGATATTCAAAATTATGGATAAGACCGAGAATGAAAAATAACGTACAAAAAGGAACATCATAGTATTTCAGTTACTGTGCGAAAATCTCTTCATCAAACTCCTGGAAATGACTATTTTCAATACACCAGTTCATAAGGAAAATTTACCATTATGTTGTCACAGTTAATCTACAGTATGGCTAAATTGTGAATTAGCTGGTTAATGTTCACATTATCTAAAATGGGTGGATAAAGTCTGAAGTAGACACAGCTTTGAAGCATACTTTGAACTTTTGCAAGATGATGTGCATATTAGCAAACACATAACAGAGAAGGTAACATATTTCAAACTTGCATAGTAATGAGGAAAAACAGGTAATAAGAGATAAATGAATAGCAGACTACCTGTGGAAAGTCTCTAAGGCTAATAAGAGACGAGTATGTAAGAAAGAATCTATGTAAAATGTATAAGCCATACTGAATATTTCAATATCAATTAGAAAATTGTATCTCTAAAAAAATATTTATTTTTGCCAAACATGGTAAATAATTAATGTGAAATTTCAGAAGGGCCATGTAGTAAAATATGGCTTTCTCTATCACATTGGAAAGGTCTGTAATACTTTTGTCATCAGTTTGCATTAACTCAACCTTACCAGTTACACTACAGATCATGGGTTAAATGTGTGAATGTTACAGAGCCAAGTTTAAACTAGGAGTAATTAAGTTTGCAAAACAGCATGGGATTCAATCAGCTGGGAGAAAGTTCAAAGTTGACAAAAAATGTGAGAAGGTGTATAAAGATAAAAATGCCGTAAAAAAACACCAGCCAGAGCAAGTGGGCATTTCAAAGGAAGATGTCCAAGTATCCTACGGTTGAGGAAAAGCTATTAAAATGTGTAACAGAAACCCAGTGCGAAAGTTTTTCCGAATTATGAGAAATGCTGCAAATCACCAGGAACCTTGGCATCCCTTGTAGTGAAAATAAAGCCAGCTATGGATGGGTGCATCACTTCATGGCTAGACAGGGACTCTCCGTTGTCAAACAACCATTGCCAAAAGTAAGCCTCAAGTGTATGAGAAGAAACTTTTAATATTTCAAAGTTGTGTAAAAAATAGGCACAAGCAGAATGGTTACAATCTGGGGAGATTGGAAATGCCAATCAGATGCCCCTGTATTTTGATATGCCAGATACTAAGAAATGCATTCTGATGCTGTGAAAATCATTTCAATTACAAAAGCAGGAGCAGAAACGCAAAGCTGCATTGTTATGTCGGCAATACTGGTAGACAGGTGCAAATTGCTGTCATACATTGTTTTTAAAAGAAAAGCAATGCCCAAAGAGAAGCTTCTCCATGGAATAGTGGTGCTAGTTTTGGACAGCTTTTATGCTAACACTACAGAGTATTTGAAATCAAAATTAACACATAATGGCAACCTAGTAGGGATGAATAGGATGATGCAGCCTTTGGTTGAGGCAACAAGCCAACCTGTTAAGGTGCACATGCAATGTTCCTACTGCAGGTAGGCACAGAAAACCGATGCCCTGACATTGAAAGGTCGCCTCAACAATGGATGTTGAGCATCATGCATCAATGGATTCTGGGTGCGTGGGTATCCATATCAGGGGACCTGATCCAAGAAGTTTTTGAGTGTGGAATATCAAACAAGATGGACTGAAGCGAGGATGATTGTTTACAGCATGTGGAAACGCAGTAGTAATGAGTGGCAACAATACTAAGGGGAAAAATGGAGATGGAAGTGATTGTTGCAACTTGTGAACATGTATGTGTAAATAAATTATTGTTCTTTTAGACTTGAAATTTGTTGTTTTTGCCCCTTTTTTTCTCCAAGAATTTTTGTTTAAAGAACTCTCATGTATAAACCATACCTATGTTATGTAAGCGACTTTTCAGGAATAAAAAAAGAGAAGAAAGAAAAAGTAAGGGGGAAAAAGCAGCTTGTACAGGAGAAAATACAGTGTTTAAATTGGGTCAAATAGTGAATTGTACTCTCGTATTGAACTCAATGTTATAACAATCTTCCAAATAAACATTGGGTTGATTTGTAAATAATTATAGTGATTTCTAGAGGGCGGATTTTAATGACCTAGAACATTGCCAAAAAACGATCAATAAAATGTTTTAAAATGCCCCAAATGCAAATAAAAGTAACAAAAAAATTGATCATAACGAGATCTGATGAACAACTCAAGGATTATATTACTGATGTAATCAAGGGTTTTTCAATTGAACTCAGCATTTCCTTCAATTGAACGCGGCATAGAGACATTTGGCTTGGATTGTTTTTTTACCAGGAAATTTCTGTTTTTAGTTATACCAAAATCGGCTGAACCGACAATGGCAATGTTAGTCATCACAGAAACCTTAGATTACGTACTCACAACCACTAACAATACAAATTTTGAGCAAAGAAATCAAATAAGCTACACAGGAATTCCAAGGAGAACATTTGTTGCAAGTCGTAAATATTATTTTAAGCAAGTACCATTAAAATCAATGAAATCAACAAAAAATGATTTACCAATGACAGAAGGTAAAAAATGACTCATTGGTTGAAATTGATAAAAAATGCAAAAAAAAACTTCTTTTAAAAATTTATTTTTGTCATAAAATAAAATTAATGTTGATACTAAAAATCATTGTTTTTAAATGAAAAAAATTACATTCCATTCAAATCCGCTTCCTAGTGATTTCATTTGATATCTTCACTTAATTTGCAAGAAATAAAGTGAATGAAAGGTTCTTGTAAGGTTTAAAATTTAATTGCAAAATATTTACCTGTAAAATTTAAGTTTCAGATCTTGGGTACCTTCATCATCGAAGAATTTTGTATTTATCTTTTTGGATATGATTTGTGTTCTTATATAATCCTTCTTGGCAAGACAGAGACGCATTTGCTCCAAGATCAGTTCTACCTAGAATTCATAATTAAATAAAATAAGGTTTTCAGTTTTATGATAATAATGGAATCTCATAAGGATGTTTTCAAGGGACTGAATATCTTAAACATTGGTAGCAGGAAAATAGCTTATTGAAAATGCCTAATTCATCTTTTTCACAAACTAATTTATGTGTAAATAACACACTAATACACTTGAACTGCACTAATTTAATTTCAAATGAGAACAAAATTACTTCCAATAACAAGCAACAAAAATAATGCCATTGGAGAGAGAAAAAAAAATGTCTATCAGCCTCACTATATGAAATTACAAGAAATGTGTAGTAACTTGAAAAAACACACACACACACACCCAACAACAACAACAAAGAATGAAAATGCAGAGGCCCCATGTTTCTCTATGGCCTGTTCGCTGGAACTTCATTCACCATCTAAACAAATGCATGTTGTTGTTGCTTGTTCTTATTTGCTGATGTTTTTGTGTTCAGGGCTTCGTTAACTATACACGTTAGGTCCCTTTCAAAACTTATTTCTTGTCTCTACACAGACGAAGTTGAAATAATGTTCTCTTATGAGTTGAAGTGAAATCAAACAACAGCATGACCAAGCATGATCCTAATGGCAGTACAGCTGTCAACAGTACTCTTTGAGATAACATTTATTCACCAGGCCTTTGCCACGCTTCATTCACATGGGCTGAAGCTATTATCGCAGGTTTTTTCTATTTCATATAACACTGCAGTTTCACCAACAGGTTTTTGACCAGTAAATGTTCCGTTCTTAAATGAGAAGGTTCTACAGACTTTGCTGTAATTGTCTTATTAGTGTAATGTGGTGTTTGCTAAATTGTGAATTGATTTTTACTACACTGACGAAAACAATAAGTACAGCTGTACCCGGTACATCAGTTTTGAAATATTTGCAGGGAAAAATCCTTCAGAAACAGTGAGAAGAAAGTGGTTTTATACGCTTCTGGACATAGAGATTAAAAATCAGACAATGACTGCAATAGATGAAATAAATGCTGCAGAAATGATAAGATTTCAACATTGGTAAAATGAGTAAAAAATTACAGGTAACTAGAAAGGTAATTGCTCCTTGTAAGAAGAGAAGTAGCGCAAAACCAGTGCAGTGCAAGTGTTAAATCTGCCATTTGCATGAATGTAGATACATTTTTTTGTATGAACTACCAATATTAAAGAAAATTTCAAATGTTAATGATTCAGGCTTGCTTAATTTTAAATTAACATCTCTCTATATTTTGTTGAAATCTTTCACCATTACCTTCAAAGGGCACAATGTAAATGTAAATATTCTGATCATTACGCAAATTTGCATGTTGTAGCCGGTATTTTGGGCGATCATGAAAATAGTACGTATGATAGTTCTTGCTGTGACATGTGCTGCATTTAAGTATAATCATGATATGAAAGACACAACCAATCACAAACTGTAGGATCGAGGGATACATATAAAGTATGTTTATGTGCTGAGTAAAGTTTGATCAAACGGACCATAGCACTGGTATCATTAACAAACCGAAAATATCCCGAAGATTCACTGAAAGTGTTCCTCTATACTATAAGGTACTCTCAAGAACCACTGAAACAACAAATATAAAAATAAAAAAGTATATAAAGAGGAATTGGGACCAGAACTCAACTCTATACAGATGTGCTTTACAGGAAAACATGGTAAATGAGGAACATGATGCAGAGATTCCTCTGAAGAAAATTATAATAATATAATATTGTTGGAGGACATTTTTAAAGTAATACCACATTTTACCTTTTCTCTTTTTGCCATGGAGCCATACGTTTCCACTTGTAATTCTTGGATTATGTTTGCTGCTTCAATGATGTTACCCTCTTCTTCCTTCATTGTTGCCAATTTGTGTGTTAGTCGGGCTCGTTCCACTTCAACATATATCTAGAACAACGTTGATCAATTACTTTTTTATTACATTTTACAAATGTTTGTTTTCAGTAATATAACCTCCAGGTATATTCAGTACCTTGCCTTCTGTCACACTCCTTAATGTATCAATAAGTTTTATCTTTGTTTCTTTATTTGGGGTCTGATCCACATAAGTACAACATTCCTGAACCATTTTGGCTACAGCCTGTTTCAGCTGACTCCGACGTTTTGACAAAAGAACTATATGCTCATTCAGAGCATTCCAATTCTTTGCTTCAAAACAAATTTGTACAATGGCAACAAGAACACGTCCAGTAGAGGCCATGTCACATCCCTAAAACAAAATAAGACAACAACTTTTAGGTTTCTTTTAAGGAATGTTAAAAGAACAATATTTCATACACAGGTAACAAAACAAATATTTCATTGAAGACTATCTCTCCTTTTGCTGTAAGGAAAAATCACAAATTGTTTACACCATAATAATGTAAGTAAAACTACTTAATTCCAGAAATAATATACAAACAATTCTTATATTCTTCACCACAAATTTACATCAACCTCTTGTTTTGAAGCCAATTACCTTACCGGTATATAACAACTTAAAATAATCTCAAATATTTTCAACACATTAAGGATTCTTTTTCCAATTCTTTATTCTTAGTTTTAAGTGATATGTTTAAAAAATTTGTATTCAACATTTGATAGACTGCAACAAACAGAAAAGAAAGAAAGAAGAATAGAAATTGTGTCTAAGCCAGGTTACAGCAACTGACAAAGAATTAACAAAACATTTCAGCAATTCCGTAAAACATAGTAATAAATCTGTGAATAAAATAAATATATCTGCATGTATTACCATTTTATTTACGTAAGTTGCCCCTGTTATTCTCATTTACAAAATAATCATATTTTAGCTTAACTATAATTACATAATTCATAATTTACAGAGATGTCTAATATAACTATAATGTAGAAATCACACCACCTCAAGAAATGAGTAAAGAGGCATTAACACCAAATTTTAATCAGAATCATGATGACACCTCAAGGTGCAAAAGAAGTTCTCAAATGAATAACCCATGTGAAAATCACAAGAAATTGAAATCTGAAATCGGAAGATTGAAGTAATTTCCTGTTTTCACGAACAAAATGACTGATGCATACAGGAACACAAGCTTTGTAACTAAAATGAAAAAAATGAGATCACAAAAACTGATATGAATTATTTTGAACAATTAAAATCTCTTTTGTGAATGAACACATCGTGAAAACTTAACAGTTTCTTCAAGAATTCTGAAGAACGTTTATACTTTCTGTCAAATAGAGCCAATTTTTAATTGTTCTTTTCCCAAAATGATAACTATATTAAATGACATAAAACCAAAATATTTACTTTCCTAAACTAAATTAAAACATGAACACACACTGAAAATTTCCTAATGTCAGAAAACTTACTGTTCGAGTTTGTTTTTCCAGTGCCAATAGAATGTCCAATGCATCATGTATCTTGTTTTCTTTTGCCATCTTTTGACATTCAGGGATCTTCTCATCACAAGTGGATTCATAATCCACCTCCATTTTAACAATGCGGCCTCCATCTGCTACCGTTGTATCAGCCATTCTGCACAATGAAGTGAATCACTAAAAAAATTAAAAATAAGTATCAGCTTCAGTTTGACATCAATGACACTAAGCCTGTTAATATGAAGCCAGTATATAATTAACACTGAAAGCATCTAAAAAAAACAAACATGAGAGAATCAACAAGGCACCTATCATTTCACTGTCATTTACTACAAAACCTTTAAAGTCACGGAAATTATTCACACAAATGAACTAACCTTATACACCAAGATGATTCTTACAATTACAATCAACAAGAGCTCCAAATTCACTTGTCAGTTTCCGGTGCCGGAAGTGCAAAACAACAAAATAGTACGGTGAAACACGTTAATATTAACCCTGCGAATTTAATCGATAAATATTAATCAATTTATTAAAAAACATTAAATCATCTATTTTTCAGAAAAAAACAGTCGACACAAAATGAAAATACAAACACTCGCTTCACTTCTTGTAAAGATTCTTACTCTTTGCATAGCTTGTTCTCTCAATTTCGTCATATGAAAGAAGCAAGGAAACTACAGTCTGTTAGTGTTTGGTTGGTACTTCTGGTAGTGAACAAATGCAAGAACAAAATCTTCAAATAATTGAAGAACGGAAAGATTTTGTTGATTTTGTTTTCAGCAAGTGTTCGAATGTGCTGTTGCTTCTGTCAGTCGTTATTAAACTTAGGTTTTGTAGCTGAAGTGATAGTAGCTGAAGCTGATTGTGAGCCCTTTTTCGAAAAATTAATGCAAGTATAAATTGTAGGTTGTAACGTAGATTATTTCGTGTAGAATTTCAGTGTAGTATAGGGTTCCGTGTGTACAAGGTTCAACAACTTGTAAGTGTTAATAGAATCATTGTGACAGAAAATAAAATATGGCAGATAATAAAGAACTTGAGACCCAAGAAGAGGTGAATTCTGAAACACAGTCTTTGGCAGCCACAGAAGAAGCTGTTACAAAACCAACTAACAAACAAAAAAGTTAGAATTTAGGCTATATATGCTATTTATACAAGTATTCATATATGTATGCAATGTTTAATTGGATATTTCTATTCATTTTCAGTTGATATATTTTTGAAAGCTACAGGAAATGCTCCAATAATGAAAATCAAGAAATGGGCTGTGCCCCCAGAGAGAACCATTGGGAAAATTATAGAATTTATGAGAAAATATCTTCATTTAGATAGTAAAGAAAGCCTGGTAAATGATTTTTTTAAGTTATTTTTTTCTGAGAATAACTTACAATTTTTTGTGTAGTACTATTGCTTATGATATCTAGTTACAAGACACTGCAAAATTCATTTTATAATTTTAGTGAATTTATGAATTCCAAATGCTATGTAATTTAATATTCTGTACTTTTATGTTCTGCAAACTCCTCTTTATTGAAATTTCTTATAGATAAAAAAAATGTCCAAATTAAGGTAGTTTCTCAAATTTTAAGTTAGTTTTTATGTTTTTAAAATCAAAGTTATAACTAATCACTATTCATCCGATTACAAATGGGAAAATTAGAAATGCTTTCAGTATTGAAACTTGGATAGTATATACACCTAATACTTAAATTTTTGATAAACTGTGTGGAATTGATTATCCTTGGTGCATAAATTTCAACCGCATTCCTCCTTCGTAATGGGAACAAATTTCTAATTTTGTGAAGAGAATTGTGTATAATAATACATCTAGGTAACAAAGTACAAAAGGATGAGAGGAGTGTAATTCTCTACAACTCAACTAAACTACCTCTCTCTTTCAGTTTTTGTACATAAACCAAGCTTTTGCTCCATCACCAGATCAGACTGTTCGAAACTTATATGACTGTTATGGTACTGATGGCAAATTAGTTCTCCATTATTGCAAAAGTCCAGCATGGGGCTGAGTGAAGTTGGGAATCAAGTAATATGGTGCTGAAAGACAAGTGTGCTTCTCTCAGGTTACTTCTAAGCACTGATACATTTGGTGTGTAATTGAGTCATTGTTGTTAGCCAGTGTGCTTGTTATTGGTGATTAAATTGTGTATTCATTGGCATTTTTGTGATATGGGAACTTCATTGCACAAGGATGTTGTCAATCCAAATGTACTTCATTTAAGTAACTTGTTCTGAAAGCCTGGTAAATAAATCTGCCCTTGAAGTCACTAAATGTCTTGAAACGTCTTGTCAGTTTAATTGTTTTAAGATTTTAAAGTATTTACTATGTAAATGATTAATGTTTAAAAATTTGAAGAGATGTTTTGTCTTCACAATGGTCAATTAATAAACTCCTCCAATTGAGAGTTAGTATACAACACTAATTAACCTGTTAGAATTAATATGTGTGAAGAAATGTCTTCAGTCCTTTTAACCTATCTATTCTCAAACACCAAGTGTAAGTGTCTGCCTGAAAAGGAAGTGGGAGGTTTATATCAGTGAATAAATTTAGTCAATCACTACGAATCACTGTCCGCTGGAATTGCTTTATTCGGCAACCCGCTTGACATTTGCGTTCCAATCTTTGTTGCAGCAAACTCAGCAATTTTCATGTGATAATATTAACATAGAGGAATTTTGTCTATGATATTAGGTGGGCCGTAGAAAGCAAGAGAGAGGTTTTGTTTTAGCTAATGTGTATTGGACGTGCTTTCATGTACACTGCAGTCACATTTCTTGCTTATAAACGTAGAGCAGAGTCCTGACAAGTAGTATTAACTTGTATTGCATTAAAAGTAGAACTTCAGTATTTGAAACTAATTGGGGGTGTGGTCTGTTTGAATTAACTGAAAGAATGTACCGAATGTACACAAATACATCTATAGGAGTACCAGACAATGCAATATAGTGTAGCGATCGCATGATGTCACATTACATCTTCAAGCGGATTCCGTTTCTTATGGCAAGAGAAGATAACCGATTTTGCAAGATCCTCCAAGTGAAAATTACTGTTACATAAACCTGCGGTATATACCATAGTTACCAGTCCAATAAATGTTTTATTTTGACAATTTGTTTCAGTAATTAGTTGTCCCATTCTACAGTAATTATTAAGTTCTTTCATTACTCTACAAATAAGCATTTTGTTTATTTTTCATCCATCCAGAATTTTGTATGGATTATTGGATATTTTCGATTAGTGAGATTCTACTGTATCTCTAATAACTAGAGGCAGGATTTCCACGCAAATGCATGTTGTTATTTATAGAGCTCTCAGTTTGTAAATATCTATTTTTCACAGCAAACTTATTTTAAAAAATGCATGTTTTGGTGTTGTTGTTGTTGGGTTTTTTTGTTTTGTTTGTTTGTTTGGAGAAATTCGTATATAATGCAGGTTTGGATATTTTCTCAATTAATACTGCATATTTAGACTTCTATCAAGCAAATCAGGTACATTTTTTTATTATTTGTATAATTTGTGTATAATAAAATTGATGCATATTTTGTATAAATAGCACATAATTCTTATGCTGGCCTTACATTAGCAATACGTTTCCGCAATATCATTTAGCAATTTGTTTCTGCTTCTTGCGGTCATCTTTACACTAACAAGAGCAAGGAGGGGCAATATATTGCCAGAAAGATCTGAGCAAGATCTTTCCGGCAAGATATTGCCGATCGCTTTACATTAAGGACTATTTGTTGCCGTGTTTCGTGACGGCGCGAGGGAAATGTCGCATGAAATGAAGTGAGGTTATACCTCGCTCACTTCCCGACATATAACTAGTGGAAGGCACAAGATACGAGTTGCGGTCGCACTTATTGTGCTAAATGAGATGAAGTAACGCCGACGATTTGTTAGGACGTGTGACTGAATTTTAAGAAGAAAGGAAAAGGGGGCTTGTGCGAATTAGGTAGAAGTGTCTGAATATTTTTCATAAAACAAAATGATTTCGTGGATTTCGATTCCGTGGGAGCAAAGTAACTTTCTTTTAATAAAAAGTGCAATTACTAATTCGGCAAAAAGTTATAAAATATCCATTTCCTACAACTGATATATTATAGAGTAATCTTAAAATTGATTTAGATTAGATTAATATCTCAATAATTTTTTACGTAAAAAATTAATAATCAGGGGGGCATCTATGGCTGAATCAAAATTTTTACCTGTGATAATCAACCATAGAGGGAATATTTATTACTACTTTTATTGCCGTAAACCTTCACACACCGATTTTACGAAAAAATGCATATTAAAATGGAACTATTACGTCTATGTACAACCGTACGTACTTCCTGCGTATGAGACTGGGGTCATCATTGGCTTCTTTCAGCAATATTTTGCTCCGACTTCAATCCAATTCTAGCCCCAGCAACAGCCGGCAATATCTTTTCTTGGATGGAAGCACATAAGTTTACATTACGACCGGAATATCTAGCAAGAAATATTGCCAACATCAGAAATATTTATTGCCGCAATGTTTACATTGGCAACTTTTCTTGCGAATTAATATTGCTCGCCATTTTCTTGCAAGTGTAAAGCCAGCTTTAGATCCTGACAGTAAGCAGTTGTCTTTAATTGTACTACCTATTTTAACCAATTGCTAGTTTGGAAGCGTTTGCTAGAAGCGAATGCTGTGAGCAACAATCACAAAATGCCAAGCAATTAAATCACAAAGGATAATGAAGAAAGGAATTCATTACCCAAAATCACTTGATACCTGACTATGGGAGGGAAAATAATTGAATGGAGGCTCACTTATATCTTGTGTGCAAAAATAAATGTATGAAACAATTATATAAAAATATACCCATTAAATCAAATATAGTAAAATGGCTCATAGCAATTCAGAAATTAGGAACAGTAGGTTCACAGCTAGTAGAGTTATTAAAAATTGTTGAAGACATTAAAATTTCTATAAAATTACTGTTTGAAGATGAGTGCATGCCTGCTAAGGAGAAATTATATCATGTTTAATTAAATTCCTGATTTTTAAATTAACACAGATTGTAGTGAAAATCAGAAAATGGGCAGAATCTAACCTCACATTGGCTGAGATTTCATCATTGAAGTATACCCCAATTACAACATACGATGTAGAAAGCATTTTCTGCATTCAAAAAACATTTAATTCTGACAAAAGGATGAATTTGACAGTAAAATTTAGAAAAAATTGTTAATTATTCAGTTACAAAAGACACAAAACAAAAAAATACTGAACTAAAATTTGACACTGCATGTTTGGTTATATTGTGCAGGTGTGCATGCATATTTAACACTTGTAAGAGCGTGAAAATTCTGCCTCTAAGACTAACAGTAATCTAGATAACCAAAACAAGTGTTGATTCTAAATCAGGTAAAATAATTTCAGCTGTGATTTTAGTGATTCTGTATTTCCAAGCAACAGAGATGATGATCACCCATTTGTAATCTCAATTTCACAACTCTCTACTAATATGTTAAAATCCAATATACTGCCTCTGATGATGATGATCATGGAAGAATGTGTTGTGCTTTATAATTAGTTCTAACATATTTACTTTACGGTTTGGATGAGTTAGGTCATTTATCATTGTCAGGTTATTGACAAAATAGTTAACACAGAATTCATTCTCAACTGTAAGTTATCAATTGAATTTTATGTGAGTGCACAGACTCTGATTTTGCAATAAGAAAATTAATTAATTTTCAAGAATTCATATAATTTACTATTACTGTGAATCAGTTCAATATAATATTATTTTTCATTGTGTAACATCGGAAGTTCAAAATTAAAAGTAAATTTACAACTCTGCTAAGCAGCAAATAGTCTAAAATATTCATAAATTTGCCAGCAGGTTCTAAAAAGAGTACCAAACAGCACTGTACCACCATACCAAACAGCACTGTTAAGATAAGTTAAATTTAATGTTTCCAAAATAAGTCAACAGTTTAAAAAATCGTTCATTACAAAGTTGTGTTCATATACCGTATTACTTTGTCATGAACCATGTCCTGACATGCGTCTTGATTACAAAACAAAATATTGTCTTTGCATTATTATTGAAGCAAGTACTGAACAATCTACAAAAAGAATCACAAATGGTTTCAGAAGCACTGATAAAATTCAACTTAAATACATTAGTGCTTATTATCAATAAACATTTATATAATTATTTTTAAACTAGCATTTTTTCTCCATAATTGATCTCAATATACCAGTCCAATTTATAAGTAGCAAAAAACAAATTTTGCGTTTTCGAAGTCTAAAACCATGATTAATAAAGAAATATTGACTTTATGTGGTTTCAAAATATATTTTAGCATTCATACAGAATATGAAAAATTTTACAATTGATAATACTGGACAACAAAAAGAACAGCATCTCAAAACATTTTAGATGTTTTTGAAAATTATACTTTTCTTTTATTAACTCATGAAATTCTTCCCTTTACCACACAGTATCACATTTTAACATTTAAGAAAACAAAAAATAAAAACTAATAAAATTCAATGCATCCCCCAAAGCATGCACTTAAAACAAACAAAATCTCTGAGGAATAATAAAAGTATCCTTCAATTATTGGATAAAATATATTTCAGGAAAATAATTACATGTGATTGATAAATATTAATTCAAGGGCTAAACATCCAATAAGGTAATACCTTTTAAAAGATTATTTAACTTCCCTCAATGCACATAAAAATATATGCACTAAAAATATAAATATTCAACAGTTCATGAATACTATATTATACTATATCTTCGCAGTAAAGGGCAATTCACTTACCTATTTTCTTGCATTTCAGAGATTACAAAAGTAATACTTTCCCAGTGCAAATTGCAAATGAACAATATTAATTTAGGACTTATTGCAGATGTAAGCCATATTAATATAATCACAAAATACAGTTTTTAATAATAGCAAAGAAGATGACAATGACATGAAGTTTGAAAACATTGCAACCATCTTGCATTGACTTGACTTGACTTGACAAAAAAAGAGCATATCATAGACAATGCACACACAGTTACTCTTTTATAGGTAACTTAATATTTATTACCATACACTTTCTCTTAATATCAGCGGTAGTGAAGACACCACAATTTGTGAAACAAACTCACATTTTGAATGTACATGATCAGTGTGCAATCTGCTGGAATTTATTATAAATACCTTACAACACAAAAAATATCAAGAGTACAAAAATTTCATAAATAATTGTTCAGACAACTTTTGATATTAAATGATATAATACTTTGGTACTTACAAGTGAATAAACATTTTTATAACAAGGGCATACATGACAAAACATATGAACATTAATTTCTGTAATTAACATGGTAATATTGATAAAATTAACAGTGAAGATTCCACTATCTTCTAGATTCTTGCAAAGATTTGAAAGCAAGTTCAGTGGGAACAGAGGGTAATCCAATTACTCTGTCTTTCAAATAATAATTAGTAGCTATCTTAATATTTTGTTGTAATTGAAGTGTACGCCCTTTAGGAGGATTTTCCACATCTTTAGTGCCCAAAATTGCTATTTTTTTACTAAGGTTGTCTATGCTTCCAGCTAGTGTTAAAATTTTGCCGCGCAATTCTTGGGCCTCAACTACTGTGTGCGTTTTTTCTCCACAATTCAATGACTGGCACATTTTACAGTACAGTGTGCATAACTGGTCAACTTCAGTTATATATAGCTGCAAGCGCTCATAAAATTGGCTAATTATTGGCTTCAAGTTTCTGGTTTCTTTCAACTTCTCTCGTGTTTCCAACAATTCTTTGCAGTGTATGCAAAGTCGTAGATGTTGCTCCCCAGTTTTTGCATCAACTAAGGAAAGAACAGAATTTAAACTGTTGTTTGAACTTGACCGACCTAAAGGTCTGAATGGAGGGAAGTTCTTCACAATGCTAGTACTTGCACCTTCATTTGGCTCACCATCTGAACCAAAACTCATGTTTATCATCTTTTTGGCTTCTGATAATTCCAGAAAACGTGTGCAATCATGGCACATTATAGCACCACACAATCTACAATGATGTTTCCTTCTCATCATATTAAAACTTCTGGCACAACTAGGACACAATTTCACATCACGATCATCAATCCATGGTACTATAGCTTGTTCGTGTGTTTTCCGCTTTAGTGGATCAACGGGTAGATCTAACATTAATTTTCCAAGTCTGATTAACAACTTATTTGTTTCCGCAGTGTATCGTTCCAATCGCTTATTTCGCAGCTCTCGAAAATATGCGGTGTGGCATCGAAATTCTCCAATTTCTTGAGGTTCAAATCTGAACAAAGTACTGGAATGTGGTTCACTGATGGGCACGACATTACTACTAAATTCAGGAACATAAACCTCATCGTCGATTTTTAATATTTTTTTCTTCGCTTTTTCAAAGACGTCTTTAAGAGATTTAAATACGTCTTGATGCTCTTTGTGGGCTTCATCTTGAAAGTGAATTCGTAGCTGGTGTTCTGAACCTAAATCAGCTTTACATATAGGGCATAAAAATCCTTCCAGTATTTCGCCGCATTCAGCCATCACACACTATACAAATCACGAGCTTTTACACTTAGACATCTTCAAACACTATGAAAACATGAAAAATACAGTAGTTTATTTTGTTCAGTCTACAAGAGTCACACGGGCATTAATGACCATTATTACCAATCAGGTTCTCTGCCGAGGCCGTCCATAAAGTACAGGTTACTCCTGTACGGCAGACAAACTGGAGCAATCCAAATGATTACATCTGTCAATCCTGGCAGATTGTGCACCGAGACACGATGTACCATGTTCTGACAACACAACACGATGACTGACAATCACGGTGTAAGAAATAGCTTTACACCGCGCTGACAATATGTATAAATGACTCTTGGCTCTTTTATTTGCTCTTATACTGCGAGATAGACCCGTTCTCTTGTGCATTGTGGGCACAATGTGCGTCAATTGCCTTACACCGTATTTGTGGCGGATATTTTAAAACTCAAAAATCGCCGTTAAATATATGGTTGCCTGGTGTCAATTATTTGAGCGTTCAGTCCACCTTTTTCACATTATGTTCACTATTTTTTATACAAAATCTTTACGATGAAATGGTACGAAATCTAATGCTGTACAGTTTAAGAGCATAATGATAGAAGAATCGCATTTTGTCTTTTTTATTCGTAAGTTAGAATTAGACAAAGATCGAATATTCATGGAAATCGATTCTCCGAAAAAATTATAATCATACTCAATTGTTTCACAAGACAGTTAATAAAAGTATATACAATTATTTACGTACTATTTTTCTTAACTCGCATTTACCTATTATATTATTTTTATGTTATACTTTTTACTGAGTTGGATAGGTATGTTTTGGAACACTCAATAACGTATCATTTGAGTGAGTACTAGCCTCAATATGTAGAACGCGAATTTGTCAAACAAGATTTCGTTGAAGCATTATAAACATAAAAGTTTAATGTAACTTGTACCAATTTCTTAAACGAAAATGTAATTTAATATTTTACATATTATTATGATATATTTGAATTTTTGTAGTGAGGTCCAAAATTCTGTGGATTAGAATTTAACTCTGGGAAAGTATGTCCGACTTCGTCTCTCTCTCTCTCTCTCGCTCGCTCGCAAGCTCTCTCTCTCTCTGTGCTCGCGACGGCGACCAGATATCTTCTGCCAAAATTACGTCTTTGATGAAACATGTTACCTTAGTTTTCGTTTGCCTTCTAGCTTTTTGTAAGTAACTTTGTCATTTGCTACAATTAATTTCCCGACAGTTACCTATCTTACTTTGACGCTTACGCCTATACTAAAATCTGCTTATGTTTACTAGGAATATTCAATGTCCAATATTCATTGTTTATTCTGGCCTTGAATATTTAGTCTTAATATTTACAGCGTAATATTTGCATCTAATTCTTCAATGTCCAATGTTTTCCTACGTAATGTCCACTTTGTAAATATAACACGTTAACCCATGCGGTATTATCATTTGGGGACCCAATGTTTCGAAATGAGCTGTTATTTCATTGTATTTTAGTCAATATTTTCTTTAGAAAATGTCTCAGTAAGGTATGTATATCAGGTTTATTTTCTGATTTAACATGCTAATACAATTACCAAACTTTGATAGAAATTTTTCTCAAAATTAATATTTAATGAATCATTGTTATGACGTAATACAACTTAGAGACCATTATCATCAATATTCAGTGGTGGCTTTTTGCCACTTGAGAAGATTTTAGTAAATAACTTGCTTATTTTTCACATAAGTAACCAAGTAACAGCAGTATACGAGTTTTAAAAACATCCTTTGTCTATTTTATGTGGTGATAATTATTAAAATAAATGCTTTTGAACAAACAATGTTACTTAAATGGGACATAAAGTCACCTCATAGAATGGGTTGAATTTATGCCAATAGCGCATTAATTGACGTTGCACGATGCGTGGCACAGTTCCCCCCTCTTCACAATTGCTTGTTGGCAAAGACTAAAACAAAGTATTACGAAGTTTAAAACTTTATATAATGATTTAAAGTTATTAAGTAAACAATTTTGACATTGGTAATGATACCAGGAAGAGTATCGTTTGCCCCAAATTCTTTTAAGCTCTGCAATAACGAAGTCTCCTCTTTTTGATTTTAACTCAGGGTTTGGAATTTTCGGGATTAATCTTCATATTTGTAAAAAAAAAAAAAGCATCCCTATGAGTAGTCGTATCCAAAAGCCCTTGGATTTCTGCAAGAAATTTACCGGTGTTGAATCAATTGCAATGGCACTGACTTGTTCAGGAAACAGCTCGTCTTCTTACAGCACCATTACAAATTCTCATACTGCTGATAGAATATAGCAAATAAATTTAATTACATTTGTATGCACTCCGTTTTACGAATGAAGTAAGCCAACGCTCTTCTCTGCGTCATTATGAAGGTTAGAAATATGTTCGACATACAATTTCAAATGCTCTCCAGTAAAGAAGTGATTTTGACTTTATCTGATGCACCCTTTCAATTGTAAGTTGAAATGATAACCAATTGATGGTAGATTAACAGAAAGCAAACATAATAATGATTTATGAATGTTTTTAAAGCGATACAATTTAGATTTAATATATGCCATTTTCACCAATAAGTTGAACTTACAATAATCACTCATAAAAGTGTAATAAAAAATCACATGTACTTAGCTGATGGACATTTGTTTTGAAAGTGTGGGTTTTGAGAGGGATTTTTTTTTTAATTCGTCCTGTTCAGCTTTTAAGGGATTTCCAGAATTACAATTAATTGACATTAAGAGTTGGTTACCCTCACTTAATTGTCCCTGAAAACAAAATATGAATAAAAGACAGAGTTTTTTGGAGTCAATTAAAAGACGTGTTAAAGCAAAACAATGCTGTATGAAGTTAGACATGTTTTTATAAACATACTATTTATTCGTCAGGTCTAACTAACAACCGGCACAATTTACAATAGTTCGGCGAAATTGGCCATTTGGGAATTCTCCACGATGGCTGAAAGACTTGCTAATTCTACGAATTTTTTAGGTCACATATTCTGGACATCTCTATTGCCAGTCTCCAGGATTGAAAAAGTGGATACTAAATGGTTTTCATTTATTTAGTAAATTACTTCCTCTAACAGACTGTGTAGTCAGAATCCATGCTCTGTAGATCCTCGATTCCGAAAAGTCGAATGAGGCCAAAGACCTGTCTGAACGAGGCTGGCTTGATGTCTCAAAGTGAAGTAGCTCGCCTTTCACTGCGATTCCCGTCGATTTCCAGACAATCTCATGAGAAATTTGTTCAAACAAAGCGAGTTTAGCTGCTTCTCAAGGGCTAGTGCAACCCATGTGAAGTGTCCTAAACCCTACCCCTATCCTGATTCCTTCCATTAATGTGGGAAAGTATGTGTTTTTGGAATCACTTCTAGTTTATAAAAAATACCAGTCTTTCTCTCGTTTTTAAAATTACCCCTTAAGAAAAGAAAATATAAAAATGTATACATAAGTATTGAATGGAAGCAATGTTTTTGGAGATTTGACTAATGAAATAATTCATTTGAAGGTTAGTTTTTTGTGTATTGCCTTTTGGGTTTTTATTGCTGAATCTTGTATTAATAACATTTAAATATCAAATTACACTTTTTTCAGTAACAATTTCACAAACAATTCTATATAATCATTTAGAGAGATTGTTTACACATAGGGCATTGCTGATATTGTAATACACATTGTCGTAAACATTGCCCATGAAAAATATGTCGACATGGAGTAATACGAGCAGTTAAAAAATTCATTTCATCCAAACAAACAGGACACGTAGTGTCTCCTCTTTGTGCCATTTGTTCTTTAGTTGCCAGTGGAAAGCGTTCTAAGAGCTTTAATTGTTCTTTAAATGGCTCGATGCACTCTTCTTGTAGCTGTTGAAATGCAATAATTACATTTGTGTACCTGGAAAAGACATGTAATAATACATTTGGATTATTTTTAAAAATAAAAGCATATTTACCCGAGAAGAGTTAAATCATAAAATAACAAAAAGAAAATTTTACTGAATATTTATATGAATAACAAAATTATTGAAATAGAAAGTAATCTAGAAATGTTAAAATACTTTTTTGTCTTACTTATTTATCAATGTACTTCCTAGTATTCAAAATTAAAATTTTTCACAATAACGGTCAACATCAAGAAAATGTTGAAACACCATACAATTTAAGTTTCTAATACTCACATAACAACCATACAGAGCACAATATTCCCTGAATCTTGATTAAGTGCAATAATTATATTTATGATAGATAAGAGAATTGCTAGGGAGTTCATTAACAGAGGTATCCAATATTCTTCTAAGCCTTCAAATATGTACAGATCCATGTATCTAACTGCAGTAACTAAAATATTATCTTTAGGGTTTTCTGTAATTAAAAAAATATTCATTTGTAGAATACATTCATTAAAAATATATTTTCATTTTGAAGTTTTATGAATATCTGTTCAATCTATTTCATCCATCTTCATTCTAATTAATTAACGTTTGCATAACAAGAAAACCTTTTTACCGAGAACTAGAAGCTCATCAATGAATAATATTGTCCAGAACAATCCAGGAAGAACAGAATACACATGATTCCAAATTCAAACAACATGAGAAGAAATTATAAATTCAATGAATACTTACTCAAAAACTGTGTGATAATGAAATAAAGAGTAGTGGTGATGATAAATGGAGCACATGGTTCTAAGTCATCAAACTGAAGAGTAATTGTAATAAGTACAAAACTCATGGCCACTCCTTTTCCAAGTCGAAGAATAATAAATGTTGTTGTCAGACGCAAGAAATCAGCTGTAGTAGTGGTGAACATTATTTGAGACCAGCGACGTGTCTAAGGAAGGTTATGAAAGATGTATATACACGCCATAGTAATGCAAAGCATCTAAAGCAATTTGATATGAACTTCTTAAAAAATTTCTTACCTGAAGGGACTGATAGAGATAAGCCAACATAGTACAAAAAAGAAGAGCATATAAGCTCACACACTTCTGCTCTGGGCAGAAAGCTTTTTCTGATACAAGAAAATATAGTACCTATGAAAATGAGAAATTAAATCACATGATCATATAGTTACTCATGAAATCCATTTCAAAATAAACTACCTATAAACAGCACAATTTTTGAGAAATAAAAAGTAAAATCTGAAAGCATTTACATGTATATTCACTCATACTGGTACCCTTTTCGAGGATATGCAAAGATGCTTTGTACAACTCCCTTTCATTAGCATGGAAAATGTTTAGAAAAATATTATTTTTTAAATTGATTTCAATTAAATTACATTGTCACATCTTTGTAGATAACCTGCACAGATTCTTCCATAGTGAACTGATACTCTTAGTACATGACTACTGACAATTGTGCTTATACCTGAATTACTGTGGTATGAATGGTGTGCAGGCTACTATACAATTCATGAAGCCATAAGAAAAAAAGAAGAACTTGAAGTGAAGCATACTGGATGGTTCTTGGGTTAAATAGAGATAAACTGATCATTCTGAAAATAAAAATAAAAGTATTCCATCAAATTTTATGTATCAATGATGTAAAGTAAAATTGAAAATAATGTCATGTTTAAAGGTTAATCACAAAAAGCAACAAATACATTTTAAATAAAATAATTTTACAAAGGAATCTTTCTAATAAAATAAAAGACAAGGAATCATGGGAGAAAAGAAAAAAAAAAAAGAAAATTATGAAACCTAAACGTTTGTGAAGTTAGTTTTCTGAATTCCCAATTTGTATTAGTATTTTTTAAATTCTAAATTGAATTCTTCAAATGGCCAAATTATTTTCCTGAAAGTGTTTTTGAAAGCTCATTCACTGTCTCAGGCCTTCAGCATTGTAAGATCTACAAGATCTGTGAAAGAGAAGAGATAAGTGAAGGAAAATATTTAACAATCTTAAGTTGATGAAGTACATAAGAATGTCATGTAGAATGGAAAACATTGTGTGAATTTAATTATTTTTTTAATATGGTTCTTATAACATAGTGAATGTAGAAGTTACTTTGTATAATATTATTATTCCTTGTCATAATTTAGAGATGTACGCAAATCATTCTTTGGCTTATTGTTTACTTTCTTACTTTTCGATCTCTTTTGTAAAATGGACAAAATCCAAGTTGACATGTGACAATAACAATTACACTGCGAACTGCAAATTTAATGAAGAATAGAGCAATCATACGGGTTTAATATACAAATATGTTTACACACAAGTTTTGTTCTGAACAAGAGTTCCAAGAACATTTTAAAATTGCACTGACCCTACACTGCTATTGAGATGATATCAAATGCAAATTTCTACTTTGAAATTAATATATTATTGACATTTTGCTGAAAGTAATTGTCAACTGCCTTTCTTTTCATCAATAAATGTCAGATTATCATTTCAGTTTAGTTTTCTAGTCCTTAACTATAAAGGATGATCCAGTTCTTGAAATTTCTCAAGGCATGTAGGTTTAGTAAAGGACTAAAAAGCTTTTACCTTGCAACTACAATTACACATTCATCATAAAAATATTGCTTTCTTTCTGCATACATGATAGAGCATAATCATGTTGTAACAAAAACAAAGAATTCTTTCCTTTTATCAAATCTTGTATGAGTGACCATACATGCATATGCAAAAGTAAAGAAAACAAATAAGTTTGAGCAATTTACCATCTACTTTATTAATTTAATCAGTACTCACCATCCAAGAACGTATAAAAAACATTCAATAATTAAATGTTCAAAGAAGTTCAGAATTTTCTGGAGTTTCAAAATTACATTGGCAAGAAAAATGTTTATTTATGACAATATTTTCTTCTCTTATCGTGACATACTCTCCAGTATTTTTCACACTTTATTCTTTACATAATCTTGATAATATATTTTATTTAATACTTATAAATTATTCTTTAACACAAATTATGAGTTGGTTCAAAACACACCTCACAATTCGAAATATGCTACCACAAGTAATGTAGCCAGTTATCAGAGGTACCACAACAACTGCGTACAGAGAAGCAGCGAGCAAAAGAATTGTCATGTTCACATGATAAACACGGGCAGCGAAGGGAACCAGAAAGAGGACAGCCAATAAACATCCTGAAAAAATGTGAATTGTAAAATTAAGGAATAGCAACAATATATAAAGATATGAGAGGCATACCATGTCTAAGGAGTACTTTTTGTTCTTTTCAGGAAATTTGCAACACACATTCAATGTGAATACAATGTGAAGATAAATTAATTGAAAAATGTAAACAATATTTTTTAACACGATCATGAAAAGGAAAGAAACCTATTTACAAAACCCTTCCCATCAGGTTTTGTTTGTTATTTTGTTTGTTTTCTTAAAAAAAGCTTTTACTTATCTTTCAATTATTTATAGTTGAAATGAAAATGATAGTTAAAATGATGGGAAGGGATTCTGGAAATGAAGAAAACGTGCGCATATCTTCTCCCCCACACGCCACATACAGTTTTTACCGTTTTTTCATAAAATAAATCTATAAATCTAGTGAGAAGAATATGTATTTTAATAAAAATATATTTTGTCTTGTTTTGAACAGCTGGCGAATCCAATGGGAATAAAGCTTTGAGAAAACAAAAGGTGTCAAAAACGATGTTACGTCGCAGCAAAGGCAAGAACATGCTCGTATGATTTTTAGTATTAAAAAGTGCCGTAATGGAAATAGACCAAACGGGAAGCGCAAAAAAGATAATGGGGAAAAACATTGTTTCGTGAGAAGAAGTAAGAGAACAATGGGAGCTGGGCTACGAGATCAGACGCATGTAGCATAATCTGAGAACTTTTAAATTTTACTTTAAAGGTTACGTTAAAGGTTGTTGAAAGTTTTTGTTATGTTGCGAAATACGTAGAAACAGTATTCGCCATTTTGTTTTCTTTAGTATTGCGGAATACGCGCATGCGCGCACGCGCACGCGTACGTGTGTGTGTGTGTGTGTGCGCGCGCGCGTGCGTGCGTGCGTGCGTGTGTGTGACTGGCAAGAAAAGTGATGCTCCCAGGAGTGGTTGGAAGTGAATGAAACTACATGTGCTGAAAGACCAAGCGATTTTAATGAACATATTACAAAAAGAGATGAAAGAGACAAGGATGTTGGCAGTTACAGATGGAAAGTTTGCGCCAGGTCAGTAGGCTGTCGCACATCCTTTTGCTGCAATGCATGCCCTTAAGTGGTTCAGAATGGTTTCAAACAGCCTTTGGACCCTCTCTTGAGGAAAGTTCGTGCACACTTGTTGCGTCTATTCCTCCAGATCCTGTAGAATGGTACTGCGAGGGAGTCCCCTTCCAATAGCATCCCACGCGTGTTAAATGTTGTGGAGGTCCGGCGATCTCATTGGCCACAGGAGGACCTCAACATGCCCTAGGATGACCATAGTCACACGTGCTGTGTGTGAGCGTGTATTATCTTGTGGGGATACTGTCCCTGTGTCACAAAGGGTAGGACGTGCGGACGCAGACTGTCTGTGACGCATCGCTGTGCCGTCAAAGTTGAAGCACTGTTAAGAGACGCTTTGAACGCATATCCGATGGCTCCCCACATCATTATGCTCTGGGTTACGCCTGCGTCTCTCTCCACATTTTGGTCAGAATGTGCCTTCTGCCTTTGACGCCGCCACACTCAAACACGATGGGCACAAGGGATTATGGCAAAAAGGGACACATCACTGAACATGATGCGACGCCATTCGTCCCCTGCCCATGCCTTCCGGCACCAATCCAAACGCCGACGCATTTTCTGGTGTCAATGGCAACTGACGCATGGGTTGGTGGGACCCGAATCCGGAGATGCGAGTCATCGAGCCACTGTGCGGGAACTTACAGGATGTTGTAGAGTCACCAGTACATGTTCGCGGATGGCGGGAGCCGACGCAGGGGCGGATCTAGAGACGAATTTTGGGAGGGGAAATTCAAAAGGTTTTCGTCAAATATGTACTTTACAGAGTTTGTAAAACGTCGCAGCCTACACCCAGCTCATGCTGCGATACGATTTTATTCGTTTTAATGATAATCCAAAAGTAGTTTTACTTGAAAGCTTCGTGACAAGTTAAAATTAATAGTTTCTAAAAAAAAAAATTAGGGAGGGGGATTTCTCTCATTTCCTCCCCTTGGATCCGCGCCTGCGATGTCATGGGATTCCACACTGATTGGCGAACCGTCCGACGATCCTCCCTCGGGATTGTGTTTCTTGGTCGACCCGAGCTTGCAAGACGTGCATGGGTGCCCCCATTGATTCCAACATTGGCGACTGTGGCATCTGAATGGCCCTCCCACATGCCTGACATTTGCACGACCATCCAGCCTCATTTCTCACAATGCCGCCTCTGTCAAATGCTCTCAATTGGTGAACAGGCTGTCGAACGTGCCTGCACGGCATCGCAGGTGCTTCGTACTGTACGTAAACGTCGTTCTTCTCAGTGACTCACAGCAGTTCGCTGATAAGAACTGCGCAACGGCAGGGAGATGACCTCACGATTGCCCGCTGGTGGGCTTTCGACAATACAGATTCGAGTGAATCTAATCATTTACTCACACATTAATGGCATGTATGTATACCGAAATGGGATAAAACTGGAAAACAGTCCTTCTGGGTGCAACACTTTCTTCCGTCAGGCAGTCTATGTGTATGTGTGTGTGTATATTTATAATTGTGAACTTGCTCAAGAATATTGGCCGTCTCGATAGTTCAGTGGTTGAAGTAACTGGGCGTAAACTAGGAGAGCCGAGTCGAATCCCGGTCGGGGTCGCCAATTTTTGAACAAAGTTATTGTTATTAAAATACATTTGTTTCTCAGTTAAATGGTCACAACGTGGATTTCTTTAGAGTTGAGGAACATATTTCCGAGTGTAATTGCGTCCAAAACGCTGACAGGGGGGTGACAATTGTACTCTTATAGTGTTCAAGTTATGGAGGAGAGTTCAGGATCAAGTTCCTAATTTATGGATTCAAGTTCAGGAGAATGCATTTAGTGGAATTATTTGAGTCTTAGAGAGTTGTGACAGTGCCGTTTTTGAGAAAAAAATGTTTAAACTAAATTTTAAAAACCTATATTTAACGCAAAATTACGCGAAAAATTCTCAAATTTTCGAAAAATTGTACATGACTATTTTAAAATGTATCATTAAGAAACAGATTTCACTGACGAAAAATAATTTCTATATTTATTATTTCAGTCGTAGGAAGACGCCGAAAAATGTTTCAACTTTTGCAATTTTCGAAACATTAGGGTTTTCAACTAACATGAGAACCAACTCTTAAACGTCCTTCATACTATCCAATAAAGTTTAATCAAAAACGTTGGAGCCCTTTTTCTGAACAATTGTAAATGTCCCAAGGGATTAAAATATCACCCAAAATTCAAATTTCAGTTTTAAATTCACAAGGTCGTGACATCAGCCAGATAAATAGGGGATAAAGTCTCTTTTGGAGAAAATCTGATGAACGGTTTAGCCTTCACAGATGTACTCAGTTTACGTTTTGCCGTCAATTGATTTTTCGGCATCAAGGTTCCTTAAAACATGGATTGTGTTCTCACCATGTATTGGAGGATTTTTTCTTTATTTAGCAACTGAATTTATCCACTTTTTCGTTATCAGGGCCCGGCAATAAGAGTGTTTTTTCCGGAAATTCGCTTGTTTTTCCTGCAGCAATACGTAAATTTATCTCTAGTGTGTGAGTGGTAGCGAGAATGTACAATGAAAATGACTATCACTTTTTGAGTGCAGAAAATCAAATCCTGGTAGTTATTATACTAAGACCGAAGAAGCAGTGAAAAATTTATCATTTTTAGAAATACCTCTCCACTAAAAAGGACACATCAACAACGACCCTGTGAACCTTATCTAATTTTAAGATGAATTAAAACAAGCAATTGAAACAAGACTGCTTCGTGAATATGATCAAGACCATGTCACTTTAGCAAAAGTGATAGAAATGAAACACTGACCCATAAATGTCCAATTGAATTATGGAGAAAATAAAATAAAAAAGCTTGCTACCAGATATAAACTGAATGAGAGACAAATAATTATAGGCTTTCGAGAATATTTATAATTGAAGACATTGCCAGCCAGCCTACTTAAAATTGCAATGCAATCAGTAGCTATTTTGTCAAACGAATGCGAAAGGGTTTCTCGCAAATGAATTTAATTGTAACCGGATTTAGAACAACTTTAAAAATGGAAACCGTATCCAGTTTGTTAAAAATTAATGGCCTGCCTCTTCGTCTATTTGATCCATCCAAATATGTAGTTTCCTAGCTAGTAAAACTTTTATAAAATCCTCATTATTATTTTCTCGGTACATAATGTATTATACATGAACATTTAGTTAAATTAAATAAAACCAATTGAGATGAACAGAATGTATGATTAATTTATAAATACCTCAACCACGTTTAAACATATACGGAATAAAATGAGTAAATTTTCGAAAAAGTAATAATTCTCCCAAGTAACAATTATTTACAATATACATTAATTGAATTTACATTTATTTGAAAGTTTATTTATAATTTTTAATCAATAAATTAATAAACAAATAACAATAAAAATGTATATTAAATTAATCAATTTGTCACCTAAAATTTTGGTACCTAAAATTTTTAGAAATCAAGCTCTGTATGATTACCATTGACCATCTTACTAGTTCTTGACCTCTTACTAGTACAATTATTACAACAGATGCTCCAAATGCCCAACATTGCAGCACATACCTGTCAATTTATTTCCAAAGTGCTGTTAGTGTAAGTGGTTTTCTACCGTTTACATAATTCTTACAGTCTCCTCCATAAGTAGAAGTCCAACGCAGTTAGATCTGGAGAATACGCTGGAAACTCTATCGGGTCTCTTCGTCTTTTCCAGTGCCATTGAATATTGTCATCAAGGTAAGAATGCACATCTTGGAGGTAATGTGGCGGTGCACTCTCTGACCATCTTGACAATTATGACAATCTTCCAGGGAACTTGTGACGAATGTGACGAAGATGTCCGATTGAGTTTCCACTGCATTCTCTCGGATTAATCTGATCCACTCTTTTTGAAGGAACTGTAACTGGCGAAGTGTATCTGGACAGTATGCGCACATGTCTTACCCGCCATTCATACACTCTTTGGAAATGAGGAATTTTAGTTTCAACAGGATGACGCACCGCCACATACCATCGAAATGTGAGTACCTTGATGACAATATTTCAGGGCCCTGGAGGGGACATGAGGTTCGACAGTTTCCTGCACATTCTCCAGATCTAACTCCTTCGGACGCCTAGATATTAGAGTTAAAAATTATACAACACAGAAAATCCACATATTTCCTGAAAATCCGTCGTCCAATCACCGGGTTCTTCCCCGTCGCTTCTGACACGGCGACCCTGAGGCCTCTGTCCCGGCGGATCTCCTGGCGCCACTTATCAGAATACAAACGTAAACATAAGCATAACGCAAAGACGTAAACATTAACACAAGTGATATTCACAATGTCTAACATTAACGTAAGCAAATAAAGAATTTCAATTTGCTGCGAGACATTCTAGTTTACTATTGGTTGGATAAGAGAATCGAGTTCGAGGTATCGACTGTGTCCATGACCCATACGGCGTTAGATCGTCTATCGACTATTTCGATTCTCGATTTTGAGTTACCGCACTGTGACTGGTTCATTTCATATGTCTTACTTAAGCATAAGCATAGAAGCTTGCAAGATGTTAAGTTAACATCTTACGTGTTATGCTTATGCAAACGCATTGTGAATTAGTCCGCTTACGGACGTAGTCCTAACTTTTATGTTAACGCCATGCATATGTTTTTGTTTGCATGAGCCTTTAGCCGAGACTCGCTCTCCTGCCTCGGGATTGCTGGAGCGAGTTTCTCGCGCTGCCCACGGCGTGCGCCGGCGAATTTAAATATTTTCCGTACACTACAAGTTTTTGCCCTAACAATAAAATTTACTGCTATCTTTTATACAATGAATGCTGTTATGTTGGCATGATATTCATACGTATAATAATAGGCACAATGAAATAAAACTATCTACTTGGTTTTATTTTATTCTGCTCGTTCGTACTCTCTATTATCATACCTGCATTTCGGGTATGGTTGAACTATGATTCCGTTTTTAACAATATTTAATAAACGACAACAATATTTAACAAACGTCAGTAATAAATTTAGGTTTTGGGTAATAAATTAGAATTGAATGTGTATTTAATTATACATTTGGTTTCATTTGATTGTGCCCGTTCGTACTCTATTATATTTCTCGAATGTCGTGCGCGGTTGCATAACTATGCCGTTTTTAACAAAATTTATTCCGTTAAAAAGTCGTAATAAATGAGCACTATATATTCGTTTTAGTTTGAATTGATTTTGTTCATTTTTAAAATTTGGTTGTGCCAGCTTGACAGTCACGCCAGCACAACCACATTTATTTTATGAACTGCAAGAGTAATACATTTAATTTTTGGCTAAAATTAGTAATAAATGAGTACGAAATAGCCCCTTTGGTTTGATGTCAATGTGCTGTAGTGGTTGTGCCAGCTTAACACACCCCGATGTTATACGTCTTCCTTCAAATGCATGTAATCCCACTTACCCACCTATCTCCAATCCTAGAATTTCTTTATAGGACCAAGATCTGCATAGGTAAACCATTCCCGTAAGTTGTTCAAAAATACATGATTAGCGTCAAATAAGTTAAAATGTCATGGCAGGAAATTATATTAACAACTGGAAAAGTAAATGACATCACTTTTGAAATTACAAAACACTGCAGTAAATCTGTTCATGCAAGTGTTAATACGCGGCATGAAAACAAACTCTCAGAATTCGAACGAATACGTATCTATGAATTTTAATATTTCGACTTCTATGTAAATATTTTCGACAATGTTTAGCAAACTTTAGTTCTTGAAGTGAAACTTATATAATCCTTTTATTATTAAATCATACTACCCATCATAATTATATACCCTTTTATAAAAAAAGGCCATAATTTAAGAGCATATTTGTATATGTGCATATTTTTTAGCATTGTGGTTTCGTTTAATACATAATTTACATAATATGATTTTCATAGTGGTCTCGAAAACGCAAGTTTTCTAACAAATTGGAAGTGACTTTAGACGAATGGACGTTTGCTGCTTACTGAGGTATCATAATTGCATTTTCCCTATCACTAGCCTGCGATAATAATGAATACATGAACTCTCATAAACCCCTGAACTCATGAAAAATATTGTCGATAATGTAAATGAGGAATCTGCATTTCAACATCGTTTCACAGAGGTTGTATCAGAGCGGGTATTTCATAACACAGACCTTGAATCAACTCGGACAATCAAGTGATATTTGTAAATGTACGCATATCTAAGCAATAATATAGTATAATGAAAGTTCCAATGCAGATAAGACAACACATACTTTCTTTCATCCTGACAATCTTAAAAAGAATTATTGACATCGAGCTTTCTGTACAGACTTCTTTCAGTTAGATTTGCGGCATTCTGTAATTCGCTCTAGATGTAATATTCTAGCCACAGTGGCAACAGTTTTATCCGAAATTAATTCGATATATCTTTTCGAAATGCATAAATAATCTTAGATTGTCCATTTGCATTAAAAATACTAGAGGGATAACCAACATATTTAAAATACTTTTATGAGAGAAAGACAATGAATAGAACAATACTAATACGAATAATTATAATAAATGACAATAAAACAATAAAATAATAATGTAATAATATAAAAATAATAAACTAATAATAATAATAATAATAATAATAATAATACACAACAGAAAATAAATACACAATTATTGATCCAGACAAAATTAATTTCAAAATATTGTAGTCTACGCCAGTGTCGATAAAAAAATTCTTATGAAACCTCACACGAAAATATCTTTTTTACCACAGTTGAGTGTTGTGACATTCTGATTCAAAATTAATTTGCTAGACGTTATGGATGCAATCCTGTTGTAATCATTATTGATGATTACAAGTAAACTGTACTAGGCGGTTGGTAGAGACATTGTTTTTTTCAATTCCATTGCATTGATTTTCAAGCTCAAATTTGTGTATAGTTAAATCGATTAACAGAATAGTTATACACAGTAATTAAAGCGTTAAATACAATTGTAATGTTTGCTAATGAAATGCAACAACATGAATGATTAATTTTAATTTTAAATTATTTTTGTACTATTTTTAAAATTCGTTTCCCGTAGAAAATGTAAATTAACTGAAATTCAACAATATTTTATTAGTAATGAAAGTAGGCGATCCGTGGTTACCATCACTCATCTAGCTCAACGTTTTACAAGGAAGGACTTCTTTGGAAGAGTATAATTACTTTCGAATAGATTCGTACATCATGCACGCACGTCAGATAAAATAATTTCAGAGAAAGGATATCCATAATCTGTGAAATGTCAACAAACTCAAGTTGCTCACGGTACGAACTTGGGAGGTCGTTCAGCTGATGGCCGGTAGTATATACTACATACACCTCACCTGCAGTAGCGTGTCTGTTGTCGAGCTGGCGAAGGGCTGCCCTATACCTGTAGGGGTTTCCGACCATCTCCCTTCTCAGATGTCATGAGCTGTTGGTGCGGTTGGCGTGATTTAGCGCTTCAAGAAATAATGCCGCTGACGAGAAAAGTGTCATACCTTGACACTAAGAGAATATATCACAAATATTCAATTCTGAAACAAACGCATCTTTTGGCACCTTACGCCTATTCACACACGACGCAATCACATTCAATACTCACCTTCGAAGTTCGCAACATCCTTATCTCGTTCGAATACTTCATTCGACTTACAAATCTTCTCAATGGCACTGCACTTCGGTTAATAACAAATGCTGTCAATAGTTTCTCATGAACGGACCTACTTATTCTCGCTATAAAAAGGATGAACGCGAGCCAACAAACTGCCCCCTCTCTTCTGTCCCACTAGATCGTCGCGTCGCTGTGGTCACCTCATGGCGGCCCGCACGTGCTCGTCCGCGCATCGTCTGAAGCAAGCGCGCACGCGAGCGCAACGCTCTGGGTCCGTACGCGGACTGGACATTTTCCCCTCTGTGCTTCCGTGTTATCGATCTTCACCGCGAGGCGCGGCGGGGCAGGGCGGGCGGAGTGGGGCTAAGAGCGAGCGATGGCTGGGCGCGGATGGTGGTCGCTGGGGCGGTCTCACCTTGGCCGCCATTCGCTTGTCTCTCGGCTGCCTCGCGAGCTATTTTCGCGCGCAAGTTACGAAATCGACGCGAGATAGCGCGCCCCGCGCAATGACGACACACTGCACTCCGTGCGAAATTTGAAGTTGAAATAATGAAGTAGATACCGCATTTGAGGTATTGTCTGTGCGTGTATAAGTATGCAAAGAAATGTACTTTATCGCAATCTCCAACACATGTTATGAATTAATGAAAGGTGAAGCTTCGTCATTTTATTTCTACTTTTAGTTGGTAACGCAATACAGTGCTAATAAATAATGGATCATATTGTTACAAAATGAAGTTGACAACTTGATACTTTTTTAAACAGTGAGTGGTTCCGTTAAAACCATTTAATTTTTTAATTTGTAATAATTTCTTAGTAAAAACGCCATCTCTAGACATTCATCTATAAGATTACAAAATATTTACAATCATACAAACGTGAAGCGAATAGCTCCATACTGAGTACAGATAAATACTGACACTTTTATATTTAAATTAAAATTTTTAAGATACATTGCAACGAATAAACTCAATTATTTCTAAATCCTAAAGCTTAGTAATTAATGCAATAAACATATATAAAGACTAATAAATTAATAGTTTTAAATAATTTATCATCCAGGATTGAAATTGTGGACTAGTTGCACATAGACACCACAAAAACAAATCACGAAATGACACTATAGTCCAATTCACACTTGAATGAGTTTTTCTAGAAAACCGTAATATTTAAGTAATGTACTCGTATAATCCGTGCGTGTTTTCGTAAACTCTCATTTCGCTGAATGCGTGATAAATTGGGGGGGGGGGAGACGTTGGTTATTTGCACAAAAGTCTATGAAATGAAATAAAATCTTAAGCTAGTTTGGCGTTGCAAATAGTTTCTATTACACCATATCAGAAATTTCTTGTCATCATATGTCAAAAACAGTCGTTGAAACCTTTTACTCACACTTCAACTACGGTGTACGTTAATAAACGACAGGGATTCCGGCACTCAAGAAAACGTGCGCTTACAATACATAATGAAAAGCTGCATACTGCAAGGTGTTACAGTAACTCCGAATCAAAAGAAGATAAATAACATTGTAATAATGAGAATTAAATAAAAACGGTTGTAATTATATATTTATAAAAAAATTTGTTATTCAATATTCGAATTGCACATCTTGCAATCCACTATTTGAGTAAAATCTGTGGCCGTCCGCAAATACTCTTTTTAAATTGAAACATTAGAAAATTACAATAAGAGCAATCTTTGTTTTAATACAATGATTATAGCTTATTTATAAAATTAAGATTGTTTTCCATGTATACATACGTTTGAAGAATGTTATTTGGAAGCTGAATTCAAAATACCTTGTAAGTCATATTTTGTTTGATATTTATAATACTTGCAATTTTAATATACATCGTGGATGACTACATTTTCTTTTGTTCATTTGAAATTAAGTATTTTGAATATAGAACCAGTTTTTTCAAGGGATTTCTCTGGAAAAGAAAGATAACAGTAAACATTTCCTGTATGAAATTACCTCTATACGTAACAGCACGAGAACCTTACCTCTCATCACCCAGTCATCCTCAGCTTTCCCAAAACACCTTGCCTAGAGCCATCTGCCGACTGAATGCGACAGTAGATACGGAGACGTACACTTTTCATTCTTGGTAGGGTGTGGTGGTATCTGACTGCAGTCGTTGTCAAGGTAACGTAAACAAGGAGAATTGATTCTTGGAAAGTTAGAAATGAACAGGTTCGGAGTAGGGGAAATTAATGCGAATGTTTACTCGTTTCTGTGGAAACAACACAAGTTTTTAATAAATGTGCACATCCAGGGCGCAGTATTTTTGGCAACCTGCCAGAATCCCTTTAGCTGCGCAAGATCTGAACAGCAAAATGAAAAATGTGTATGATGTCATATTTAATTGTACAGAGGAATTAAAAAACATAGTTATTTTGCTTATTTATGCATTTTATAAGTCAAAAAATACTTTATTTTCATAGAATAAAGATTTATAAATACTAGTAAAAGAAAAGCGGGATATTTGACCCTTTATAAAAAGGGAGGAAGAAAAAATGTACGTACAATGAGTGTGAGTGCAATAAGATTATCTAAACAATATTTGAAGAATAAGAAAAATCATTTTACGTTACAAACTATCATACTTTGGAACTTGCAATCATCTGTTTGATACAATATTTTTATAATTAAAGGGTTTTAAAAAACCTTACTCCAAAAAGTGAGATTTTGAGATACTAGAACTGTTGCTTGAGCTTCATCCTCACCCGTATCCTTATTCCTTCCCAATTCTGGCCGCTGGGTAGTGATGCAGGAGCGCGTAAGAGAGAGACGCGTACGCGGAGATGCTATCTGGCGGTCCTCTTGACAACTGGCTGAGACGAGACTGTTAATTAATGGAGGATTACTCCCGCGTAATAGTTAATGGAGAATTACTCCAAAAGCGCTCGACGCGCCCCAAGGGGCTTGGAGAAGCGTTGCGTCAAAGTTCACGCAACAAATCGATCCTTTTAAACCAGATACAAATCACACATGTCATCCCTCAGGCCAATTGAAGTTGGTGTTTCCTAAGGCAGTGTTCTCTTGTCACATCTCTTTTCCATCTTCATCGATGACTTACCTCAAACCTCAAACACGAAGCTGTTTTCGCTGATGATATAGCTATCACAGTTAAAGTTTCCACACTGAAGGTTCAACTGACAAGATATAAGAATACTGTATCACTATTTTTGAAATGGTACTCAAGAATCGGACTTAAGTTAAATGTAAGTAAATGCCAAGCAACAATTTTTTTCCTGAAAAACTGGCATACTAAACAAGCTTCTGTTCTCCAAATAAACAATGACGTCATCAAATGATGGATAACCATCAAATAACTAGGTTTGACAATGGACACGCGCCTCCGATGCGATCACATCAAATCATTAAGATCCATTATGTTCCAGAGAACAACACACCTGTTATCCCTTTTTAGATCAAGGGGACTAAGAAACAAATCCCAGTTACATGCTAACAAGGCTGTAGTTAGATATATAACAATTTACGGTTATGAGATAAGGGATACAGTATGAAAAGCGAATTAAAAAAAAAAAAAAAAAAACCTCCTTGTGTCAGACAAATATTTCCTTTCAATCTCAAACCCCACATTCATCTTGAACTTTTTAAAACAAAAACCAATCTCACACCAATTCATCAAAAAGTTTACAGTAAGGCAACTGCAAATTTGATAGCGTATTTGACTTATCCACTTTTCAATTATACGAGAGATGTGTTAATTAGCCACCGCGATTAAAAACAAAAGAATGTCAACTGACTTGCTTGATCATCAAAGATCTGCTATCTATTTTTATTGATTCAACCCCCAGACTCAGCACCACACTAAAACTTTCTAATTTAATAAATTAATATTTACTACTAGCATAAACTCGGCATGAGCCATGTTTTCAAGAATTAAACACTACAATCGACAAACAGAAAACCGGGTGGGCATCCCAACAAGGAATGCAGGTCTTGCACATAGGGAAGACCACGCATTCAGCAGGGAGCAGAGGGAATTCAGTGAAGCATCCTGAGCTATAGTCTACGTGTACCGAGTCCAAGGTTGGTGTGGCGAGTGAGCATGCGCGGGCAATTCAAACGGACTTCTGGATCTTCGGCGACGCGGCAAGTTACTGGGAGAGCGACTCCAAGTTTCTTCTTCTGATTGTTCGGCAACTTTGCTTTGTATACTGACATTATGTGAATTGAATAAACTTGTTGAAAGCTATGTTGAGATTTGTCAGAAGAGAACTACAATTTCTGTTCAACTCGGATATTTTCGTGAATCTAACGTGTTTCGCATTTTAAAACCACATTTATATTCGATTTATATTCTTTTCAAGGACAACTAACCACCAATAACAAACGATAGATGTTCATTGATATTTTGTTCAGTGTCGTCCTGGGCAAGTGGGGAGATAATGGTTTGAAACTTTATACCCCTTTCTTTAAAAAATAACGTGTGTACTTGTACATAGTGACATTTCCAATAATAAGTACATATTTAATGGTTTTTTTTGCTGTACCTCCGTGGTCAAGTTTCGAAAAATGTATAGAACGGAAATGTTTATTACCTGTCAGAAATAAAGTTAAAGTCTTAACATCAAATATTTAATTTAAAGTTTCTAAAACTACTACTAGAAAAAGAAAAATATACAAGTTCAATTTCTTTATTCATAGGACGCATGGTTCAACATTTATTATCAATTTATTTGATTTAGAACTTTTCATACATTTGGCGTGGTTGCATCTTAAAACCAATCTTGAACTTTTAACATTCCTTTAAATGGTGCTAAATATAATAATTGTTAATGGTCTTCTGGGATGATTTCTCTATCATCAGTAGTCGATCCAACAACTTCCGTGTTTCTTCCTTTGCCAAACATTTAAACGATAAGAGTGGAGGGGGAGGAAGGATCTGCAATTCGTGTAACGTAAACGGGATCCAAGATGTTGAGAATAATGAGTCAATTTTGATTTTTTTGCGTTATTCAACGAATATTTAAAATTTGTTTCCTAGAAGATTCAGTAAATATTATAAAGAGATATTTACAATATATAATGAAATACAAGAAAGAAGTCATCGATTGGTACTTTACGCTGTATTTTTCATAAATCTATAAACAAAAGAACATTAGCACATTTACAACAGTATTAGAACATTATTAAGGAATATTATGACAAAATTGAGAATTTCATGTAATTATCTTGTTTTATTGATCGTTGTTGATCCTAAAATATTTTAAATAATCAATGACACCTTTTTAAGTGGTGGAAAGTGTGAGAAAGCACCGTTTGCAGCTCATATGCGCAATGATTAATTCCAGCACAAAATTCTCATATTCTCCTAAAGTACCTAAAAATTACTCATCTGTGAAATTACATCAAGAATGAAACCACATAGGGACTATGTATTCTGTACACACAACACCCATTGAATTGTTCTTTCTCTTTACTTTACCTGTCAATAACTCTGCCTTCTAAGGCAGCAAGTCGATTAAAAGCATAGTTATCATCATTTCTCTCTGACCTTTAGCTTTACCCTGTCAAACGATGTTCATACCTTTAAACTAATTGAAACTAGATGACTATGGAAGTACAACTTACATTTTAAGGCACATTTTCTCTAAATGTTTTGAGGTATTGAGACGTAACAAATATGACTTAAATTATCGTGCAAACAAATTATTTTATGCAACATAAATCCACCATCTGAGACACCGACCAAGGAACCGTCTACAAATTTTTAGAGAATATAGATTCAGTCTGAAAATCGTTCTGCCTTAAGTGACGATCCTTCAAGTGAATGTAAGTAACTTTCTTTAAAAAAATTGTCTTACAAAATCACTTTCTATTTCCTTTTATAAATGAGCGAAGTACCAGAAACCGAGTGAAAATATTTTGAAAAGTCCACAATCCAATCTCCCTATAACCAAACTATAGAAGACTTGTATTTTAAAAATGCAGTTTCTTGCAAAGAGAATTGGAAAATTGCTAAATATTTACGCAGTTATTTTTAATGATTTTTACATAGGTGTTAAATAGTTTTAAATATTTAGATGAAATGTGTTTGTTATCATCGTGATGCCTTTTACAAATTTGTGACACCTCCACAGGTTACGTTTCAATAAGTGCAATGAAACAAGTAATGATGATTTTCTCACAGGCATCTCTCAGCACTAGAAAACAAGAAAGTTTTTGGTGCTTCGCTTGATTAACTGATTGGTTAGTGCTTCCGGCATCAATTGCTAAGGTCAATTAAGGAGATGGTAGTTCTCCTACTTGCACATCGGCTTGTGAGCAGGTATCTCTCAGGGCACTGCCTCAGCCGGGACAAACTGAGCTCCCGACCGGTATCCCGACTTGTGTGGTAGTGTAGTGCACGAAGTGGGTGTAAATAGGGGGTGAGGATAGGTGAAAGAAGAGGAAGAAGAGATCGCGCGCGAAGGTCCGTGACTAGTTGATGGCAAATTTTATCAAAACATCGATACATCTATACATCACAAACAGGTTTTCGATGTTAATAAAATCGACAAAAAAAAGGTTTAAAATATCGATGGTTTGAAATACAAAGATGGTATTTTTCCATTCTGTTCGCATTTTTTAAATCCAATATTTAAATGATATACCAGTACATTTATTGTTTGGTCACGTATAACTAATTTATTAATAATAATGTTTATCGAATGTAGAGAAGGAAATAAAAAATAAAGGACTTTGTGTTTTGCTATTATTCCATTTATTCACTTCCATTCATAAATCATCGAAGTAAAACGTCCAGTATCTAATACATAATACATTAACACGTAAATAATGGTATAATGTGTATTCTACCTTAAAGCACTCTGTCGTAGAGACACACTTTATTTTCTAATCAATATTCTATACAAAGCTCAAAATGCAGTTTAACAAATTTTTAACATATAAAATTATCGAAAAATATAACATGAAGTTTTTTTAAATAACATTGGTTTCTGAAAAAATACATAGATGTGAAGAAAACAATGAAAACCAAAACATCGATATTAATAATCTGTTATATAATATTTGTGGTGGAAAATGTCGATATTTTAAAAACATGGATTTTTTTGCCATCCCTATCCGTGACACATTTGTTAAGGCACTGCTCCGGCATTCGCTTGGTGTTGATAGGAGAAACCGCGGAAAACTACCGAGAAGAGCAGCCAGCCGCAGAAAGAATGCTCCTCAAGGTGGCGCTCTTTCGTTGACGCTGCAGCAGCTGAATTCGACCTATCTTGCTAGTGTTGAAAATTCTGTCAGTCGGGACTTCAACCCTGGGATCTCCAGGTCAGAGGCACTGCAGTGACATCAATTGATCTCTGAGCTACCCAAGGTTGTTTTGTGCCTCGCCTTTGGCTCTTTCACTTCGCCCCATTTCTTTCCGTTTGTACCATTTCTTTCTTTTGTACTCATGTCATCTGTCTGGGTGTGGTGCCAGGTACATAGAAAACTGAACGAACTCTTTCCTTTCATTGACAAGATCCTGTCGTGAACGGATATGAAAAGATAAAATGAATACAAGCCAGGAAAGATAGGTAAACGTTACAATTATGAAGTTATATCGCTTCAACCGTGGATGATGCTTTAAGGGATTCGTCACGAAAATGTATCACAATGCATCATTATGTGCCACTTCATTGATATCCTGCACGAGAGGGAAATTCATCACCAATAATGTCTTTTTTTACCACCATGACTGGGAAAATTTGCAATAGAGAAACTATTCAAACTTCATCATATTCTCTTCCCTTGATAATGGAGAACTAGGAAGTCTACATTGAATTCGCATATTATGAAAGAGAGATTTCTTTCGTAGGTTTTTGTGGAATTCTTTAAGCAGACTTCGAACATATTTCTGTCGCCGCCTGAACTTATTTAACTTCGTCTCTCCCTCGTTCCGTATAAGACTCATGTGCTTCTAGTTTTATTATTAAGATTGAAGAGATAAACACAATATTTATGGTTATGCAAAGGTAAGGTCTCTCACACAATCCCCTGGTACCGTGTCGTTTTTCCGCTCAAAGAAGCGAGCTTTTGTTGTGGCACGCCAGATGTAAAGACATTTAGAATAAACTTTTTGGAATGTTTCGGGCGTCTTGTTTATTTAAATTAATGTAATCTTATTTGTAAACAATATATTCACGTTTTAACAAACGCTTATTAACATAAGGGGAACTAATGACCTCTGTAGTTGACGCGTTCGGAATTAGTACTCCGTCATCAAAAGACAAAATAAGCCCCTTCCTCTTCCCTATCCTTGCATTTCCAAATTAAGACGAAAAGTTAATAACTTGTTTAAAAATGTATAAAAGTAAATTCCAATTTACATAAAGAAAATCAAATACAAATAAACAATTAGTAATGCTACAGAATGGCACAGACTTTCCCGTATTAGTTTTCTAATTCCTTTGGGTTCGGCTAGCTATTCGGTCATACCATATTCTCTTACCAGCTGCCATCTATCACTACTCAAAGTATCTTTTTTCCTCAATTTTTCGGATTCCTAATAGTAGATTCGAATTATTGCTTTAAGAACATTAAAGAATCCATACGGAAATTTTCATTGAAAAATTTATAGCCTTTATTAAGAAAATGGTATTTTAGCGTTACTGTGAATGAGAAATGTGAACTTCGTTTCACAGAAAACTATTGAGTTTTCGAAAAACTTCATATAAAGTCATTTTAAGCGCTTCTAGTCACAATGCAACAGTGTTTACAAATTGCTGAAAATGTGCATATTAAAGGCGTGAGTGATATTTAAAAAACATTACATTTCTGTAGTTTTTGAAAAACATAAGTAGTTCATTTGCACATTTCCCGCGATTTGTAAACACTATTTATTTGTGAGTTAAGTTGTTTAAAATGACTTACAATAAAGTTTTTTAAAAAGTCAAACGATTTCTGTGAAAAGGACTTCAAATTACGAATTTACAGTAGGACTTAAACGGCAGTTTCATAAAAACGGCTCCAAATTTTTCAAAGAAAATTGTCATTTAGAAGAAATTTTACTGTTCTTCAATGCCCTTAAAATAATATTTCCGTTCCACTATTATAAAACCGAAAAAGTGAAAGAAAAAAAAGAAAAAAATGTACTTTAGGCGGCGATAGATGGTAATTAGCAAGAGAATGTGGCAAGTCCCAATAGCTTGCCGAGACCAATGGAAATAGAAAACTAATACGGGAAAGTCGATGCCATTTGTAACATCACCAATTAACAGTGAAATTTGCATTACTCGTTGGAAAAGTTTCAAGAAAAAATTTGGAGATTTTTGAGAAAATGGTGTTTGAGCGTTTCTGAAAATGTGTAATTTTGACCTAGTTTTCACAATAGCGGTTGAAATTTTGAAATTTTTTATATGGCATTATTTAAAGCACATGTACTAAAGTGGACAAATTGGCGCTAATGAAAATATTAACGACGTGCGGTACAAGCCAAAAAATTAAATTTTTGTAATTTGGGAAAAAAGAAAAGAATAGATCAATATGGCGTTTATTTCATCTTATAGAGTGCATTTAGCACTATTCCTTCCAAAAGAGATAAAGCTAAAGAAATAAAGATAAAGAAAAATTTTGGAGTCGTTCTTGATAAAATCATGTTTTTGTATTTTTTTTAAATTGCATGTAATATTGCTCGAATACCACAAAATTAAAAAAAAATACAAGACATTATTGAATGGACTGATTATTAACAACACATTTTTGAAGAAAAAATATTAATCTTCAGTTTTGTAGTTGTAGGGAAGACGCCGAAAAAAATTAACGTTTTGCAACGTTCGAAAATTAACGGAGTTAACGATAAAAATCGGTCCTATGCCTACTTTATAAGTATATTTTACTCTATTCTTACAACAATTTTCTAAAAAAATGGAGCCTTTTTGAAAAAGTTTTGAAAATCTTCGCGGAGCTCCATGTAAAGTAACCCCAAATTTTGAAAAAAAGCTTTCAAAATCGTAGCGCCTTGAATCGAGCCAGATCGACCGGGGAATATCCATTTTGGAAGAAATCGTACGTATGCATTACCGCTAATGGTGCTCAAAGACGGGCAGACGCACGGACGGACGGACGGATGGATGGACGTTCTGAAAAACAACACTTTTTGGGTATCAAGGGACCCCAAAACGTGTACTTCCGTTGAAATCTCCAAATCGATTTCCCACAGCATTACATAACTTCCTCTACACTATGTGCACTAATCCGTATATACTTACGTATACGAAAAAGTTAACAATGCAATTGAGGTTTGAAAAAATTCAATAAAGGTTTAGAGCCGTAAAACTCTTGCGTTCTTCTGAAATAATAGAGATAATTATTATTGAAGATTATGAGGATTAAGAATATATGAACAATATATAACAAAATAACTAACATTAACTGATAATTATCAGAGAAGTGGAGGAGATGAAAAGATGAAATTCTATTGAGACGAGAAATTCCTTAGCTATTATCACGTAGGTTTAGAGCTAGATGACTGAAATGTATTTGTAGACTTTGGTGATATTTTGAACTCATTTCTGGATATATTTTCTTTAACAGTAGGTGTATACTTATTAAGAAAGATTTTAAAAAAATATTAATTCACAAGAAAATAAAAACTTGATTAGAGGTATGAAATCAATTAGTGTCTACAGCTTTTGCACACAAGGGGAGAACAATATGTTTGCCCTAACATGTGGAAAGGGAGATTTGCGGTTAGAAAGTAACGCAAAAGTCTGTTGTAGCGCGCTTTACAAATCTCAAAGTTTCAATCACTATCCAGGTATAACACAATTCAAAACAGAATAAAATTTCAGTTCATTTAACTATTCTTACATTAATAATATTTCACTGGAAAATTATTCATGATAATTATTTAAAAAGTAATAGCAGGGTGGACAAGTATAAATACCTAGGGGCGTACAGGTATTCTCGACTTATCCTATGAATCCTCACATCTTGACAAAGTAACATTGAGTGTCCTTCCACAACAGTACAACAGACGCTACTGTAATCGCACACGACAATCATTCGTTGATTGATTAGATTACGGGCGAGTCAACGGCTAAGGTCATTAGTCCGTGGCGAGAATCTCCCCCCCCCCCCCCACTGGATGGCGTGATCAGCTCCGACCTACACGTCGACTAGCGGTGTTTTCCCTAGCCAGGTATCTCCTACCCGTGGGCGCCACCCCAGCCGGGACACGCTCTAAGCTCCCGTTTGGTCTCCCGACATGTGTGATAGTGTAACGCATGTAAGAGTGTGTGTAGGTAAGGGGTGAGGATAGGAGGAGGAAAGGAAAGGAATGATTGCAGTTGTTAGAGTTCTGCACCAGCATACGCCAGGTGTTGATCGGAGAAACTATGGAAACGGTCATTCGTGATTATACAGAAACTTGATTTATTGTTCCCTGCTGGCACTTATTCGTCAGCTGACCTTGTCTCCCACGTACGACACTGCTTAAAAGTAGCTATTTGTGCTTTTGTAACGGAAGTGGATATATTGCACACCGATCTCGTAACTCGATTCTTTCACTTAGCATCATGAATTCAGAATGCAGCCATTTTCAAAATCAGTCAAAAACTTGGTCTGCTGGTGCGTGCATGGTGCATGATATGAAGCATGCCGCGTTAAGAGATTTCCTAACTGCGTTAGTTCACATCTGATAACACTTAGTTGCAATCTCAGGTAGTTATAGACTGTTACAATGATTCACACACATCAATTAGTTATATGGCTATTCTACTTTTGGTGCTCATCGACCTCTCTGTTTGTCCTATTAAATATTAGTGATAAAGCAGAACAATGAGAGACACTATTCCGTGATTCATCAGATATTTCTAAATCAGGAAGCATCGATTTCTCTTCCAATCTATTTCTATATTCAAACTAGATGTTCGTGATGTTTAGTTACGTAATCTTATAAATGACATAAATAAATAATCAATAAAGCTCTTTGATGAAATTTTTTTTTAATACATTTCGTTCGTTGCTTCCGGAGTATTATCAGTATAATTATGGTTTTTAATTAACATTCATTAAAAACAATAAAATATGAATTTATTTTCAATTGAAATGTCATAAATAAGATAAGTTAAAATGTCTGACCAGTCGAGGTATAAATAATTGAAACTTGGTAACTTAACATTCTTGATAATTAACATTCATTAGCAACTGATGGCATAAGCAATGATATAGCAAAAACTGCGTATCTACTGAGTGACACATTAACAATACAAATTCAACAGTTATTTACTTTCCTTTCAATGATGCTAAAGTCTTTTTGAGACATTGATCAACATCAGCACACTCGCAGAACCAGCAGCGGATCCACAAAATATTTTAAGAGAGGGGGCATTTCAATTCAGACACCCACATTGCTTTAAAAATATTTTCAAATATTGTTAGCTTGAAATGCAAAAAATATACCCATTATAGAAATACTGCATCGGATGTGATGACATCTATATATGATAATTATTTTGAATAAATTGATTATTATTACAAAAAATGGTGGCAGTGGGGGGGAGAGAGACGACCTCTGTGCCTCCTCTTCGATCCGCCACTGTACAGAACTCTCCGCGTCTTCCAAGGTCATAGAGGAATGTCGAGATCATAGGAATAGAAGGTATGGCAACTACAGACCCTTAAGGCAACACTAAGACAACAGGGATACTAAGAAACTTGTTACGTCACGCCGCACACTGGGGAAAAAGCCTGAAAAGCTGGCGAAAAGTCAAAGGTTCCAATTGTATATATAAAATTTTATCTAGGGATTTTTAGAGTCGCTGAATCCGAATCTGAAGTCACATTTGCAATTTTTTTTAAATCGAAATAAATAGATACAATAATACATCAGAAAATTAATTTCTAAATAATTTAACATACATATTTGTCTGACTACTAATTTCATTTGGATGATTAGAAAAGTCGAGAATTAATAGATCAGGATATATTTCTGCAATATTTTGTAGTATTTGACTTATCACACATTTTCCTTCAATTTATGAAGGAATTAATTTCAATTAAGGAAGGCATTTATGAAGGATTGATAAGAAAGTGAAGACATGAACAACGACTTCACTACAGTGCGGGAGATTTAGTACTCGCAGCTAGCAAGTACTCTTCTAGGGCGGCGCAATAGACAGAGAACCACGCTTTGGCCCTTAACCCTCCTCCTCCTGCACCCAACAGCCCGGTACTGAAGCCCTTTGGCCCACCTGAACCCACATAGTCGTTTTGTGGCTTCCAAACAGCAGAGCAGAAACGGCTCATCTTACATGTAATGTTTTCTGTCACAAAATTTTACATGTCCAATTCCATTTCATTCAATTTATTGCGTAGATACACAAAATTACTATAATATTTAATGATTTAACCCTTCGCTTTCTTTTCTTTGTTTCATTTTTTGAAATGTTAATTCTATTTTAAAAATTATATAATATATAACCATGTACTATTAGTAATCTATTAATCCTAATGTTTTTCATTTTGATTAATGTTTTAATTTGTTTATATTTCTTGTATCAGGAAACACTTGGTTTTTGAAACTGTTACCCTCACACCTTTGTTTCAAATACACTTGAAAATAATATCCTCTCAAGTGTAGTTCTTCAATAAAATCTAATGGTTTGAAAAACATGATATTTAAGATTTAAATTTTGTTTATATTATTTGCCATACCATTCGTAAGTATGCAGAATATTCATTAATTTCATTCAATATCAAGCTCTCAACATCATGAATATTCACTGAATATGAATGTACTACTGTACAGCTGTACTACTGTAGCACACAGTAGCGATGACGGACATCTTTGGTTTTATGCTAGTAAAATAATAAAATTTTTAGTTCCTATTCAAAAATCAAAATATTTGGAAGAATAAATTAGTAAAATAAATTATTATAACAATTGTTTACTAATCATTTTAATGCTTTGGACTTTTTGCGAAATTTCCATATGCACGTTTTCCAATGAACATCTTATTTGTGATATTATTTGTTGTTTTACAACTGTATTCGCAGATATTAGCAGGTAATTGTTACGGATTTTAATATATATATATATATATATATATATATATATATATATATATATATATATAGTAACGAATATTGCATCACCTGCCGGAATTCGCTGCGCGCATTGCGTCTTAAGCCGGCGCCCCCGTTCCCCCCGAACTGGACGGTTCCGGGCTATTCACGAGTCGCGTGGAAAGGTGGAGCAAGAGTCGGGTGTGTCGAGACGAGCGCCGGCCAGGTATAAATTCGTCGCTGCCGGCGGCCGCTAGCAGTCAGTCGGAAGTAAGCAGCCGCGAGTGAATTAGTGTATATAGTCAGTCGGAAGTCAAGTAAGAACTAGAAGAAGATGTCAGTCCGTCAGTGTGAGTATGCAGTGGTTTGTCTGAAATGGAAGATGAGCTGTAAAGTGTGCATTGCGGTGAACAGTGGTGCAGTGGGTGAACAGCAGTCAGCAGTCTGAAGTCTGCAGTAAAAGATGAGCTGTAAAGTGTGCATCGCGGTAAACAGCAGTGCAGTGGACCCTGGTCTGCGCAGTGAAGTGTGGTCTGCGCAGTGAAGTGTGGTCTGCGAAGTGAATTGCGGTGTGCGCTGTGAATTGTGGTCTACGCGGGGAATTGTGGTCTGCGCAGGGAATTGAGGTCAGCGCAGTGGAACGTGGACAGTGCATCGGACTGTGTGATAGTGTAGCAGAAGTGAACAGTGTAAATAAATAATCAAGAGAACGGTGTCGTGTGTAAGGAAAATAATAAAGTGAAGAACACAAAGACTGTGTAATATATCTGTAAATAGATCAAATATTTTTAGTGTAGCATTGTTACAAATAAACGTTTTTGTTTAAATATTACGTGTGTTTTAATTCACCACGGTGAAACGTTACTTATATATATATATATATATATATATATATATATATATATATATATATATATATATTGTGGCGTCACCGATTAATTAAATATAATTTTATTATGGCATCGCCAATAACAAATGAATTTCTGCATCTGGAAATAGCTCGCGTCGAGAAGTAAGTGGGTCAAAGGGACGCGGCCTCCACCGCGACGGTTCCCTCCGCTAGACAGGGAGGCCCACCCCCCGACCGCGCACGGGTCTTCTTCCCAGAGGCAAATGGTTTATTACCCCCTCATAAAAATACTTGCTGCCCCCTCGCCGGCCCTCTCCTGGGACAAAGCGCCACCCCCGTGTCCTTTCTCCAGCCGCGCGACCGAGTGGTGCCAAACCCCGAGCGAGCGAGTTGGGCCGGGTGTCAATTAGGCGAGGAAGACACATTTACGACACGTCGTGAGTGAAACCTTTCTCGGCCTCTTCCGAACAATGCTAACTCCCCACATTCGTTCTGGCACGCGTTCTGGCACGCGTCCGGGCGCCAGAAGCCTCGCGGGAGCTGTTTCTCTCTAAACACAGTAGGGTGTCGATTAGCCCCTGCCGGCCGTCGGGAACCCGTGAAATGCGCCTTTACGCGCGCACGTGTCCAGGACAGCTGCGAACAGCTTCTGGAACAACTGACAATGGGAAGCTTCGCCATGAGGGAAGGGAGAAATTTGGTGTCAGGAACATTTTGGGAAGGGGAAACGTAGCTCTATTATAAACGCGATGCACAGTGGGAAGAGACTTACTTGTTAAAATTTCTTCGGAGACTTGTTAAAATTTCTTCGGACACTTTGTTAAAATTTCTTCAGGCTAGACTTGTCAAATTTATTCGAGACACTAACTTTGTAAAATTTCTTCGGGCACTTGTAAAATTTCTTCGGAGACTTCACCTTGTAAGATTTCTTCGAGAGAGACTTATAAATTTTTGTTACTACGGGAGAGTTCCAAGATACTTCTTGGTAGCTAAATGTGCCTGATTATTCAGTCATTCACGATCGGGACGCGAGTTTGGGAAAAGACTTCCCCAGAGCCGAATCAGTCAGGACGCGACTCGTAAATTGTTGCGGAGAAAACTCGGGCGAGACTACCGGACCCCGCGCCGATCCCGCATCAGCCTGCCAGCCTTGCCGTCTACCGTCCCGGACCCAGTGACAGGCCTCTCCGTTACGTCAGCGCCCGTGGACACTCGCCCCTCTGAGACTGTTCGATTCGGCGACCTGCAGAGAAGGAGACGCACCGCTGGAGTTCAGCGACCTGGGACAGCCGCCGCCGCCTCTGTTTGAGGCTGCCGCCTCGGCCTGCCCACGAAGACCAGCGGCCATTGGTGAAAACTATGAGACGTTGCCGTCTCACTGAACTATTGTAACGGCGAAAAACTGCAAGTGGCCGCGCTCAGGCCCAGCAGAGTTAACCACTTGTAATTAATTCACAGAGTAGTTTTAGTAAAGAAACTTGCGTCGCCCATTGCGACATTGTAATTTACCTGGTAGCTTTTGGTGCCAGGAATAAACAGTTGTTTGTCACAAATGACTCAATTGCTCATTCTTGACCTCCCAACTCTTCCATTCAGTTACATTTCAGGAGCTGAACCTGGCGCCCTCCCCCGTGCACATTAGGTTTGTTTACATTTGGCTGGTCCCAACGTGGGGCTAGTTTAGTGCAACCTTATGAATATTACAATATATATATATATATATATATATATATATATATATATATATATATATATATATATATTCTGTGGCGTCTTTGCCGGGGCAATAAATTACAGACGTGAACGGCTTGTAAATATTTAGTATTTATTAGAAATAAAAATACTCCGACACCATAATACTATATACAATATTTACAAATAAATTTGACCGTTACAAGAAGGAACTTTTCCCTGGTTACCACCACCGCTGGTCCGATAATTAATTACCATATTCGGTGTGATGCACCAGTACCTTACGCAAGCATACCAGCGAGTATGCCGCACCTACCGTCTCGACGTAGCACGCCGGCCTCGGTTCCCCGCCTCGGTAGCCTATGCATTACAATGCAACGCCGCGCACAACTTACACGACGCCCTACCGACGCGCCCAAATCAGAAGAATCAGAAGAACAGAAGAACGAGCTAGGTCGGGGCCCGTTTATATACCTTCAGGGCAGGCTGACGGAACTGCGTCACCCGCTGTGTCACCGACACGTTTCCGCCGCCTCCGGGGTTTCCAAGTATGCACCCACGACACGGCACCCCTTCCCTTCCGCTTCCTAGCCTTTGTGCAGCCCAGCATCTCTTCCGCCAGCGCTGTCCACATGGCTGATATTTGGTACGTTTGTACTGGCGACAGATATGACGCCACAATACATATATTGAAACGAAGTGCGTTTCTGTATTAAGAAATGCTAAAAGTCATACATTCTAAATTAAAACAAAATACATTTTGATCAGCGCAGTAACGCCATCGCCGCCGCCGCCAACGGAAAAATCGGGGGAACCGGTGAGGCGAGCAACGGTCAGGCAGTGCGGGGAGGCGCTCGACGGGGAACGGATGGGCTGCGACGCACCCGAATAACAAGCGGTTTTTAATCAGTGCAGTACGGTGTAAATGAGTTTCGAGGAGGGTAAAATCAAGTGTATTAATGACTCGTAGAAAGTTGGATGGTTTTCTTTTTGGGATTAAGATGAAGTACTAGAACTGAAACAGATCAATGAAACTAGTAAATTGCTTAGCCGCTTATGGTTAGTGTAGTGACCCCGTGCTTAAATAAGCGCATAGTAGTGATCAGTGCCGAACGGATTTATTGCGAAGCTGAGGTGGATAACCGAAAGAACCGGGAAACCCGACGGACATTGATCTTGCGTCGTTCGTTCCCCTATCTTTGTGTCATCTTCATAATGGCTGGGGACGCCTGGCGAAGTCATCAACCGTCGCGTAGAGCTGGAGGGACCGGTCGCCGAGAGAGGGCGAATCTCCGACGGGCTCCGAGGTGAGCCGAAGCCTGCCGCCGCCGCCGCCGCCGCCGTTGCTACTACTGCCCGAGGAAACGTCAGGAGGGAACAGATGAGTTTTGAAGACCGAGGTATCATATACATTTGAGCTCATCCGCACGTTTGGTATCAAAACAAAGATTGTACTGATTGTAAATATTGCTCCTAATGTGCATTATATGATCAATAAAACGTTCAGTTGTTTAAAAATCTAGAACGGAATTATCTTTCCATGTTATGCCAAAACCCTAGAGGCCCATTCACGTGAAAAACACCTGTCCCCTTTAAAATTAATTGTCGTGAAATGTACCGCTTCACAGGTACGTCACAATATATAGGGAATGGAAGCGGGAAATGGGAAAGAAAGGATCGCGCACAATATATATAATATTAATTTTTTCAACACTGAAAAACTTCGTTTTGTTTGAAAAAAATGTTTTTCTTCTACTTTTAGTGAACATGCATACATTTTTTGTGACTAAAGATGTTGCTTCCAGGAATTATATGAACTGGTTGTGTACAGACGATACAGAGAAATGCATAGGCCTAAATGGATTGTGGTTGGTATTCCGATCACCTTCTTTTCTTATATTCCTTTCTTCATACTTATTATAATAACAAATTTATAAATTTATTATATTTCTAAGATCAAAATTAAAGAAATAAAAGAGAAATTAAAATTATTCGGGAGAAAAACTTACCCAACCTACAAAGGGGAATGGAAGCGGGAAATGGGAAAGAAAGGATCGCGCACGATCTGCGACCGTTGTTAAAGATCTTGCTCTGGCATTATTCGGATCGGTCGGAGTAATCCAGAGAAACGATCCACACCAGATAGATCTGAGCTGCTCTGGAATTTTCATCCAGGCAGAGGTAGACTTCCACCCAATTGGTTAGCCGGTCTCGAATATCCGACACCATCAATACACGAAACGAGATCTAACAAGTTTCAATTGCGAACTCGCAACCTTACGCTATTCTACTGTTTAATAAAACAATAAGAATATTTTTATATCCAATTTTTATCGAGATCTCTAGTTAAAAAGTAGAACGAAACATTTTTCTGCCTTGTAGAGGCGTTTGATTTCCTAACAAATTAAGACCATTGCTAGAATTAGATTGCAGTACTAAAACAGAAAATTAATTTAATAGCAATTAATTATTTTTAATGTGAAATACAAATTATAATGTTTTCCATATTGATTATTTATTGAACTGTTTCCGAGATGTAATATAATGAGCAGCTAAATTCAGCTAAATTCCTCTTATCTATACATTAGGTTATCATATATCAAAGAAGGATGGACAACAAGAAGATCAATGGTAAGTTTTCAAATTTCGAATCTTCCTAATTTCAAAAGAATGTATTGTCAATTTAGGTTGATGTACGTTCTGACCATAATAGCAATGATAATATTCTTACAACGCCGGCCTGGAGAGCCGAGGTCGCTAAGGCTGAAGGGCCGTGGCTGCCTAGGCTTGGAGGTCGCGGTTTGAATCACGTCCTGGACATGGATGTTTGAGTATGTTGTTAGTATTTGTTCCTCCACCGTTACCCGAAGTTAAAAGTTACAGTGGTCGCTATATAACCGAGCAGTTGAAAAGCGACCTTCAAATAAAAATCGTACACGATAAGAGGACAAAAAGTGTTTGTGAATTCTTTAATTGATCTTGATATCTTACTTTATTTTAACACTCGTTTAGCCTTTCTTCTTCGAGATCGTCTTCGACGGGATACGATGAGCCTGAACCTCAGTGGCGGCTCGTGCTTAGGTTGCACAACCCCGAGATATTCGAAAAATATTTTATAATATGTTAGGAATATACATTCTTGTTTGAATGACATTAAATATTCAAAATATTACAGCAATATCGATGTATGTGAAGCATTTTGAAACTTCAGAGCGCCCAACTGACGGCCTCTCCGGCATCTGGTGCCCTCCCAGGTATTGCATCACGCTCTTGCCTCTATTATTGCTTTTACTCTTCGGCCGTACGCTTCAACACTCTTCAACATAGGGCCTTCGGTGCGGCAACCAATGAGTGGGTGTCTGGTTGCCGAGGGCTGCACGGTGTCTAGAAGGGAATCTCAATTTTCTCTCTTCGTCTGGTGCAACTCAATATAATAATTTCATGTTTTATTGAAAGTACACAGGTTCAGTCGATTATTGACGGTATTTAATGCATTATTTATGATGTTTGGAATTTTTTCATTTGATATTAGTTTTATTGATTCAAAATGAACACTTATTGAATTCTTTGGGTAAAGTTCGCCGTTCTGGAAGTCCCTTTCTGCCTCTCATGGCGAATGCATATTTCCGTCTGCAGCAGCCTAAAGTTACAGACGGAGAGTGCCGGTGAGAATAGGAGCATATATGTGGAAGGATCTTTCATTATTACAAAATATACCAGGGTAGTGAAATTTTCGAAATAAAATAATTTTATTTGCATAAAAGGTGACAATATGTGAAGCTTGTTGCAATTTGTTGGAACGTGATTCTTAGTGTTTTGAATTTTGGAAATTATATCTCCATCGTTCGACGGAGGTGCAACTTCCAAATTGTTGAGGCCGCCATTGCTCAAGTTATAATTACTAGTCAATAAGTAAAACAGCATTTAATTATCTGAAAATGTTAACGGTAACTTAATTGTTTTAAGCTTTTGTAAGGAGATACTGAAGTTGAATGAACTGTAACTATTGGTTTTTGTGCTTATTATTCCAATGCCTTGTATTCCAGTTCCTTATACTATTCATAGAGAATTTTGCTTTCTTGCCTACTGCTTACGCAGTATAGAGAAAGTATTGTAATGGTGAGGGGGAAAAGAACGAATTTTCGGCCGGAAAAATCGAATTGCCAGGCCCTGTTTACGAAACTCTTTTTCCTATATGTAGTAAATTACTCCCTCTAATACGATGTGTAGACAGAATCATCTTTTGTTGTGTCTTTGATACTATAAAATCGATTGACGGAAAAACGTCAGTCAGTCAGTTCGTGTGCAACGCTAGAGGCTAAACCGTAAGTAGAATTTTCAACAAAATTGATATTTCCCAAACGTTCAGACAGCGGCCCCTTGAATTTAAAGTGGATATTTTGATTTTTGGGGGGACTTTATATCAACCTTCAACAATATTTTCAAAGTTTTCTCATAAATGGTTCCAAAATTTTTTCTTTACCTTTTTTCCTCTGATACAGCAAAAGACCCTTCAAGAATTGGCGTTCATCGCGTTTTCTATGCACTCCCTCAATTTTCGACAATTGCAAAATTTCCATTTTTTCGTCGTGTTTCTACAACTACAATCATGAAAATTAATTTTTTTCGTAAAGACATCTGTTTGCCAAAATCAGATATTTAAATAAGGTTATGTTGAATTTTTCGAAAATATGTGTAGTTTTGCGTAATTGTGCGTGAAATGTATGCAATTTTGAAAACATTTAAAGAATTATTTTTTTCAAATCATCTCAGTTTTTTCTAGTATGTAGTAAAGAAAGTGGTGCTTATACCTTTTCGATGAACTCTGCAAAAAAAAAATCGCAAACAAAAGCAGACAATTAAGAATCGAAAATTGCAAACAAAATCAATTAACATTACAAAAGTACAATATTGAAGATACGAAAATAATGAAATCTGTGTTTTACACACAAGTTGTATTACATTTTGTTCTCACATAGTGTAAAAGACGCTTATAAGAATGGTTAATGTCTAACTTTCGTTGAAATTTCTGCTTTTTGAATTTTTTTTTTCAAAAAGCAGTTCAAAATGTTTTTCGGATTCTTACTACAACTACATTTTTTAATGTAGAGATTTTTCCCTCAATAAAATCTGTTGTTGAAAGATAGAACTTTAAGGAAGGTAATGTACAATTTTTCGATAATACGAGAAATTTTCGCGTAAATTTGTTTGCAATTTGGGCAATTTAAGCAATAGAGGAGAAAACTGGAAGAAAAATGACTAGGCATTATTGACCAAAAATTTGTTTAAAAAATTTAAAAAATGCCTATATTTTACGCAAACCTACACGAAAGTCCGTATTTTCAAAAAATTGTTCTTGATCTGAATTGCACTTTTCCGTTATCAGGACCTGGCAATAAGTCTCTCTGTGGAAAATTCACTGTTCGGCGCACGATTGCAATACTTTCTCTTCTTACGAAGTGAGGGCGGGAAAGGAAAATTCGATGTTTCGTTATCGGCATTGTATCACTAGTGGACACAGAAGGTGCTTGGCCTGCGCGTTCGTTTGTTTGGAGGGTGGCGCCGTGAGGGCACCGGGGCGCGCGTCGGTGCGAGCGCTGGGGAGCTGCGCGCCGTCGCCCGCCCTCTGCTGCTGGCGCTGCGGGCGGTGGGGCTGGGCCACTGCGGCCCGCACACTACGCCCACGCCCATGCCCACCCACGCTCCACAAGCTTCCACTTGGCTGGTACGATTCATACTACGGCTCTGGTAACACCTATTAATTATTACCTTATTCTTCAGAAAACCACTTATGGCGCACGTGCCATGCCAACGAGGTCGCACTCAAGGCGGATTAAAATCTTAAGAAGCCCTATATATATATATATATATATATATATATATATATATATATATATATAGGGCCCCTTGTTATATTATATATATATTATGTTAATATAATATTTAATAATTAATATAATTTGAGATAATTTTCGTCAATTTTTTAAGGGCCAATTTCAATTAAAACCAGTATTTATTATTTACAATGTGAATCAACTTTGTAAAATGTGTATCATTAAGAAAAATAGTTAAAATCATTCTTTGATGCTAGCATCACCTTTCAAAAGTGGCCATTCTATTGACTAATTATAATGTTGAAATTCAAATTCTATGTTTTAAAAACCGGTTGAAACCAGAATTCATTATAACATAAATGAAACATAATACTTCACATCCAAATTTTAATCGAAATTGTTGTTTCTCGCTGCCAGTTTCTGAAGCCCAGGGTTCGATAATAAATTTATTACAGCAAATAGCAGCTGATCATTCGTCCACATAATTATACTCTGTAATCTCTAATTATATGATGTCATATTACCTTTCCGAATCATACGGTGTACTATTCAGAATCAATAGAAGCTTGCCGCCTACTGCATATATAATTGAAAGGTCGAGCGCAACACTGGTCTAACCCTCCTTTAGACTCTGAGATATTGTACTTCAAATTTGATATGCTCCAGTTTTTCACATTTTTCCTTTACATTCATTTTGTTTTCAGTACTTTCTCTGAACATTGGTATTCTTTTTAATATAAGAAAAACTGTCATAAAATGAAATAAAAAAAGGTAAAATTAATTAAATCCTGTAGCTTGGCACATTATAAAACATTGATTACCAAAAAATACATTTTTGATTTTAGAAAAAAATAAAAATAATCCTTTAAATTTACGGAAATGTACATTTATTTATTACTTTAATATTACATAAATTAAAAAGTATGATGACATGTGTAGGAAATTACTGAAAGTGAATGTTATAAAAATTATTGTAATTGTAATCCCGGTCAGGGTGATGCAAGCCACGGACGTTATGACCATATTAGAATATAAAGGAAATAGAATGTTAAGAACAAAATAAAAATAATTACCTCAATATTGTAATTATGCATAATTAGGCATGACAAAGAAACAATCATCTTCGTGGTCATGACCTTCCTAATCAGTTTCGGAAGAGATACTGTTAAAGCAATCATGATATACGACTGGTACGTATTTTAAAAGTTCTTGAAATCTTTCAGTTTATTGGCTTTGATTGGCCTCGGAGATTTGTATTTTACAGGAAGATTAATTTGTGCGCGATCAAAAGTGTGTTTCTCTTTACGTACTTGCCCTTAGTGGCATTATAACTGAACTGTAACATTCTGGTTCTGACAGTGAATGTTTAAAGAAATATTTCCATGGATTATCTTTAGCAAGTTTCAAACATGCAATTTTACTAAAATTTACTGCATCCTTATCTACTTCAGTGAATTTGGTTATTTGTGCACGTGACTTGATAGGCCAGTTCTAATTAATCGAATTGGGTTAGACAAGTGTTGCACTAGAATTTGTTACAGTTGCTTTGAGATCAGAAACTAGTAGAGCTGTAATCACTCAAATACTTACTATACTCAATATTTATTGGCTCTGCCACGTAGTTAATGGATAATGAAAACGGATTGCGCAGTTAACTCAATTTCAACATCAGAAAGGGTTAAACCACTGTTGCGCTCAGCCTTTCAATTGTGCAGGGTGTACAGACTGCTCCGTTTTCGTACTGTTCTCAAAGTGGCACAATTTTGTCTCGCACATTAAGCTCCTGGAAACAAGGTTTTGTGATGGGCAAGTACAGCGATGTACACACATTCGGGGTAATCTAGCTAAACGACCTTTAGAGCCATGTTCAAGTATCAAAGAACTGGTAATTGTTTTTTCGAATAACGAATAATTATCTATAAGACGATATAAAAGGATATCTGTTGGTATGATTTTGATTTCTGCAATCTCTCGACGAAAACCCTCACATATTTTGCGAGATTCGAATCGATAACTCTTGGTTGTGCGCTGTTTCCGTTCCAAATATTTGGGTCGATCGAATGACTGATTGCATGGCGAGTAGCACTGCACAAAGGCTGAGCGAAAGAAGGGTGCAGGAGTCAATGAAATACAATGTTTACTTAAATTGGAAGAGCCAATGAAATCGATAAACCTAGTTTGATTCTTCAAACGAACAAACTTCTTTTCATATTCATAGAGAGAACAATGGGCAAGAGATAATAGAAAAGATAAAAAAAATATTCACAAATAATTTTTTTGCATATTTTCATGACTTTGCGGGAGGATAAGCAATTGATAATGTGGGGAAAATAAATAATTATTAGACCAGATAAAGATGATCTTATGAGCGAATAACATTTTTGAAAGTTTGTATATTCATATAATTGAGTTTGAGACAAAAGTTCAATATTCATGTAGTCTTAGGTACTAACAAAAGTGGCTTCGAACTCCAGGCCCCGTATTTAGTACTTCACGAACTTGAAATAATTTGAGATTTTATTAGTTGAAAGATTTTCTTTTAATATGGTACCCGCATTTGTTTCATGTCGACCAGTGAGGTACTACACATACTATTCTTTGCCACGCGAGTGACACAATAGATTTTCAGACATATTTTAATTTCAAGATATTCCTTGTGATCCTCACATTCGTATACCGAGTTGATTACTAAAAGTTTCTCTGAATTTGCGGATTTAATATTTTTCAATAAAAAAATCAATTTAATGTATAGCACGTATCTTTGTACCATTTTGAAGCACTTTAACAGTATTGTGACGAGCTTATCGCCTCCATTGGTACGTTAATGAGGTAGAACAAGTAACTAACGCAGGTAGTTTTAACAAACTTGACATCTAGGAAAAAAGAGTTTTACATTATCACAATTTCTTTAATTAAAGTTTACAATTTGATTTTACCATAGGGTTAGGGTAGCAACTAGGGTAGCAGGATTTTCAAAGGGAAGAAATTCCAGAATGTGCAATGTCACCCTTGTGGCTTGTAAAAGAAACATGATAAAATGTGCGGCAAAAAAATCTTCCGGCAATTTTTTTTGCCAGTTAGGCTCAATATGAATTCGTCCAGCCACGGAACGACGAAAGTAACGGTTAAAACGACTGGCAGCGGTCTTGTGCCAGTCACTGATGGCAAAAATGAAAGTAAAAACTTAGTAGCGATGGTGACTCATGTACTATCACATTTGGTATAGTACCATGTAATATCAAAACCTCAACAATACCGCACACGTAAGGGGCTGGTCAATGGACAAGTTTCCAGAGCGCGGGTGCTAGACAACACCAACATTCACACAGTGAAACTCATTATGGCGAAACTCAAGTGACCGACCGCTTTCTTTTGTTTTAAAGAGTTTGTTGTATGAAGAGAATGTATTGATTTATATAGATGTTTTGGAAGTTAAACTAACCAAACTCGAGTAATGTTTTCGTCGTAGAGTGTTTTTCGTTTTAAAGAAGTCCGTTATTTAGACTTTATACTGCATCTCAAATATTCAAATTTTGTAGATAAGTTTTGAGAAACCACCCTTCAATTCCAAACAGACGCTCGACGCCGGTTATAGTGAACTCGGAATAGTGAAGATTCAGTTTAATAAACTTAAGTTACGGGTTCCGTTTCACCTACATTACAAATAAGCATAAGAAGATTCGGTTATAGTGAACTCTGAACCTCGGCTGTATTGAACGTAGGGAATACAACGACCTGGAAATTAAATTCCTCCTGGGAAAGATATATCGCCTTCTTGCCAGAAATTCCAACACTAAGGAGCTTGGTAAAATATCATCGCCCAAAGATCGTATTTGAAAAAGCCACCTCTGAGGTGGAGGGGGGTCCTTATTAATGAACTTTACTCTTTTTCACTGCGGAAATAAAGGTCGTGTCCTACGTGGGCTAAACCTGGAAGGCAACGCGCGACTGCTTGATTCAATTTCAAGCTAGATAGTACTTGAGATACAGCGGCACAATGTGCGTGGTTTTCTACGACAGGATGCGCGCGACTGCCACAACTCCGGCCTGACAACAGCCACCGCGCTGCACGGAAAAGCGATCAGTTTCATTAGCCGCTTGCACCATACCGCCATTGTCAAAGATGTTGAACTTTTCAGTTCGTGCTCTAAATGTCTTTTGGTGTATTCTTAAGTTAACAAAATCAATCATTGTATAGAAATTGTATTTAATTTTGACATCATCGAATATAGCGAATTTCTGATATAGTGAAATAAGGGCCGAATTCACCAAGTCTGCTTAAGATTGTTAAGCGAGGCTTTAGCAGAAATAAGTGAGCTTAGGTCAAAATAGCGTTTCACCATGGTTCGTAAGCGTCGTTTAGCATTAAGATACGCTTTATACATAAGCGCTCGCCGAACGATTGCTGAAGGGACGTAAGCCGGCTTAAGGAGACCAAAGAAACAAGACGGAGAGGTTATTTGCAATTGCATTCGGTGACGACGTTTTTGAAGATAAAATTTCTCCACCTAGGCAAACTAGATGGGTCCGAGAGAGGACAAATATAGTCGAAGACTCCGATGAAATTGATTTTCGGACTCTCTTTCGCCTTTCGAAGAAATCAACATTATTGTTGTTGAAGCATATTGAAACAAAACTAGAATTTACATCTGACAGATATATAGTGTAGCCTAGTTGTAACTACATAACGGAAAACAGAAAGTTTACACCTTTAATAAACAGTATTCCTCCCGGGATATCTTGCAATAGTAAAAAGATAATATTTGTAACTCAGGTTAAGGTTATGATAGACTTGTATAAGAATAATATTTCTATTTTAAATACAGTACGAATTTGAACACAACGAAATTATCGTCATAATCCTGTTAATTTGATGTTCAATACTTACTTATATCCAAAACTGCAATATATATATACAAAGCAGAAACAGGCGAAGGAGCAGCTACAACTGCTGGAAGTCAAGAAGGAAAAGGAATTCGAGCTCTCTTAGTCATAGCTGCTAAAATAACTAAAACAATTAAATATCACATTTCAACATTTAAACTCTCAAAATTATTAACATATAAATAATTTCAACTACCATATCTCATTATTCAAGCAATTGATAATAATAATGCCACATCACCAATACGATTAGATAAGGCTGTAATTATACCAGCATTATAAGACTTAACATTCTGATAATAAATTACTAAACAATAATAAACTAGTCCTAAACTATATATATATATATATATATATATATATATATATATATATATATATATATATATATATATATATATATACACGATTTATGAATTCAAAATACGTCCGTAACGAGTACGAAAAAAATATACTTTGCACAGAACTTTGTAAGACTATTTTATTTCATTTGCCAATGTTTGGATTCATTATCCAACTTTCAGGATTAATTGTACAATTAGCTATTTTGTAATGTAATATGATTATTCTTTTTATAAATAATAAATATATGACATTCCTTTTAACAAGACAGTGTTATTGTTTGTACCGTGTAACACAAAATTAATAACGATAGAAAAAAATTGGTGGAATAAACAATGAACAAAAATAAAAAAATTTACACACTATGAGCAAATTATAGGACTGAACCAAATGATGGTAGTTCACGAAATAGCATAAACAACTTCAAAGCATGGAGACAACTGTGTCAAAGAACGTGCAACGCGTTGATGTGTTTACTTTCTAGCGTTGCCAACATTAGCGGAAGACGCACGAAACCCGCTTAGCTAAGCCGCGCCGCTAGATCGCCTGGAGCGGACTGGTGAAACGCGTTTGCCGTAAGCTCGCTTTAATTAAGAACTTAAATTTCGAGCCAGCTTAATAAAGCAGCGCTTAACGGAATATTGGTGAAACCAGGCCTGAAAATGTTGGTCCTTATAAGTTCCCTATAACCGGAGTCGACTGTATGTGAATACCAAGCGGGCTCCGTGAGATGAGTTCTTTTGCCCGCCGTTCTCTTGGTGCCTGCACTGTCCGCTGCGCAGTGGGCAGCGCTGAGGGCGGCGCTGCACGCGGCGGCGCTGGCGGCCACCCTGGGCGCGCCGAGCGGCTTCTTCGGGCGGGGCAGCGTGTTCGACGGCAAGACGCTGCTGGTGCAGGAGGTGGCGCTGGCGGTGCAGTGGGCGGCGCTGGCGGCGGCGGTGGGCGTGGCGCCGCGGGTGCGCGCGGCTCTGGAGGCCCTCGCGGCGGCCGACGACGCCGGACGCCTCGACGCCGGACGCCGCGACGCCCATACGCGCGCTTCCTACCGCCGTGCCGCCCGCGCCTTCTACGCCCTGCTCGCCGCCGCCGCGCTGCTCCACCTGCCGCCCTTCGTGCTCTACGATTTGACCATCTGGGTGTACGAGCATGCGGCCGTGTGCTCCTTCTGGTGCGCGAGTTATGTGTTCTACTACTACGTCATATATGTCACGGTTTATTTGTTCGAGGCACTCTTCTTGGGATTCGTTTGGTTCGTGATGCATAAATACAAGCGGTTGGAAGAAGATCTGGAGAACATGCAAGTGAGTTTCATTCTTAAGCTCACTTCTTATTTGTGTAACTTCCAAATGTCCATGATTAAAACTTTATATATTCTTTGATAAGAATGTAAAGTTAGCCATTGCTATTCGCTTTATATTTACTCTTACAACACATTTTACCACCTACACTAATTCAGAAACACTATCTCAGATAGTTTCTTACCAGTCTACAGTCCTGTTTATCCACTTTCTCCTAGCTTGTTTTCATTATACCGTCAACTGTCTGTCTGTCTGTCTATCGGTCTCTCTCTCTCTCTCTCTCTCTCTCCCCCTCTCTCACACTCATATGTTCTATCTAAATCGATGTATGAAGTCGGAGTTGATTTAACTCCCAAAGGCACTTTTCGCTCAATAAGCCATAATTTTCTTTCACGACGTTAGCAACACTGATGGTGACATCTTTAAGTGAACATTTAAATCACCAAGTGAATCGTGTTGCACATTTCAATTTCAATTCAAATTATCGTATTTAAAAAAATTAATTTGCGGAAACGTACGAACGGTATTGCCTCGGAACGTATAAAATTTGAATTTCAAGTGAATACGGAGTAAGCAAACTTGCCAGTAATGCTAGAGAACGAACGAACGTTTTTATGTTCGATTTCTCACTTTCACATTCTTACATAAGTGTGCAAATACCAATTTTCAAATGAACGTGACCCTCAGCTTTTTCTTATTAAACGCAACTAACACCATATTCACATAAACAAACGAAACAGTCGTCTTTTAATGTTAGATTCGATGCAACGCTAAATTCGCTTAAAAACAATTAATAGAGCAATTGCAGTAGTAGAAGTGAACACAAATTACACTAAGTTTGTGAGGTATTAATGTCTTCAAAAACTACCGGAGAAAAATATGGACGTGTTAAGGAACTCCAGGAAAGAATCAAATGTGTTTGTAAAAGATGTTGCGGCAAAATTTTCGAAACTAATTGAGAATGATCTGCTTTTTTGCATTTAGCATTTGTGCTATGTGCATTTTTTTGCAAGTAAGAAAAAGCGTAAAAATGTAACTGTACTAAAATTTAACTATTAGCATCATCAAAACCTGCAAGTATTTTTACGGCGAATATAATTTTGAAATTGCAATAAGACGAGTTCATATCTCGTATGAAGGTAACATACAAGGCCATTATTTTTGAAAAAATAGGGTTTTTAGCAAAGATGAGGCCTACACTATTTTCTTAAACATCCTCCAAACTATCAAAAAAATTCATCAAAAAGTTGGAGCAGTTATTGAGAAAAAATTGATTAATGCAAATTAAAAATTGCCTGTATTTCAAGCAAAATTACGCGAAAAATTCTCAAAGTTTCGAAAAATTGCACATGATCTTATTTCGAAATATATCTTTAAGGAACCGATTTTATTAAGGGAAAAATCTGTCTTTAATATTTTATTTGAGCGAAGTCGCCGATGTTTTTTAAATTTTTTGCAATTTTCGAAAAATCAGTGTTTTCAACGAAAATGAGACCTGTAACGTCCTCTTAACCAATACTCAACAAAATAATTAACCAAAAAACAATTGAAATATTCTTTTTGAATTTTGAAAATGTCCAAGGGGCTTCATGTGAAATAGCCCCCAAAATTAAAATAATGGTTTCAGATTCAAGGGACCGCAACATCAGCCAGATCCATTGGGGAATGTCAATTTTGGAGGAAATCCGCTGAATAGTTTAGACGACAGCTTTGTTAACAGAAAGAAAGACGGACGAAGTTTTGCCGTCAATAGATTTTGCGGTATCAAGGACCCAGGAAACATGGATGTGTTAGAAGTATTTTTTTCGAAATTTACCAACTGGGTTTATTCAGCTTTTCGTTTCCAGGGCACTGTAAGAAGAAATTGCTGTTTTTTCGCGCAGCATTACACAGCCTTGTCTGAACGTCGGAAGCGATAGCTAGGAAGTAAAATTGCACGGTGTTGTGTGTGTGTGTGTGTGATTTTGTTGCGGCAGGTGGTGTTGCGGTCGCCGTGCCAGCCCGGCGGTGCTCCGAGCGACCTGGCGCGAGCCGCGCACCGCCTGCGCCGCCTGCGCCGCGCGCACCTCTCGCTGGCGCAGCTGGCGTCGCGCGGCGCGGGGGCGTTCGCGCCCTTCACGCTCGCCGCCACGCTCTCCAAGTTCATCTGCGCCCTCAACAGCCTCTACGTCGGGCTCTCGCTCGCCCTGCGCACGGTACCACTGCCCCACTCCTTAAACACGTCTTTTCGCTTTCATTAACTGATTACCTACAACAACTATAATAATATATTTTATTATTATTATTATTATTATTATTATTATTATTATTATTATTATTATTATTATTATTATTATTATTATTGTTATCTTACATTATTCACAGTATCTACTGGTCGGTATGTCAACCACACACAGGTATGATGACCAGGTGTGTGGTTGCTTTACTGAAGGTTCAGATGGCTTCTGACAATACGGCATGTATTCAAAATTACTGTCTTTTGTATATTATATACATTCCTGGTATCCACGTGAAGACACTCCAGTGCCCGAAGTGTCATTTTCGGGATCACTCATGTAGCTGATATTATTATAGGCACAGTTGTCACTTTACTGAAGTTCCACTGAGTTGCGACTTCACAGGCGAGATCGGTATACTTCTGGATCTTCTCTTGATATTTTCCCGATATGTTGTAGGTATTGGGTATTGATATATCGATAAGGAAAACCTGCTGTTGGTTTTTATCAATGTACGTTATATCGGGTCTATTGCCGCCGACATGTCTGTCAGTGATAATGGAACGATCCCAGTAGAGTGTGTGCTCACTACTTTCAAGCACATTCTGAGGCACATATTTATAATACGGCACAGAAGTGGCGAGTAAGCCCGTTCTCAATGCCAATAATTGGTGTACCTGCTTCGCCACTTCTTCATGCCTCTTTTTGTATTCCAACTGTGCGTGGCTGCTACATCCACTTGTCATGTGTTGGATAGTTTCGCTTGCAGCCTCACATCTTCTACACGAGTCGGAATGAATGGTAGAATCTCTCAGAATGTGTTTTCTGTAGTTCAATGTTGGTACCACTTGGTCCTGGATAGCTATCATGAAGGCTTCTGTCTCCGGAAAGAGATCCCCGTGCTGGAGCCATGCGTGCGACGCAGAGATGTCGACTTCTGGTTTACTCAGCTCGTGAGGGTACCTTCCATGCAGTGCCTTCGCTTTCCATAAGGTTATCTTCTCTTCCGTTTCAATGATTGGTTGAACAGGCCGATCAAGCTTTTTCAAGTTCAGAGGACTATAGTTATTATCAACTGCGCTCACTGCTTGCTGAACTCTCCCACAATGTTCCAAGAAGTATCTTATGAGTGAAGCAATTTGAGAGCTGTGTAGATTTATGAGATCTACAATACCTCGCCCTCCTTGCGACCTTGGAAGGGTAAAACGCTCAGTACTTGAATGGGGTGATGTTTTCGGTGTTGAGTCATAGCGGTTCGAATTGTCCTCTGGAGGTTGTCGAGGTCGGTATTGCTTCATTTAATAACGCCAAAGGAGTGTGTCAGCACTGGAATAACAAATAAATTGATGGCCTACACAAGGTTTCTAGCAGAGAGTTGAGTTTTTAAGAGTCCATGCAATCGTTTACACACTTCATTTGTTAGTATGTTCTTAGTAACAGTGTGTTTGATTCGGAGTGACTGTTGGAAACTCAAGTATTTGTAATTTTCATGGGGTTCCATGAAGGTAATCTTTGGTTCATTATCAGTTTCCAAATTTATAACTTGCATATGACCCCGAATGATATTGACTCTCCTGCACTTATCCAAACCGAATTTCATCTTAATGTCGTGAGTGAACTTCTTCGTCACGTTTATTAATTGCCGCATTTGACTCTCAGTGTCTGCATAGAGCTTCAGGTCATCCATGTAAAGAAGATGTGAGACATGAAGAAGAGTTGAGTTCCCCTTTTTAAGAGCGATTCTATAATTAGATGAATTAAGTAGAGTAGACAGGGGATTCAAGGCTAAGCAGAACAATAAAGGGCTTAAAGAGTCACCCTGGAAAATCCCTCGACGGATGTGTATAGTATCAGTGTGGACGGATTGTTTTCCATTAGAGAGATCCAGTTTTGTATTCCATCGACTCATCGCGGTTTTCAGGAAGTTTTGGATAAACGTTTAGACCTTGTATACATCCAAACATTGAAGGAGCCAAGAATGGGGCACGGTGTCGAATGCTTTAGCGTAATCTATGTAGCATGCGTACAAGTTTCTTTGTTTTTCAAGCACTTGCCCCATAATTAGAATCTATAATGAGTTGCTCCTTACACCCCTGAGATCCAGGTCTACATCCTTTCTGTTCATTTGCTGAGATGTTCTGTTCCTCAATGTGTGTCATCATCATTTGTGAAACACAAGATGTTATGAGTTTGTAGAAAGTTTGAAGGCAGGTTATAGGCCTGTACTTCGAGGGGTCTTTAGTGTCACCAACAAAAATCTTCTACCTTCAGTGAGGAAGTAAGGTAGATTTTCTGGATTGTGAAGAAAATATTGAATTATATTAGCTATATGATGGTGAGTGCTGGTTAAATTTTTTGAGCCAATAATTGTGCAGGCCATCACTGCCTGGTGCCTTCCAGTTATGTGCTTCGTTCAAAACTGCTTGGACAAGTTCCACGGTGATGATTGGTTCACCCATTAGAGGGATATCTCGGTGTCTGTCATATTCTATTTCAATCCACGTCATATCTGGGTTGTGGGTCACAGCAGATGACCAGATAGGCTTCCAAAAGTCCTCTATTTGTGCCTTTGAGGGAAGCTTTGACTCTTTCATATCATTTACAAGACCTTTGCCCTTTGACATATTCCTGTAGAATGCTTTCTGGTTTCTGTTAAAAAGAGAATTCTGTTGCTTCCTCGTAGTGCAATTCCTGTAGCGTCGAAGGCGTTTTGTTAACGCCAAAAGCTTTTGTCGTAGGATGTCAAAATGTTCTGTTATTGTTGAATTCAAGGGCTCGTGCTTCGTATGTATTTTTGTATTGATAAGTATGTTATTCACCTTTCTTCTCAGTTTTTCTGAAGTATTTCCATTTTGAAATTGTGTGAGTCTCCCAATATCTCTCCTAGTGCTTTCTATACGATTCACCAGCCGTCTTTCCCAAGGTGGCATTCTTTTTTCACTTCGATCATTGTGGGCAGTTGCTACGCGACTGAAAAGCTTGGAACCGTTACATCTTGAAGCCACAACCGCAGCACAATAAATTGCTGTGTGTACTTCTTCGAAAGATGGTCTTTGTTGTAGATGTTGTGGCAGTACTTTCTCATTCAAGACGCTGATTGATCTTGCTAATTTCTTCGAGCAATTTTGTCTGGGAATGAGATAGCGGTTCAGTGGGTCAGTTCCTTCAAATTCCGCAAGTGCGACTACAAATTCATTGCGAATTTGCACCTGTTCACTACTCTTATCATCCATACTTTCTGACATGCTTGTCCCATTGTCATCCTGAGTTTGCACAGCTGATATCTCCACTGCCCTCAGATTACTAGGTTCTGAGGAGTTAAGCATTTTTATCACTTCTTTCTTGATTGCTTCCAAAACTAGAGCAGAGAGGAGATTTTTCTGAACAATTGCTCGACGCTGGTCCGCTATTCTTTGCTCACTAACTTCAGAATCAGGGAAACGGTGAAGAAATCTTTGATGCAACTTTTGTCGGTAGGCCGTAGTGTCAGTCTCCGTTTTGGTAATGGTGTAGTATTCATGCATGATGAAGGTATTTATTTCTATAGCCCACTTCATCCTTCTGCGTTGCCTGCCTGCGGCAGTGGTCTCTGGAAGCAATAGATTGCTTCTCTGGGAAGCACTTGCGGCAGGTGCAGCTACAAGTGGAGATGGATGGGTGCTGCTATGTTCGGCTGTAGTATATTCGGGGTTATCCCCGATCAGGGCCCGCCTGTTCAGCTCCTGATCACCACTGGCTCGCATGCTGACACCTCCAGCGGTGGCTCCGAAGGTGCCCCGGCGCTCCCCAGGCAGCGGCTGCTTTTCCGAGGCCTTACGACGCATATTCCGTGTCTCCATATCTCTATGGGTGTGCCATCGCCCTGTTTGCCGCCAAATTTTCTGACGTTGCCCGTCTCCCACGTGGCTAAGTTCTCAATTGCTCGGACGTAGGGCTGGACTTTGGGAGACATTATTATTATTATTATTATTATTATTATTATTATTATTATTATTATTATTATTATTATTATTATTATTATTGTTGTTGTTGTTGTTGTTGTTGTTGTTGTTGTTTTTCTGATCCGATGGCCGATATCTCTAAGGCAGTAGTGTCGTAGCGGTCTCGGAGCCGAAGACCGCTGGTCCGAGTCCAGCCTCGGGCAGTGTTGTGTGTGTCATCATTCACCATCATCACAATTTCACCCCAACCCCAGGGGTAACTACCCTGGGGTGTAAAAATGGATTCAGCGGTAAAATGCTGATCCCCTTCGATAGAATGTAGCGTGCACCTACCCCGATCTGGAGGAGAATTCTAGCGGTTGGCTGCTGTGATCAGTAGTTTTCCGTGGTTTCTCCTGTCAACACCAGGCGAACCCGGAGCTGTAACCTAACAAACGGGCCACAGACCGGACGCGATCTTTCCTTCCTCCTTCCTTGACGTTTCTTCCTATCCTCAACTCTTACACACACTTCCACTAACATGCACGACACTACCACATGCCGGGAGACCGGCCGGGAGCTCCTCCCGGCTGGGGCGGTGCCCCGCTGGTGGGAGATACCTGGAGGGGGGTCCCCGCTAGTCGTCGGTATGTCCGCGTTGGATATCGCCATACAGCGGGGCAAGATCACTGTCACCCCCCGACGAATGACATGTTCTACACTTCCGGGACTAATGACCACAGTAGTTGACGTGCCCGGAATCACTAACAAACAAACAAACTAACAACCTATCCCGATATTCAAGACTGATGCACATATCGCGTGCCCAATGATGGTCGATTCGCGAGGGGGAAAACGCCATCCGGTAGCCGAGATCGCTAAGGCAGTAGTGCCGTGGCGGTCTTGGACCGAAGGATCGTCGGTTCGACTCCCACCTCGGGCATGGTTGTGATAGTGTGTCTCTCTGTATGTTTGCGATTGTCTACTTCATCATCCATTATCAATATCATTTCACTTTACCCCCTTATCCCCCTGGCTAACAACCTTTGGTGTAAAAATGGATTGAGAATGAAAATGTTAATCCTCCAATAAAAGTCAGGTGCACCTACCCTTGATAAATATTACTGAGCTCCGGCGGGTTGCACTTTTGCGTAGTCTGAAGATGGCCAATTCGCGACCAAAATATTATTATTGTTATTATTATTATTATTATTATTATTATTATTATTATTATTATTATTATTAAGAAGAAGCTAAAAGAGAAAGTCAAAGCAAGTGCTCAACGAATTACACGTTACAAACTTTGAATAATCTCCGTATGCAGAATAGGTTGTTTGAAACAAACGCAAAGAGAATCTATCGCAATCTGACTTAAAAACCGATTGGCAATGTTGATCCACGTTCAACAGATCGAAGTATTTTGGGCAGAAATCTGGGAGGAAAGTAGATCGTACAATAAAGACGCATCTTGGCTTCAATCCGAAGTTGATGCTGCTGATGATCTTGTGAAAACAATGGAAGATGTTCAAGAATTCTCGGAAGAGGACCTGTTCCAAGCAATTAATAACATGGGAAACTGGAAATCCCCCAGTACTAATAAGATCCAGAAATATTGGATTAAAAAATTAACAGCAATGCATTCTCATCTAGCAAATGCTTTTAATAAAATTTGAGAAAATCTAAAGCAACTCCCGAAATGGCTCACTTGTGGCATCACGTATTTGCTACCCAAAGCGGGAGACAGCTCTTTGGCGAAGAACTATAGGCCAATCACTTGTCTGCCAGTACTGTACAAAGTTATAACTGCAGCCATGGCTGACAAAATGTACAGACACATAGAAAGGAACCATCTGTTACCAGTTGAATAAAAATGACGTCGTAAAGGTTCTTATGGCTGCAAGGAAATCTTGGAGCCATACAGAATTCTAAACAAAATCATCTTGAATGATGTTAAGAAACGAAGGCGTAATTTTAGCATGGCTTGGATTGACTATCAGAAGGCCTTTGACAGTGTACCACACGATTGGATTTTGAAGACCCTGGATATCTCTCGATTTCATCCTGGACTTATTGAGTTTTGCAAGGCTAGTATGAAGTCGTGAAGTACCAGGTTACTAAAATTCAGCGAAAAGGAAGCAGTAGAAATAAGAAGTATTCAGATCAAGAGGGTTTTTTTTTTCAAGGAGATTCGCTACCCCTATGCTGTTTCGCATTAGTTTGATTCCATTATGTAGACAGTTGTCGCAAGTTGAATTTCGTTACAAGATCCATGCTGATGAAAGACCAGTATCACATTAGTTTTACATAGATGATTTTAAAGTGTTTGCTAAAAGTGAAGCGATTCTCTTCCAAATGCTGTCTGTTGTGGATGTCTTTAGCAATGACATCTGCATAAAGTTTAGTTTTGACAAGTGTTCAAAAATCAGTTTAAAGAGAGGCAGATTGACAACGTCAGAGAGCAATTAAGTTTATAAGCACACTGTGATTCAAGATCTTGAGCCAGGTAAAACTTACAAATACCTGGGCATTGAAGAATGTGAGACCATCTCGAATGACAAAATGAAAGACAGTCTTCGTAGGGAGTATTACAGAAGAGTGGAAGAGTGAGACTCGTCCTGCTCTCCGCCCTGAACTCCAAGAATGAAATATCTCCAATTGGTAGTTTGGCAGTGCCTGTAGTCGAGTAGAGTTTCGGACTCGTGGACTGGACCGAGCGAGAAATTCGAATCAGAGATCGAAAGAACAGAAAACTACTAACAATGCATCATGTCGCCCAATATCGAGCTGGTGACTTTAAGTGTCTCGTAAGGAAGGAGGAAGAGGCTTCAAACAAATTTTAGCCTCCTGGCACAATGCAATAGTCGGGATGCGAAAGTATGAAGTCAGCCATCAAGATGACCCTCTAATGAGGCAGGTCATGAAATCTGACCGAAGAATGGGAAACAGAGGCATTGTTATTGTAGCAAGAAGCATTGCAAAGAAAACTATGCAAGTCACTGAACTTCTGATGCTACTAAACATGAAATGTGAGACACAAAAAATGTTAAAGAAATCGTGTAGAGACAAACCACTCCATGGACATTATCTAAAATGAATGGACAAGGTGCAGATCAATCATTTATGTGGCTTAAAAGAGGAAGAATGATGCCAGAATCGGAAGCAGTTCTCATAGTTGCTCAGGATCAGACGTTGAGAACACGTCATTATGGTGAAGCGGTTCTCAAAATTCCCTAAGATGATAAATGCCGCATCTGCCAGGAACAAATAGAAACTATTTATTTTATCTTCTCAGCTAGTCCAATTCTAGCAAAGACCGAATACTTGAAAAGACACGACAGGATGTGTAGTTACCTCTACTTGCAGATCTGTACCACCCTCGAAGTTCCAAATACTCGTCCCAGGTGGTACGAACACTCACCAAAACCGGTGACATATTGTACTCTATTCAATATTGTACGACCAACAAATTCAAACGAATCGCATGATAGCAAACAAACCGGATTTTGTTTTCCGGGACTTGGAGAAAAAATCGGGTTTACTTGTAGATAGTGCTGTGCCTTGCGATCAAAACGTCGTAACCAAGGAGGCAGAGAAACCTCTTAAATACAAGTGTTTGGAAGTCGAAATCAGCCGAATGTAGAGCGTAAAAGCACAGGTCGTACCGATAGTTATTGGTGCTCTGGAATTTGTTCTGAAAAATTTGTGTTTGTTCTAAACTCCCACGTCATTCAAAAAACTGGGAACTGCAAGAAATTGCTTTATTTGGAACAGCCCCTCACATTTTACGCAAAGTGTTTTAGAGCCACCAACAATCACTAGATCTGCTCCAGGTAGCTGGTTGCAACCTGGAGTAGATTTTATATTCAGTCGACTCATAACATCATAGTCGTGATGCAGAGGAATAATAAAAAAAATAATAATAATAATAATATTAATAATATTATTAATAATAATAATAATAATAATAATAATAATAATAATAACGTATCATGGATTTGGAATTCGAGAGTCAGATTAATACGAATTTTGCAGCTAGCTGTGTTCCCAGATCAGGGATCAATTTTTATTTACAACTAGCGGAACCCGGCACACATTATTCCTCCCTCTTTACAACCCGCTTTCATCTTCCCTCTTCCTTTTACTATCCGTCTCTCTCACCGTCTCTTTCTCTCCGTCTCTCTCTCTCTCTGTCCCTGTGTAAGTCTGACATGCCCTGCGTGACACAGCAACGCTCAGCAACAATGAAGCCCAGATGGAGCGCAGTTTGCATGGACATTGAATAATAATGAATCAATTCTGTTTTACAGCACCATCTGTTGGAGTTACAACAAAATTAATAGCATATATACCTTCTGGGTGAAAAAACACGTAGATGTGACAAGTGTCATGGAGATCGCGGTATATATATATATATATATATATATATATATATATATATATATATATATATATATATATATATCTCGTGTCACAATGTTTGTCCTCAATGGACTCCTAAACCACTTAACCGATTATAATAAAATTCGCACACCATGTGCAGTTCGATCCAACTTGAAAGATAGGATAGTTTAAATCTCAAATTATAGTCGCAATTTTAATTTATTGCTAATTATTTGTCTGCAACATACATACAACAATCTTAATATATATAAATCTCGTGTCACAATGTTTGTCCTCAATGGACTCCTAAACCACTTAACCGATTATAATAAAATTCGCACACCATGTGCAGTTCGATCCAACTTGAAAGATAGGATAGTTTAAATCTCAAATTATAGTCGCAATTTTAATTTATTGCTAATTATTTGTCTGCAACATACATACAACAATACATACAACAATACACACAAGATGCGATGACTTACGTACGTCATTACGGCCGACCGGATTTATTTATTACATTCACATGTAATCCGAATTGGGAAGAGATACAAACTTTACTATTGCCAGGACAACAAGCCATTCATCGTCATGATTTAACTGCACGTGTGTTTAAACAAAAATAGAAATCCTTAATTGATTTTATTGTTAAATATTCAATTTTTGGTATCACACGTTGTTGGCTGTATACGATAGAGTGGCAAAAGCGAGGTTTGCCTCATGCCCACATTTTGGTTTGGCTTAAAGATAGAATCCGTCCTGAAGAAATCGATCAAATAATTTCAGCCGAAATTCCAGACCCATTAATTGATCAAGAATTATTTGATATTGTCACCAAACACATGATCCATGGGCCATGCGGTGCTTTCAACATGACGTCACCGTGCATGGAAAATGGAAAATGTAAAAAAAAATTCCCAAAGCCGTATACGAATGACACGATCACGGATATTGATGGTTATCCAATGTATCGCCGCAGAAGTACTGAGAATGGTGGCCACACATTTACAATGCGACTGCCGAACTTTCCAAATCAAGTTGAGTTTGATAATCAGTGGGTGGTACCATACTCACCACTACTTTCAAAAACTTACAAAGCTCATATCAATGTTGAGCTTTGCAGTTCTGTTAAATCAATTAAGTATATTTGTAAATATGTAAACAAAGGCAGTGATTTGGCCATATTTGAAGTACAAAACATAAATAAAAATGACGAAATAGCACGATACCAAATGGGCAGATACATTAGCAGCAATGAAGCTATTTGGCATATTCTCAGCTTTCCCATCCACGAAAGAGATCCTGCTGTCCAACATCTGGCAATACATCTTGAAAACGGTCAACGTGTATACTTCACTGAAAAAAATGTTCTCCAAAGAGCGTTCGAAGCTCCGAAAACGACTCTAACTGAATTTTTTACATTGTGTCAAAAACCTGATGTTTTTGGCCAATTCGCGAAGACATTGGTGTTTGGTGATGTTCCACGTTATTTCACATGGAACAAATCCAGTAAAAAATGGGAGCCACGGAAACAAGGAAAACCACATCCTTCCATTACAGGCATATTCAAAGCTAAGACATTGGGGAGACTTTACACGGTACATCCAAAGCAACGTGAGTGCTTCTATTTACGTTTGTTATTGGTGAATGTTCCCGGACCAACGTCTTTTGAATTTTTACGAACAGTTAATGGTCGAGTATTCAATACATACCAGGATGCATGTCGTGAACTGCAATTGCTAGAAGACGATAACCATTGGGACTTAACGCTTGCTGATGCTGCGTTGACATCAACACCGAATAACATTCGTCAGTTGTTTGCAATTATTTTGACGACATGTTATCCCTCGCAAGCACAAACTTTGTGGGAAAAATATAAAAATTGTATGACAGAAGACATATTGCACCGAATTAGACAAACAAATCAATGCCAAAACATAGATTATACACCAGAGATGTACAATGAAGCATTGGTCTTGATCGAGGATTTATGTGTTCTTATTTCAAATTTACCACTTAATCATTATGGTATGCCATCACCTAATCGTCCAGCCACCGACTTAGTCAATACCGATTTACAACGAGAAAATCAATATGACCATGAAAGTTTAGCAACAATTATCATGAACAGTGAACCATTACTGACAGCAGAACAAAAAATTATTTATGATCGGATTATGTTGGCTGTTGCTGCTGAACAAGGCGGTTTTTTTTTCTTGGATGCACCCGGTGGAACCGGTAAGACATTTTTAATATCGTTGATTCTTGCCAAAATACGGTCGCAACAAAAAATCGCATTAGCAGTAGCATCGTCAGGCATTGCGGCTACTTTACTGGATGGTGGGCGAACAGCACATTCAACATTCAAGCTGCCATTGGACGTTCATAATAAGCCAGATGCAATGTGTAACATCAAAAAGAATAGTGGAATAGCTGCAGTGTTGCGGAAGAGTTCTATAATAATTTGGGATGAGTGCACAATGGCACACAAATATTCACTTGAAGCATTAAACAGAACTATGCAAGATTTAAACAGCAATAATAAACTTTTCGGTGGTGCTATCTTACTTTTGTCTGGTGACTTCCGGCAGACCTTACCGGTTATACCTCGCTCTACTTTCGCGGATGAGATTAATGCATGTTTGAAACAATCATTCTTATGGCGAAGTGTTGAAACACTTCGATTGACCATAAATATGCGAGTACAATTGCAAAATGATCCATCAGCACAAATATTTTCCGAACAACTACTAGATATTGGGAACGGTAAAATAGAACTGCAACCAAATACGCAATGCATTAAACTACCAGACTATTTTTGCACTGTTGTTCAGGATAAAAATGAATTGATTCAGAGTATTTTCCCGGATATACAGAATAATTATTTGAATCATGAATGGCTTAGTCAACGGGCGATTTTGGCAGCCAAAAACGTTGATGTTGACGAAATTAACTTCCAGATACAACAGTTATTACCAGGCGATATGATGTCTTTTAAATCAATCGATACTGTTGTTGATGAAAATGAAAGTGTAAATTTTCCGATTGAATTTTTAAATTCATTAGATATCCCTGGAATGCCACCACATAATCTTCGATTAAAGATTGGTTCCACTATTATTCTCCTCCGTAATTTGAATCCACCTCAATTATGTAACGGTACGCGTTTGGTCATCAAAAATATCACCGGAAACATTCTTGAAGCAACCATTTTGGCTGGGAAGTTTAAAGGAAAAGTGGTCCTGCTGCCACGTATTCCGATGATACCATCAGATTCTACCATACCCTTCAAAAGGCTACAGTTTCCAATTAGTTTAGCTTTCGCCATTTCTATAAATAAATCTCAAGGTCAAACAATGTCCATTTGTGGTTTAGATTTGGAAAATCCATGTTTTTCTCATGGGCAACTATATGTTGCGTGTTCACGTGTTGGGAAACCGTCTAATATATTTGTGTTAGCTAAAGACAGGTTAACCAAAAACATTGTGCATCGATTGGTGTTAAATTAAATTGAATTTGAAAGTATTTATAATTGAATAGTACTTATATTTGTTATACAAATTAAATGGAAATAATAAATATGATAAATTTTTATTTTGTACCTATTGATTTCTGCTTAATATCAAGTGTAAGAACATTTTAATTAATTGTGTTCAACGTACTTCCCCTTCAAATCTCAATCCAGTGAATTTGTATACCAACATCAATATTTTCGTCTTTATTGGTAAATAATTTCATTGTACTAAAGGGTTATAGTAGTAGAAAGTCAAATAAGGAGATCACCATATTTTTTTACAAATACCATCTGTGTGAAAAAGCATAGTGGACTCCGTGACTGATGTTCTCTTATTGTTCCTCTTAGATTGTTTACTATAATGTAATATAACAAAAACTTTAGCCACAGCAACGCGTGGCCGGGTCAGCTAGTATATATATATATATATATATATATATATATATATATATATATATATATATATATAGTGAGCAAGAGGCAGTACCTGTTCGTTGAGGTGCGGCATATATATTTGCATTCTGTTTACACGAGGTTTACCTGCTGGTATGTGATAGTGAGACCATTTTCATGCAGAGTTGAAACGATTGGATATATTTGGTATCCGCTGTTAGCTCACTTGCCATTGTAAAAAATGTCTGATCACATTTTCCTCCTCATACACTGATGCACGATTAAAAATGCCAACAGCATACGTAAATGTGCGTAGTGCAATAAATTACAGCAACAATCAAAAGAATTCGCCAAATGGATCCTTCTTTTGGTTTACTAAAGATACGGAAAGCAAAGCGTTAGCAAAATTGTTCGTGAATATTTCAAAGCGCATTTACAATAAGCTGATTCCAACGTTTTTTTCTTTACCTTCTATATGGTTTCGTGAATATTTTTTTGTACTTTCGGCGGTTTAATCATTTTGGAGGTTAAGAAAGATTGCACGTCAACTAATGAACACGTTGTGAATCTTGAATTATGCTATTTTTTTATTTTTAATTTATCCTACTATACGTAAACGATATGTCCTCAACGATTGCGACGAACGGAAGAATGCGGATGATACGAATATTCTTTGCAATAAAGAAACCGTAAATAATACAATATCAGATATTTCAAATTGGTTCTGTAATAACAAATTATTGTAAATGAAAAGAAAACTGTTTCAATACAGTTCTCCATTTCAAATAAACAGCTCGACACTTCACTGAAAATGAACGGCGTGCCATTGAGTGATGTTAAGGTAACAACATTTTTAGGTCTTTCAATTCAGTCAAACCTTAAATGGAACGTCCATTTAAATGAATTGAACACTAAATTAAGTTCTTTAGTTATGCTTTCAGAATTCTTTCAAATTCAGTCAGCCTCCACATTACTCGTTGTGCATATTTCGTGAATGTTCATTCCCACCTGAGATATGGCATAATATTTTGGGGAAATACATCTTATTAGCTCCCAGACTTTTAGATTACAAAACCGAATTGTACGAATAATAAGCAAATCCCACCCACGTGATTCTTGTAAGCCTCTCTTTATTAATCTAGGTATTTTACCATTAACTTGTCTCTTCATATATGAATCAGTGGTTTTGTCAAAAATGACTTACTTAAGGGCGGGAATATATTTTCAGCAAACCCCGTTGTCTATAACTACAACACTCGACGTAGTAATCATATTTATCAGGTGACAGTATCAACAGCTCACTACAAAAAATTCACATATAATACATGTACATTATTTTACAACACCTTACCAGATGCCATTGAACGATTAAATTGGATACAAATATTTAAGTCCCAAGTAAAATCTTTTCTGCTGCACAACTGTTTCTATACAATTAGAGACTATACCGAGTATCCAAAAGGAAAGTAATACTAATTTTAACAATGGCATTTAATGTACTGTATATCATTTGGATTATATAATTGTCAAGAACCTGTAACAAGTGTTGTACTTCAGCTTCTGGGTCAATGACCCCCATCTCGATCAGGTTTGTGTCCAGTTTTCTTGATCCTTGCTTGAGCAAATGCTGAGATGGCTCCTTGTTTTGCTTCTGGACATAAATGTAACTTCAAATTAATATATCCATGGCGAACAGGACTCACTCTGACCACCATACTCAACCTACTCTGCCTTCCTGAGCGTTTTATTTCGTCATGCAGGTATAGAAATAGAGTACTTTGTATCAGATATCTACAGCTTCATTTTTGCCGCGGCTGGGAATCTAACGCGGGGCTTTTTCACAGAAAGTTAGCACACCGTCCCTTAAAGGGCTAAAAATAATTTTAAAAAATATAAAAAAGGCAAATATGAAAATTAATCCATTTTTCATTAATATTTTTTTGTGAAGATTATTTTTCAACTTATAGACCATCTGAAGTCCATCAGCCTGTCGCTTTGGGGCTTCACTGGTAGAACGGACTGTCATACCCAAGTTCGCGGGTTCCACTGTGATCGGAGGGGTAGATTCTGGGAGGGGGAATCCTTTGTACGCCTTTCGTCGGGGAAGGAAGTTTAGTTCGCCGTCTCATGTTGTACATTTACTGCATGAGAAAGATCAAGGCTCAAAGAAGTCTCTGAGCTAAATTGTAATTGTCTGTTGTGTTGCCCGAGTGGTTCCTTCTTTCGCTGCTAGATGGCGAAAGAATGTATTAAAATTAGCGTGGTCAGGAGGAAGTACAGACCTGATGCCTTGAACCTCACCAAGGCATTACTGAATTGAACTGAGATGAATTCTTTACATGATCGAGATGATTAAACATTGACAGAATTATGTATTGTTTTTTACATCAAGACGCATAAACTGTGTCCTTCTGTGTTCCTAAAACAAAGTTACACATATCACTTCATACTGCATGACGCATGCTTCATTCCTCCGTTTATATTATGTCCATTCTGTCCCATCACCAACATATAAGAAATTCCAATCTGCAAGCAGGCTCTACTAATCCGCGGGATTCCCCTCCACAGCAGGAGCCCGCCGGCAGAGCGCATGGCGGTGGCGGTGGCGGAGGCGAGGGCGAGGTGTCTCTGGCGAACGGCTGCGGGTGGGCGCTGGTGATGGGCGCGCGGCTGCTGGCGGCGGCGGCGGCGTGCCACGCGGCGTCGGCGCGCGCCGCGGCGCTGCAGCCTCGCGCGCGGGCGGTGCTCCTCGCGGGCGCCGACGCCGCCGACGCAGCGCGCGCCAGCGGGGGAGGGGCAGCGGCGGGGGCGGGGGCGGCCGTCTTCGCCCTGGAGGCGGAGCTCCTGGCCGCCGACGCGCGCGCCTGGCCCCTCGCCTTCTCGTGCGGCTTCTTCCACCTCGACCTGCAGCTCTTCGGAGCGCTCGTCACCGCGGGGGCCACGTATCTCGTTATTCTCTTATAAGGGGGGCCCGGACAGCGCCTTGTTTGTCAGAGGAAACACGTCAATTGCATTAACTACAGCAAGAGACATGCGAAATATCGAATTACATACGTCCACTTGAGATGACATAAGAGAGAAAGATATATTTGTTTAGTTTGCCTTTAGTTTCCGCTAGCTCACATTGAAAGTGTACAACATCCACCAAATGTCTCATAAACGCCTGACGCTTGACGGAATGACGAAGTGTCACAAATCTAAAGCGGTCACCTAGTTGAAAGAGCAGCTTATAGAGCCTTGCACTAGATCCTCCCATCCTGCTGTAAAGCTCCCATAAGTAATGCTACAACGCATACTTTCTCACATTATCAGTAACTTTTGTATTTTTCAAATATTCAGACTTCAACGAAAACGAGGACTCCGCCATTTTAAGCGTCCTTCCGACGAAACAAATAAATAAACTAGTGAGTAGTGAGGCTACAGAATGACACAGTTTCACGTACTAGTTAGTTCCCTACTGTGGACTAGCTATTCGATTTTGCCCCAACTTTGTCCCAGCTACTATCTATGAGCACTTAAAATCCATTCTTTACATTTTCTCAATTTTTCGGTCCCATATAGTAAATTGAAATATAACTTTAAAAACATTATGGGCGAGTAAATTATGGTCCTATCTGGAAATGTTCATTGTAGAATTTGGAGACGTTTTTGAGAAAATGTCGGTTAAGCTTTTCTGTAAAAGCGAAGTTTCAAGATGATTTTCATAGATGACTTTTGAGCTTTTCAGAAAGTTCATTTAAAGTCATTTGAAGCATTTCAACTCACAAATATAGTCATGTATTCAAATCGCTGGTATTAACGGCGTGAAAATGTCTCAAAAAATATATTTGTATAATTTAAAAAAATATATTTGTTTAATTTTTGAAAAAAGAAAGTAAAACCTCAAAGTCGTAATAATGACCTGGTACTCAGTCCATTTAGCACGATCCGGTCAAACAAAATGTAAAGAAAAAATTGCTGCCGTTTTTGAGAAAATAGCGTTTCAGAGTTTCTGAAAATGCGGAATTTCGGGCATATTTTAACAGAAAACTTTTGAGTTTTCAAGAAATTTTGTAAGACATAATTTGAAGCACATGTTCTTATAAATGCAATAGTGTATAGATATCGCCGGTAATGTATACTCGTATGCATTAATCACGTGAGAGAGATGTCAAAAAAATTACATTGGTGTAAGTTTTGAAAAAACAACAACAAAAGAACACACCAAAATGGCGTTTATGTCATCTTATAATATACTTTAGCACAATCCCTTCCAAAAGTTTAAAGTAAGAAATTGAGCCGTCTTTGACATTTCTTGTTTTGATAGTTATAAATTGCCCATATTTCATTCAACATTGCTTGAAAAATACTAAAATAAAAAAAAAACGTACATACGACGAAGACGAAGGACCACCACAAATTGGAAGCTTGTGGAACTTATATGTAACTGAAAGCTAATTAATTGGAAGTGTGTCACCATCACTTAGAAATAAATAGAAGCAATGTTGTTAATACATGTAATTGAACCACTAAATGGTTACAAAAGTTGAATTATGAACCTGGTATGCTGCTTGAAATCATGCTTCATTGAATTCTACTAACACAAATGATGCAGTTGAATGTTGGCATGATATGCCGTTAGTCATGCAACCGATACAGTCTATGATTGGTATGAAAAAAAATTAAAAAAACAATTGTGAGTGATTCACACTGGAATTGATGAGTAGTGTTGTAAGAAAAGACATAGAAAATTTACATGCAACGTCTGGAAGAACCACCGTGCGTGCTGATGCAGTGAGTTACTTCCAGTGGTCCAGATGGGAATTTTCTTGTTACCCCAGAGGCTGAATGGCAGGTTGGCGCACGCTGGGAAACGTGAGCTTGTCCACGATATATGAAATAACATGTTCTTGCTAGAATGCTTGCCTGTACAGTCACTGTTTAACCAGAAACATGAACACAATACTTTCGAGTAATATGCACGAATGAAATAATTACTGCAACAATAAACTAAGAGTTCTGCAGCATATGCATACACTCACGTGATATATAATTAGTTCACACTTCAGGCGATTGTAATTAGAACGATTAGTTTGTTGTACACGAACTACGGAAGTAGCAAATCAGTAGTCTTGCACACGTGAGTATTGAATACACAGCGATGTGGAGTGAGCATGAAATGGTCGCGAGGTGGCAAGGCACGGGAGTGCGAATGCTATTGTCCTTTAATTGATTATTAAAGTAAGATAATCAGCACATTGTACAATACACTAAACTATAGTACTGACTTTGAATAACTTGCACACGCGTACATTGCGATGTGAAAAGTAAAAGAATGAGCACGAACTTGTGCGACAAGGATGCGCCCGCCACCGAAGATTCTCTGGCGCTGACTGCAGCGGGCTGCCCGGCAGGCGACCAAGACTTGGCGCACTTTTTCGTTTGCAGCCAATAGAAACGTTTGTTACAGTACACTGTAATTAAGAAATTAAAGCTATTGTTATTTACAAATAGAATAAATTGTAAGGTAACGTAGCATTTTTAACTGTTGAAATTATAATGATAGTTTTAGGTTTAGGACCTATGCCATCTTTAATCATTTTTCACTCTATCCTTTGAAAGAAATTTAAATAAATAATTTGGAACCATTTTTGAGAAAAAAATGAGAATATCCCAGGGGCGTCATGTAATGTTCCTTCAAAATTTGAAGAATGTTTTTCAAAATCGTAGAGTTTCTAGTCCCCAGACCAACCGGGGAATATTTATTTTTGCAAAAATCGAAGAGTTTAAGCCTCTGTCACATAAATGTTGCGTTAAGTAAAAAAACTCTTTTCGGTATCAGGGGGCCCCAAAACGTGTATTTCCATTGAAATATCGAAGTCGATTTTCCGGAGCATTACATAACTTTCTCTATACTACGTATTTGATGTATTTCTCCATATATACGTACATATACAAGAAAGTAAAATTCGATGAATATTGAACGTGCAGCTGATACATTAGGAGATACGTGAGGAGTCAGCCGTGAATGTCAACTTTTCACGACACTAATAAATAAAAATTAGTACACAAACAAAAATTTATGTTATTTTGCTCCCCTCAGTTACACGCACGCGGACTGAGGCTCAGCACTCTTATATTTTTTGCTTCTCATTGGCAGTTATTAGGAGGTATTGAGTTGCGGCTTCGTCTATCTTCATCACCCGTGGTGTCGAAAAATCTTTCTCAATCGTTGCAGACATTGCCCACTGAAAAATATTTAGCGATGCGGAGCATAGATCGGTTCTACTCTCACGTTCCTTATGAGTGTTACTATTGAAACATACTATTAATGATTTAAACAAAATGTTTATGCATTTCTCAAATAGTTCTTCAATGTTTAACTATCAGATTAGTGCATTAATATTTTTCTATCATAAAAATTGTATAAAATCTCAATTTTTTTTGCATATCAACAACTCTAATATTGTGGCAGAATGGTTCAATTAGCTAATTGAATTATGGTTCAATTAGTTATAAAAACACAAAGTTATTCAATAAAAACTCAACCTCTAGTATTTTCTAATGTAAATTGTTCAAGATATTGAAATGAAATTTTCATCAAACACGTTTGGTCACAGGGCTCGTCATTATTAACTTTTTGGCAGCAATTTTTATTTTCAATATTTTGAACATTTTTTTTGAAATAACACTGTTCTTCTTTTTCTTCTTCTTCTTCTTCTTCTTCTTCTTCTTCTTCTTCTTCTTCTTCTTCTTATTATTATTATTATTATTATTATTATTATTATTATTATTATTATTATGACTATTTGACTATTATTATCATTTGTATCGTATGCTGTTCTACATTTTGTAATGTTTTTTTCACTATCAGATTGCTTGCAGAGATGTGTGTTATCACAATTCAACAACAATTTTATTAAATATATATAATCTAATGAAAATAGAAAAATTAATCCCAAAAATTGATTGATATTATTGCAACACAAAGTCTATTTGATATTCACGAAAAATACTATAAAAATAGTATTTAAGTTTTGCAGCAGATAGTGGTTTAAGTTTCCCGACTCTGAGTCCGCGCGCGTGTACTCGCGTCACAAACCCAGCGCGTGTAACGGAGAGTTAAAAATATTTTGTATTGAGGACATGCTACACTTTTCACCGTCAGCGCCTTTCGAGGACAAGAAGGAATTCATCTGCTAAAAGCAAGTGTATTTTGTGAACAAATATCATACTTAATGTCTTACACAAGCAACGTCATTAAAACATGTGATTCATTCATTTATAAAAATTGCATCAGTCTTTTAGAATATAGGCTAAAATCAATTTCGTTATTGAAAATTAAAATCTGAAGCAAACATTTAAAATCCTGCAGTGTGAGTGTGAGTGATGGAATCGTGTTTTATCTCTTCCTCCCGCTTGTTCCGCTGCCAAGCAGCCGCCGCAGGCCGCCAATGTACCTCTCCTCTGGGGTGGCCAGCCACACGACCCACGCCCCCGCAGGCAGTCAGCAGCATAGCCCGTGGAACGGTACGACAGAATGTGATCAGGAAGAAATGAAATGCTTTCCCACGAATAGTAGGAAACGTTCCAAACAATAATTTCCGCAACAAATTCCACCATTCCTGTCATCAGAAACATTTTGATGTACACTCGAATTCTGCATAGAACAAAAGAACAATTCGTCAGTTTACGGTGTTAACATTTCATGTTAAATAATCTGTGAAGATCTAAAATGAATGGCATACGTTTTAGCGTCTACAACTGTTGATCGCGCTGCCTCTCTGTTCCTTCGGTTAGTCGCCCGCGTGTTAGATCCCTCTGCTTGGCGGCGCCCTCTGGAGGTTTTGTCGTCCTCTCTGTGAAGGACGGAGTTGCCTCTTTGGAGGAACTGAACCTTCCTCAAGGTGTGTGTAATGCAGACAGTGTTGACTACGACCAACAAGCACATAGGACCATAGAAGAAGAGCGCTGCACCAGACTATAGATGACATCAAATTCCACGCAACTGAAAAAATTGATAATAATATACTGGTCGTGTAGAAATCGAAAAACAACAACAATGAAATGATGGGCTGAAATAGCTCTGTTACCACTGCAATGCTCCTGACGAAGATGTCCTAAGGTTCGAGTTCTGACGGTGACAGATTTTTGACACTATCTTTATAACTAGAGCGAATTCAGTAAAAGTCTGAAGAATAATTCTAGCGGCCGGCTGCTCTGATCGGTTTAAATGTTTTTGCTATAATGGAGCAATGTACGCTTATGAAAATGAAACTGGTTCAATTTTCAGTAAAACCTCCAAAATTTTGAAAATTCTGAAGTTTAATTTCCTTAAACTACGTTATAGAAGATAAGAGAGATCTTTCTTCACGAAATCTGTTCTTCAATATTGCATCTTTATTCAACTTTTCTGTGCAAGGAGTCGTTTTTCCGTAATTTTGATTGAACGTGTGAACATGAATTTAAGTGAAAGTACAGATCACGCCATCTGTGGGTCGGCGCTCAGACAGTGACTTCTCTACGCTTTGTTCTGCTGCGGAGTGTGACAAATTTGAGGTCTAATTTCATGAATTCAAACTCGTATCGCAAAAACCATGCATACATTTCGCAATCAATGAAACCCAAAGTTGAGGAAATGAGAACTGCCAAGTCCTGTATTGGTGTATTGGATCATTTCGATATGAAGAACACTTTTTTGTATCTTTGTAAAGGAACAGTTTTCGAAAATCTGCCAAAGAAAAAACCTCACATTTAGACGATGTTAGGCCTTTCGGAAACATCATGTCCTGTGGGACTGTGGCATTCCAATCCCGCTTGCGTGTTGCAACGGAGCGCTGCGGGATGCAGAATGGTGATGTCGCTACAACGAACCACAGCCATTTCGGCCGTGCAACGATTACAATTAGGAGTAACAATAGCCATCTCTTGGTGCTACAGAAGTGCATTCTTTCTCAAATTTTTGCTAGAGATTGTGTAATGTTAATGTGCAATATTGCAACTCATCTCCTATTCCGTTTCCACCATCACTGGAATACCAATTGAAGAGCAAGAGATTCGAAAAAAATACTTATTTTTATTATTAACCCAAAATTTGAATGTTATAAGTTATGACAGAATAAAATAATATAACATGTAGCAATAGAGAAAGTTAAACTCGATATAAAATCGTAATCACACTGTTAGTAGAAATACATTAGCAATTGCTTTTCATTAAAAAATACATGAAGAAAATATGTGATATTAATCCAACTTGTAGAAATAATGTGTAGAAATTAAATCTTCGTTAACTGTTTCAAAATAGTTCATATATCAACATTTAAGTTTCAACTTGTTAGAAATTATGGTTAACATTTTACCACGTAAAAATTATATGAGATAATTTCAGAAGTATTACCCTAATTCACGATATCATGTATTTTATAAGTATGAGTTGAATAAAAAATACTGGTATTGATGTAAGTTCTTTCTTTTTCAAATTTATACTTCTACAAATAATAGAATGGTGGTTATATAAATCTCTGTGATTGATTATGTTTAAAAAATCTACTATTCTGTGAAATCATGACATGTGCAAAACATTACCTTTCGGGCCAGAAACAGCCAATTCATTGTAGCACGTTCGTGTTTCAATTAGAGATGGATTGTACCACTTCCGTGATGATACGTCATTCTTAAACGTGTAAGCACAAAAGCCAGTCAAGAGAGCGGGCAGCCCCCACGCAAAGGCTGACAGTTTCAGGAATCTCCATCGATTTCTGCTGGAGCCTGGACGCGGCACTTGCAGTTTCCTGCAAGCAGACATATCGGGCCCCATTGTGATTTTGTCCTAAACTTTTCCGCCAAAATAATTGCACAACGCCAAAGATGATGCTGTACTCAACCTTTATCTTTCCTTACCCGAATCCCAAAGCCATGTTGAAACACAATGCCATGAGCCAGGAGTTAGCGGCTATCAATAGAAAGTACATCGGCAACGCTGATACCAGAAATACACATGAGACGAGTTTGCAGTGAAACCTTTTCTTTGGCGTCATGTAGACATCTTAATGCATCAAGGTAACACCTATTTTTATTAATATTTAATTCACAAAATTACTGTACGTGTAAAAATTGTTCGTTTATACTTTACCAAATTGTATGCACGCCTTCTTGAGATGGGGAGGTACTGTAACAAAGTAGTCGATTTCGTCGCTTATTGTTAGGTAATACGCCATCTGCCCCATGTTGTACGCAAGGAGACAAACACCATGACACGCTAGGCACAAGCCATGAGATTTAAAGCGCATACCACGGTTGCAGATAATAGATAGCAGAGCAACTGCTAGAAAAAGAGCAGACAGAAAGCTCAAAGGTCTTAGAAGCCAATAGACGCCTCTGGTAATTCGCGTTTCAGGGCAATAGAAGATCGTTTCGCCGAGGGTCCCGTTCTCGAGGCGTTCGTAGTCCACACATGTCCTCCAGGTAGAGAAAAGGAAGTCGTGGATGCTGCGTCGAACTAAGTGGGACACCCACGGTTCCCTGGGGTCTAGGCGGAGAGTATGAACTCGTACTTTACAATCCATGGCTGATCTGGGAATTTAAAACACATCTATGATACATTTATCCAATTTGGAAGAATATCACAGTATATCACATAAGTAAGGCAAGCAAGACTGAAACTATCACAGCATAATGACACAGCAGTAGCTTCACAATGCGCACGCAATGTTTAGTTGAGCTCTCTTTTTGCTAGTAGTCGTTGTAACAGAGCCGGGGGACTGGTTTATAATTTTGTTAGTAATAAAAAAGAATCAAATTTGCAATTCGTTTACCTAGGCATATAAGTTTGACGGGAGCAAAACTGACTAATTTTCAAATGTTGCTAACCTTGCTTTTTTGAAACTTTTTTCCACTATTCAACTCTTTATAGTTAAAATGTTGGGAGATTATGATTTCCATGTGTGAATTGATTAATTTATGAGAAAGAACAAGTAAATATATCGTGTTGCATGGGCATGACGATTGTATCCTGAAGTATTACTCATTAGTAGTTTTTTTAAAAACTGTATTCTTCCATTTTAGAAATGCAATGTGATTGGATTTCTCCAAAACCACAACAAAAATAGTAGATGCGTTGCGTATTGAAAGTATTCCTCGTCTCAGTAAAATTCAGAATATGTATACAGGAGTCTCAGGATAAATGTCTTCTGACACACATAAATGAAGTTCTATGGCACGTGAAGTGTGCGAAACTGATAACTCTGTACCAAAGGAAAATGTGGTGGAAAAATTAATATAAAGAAGATATAGTGCGTGTAATATTTGTCCCAGACTTTGAGGCTTTTACCTATCATGCACCGATGTGCGGCACGTAAACGAAATCTCTTTGACTGTGTCAGTATCTCAGTGCATAATTTTTCTACCAATGAGGGACAAATATCACATTTGTGACTTATTTGTTTATATTTTCGGCATGTTTGTTGGCAAAAAAGATCATTTTCACCCCCTATACATTTCCTAGAAGTTTGTAACATTTATTCTGATGTATCATGAATTGTAATGATTTGGAGGAAACGTAACAATTTAGGTATTTATCCCTTCAAATAATGCACGAAGACAGTAAACACAGGGCCTTCATGAACAGTGGAAACCCTAGTCAGTGACTTCTGGAACTCTTGGCATCACCTCCCTCCTCACTCAATAAAACCAACCCTACTTCTCCGCTAGGTAAAGGTAGGCTAATGTTAGGTAAAACTGAAGTATTTTACTATTTTTGACCTTTTGTTACTTAAAATATAGTACAAAAAATGTCTCAAAATAAATATTACGAATTTGCAGAGCATTGTAGAGGGTTAAAGATGATAACTTTTTGACAAAGTACACGTAGTACTAACTTTGAGATTCTAACATTACACTGAGATTTGATCCTAACTCAGAGCCTATCTCTTCATCCATTTCTTTTTGGCAGGTACACAAAACCTCTTTCACTTCGTCAAAACATGACTTGCCAAAGAGCAGCTCCTGACACTTTGCATGCCAATATAACTTTGTGATGTGAAACTTTCCACAGGCCAAAAAGTTATCTTCGACCTCCAGTATGCCCTAGAAATTTGTAACGATTACTCTAATACATCCTCTAATTTTCCAATATCTACAGGAGGTTAGTTTGTGCAATCTGTGCGCGTTGAAAACTAGCATTCTACGCGCTAATTGAAATGTTAATTATTTGCTTATGAATCATTAATGAAAATCTAAGAACAAGAGATAATAACAGATGTATTCAATAGATCTTTAGTTTAATCATTTTGCACCGTTATAAGATTTGTACAGGCTTAAGGGCAGTTGGTCTGAGGACCGATAGTAGTTGTTGTTTTCTGTAAAAGAACCTTAAAAAATCCAATTTCAAATCCTGGGGCAGTAAGTTGGCAAAGGACGAGTTGGCGGGCGACCAGAGACCCCGTACATCGTTTTGACACGTCCATCCGTGGCCGTTGGCCTCCATCACCTTACGCGGATTACAGCACTTGGTGATGCATTCGTCCAAGTCACAATTCGGCTCCATGAGAAGCGCAAAGGGCGCAAGAGGTGGTTGGGCCGCGTCGACACAGCCATTTTCATGTTGGTGAAATCCAAAGTAGATGTTGAAGGAATCGGGCCTCAGGACACTTCGAAATCGATCGAAGACGACGCCGCGGTGGCGCCAATAGGAGGCGCCCTCGGCCTCCACCTGGCGCTCGTCCCACTCGGCCGACGTCGCCACCGCCCGCACCACAGACCTCGAGACGCCGCGTTTGAGGAAGGTGAATCCTACCGCCGACACGCGGTGGATAGGCACGCCGGGCGGCAACCAACACCTCACCCACGGCGCGTCGCTCGAGTTCAACTTGAAGAAACCTGACTTAGCTCGCTCTTGTATCGAGGGGTTGCGTGGCCAGGGGGCATCTACGCACGACTGCCCGTCACTGGAGAGCATCTTGAAGGCGCCACAGCACTTCTCTACTACCATAAGCCGTCCTCTCACTTGCATCATCATCATCAGCAGCAGCAGCAGCAACAAGCACAGCGCGCGCATGTCCGGGCAGGGGGGAAGGCCTTTTCCAAATGCAGGATCTCGCACCCTCGGCGGCCGCAGGTCGGAAGCCGACGCACGGCAAAGAAGCGGTTTGTTCTGCCGCGCGCGCCGGTTGCAGCCGCCGTCTGCGGCTGATTCCTCAGGCCTTCGCCACCGAGCCTCTTTCAAAACTCATTAGGTACTCACAGGTCTGGAAACACGGTCTCACAGGGACCAGCGTGTACCAGGATGAGAGGGTGTGTTTTCGAATTCCAATTTTTTCTAAAATAATTTTTATACAAATTTACTCTATAACACTGTAAAACCGTAATTGGTATAAGAATGCTAACGTTTCTTTCCACAGTCGAAACACAATGTGAGCGGGGTCACAAGGGGATGTGACAAAGCCGGCGGAAGGTGTGGGTAGTGTGGGTAGGACTACCCACCCCGAATTCTCCGGAGTGGGTAATTACCCAGGCCGAATTTTGGAACATTTTTTCAAAAATTTTATGCAAAATACATAAATATATACAATTTCGGAATTAAAGAACAGTGTTATTGAAAAAATAAACAAACGGACTTTAAAATGACTATACAAAATGACTGTGTCTTTAAAATTCAAACTGCGCGCGAAATAGAACCTTCAAATTGCGCGCGCGTTGCGCAGTTGCTACACTGCGCACTATGTAGGTATCTCGATCATTCTCTAACATCAAAGGGGCTTATGGAGTGCTTGTTCGTCCGTTCTTTCTAAGTCCCTGAATAAAGAATGGACCGGTTCGTCGTTCGGGGGGCGAAAGATAAAAGACCGAACGATGAAACGGACAGTTCTGACAGGAACAAGCGTCAAAAGAGCACGCTTCGTAGTACGCTTGAGCTAACCTCCAAAAGCGGCCCGGAAAGTGAAATTCAAAACAACAATGAAGTGAGGGCGGAGGCGTCTGTTGTTGGTAAGTAAACATTAAATAATACAATGGTCATTTTTAATTTTTAGTTAATTGTTTCCACTAGCTATTTAAGGTGGAAAATCCGACCCTCTCTCACAAAACGCACTCCAAACTTGAAATCTAAATAATTGATGAACAAATCTTTTTCAACGTATTTTGCTTGATTTTTGTCAACATATGAAGGATCTGTAAAAATTTAAAGCTATTCGTTGAATTTTATATTAACAAAATGCTATTGTTTTTGAACGATCAAAATTGTACTTTATTTTCGCGCATGTTTGAACTTAACACATTTTTAATTGACAATATAATCAGTTTTTACTTAGGTAAGATTCCCTGATAACCAAGGATTATGTAAACGATTTACATAAAGTTTACATCAATGTACTTCCTCATTGTGCTGCATAATTTATGTAAATTATTTATATAATAGATTTACATAATATTTACATAACATTTTTTAATTACTGAATGTCCGATTTTATTGTAGAGCTATTTGCAGATATATGTAAAATTTATGTAAATTTTATGTAAACAATTTATACAATCGATTTACATAAATTATGCAGCACAATGAGGAAGTACATTGATGTAAACTTTATGTAAACTCATTTACATAAATTCTTTACACAACATTTATATAAAATTTATATAATGTTGGCTATCAGGGTTGTTTCTTAATTAATTTCAAAGCGATTTACCATCGCAGATTTAAAATATGTCAATTTGTTGAGAAGTTAGGTGCATTTGTTTACCAAATTTTAGAGCAGAATCATCGCTTTTTTGGTAGACAAATGCACCTAATTTCTTGAAACTCTGAATTATTTAAATTCTGCGATTGTGAATCGCTTCAAAATTGAAAGAAGAACAATATTACCTAAGCAAAAGCTAATTATATTGTAAATTAAAAATGTGTTGAGTTGAAACACGTGTGAAAATGAAGTACAAATTTGTTCCTTGAAAAACAACAGCATTTTGTTCATATGAAATTCAGCGTACAGTTTTAACTTATTACAGAACCTTTAGATCTTACGAAAAGTTAATCAATATACGTATAACAACATTAATTAACTAATTATTTAGATTTAAGATTTGCAACGCTTCCGTGCTTGGAAAACGAATTTCCTGCCTTAAAATATAGATAATTTAATTGCTATGACTTATTTCAGAGAATCAGCCCGTGAAAGCCGCAGTACCACGGAGTTTTCATCGTTGGAAAGAGGAACATCAGTGGCTGGCGCTCAACGACCATAATTTCTTCATTTGTGCAATATGCACTGAAGCGACCAACGAGAAGCTCGTGCCCAACTTTACGGCGAACGACATTGCGTCGAAAGAAACGTGGATTCAACAAGGATTCAGCAACTGGAAGCACGGAGCAGAGAGATTGAAAAACCACGCGAAATCTTCTTTGCACATCCATTGCGGCTAGCTGCTAGCATCCATTGCGGCTGCTTGGCTAGGAAGAGGTGATGAGCAGAGTTCGCGAGCGGAACCTCTCCATTTGGTGACGCCGCAGAGGAGGGAGACGTATACACTGAAAGCCAAAAACATCGATTCCCCACCTAAACATGATCCAAGAAAGAAACCAGAAATTAATTTAAAAAATCCCGCGTCCAAAGAATGTCAAAGAAGTTCGAAGATTAATAGGAGTATGTAATTATTATTGAAAATTCTACAAGGAATATTCAGAAGTCATACATCCGACAGTAGAATTATTAAAGAAAGGGAAAAGGTGGGAGTGGACTATAAAATGTCAAGAATCATCTGAAAATATAGAACCATTACTTGAAAAACATTCATTATTAGTTACCCAGATTTCGACAAAAGAATGTTTTTACAAGATGACAACAGCGGATACGCAATGGGTGCAGTATTATTCCAACCGGACGAAAACGAGAAACAACAAATTATTGCAATAGAAAGTCGTTTAACGAGGAACCTTTCCACGTGTATGGAAAAATCTATTGTTATTCTAATTCCTAAAGCAAACAAAGATGCTAACAATCCAAATAATAATATAGACATATTTCTTTGACCTCTACAATGTGTAAATTTATAGAAAAGTGATTAAGAAGAGATTTAATTTGGGGTTTAGAACACAATTAATTAATATCACCTTTCCAAAGTGGATTCAGAAACAATAGATGAATAACTGAACTTCTTATAAATATCCATTGTGTGACGCATTTATTAACTACCAACAGCTAGCGCTCATTAGCTTAGACATTGAAAAAGCATACGACAGGGTTTGTTACAAATTCTTCATGAAAAGTTATTGACCTCTAACCTTTATTGTTAATTATCTTCAAGATGGAGCACTGGAAGTAAAATTTAACAATACCATCAATAAAGAAATACACAGGACTGTACATTTGACTGTACATTTAGACGCAAAAACTACACGAACGATTTCGCTGAAATTTTCACACTTTGTTCTTATTAGCGTCGGGAGTATTTAGAGACTGTTTTGAATTAAATCGGTCATGTGTGGGGGTATTAATGATGACTCGCTGGGAACAACGATATTAATAATGTTTTAAACCAAAAATTAAAAAGATTCTGGTAAACGAAATGGAAAACATCTTCGCCAAGTAAATTATTTTTAATTAGGAAGTCTCTCCTTGAAGACTTTACGCCTTTTCTAAAAATAAGAAGAAATCAAGTCATCTCAACTTTCTAAGAATTGGACACACTACTAACACTCAAGCGTATTTTAACAAAAGAAGTTTCCAAACTCTGTCAAAAGTGTATGACAGAGTTAAATAATTTTAGAACTAAATATGATCTAACAAATAACATAGAAGACTTATTAACTGACAAGAAATTGACCTATGACGTAACTAACTTCCAATCTGAATTACAATTAGATAAAAATGTGTAAATGTGCTAATTTGGTCAAGGTGAATACTGGTTATATCTGTATATTGATTGCATACTATTATAAGAAAAAAATTGTTAATACTTATTTTGCACCATTTTGTAAAGCTTAGCTGTTTGAAATATAGTCAGTCTTTTGTAATAATCATGTGATCGCTAATGACCGTGTTGTTAATGTCACCTTCGTCAATAAATTAATTAAAAACGTGTTGGGGGAAGTAATTTATTACATACAGAGTGAAGGTTTTAACACTTTTTGTAACCTGGTCTCCGAGTCTGAGAATGTTTGTCGAGAAATCGCCGGTTTCTGCTGTACGATTATAATACTTTCTCTTTACTACATACGTAGAAAGCTGAGAAAGTAAAAATTATCATGCCCCACTAAAAATGCATCTGGTTTTATTATTTAATTATACTCATGCTAGCGGCATGTAGTACGGACAAGTACGCCGAATGGCGAAAAAACAAGAATACAATCCGTACTAAATTCCTTCCGGGTGCGACTGTGGTTTAACGCATCCTTAGTGCATGTTTTTCCTGTTCAGCCTGTTTTTGTCGTAAATTGAATGTCATTTCGAGGATATGCAGCTATCAAATTGTCAGGAAGTGGGAAGAATGCACAATGTGATAAACGGATTAATTCTGCCAGAATATTTCAAAAGATTTTCACAATGAAATAATATGTTTATTTTTCATCTTATTACTAACATCTATTATCAATTTGTTATTTATAACGCAGTAGTAAAATAAAGGTCTTGCGTTCTATCTTTTATAAACACAATCTATTTTTCTTTATTATAACATTAATGATATTAGAACAGATTAAAATGTTTATATTTTTATTGCTTTAAAACGTCTGAGTATATTTTTAAAATAAATTTACTATATTTGGAAACTTTACTAAACAACATCACATACTTTCACGCCTTATTTGTAAGTCTTACACTTTTTAAAAATTAAAGACATTTGAACGAAAACAGGTCCTTTACCATTTTAAGGGGACTTCGTATTATCAGAAAAAAATATATAAAGAAAACATTTGGAACACAGGAAGAGAAAATCTGGCTTTCAAAATTGCTCTTATTGCAAGCAAAATTATTCGAAAACTACTTAAAAATGAAACTGGTAATACTACAGAAGGACACAGATTTTTTGGTACTAATGAGTTTTATAATTTCTTCGGTATGTACTATTTTTTTCGGTTTAGCCCCACCCTCTTTCCTGCTGCCATCTATCGCCGCCCAATTTGTTCCCCCACATTTTCTTACTTTCTCGGTTCCGTAATTGTCCACTCGGCAGGTACTGTGAAAAAGGGAGGTTACCCGGAAAAAGTCATAAAAACTTTTTTTTTAGGATGTTGTATGTACTAGAGATTTGAATTATGTGCCATTTGCTCGCTCGTACTCGCTCGAGCATTTTGGCTTCAAGAACCTTATACTAAGCATCCTGTGCTCTTTCGCGGTGAACAGACTCATGGTAGGGATGCAACATCGATGGTTTTAACACATCGATGTTTTTGTAGAAACATCGATGTAGTAACACCAATGTTTTTTTAACATCGATGTTTTGGGATCGATGTTTTTACGTTTTCAATGTTTTGGGTTCGTGCACTTACTCACAATTTTGTGAAAGTTAAAATAATAACTGATGGTACCAATATCTGATTGTATTCGATCGACACGAACGCGGTTTTTTCTATCTTCATCGATTAGACTAAAATATCATGCTTAGATGGTTCTGATGGCCTGCTGTTTCCTTTGTCTTTCCTGTATTTCGCACATGGTGAGACGCTGTTTACCTTTGTTTTCAGTTAAATTTCTTCTTCACTTCACGGATTAGGCTCATGACCTGTTCCGTTTTCACAAAGCATTCATTTCCATCTTTTCCTCGGTCTGCCTATATTTCTTGTACCACGATGATAGTTATAAATTTTTTGGGGTATTATTGTATTTTCCATTCTTTCTACGTGTTGTTTCCATCTCTCTCTGTATTTCTCTATTTTCCCATTTATAGCTTCAATTTTTAATTCCTGTCTAATGTCATCGTTTTGTATCCTGTCAGATCAGAATTTCCTTTCACTGTTCTTAAAAATCTCATTTCTGCAGCCTGTATTCTGCTATCATCCTTTTTAGTTGTTACCCAACTTTCACTTCCATATAGAAGCATTGGCATGGCCATCATCTTATAAACTTTTATTTTTGTATCCTCTCTAGTTTTTTGGCCTAATGTTCTAGTTATTGTGCCGCAAATACATTGAAATTTATGGATCTTATTTTCTATATCATTATCTCGTTCGTAACTAACATCACAACCGAGATAATTGAAGTGTGAAACTTGTTCTATAATTTCATTTTCTATTACAATTTTTGATCTCACAGGGTGTTTACCATAAAAGGCCATAACTTTTGTCTTGTTTATTGCCATTTTAAAATTATATTTCTTACATACATGGTTTAGTTTATGTACCGATCTTTGAAGTTTATTTTCATCTTTCTGGAGGATTATAACGTCATCAGCGAACAACAAAACGATTAGGTGGGTATATCTATCTAATTGGATTCCAGGGTTAACTTCTGGTTTCCATTCTCTTATTATTTCATATATATATATATATATATATATATATATATATATATATATATATATATATATATATATATATATATATATATATTGAAGAGTGTTGGCGATAAACTGCAGCCTTGTCTTACCCCCTGAGTAGTGATTATTTCTGAAGTTTTACTGGCGCCAGTATTAATTGCGATTGCAGTATTTTTATAAATGCTTTGAATGGCATTAACCAGATGTTATGGATATTCCCTTTGATTCATAATATTCCAGAGAATCTCTCTATTCACTGTTTCAAAGGCTTTTTCGAAATCAATGAAAGCCATGTGGGTTTCTAAATTGAATTCCCTTCTTCTTTCAATTAATAATTTCAATGAAAAAATGTTATCATTACACAATCTTCCTTTCCGAAAGTCATTTTGCGTTTCCTGAATTAGTACTTCTGTTACAGCTTTTAGTCTTTGATTTAAAATTTTTGAGTATACCTTATAACCAGAGTCGCAAAGGCTTATACCTCTATAATTTTTGCATTCATTGCGGTTCCCCTTCTTAAAAAGTGATATAACTTCTGCTGTGTTCCATGCTTGAGGAATTCTGCATTCTTGCCAGCATTCATTTATCAAATGTAATAGCCTCAATTCAAAAACAAATTCCAGCATACTTTAGAAGTTCCACATTAATCCCGTCTGGGCCCATTGCCTTGCGATTTTTTAATGTTTTTAATGCATATTTTATTTCTTCAAGCGATATATCATCTACCATTGAGTATTTTATATCTTCTATTCCCTTATTATTCTCTTCTATGTTTGTTTCATCAAACCTTTCTTCCTCACCCTTACACCATAATTCCTTGTAATGTTGAATCTATTGTTCTTCTTGTATAATGTTTAGCCGCGCTGTATCCTTTTCTTCTTGGTTTACTTGGTTTAGGATCTTATAAGCCATCATTTGACGACCGTGTATGTCATATTCAATGTCGCTAATGAACTTGTCCCAAGCTTCTTTAGTTCCGTTTATGTTTATAATGTTCTTTGGATTCAGTCGTATTCTTTTGTAGATGGTTTAAATATGCTTGTTGTTTTTCCTCTATGGCTTCTTTTATTTCATCTGTCCAATAACGTAGCCCCTTTCTTTTACGATATTTTTCTTTTTACCTAGTGCTTCCATTGCAGATTTCTCTATACAAATTTTTATATTTTCCCATTCTTCATCAATATCTTCACTAGTTGTTAGTTTTGCTAGGTATTCAGTTAATCTTTTCTGATAGATATTTCGTACGCTGTTTTCTTGCAATAAATATGCTTTAAAAACTTCTCGCTTATTGCTGATGTTATTTATTTTGGGATTATTGTTTTTTTTTTCATTTGGCCAGTGGAGTTATATTCGACACTACTAAATAGTGATCGGAGTAAACGTCTCTGCCTCTGTATACTGTAACGTCTTGTAGCAGGGATTTTATCCTGTCATTTGCTATTATGTAATCTATAATATAATTATAATCTCTTGCGCTCCAGGCGAACTTATATATATCTTTTTTTTTCTAAAAAACGTGTTTGTAATTTTGAGATTATTAAATGTAGCAAATTTTCTCAGTTCTGCTCCATTCTCATTCATAGTTGATTCTCCAAATGTACCCACTGTTCCTGGTATTGATGTATTCCCAACTCTTGCGTTCAGATCTCCACAAATCAGGGTGTACTCACTCTTATTATATTTATTTAACTCTTTTTGTAGTTAAATTTGAATTATAAATTAATAGGCAGGCATTATAAATTAATTGTCAAATTAAATTTTATTGCGCGCGAATTTAATGTTAGAGGTTACTAAACCAACTCAAAAACATTGATGTTTAAAAACATCAATGGTTTCTGGTCGATGTATTTTTAACATCGATGTTTTGATTTTTACATCGATGATTGGCTACATCGGTGTTTTATTGTCGATGTCGCATCGCTAATTCATGAGCCCCAGATATGGACATGACGAACTTTGCTTTTGAAATGCAACATCGAGAACAAAACATTGGTGTTACGAAACATACATTTTCAAAACTTTAAAAAATCGATGTATTTATTAACACATTGTATTTTTATTAACATGTTATGTTTCTAAAAGTAGTTCAGAAACCTCTAACAATTATGTTTGAGCGAGGAGAATTTAACTTGACAGGAATCATTTTTAATAAATTTTAATTACGATTTAACCGGCAGAATGAACTTAAAAATTATAAGCACAAAGAACAAATCTGAATCTGAAATCCCCAGCACCCAGGGCCATCTCAAGGGGCCAAGCTTCCTCAGTCCACCGGCGCATGCGGCATTCAGGAGACTACTGCACATGCGCTGACCGCTTCTCCCCTAGTGAAATACGAGGAAAGGCTTTGGATGTTCCAGGGCATTGGGGTCTTCCCTGCGGGAAAAGATAAGTCTGCTCGATTAAGGTAGTACTTATACTCGTATCAACAATGTTCGGTTCTACGAACTCACCGGGGCATCATCAACCAGGCGCGGAACCACGGGGGAGGAATGAATGAACGGGGAAATCTCCCCATCCCCCAAAAATTTCAGTAACTATTAATGTTAATTTTTCACGAAACGTTGAAGTAACTTGTAGTGCTAAAAAAGCACGTACTTCCTCGCCCGTACTTCGTCGCCACGCAAAAGTAATCAAATTTCGAAAAATTGTACATGAACTTATTTCAAAATCTTTCTTTAAGAAACAGATTCCATTAAGTGAAAAATGTCTACCTTTAATATTTTAGTTCCAGAAGACACCGAAATTTTATTGAACTTTTGCAATTATCCCAAAATCAAGGTTTTCAACGAACATTAAACCTATACTCTTCTCTTGAACGTGCTTCACAGTATCTAACAAAAAAAAAATCGAAAAATATGGAGCCTTTTTTTTAATTTGAAAAATATCCCACGTGCTTCATGTAAAGTACCATCAAAAATTAAAATATCGGTTTCAAATTCCACGGGCTACATCAATCAGAAAAGTAGATTGGGAGAATCTAGAAATCAGGAGGGTTAAAGCATGACACTGTGCTGTTTTTTAATTTTTTTACAGAGTTTACATAGATCAGTACTTATAATGAACTCTACATATGTTGTGAAGGCTTACATTCGAATATACCTAAAAATAAACTACTAATTTGCATACTAATTTGAATGAGGAAATCTTTTGCAGACACCTCTAAAAACAATCTATTTCGGAAAATTTGACAAGGTATGCCTGGTATGGATATATATATATATATATATATATATATATATATATATATATATAGTGACGTACCTGGTGATGCCGGGTATTTTCACTGCAAGAAATTACTAAAGGAGGGTATCTTTTCCGTGAATGGGTCCCTACGATAAGTTGGTATAGCATTAGGAAAGTTAATTAATAAATGAAGTACAATCATGAACAGCATTTATTCACAAACCAGATTTGTTAATTACATGATCTAACAATATTTATTCACTCTACCTTGGTACCAAGATTAGGTGTAAAACATATTATCATACCTTCGGGGCCCCGACCAATACCTTCGATGCTTGGAGCACGGCTCGTGTCGGCAGGGGTCGCCGACCTTCGCAGCAGCTGGGCGTCGTCGGCGGCTGATGGCGTGGCGATCGCCTCGGCTGGTGACCTTGCGAATCCTTCCTGATTCGGCTCCTGGTACCTCGGTGTTGCACCTCACTCTGATTATCTTCCGTCGCTGGATTTAATCACTTAACCCACGGCTACTGCACGTGCTGGCCTCAGTTCCGCACCACACAATTCCGGTGTTATTCTTACCGCGATAAATAATACAAGCGCGATCGATTGTTCTCTCGTCGCTGATCTCTCATCCTAATAACATTCTCGATCTCTACTTCACGTATCTATTGTTTTACAGTTGCTACTACTTTACAAAATACACCGCATGTTCCCTTTGTCCATGCACTAACGGCGAGCTCTTCGCCACACGTCCGTACCTACCGGCCACTTCTCCGCGACTGTCCTAACGGCTGAAATCTTCGCCGTTCGCTGCCCAGTTCGTAACCGACATTCTCACGCTGTCCTCGCGGCGGCGGCAACGGCGGCGGTAGCGACCGTTGCTAGTTCCCATCGTTGTTCGCCGCGCTTGACGTACGTACCGCGCAGTCCAAAATATATACTGATTACTTACGCTAATGTTCCAATTAGTGTAAGGAAACACATTATGTGTTTCAATATATATATATATATATATATATATATATATATATATATATATATATATATATATATATATATATAAAATTCTGGTTCTGTGAGAAGGGGTTTTCCGGAGTCCAAAGATGGCTAGGTGAGTAATTTGAAGTATGGAGTGATAGAACTGGTGGAGAGATACGAGCTATGAGTTTGTGACAAACTAAGGAGTATTTGTGATAGTTCTAAGAAACTGGTTCTGGACTATTTGAAGCTTGTTAAGGTTTGTTTTTGCTGCGGAGTTCCAAACTGGACAGGCATATAGGATGAGTGGTCTAATGATGGTTTTGTAGATGGTTGTGGCTGTTGGGAACGGGAGGTGGGAAGATCGATTAATGATTGGTTTTAGTTGATGTAGATTATTTTTTGCTTGTACTTTTCTATTGATGAGTTCGCTCCAGTTCAGTTTAATGTCTATATTAATCCCGAGATATTTTACAGTACTATTTGGGGAGAGACAATTAATGGGTTGATTATTTATTGTGAGCAGTGCCGGAGGTGGATAGGGTCTTAAAGTGAATATTTTGATAGATGTTTTTGTGGAATTAAATTGATTTTTAAATATGCAGATTAAGTGGATAAATCCAGTTGTTAAATATAGAAAAAAATTCTCTAGCACGTGGTGTAGCCGCAACACATGATTTGCGCATCTTTGATACAGAAAAATCCATTGACGGCAAAACGTGTGTGTCCGATCGTCAGACAACGCTAGCGCAGAAACCGTTCAGCCGGTTTCCTCCAAATATGATATTCCCCAATTGTTCTGGCTAATGTCGCTGCCTCTGGAATTTGAAATGGATATTTTAATTTTGTAAGTGTTTAACACTAAGCCCCTGGGATATTTTCAAAATTTTCAACAAAAAAATTGCTTCAAATGTTTTCATTAAATTTTGTTCTTGAATAGTGCGAAGGATATTTAAGAGAACGATGCAGGTCTCATTTTTGCTGATTTCGCTTCATTTTCCGAAAATTTCAAAAAACCAAAATTTGTTTTTTGCTACAAAGTTTTTTCCACAATATTAACCCCTTTTAAAAAAATTGGTGTACAATTTTTTGAAAAAAAAAACATTATTTTTTGGAGAATTTCTGCTTGGAATTAATGAAGTGTAAGCAGGTGTCCTAGCTACTATGGGCCACGAGAGAAACTGAATGGATGATATGAAAAATACTTAATTAAATAATAATTATAATTTTATAGGTGTTATCCGGCACGTTGCTGACGCAGGTGGCAATATCGTTTGAATTTTAAAGAGTTATCTTGTTATTTTTTATTTAAGAGTTAAATAATTCCTCCTTCTTCCTTTCACTCTCTTTCCCCTCTCCCTCACACTTTACCCCCTTTCCCTCTCCTTTTACCGCTCTCTTTCATTCTCTCTTTTCCCTCTTTCCCTTTTCCCCTCACCTTTTCTCACCCTCCCTTTTTTCCCTCCCCTCTCTCATTCTTGGGCTTGGGTATAATGGCTTTCATCGTTCCTTCATACCAGAGGCGAATAATTCTTAAAGAGCTGGCTTATTTAGGCCATCGTTCATAAAATTACAATATTGTCTAGTTTAAGATATCATACAACAGTGGAGCGCAAGCAATACCACCTAGAAACTGCATACTGCGAAGCAATGACAGGAGAGGATGTGTTTATCAAAAATAGAACTTCAGATAAGGTCATATTCAATTTTTGAAAATATGAGTATTTTTTGAGCTAATTTGGAGACAAACATAATGGCCGGTCCGAATTTACAGCACTTCGTTGTCGTAATTCCCGACATTTGGATGTTTCGTACGTTAGAATTTGTATATTTAATATAACTTTGTTCGTTTCTTACATTCGACGTTTGTTATACATTTACACATTAATATTTCAGAAATTATTTAAAAACTATTTGAAATACTGCTAGCTTTCAGGAAATATCAGATTGGAATGATGCAATGACTCCACAACAATGACTCGGAAGCTCATTTCTACTTTTCCGTATACGTACGTATATACGAAGTAATATACTTAGTAAAGGAAACGTTTTAATGTTCGACAACAATAAAACGACGAGGTTTTAATGTTCTTTAATAATATTAAAATAATATTTTCGCTCTACAATTAGAAAGTCGAAACATTAAGAAAATGTCAAAAATATTTACTTTGGGCAGCGATAGATTGCAAGTGGCATGAGTATGTGGCAAGTCCGAGTAGCTAGCCGAGACCAAAGGAAATTGAAAACTAATAAGGGAAAGTCTGTGCCTTTCTGTAGCACCACTAGTTGTGAATTGCGACTTACTTAGGGTTGATTTACCAGAATGAATATCAGTTATAATTGTCCAATTTCTTGATATGATATTTGCTTGAAAATAATTAATTTTTGCACCAAATGTTGGATTTGTAATGAGTAGGGTTGGGCAGTATTTAACTACTTGTATATGAAATACGTATTTTAAATAATTAACATGTTCATCCACGCCAGGTGATTGACAGTTTTTCTTTGCAGGTTTAATATACTGGAGTATTCCTCCGTTAATAAGCGCCCTCTAGGGACCGTCACGTCACGTTAGTCATAGTCAAGTCAGGGGATCGCCGACAGGTAGCGTGTTCGCGCTCGCGTCTCTCAGGCGCCCAGCCTTAGGGGTAATGTTTAGGACGCTTCACAGGGTTGGACTAGGCCCTGTGAAGCAGGCAAACTCGTTTTGTCGTAACAAATTTCACATGAGGTTCAACGGGATTACATACCTACTATCATTTCTTTGTGTTGAACATTTTTTATATCATTTTATATTTAAAAATGTTTAAACATATGGTTACATATTTATTTTTCAGAAATTTGCATGGGTGTCAATTACTAATTTGCTGTAATTGACAATATATTGTTATAATAAAAATATATAACACATTGTTTATAACACATTAACACATAACATTGTTTTATATTTACAGCACTTTGCGTACAATGTACTTCCTGAAATTAATTGTTAAATGTTGAAAAGTTGTAAACGTGGAAACTTTGCAAAATAACAAGCCATTATCCGGAAGGCAGACGTTTTCGTGCTCTTTAGAGAATCCGTCCGGAAACGCGCAAGTTGGCAATATCGTGCGCGCTTCATTGAAATCGCGCGACACGTTTCTTCACGAGTTCTTACACTTCCCTCGGTGTTCTGGGAGCAAAGGAAAGGCCCTCACTCCTAGAAAATCTTACCCTTGATATTAACCAGATTAACCAGATAAGAACCCACGATCTACAATATATCATATACTTTCCTCAGTGTTCTGGGAACAAAGGAAAGACCCTCACTCCTAGAAAATCTCGCCTTTAATATTAACAAAATTTTCAGCAGAGCCAAAATTTGATAGGAATAAATCAATATAAATTTCGACAGATAGAAATTTAGAAAGTGGAAAAGTTTTTAATTTTTTCAACTTTCGAATATCAGGACTTTCAACTTTCGAAAATGAGACCTACACCAACAATACAATTTAATAAAAAACGTTGGACCTACTTTTTTTTGTTTTGATAATCTCGCTGGCGTTTCATGTAAAGGAAAATGAATAACTAAAATTTAAAATTATTAAAAATTCATTAATTTGTGTAATTTATTTAATAAAATTGTATTACATACCCAGTATAAGAAGTATTACATAACTATTACTAAAGGCGAGAAAGCATGTGCTGTTTAGCTATTTATATATTAGACTATTAAAAACGCCAATATTAATTCTATTTATACTTTTTCGCAATTTTACTTTTTATTCTATTGTACAATTTGTGTTATCAGTGTATTGATATATATATATATATATATATATATATATATATATATATATATATATATATATATATAGAGAGAGAGAGAGAGAGAGAGAGAGAGAGAGAGAGAGAGATTAATACGATAGATATACGAGATTAATTATCATAGAAATTGACGCTCCGGAAATTTATTAGACCTTTAAAACATTCAAGTACACTTTTTTCAAAATATTAGTAGTGTTTTTTCTTCGTAATTTTGAGTTGGTATAGGTCTCCACCTATTCGTCGCCGTCAGCACAAGGAGGAGGACGTGTGGCGAACACAACGCTCCGGCCGCCTTTGCCCCTAAGCTAGGTCCTGGTACTCCCTTGGAACGTAGGCTGAGCCATGAACCTACGCCGGGATTCGAACCTGGGTCCTTGAGGTCAGGAAGACAGTGCCCTACCACTGAGCCTCCGCGACTCCTTTAGTAGAGAATCATTATCAATCTTCTTCTCCTATATTATTTCAGTAGTATACATACCTTTGCGGCTCTCACACGCAACCATTCGTTGAGGTCTCTAAAGAAAGAGAATTTCAAGGAGAAGTGTCGAATTGTACTTTGACTTTAAAAATAAGAAGAATTTGTTTAAAGAAACGCATCTAGATATTCATGTCAAATGCAACCCACAACCCTTATGCAGAATTTATAGTTTAATAACACCTAAACGAATCGTTCCAGGAACTTAAAACCTTACATTTTGAGGCCAAAGGCCTGAAAGAAGCGCGCCTCACTCCATTGTCTATAAAATGAGATCTTTCTGAACAATCTATATCACTTTTGTTAATTCGGCGTTTCTCGATGCTACCACAGCATACTTACTACAGTGGCGCAGCTCCGTGTTAAATGTCCTTTGACAATGCCTTGAGCAGCAACTCTAGCTTTCCCTGTGTCGACAAAGAAACACTAAGCGGTTTACATTCGATTCTACAATCGTAATATAGCTTCTTTCTGACAAATATGACCCAAAAAAAGTTTTGATATTTTAATTTCGTCTCGAATATACAAAAAATATACCACAGGTGAGGTACAATTTTCAAATATATTTAAGAAAATAAATTATTTAACTTTAATTAATTGAAATTAAATGTCTTGCGGAATAACCTTTTTTTTGTATTTTGCATTAAAATGTCTAGAAACAGCTCATCTAAATAAATACAAAAAATACACAAATTATAAACGAGGTTGTGAATGCATGCAGAAGAATTTATTGAGAGAAGAACATTTTTACATAGACGGGCAAATAAAAACCAGTGTGATAGTGATTGCTTACATTTTATTTCATAGTGATACAAATAATTTTCAAAACTACATCTAAACTGTTTTCTATTTCTTTTCTTACTAATAAAATATTTACATCTCAAATGTTGGAATTTAAATATTTAGTCTGGATTTTCAGTGCTGAGGTAATCCTCTGTTGGTGAACTTCAACAAATAGCAAATTCTTACTCTCACAAACGTTTTCATATCTATTTTCTTTACTTCACAGCAACTCCTCGCAAAATTCATTTATGAGAGTTCGTGTAATTGCTGAGTAGCAATATTTTTTATCAACAATTAATTTTCCAAATTCTTTCATTAAAACTGTTTCACACAAATATATATATTAACACTGGCAGAACATACATAAGTTTAAAGTTATTTTGAACATTTTCAAAATAATAAACGTTTTTTCATGTCTTCTTCTAGGCTCCCACTCAACACGTTTTGTATTTTTCACAACGATGCAACTTTGTAACTTTCATAGAAAATCAAAAATATACAGCTTGGCATTCATTTCTACTAATTCCATTTTTAATTCCCCCACACTTATTTCTGCTAGAGCTACAGGTGAAGCCATTTTTTCGACTTAATGTGAGTCTGATATTTTGTACTGAGGAGTTCTGGATCTCATATAAAGAAAATATCAAGAAACAACCCCAATTATCAACAACCCAACCCAAATAACAACCCCAAGGAGATGTTCCATAATCATTTCCGTTTATTGAAGAGTTGTTTTGTTTGTCGCTCATCTGATATGAATGCAATCACTATTTTCACAGCATATGCAGATCTCATTTTATACCAATTATATTTCGTAGGGAATGGAGTGTAGTACAATAACCATTAGAAATGAAGCCGAAAAAAGAAGTATTTCATCAAGTAAAACTTATAAAATTGTCAGGTAAATTGCAACAAGATCAATTTTTTGTAATAGTAATTGAAATTCCTTCGAAAAAAATGTTGGGTTTATTGCCCCTGCTCGTGCCTTCTGTACGTGGGATACCCCTCTACACACACACACACGAGCACCTGCACAGAAATGGACTTTGCTTCCCCGACCGGCTCTCCAACGCAGCCATTCTAATATGGTCAGTAGTTCCTCCCACACACCGCAGGATAAGGGAAGGGCGTTCCCGTCGAATTCTCGAGTAACTGTAAGTTTCGATAGAATGGCATTATGTATATTGCAACATTCGATAATGTTTTTGCACACGAAACATTGTAAGGGGCAGTACTTTTATTTAATATTTTCAGCATTCAATTTAAGCCTTCTCTATGTTCTGGTTCCATCGAACATCCTCCCGAGTGTCCACTTCAAATACGGGCGTCTGGAGAAGTTTTGAAGATAAAAGAGAAAAAAGTAAAACAAATGTAGGAGCAGCAAGAAAATAATCCTCAGAGATTGCTTTGAAATTCGCAAGCACAAGAGTCAGTTCGATAGAATATCTATTTTTGTGTTAAATACCTCGTGAAACTTTGTAGATAATGCTATAGATAGGAAATAGAGATCTCGGGACTGATTTTTTCTCACTCTCAGAATCAGTATCTTCTGCACGGCAAAATAAAGCCATAGAAGAACACAGAATCAGTAAAGAAGAAAAGATAACCGATGAAATAGTATTTGGTATGATTCGGTTGATACATTGAAACAATATGAAATAGAACAGTAAGAGATCGAAATATTCTACAACCAAGTAGCAAGATCACGAGTAAGACAGCAGACAAGGAAGAAAAATAGCAAAGAAGGAAGCATAACATAAAATTAAATAAGTTCCAGAGAAGGGGAGGCACGCCGCGAAATGAAAAAGAGTCATGCACTGGACGTGAAGATATAATAGCAGTTACAGAACTTCACTGCCCATTCCGAGTATCATCGAGCAACCTTTAGAAGGCGCTACCTTGCTTCCTTTGTGTCAGTAGCACCACCTCACCGTTAGCTTCTGTCTGAGGGGACCCTGAGACCACGGTAGAGTTCCGCTGATCGCTGGAGCTTTTTTGCACGCTCGCTGATCTGCCGGTCTGAAGTGAGTTCAGAGAATTGCGCTTCATGTTGATCTACTACGTATTACCCTATTTACCGTGTGGGCAATGAGAATGTATGATATTTTACTCATATTTTTTTAATGTTGTAAATTATTAGTGCAAAATTATTCAGTTCTAAAAGCGCCACGTTTCCTGTATAATAATAATAATAATAATAATAATAATAATAATAATAATAATAATAAGACATTACATTCCGCAAAATGTGTACGGGTGAGACGCCAATTTTTCTATTTTATGAAGATAAAACAAAATCAATAAGAATAGCACCGCATTGTGCTTTTTTCCATTTCTAATATCTACCTTTAAACCCTTTTTAATCAACGATTATCCAAGAGAAAATTAAGTTTTTTAACCAGCTCCTTTTCTCTATGTCTTCGTCTCAGGACCTTCTTCACCCACATCCTGCCAAAGATTCTTTCTTGCCCGCGAACGCACGCCATTGTTCGACCCGCCCGGCAGGCTCCGTGCGACCGCATGTTTTCCAGCTGGATGTAGAGCGACCTTCCTGACCGCCTCCGCGTCGTCACGTGACCCTGGCTCTTCCCCCTCCCTCCCCCACTCGCTCGCGGCGGCGTTGGCGGGGCGGGTGTCGCGCACGCCGCCTACGGCCGCGGGCGGGCATCGTGTTGTATCTGTCACAGGCGGAGCGGACGCCGTACTAGGCGGTGCTGTGTTTGATTGAGCTAATCGTGTTTTAGTGACTGAAAATAACCTTCGGCTGAGACGGCGGCTAGGAACGTCTGCAGGAATCATCCTGATTATTGGGATTCTGGTAGGTGCTACTTGTGTAATGTATTACGACATGCGCGCATGCGCGTCGTGTATCCCTTTCGAACAGGTGAAATTTGACGTCGCGTGATGTTTTGTCGAGACTGTTGCGCACGAACGTGCACCGAATTCTGTCTTATTTCTTATGAGGTTATAAAATTTCTAAGATGTGTAAAACCTGGAATAGTAATAGTTCTCCTTTTTGCTAATTTCTTATTTAGATCGCAGGGTATAAACATATTCCAATTTTCTACATTAACCAGAAGAGTTCTGAGCGTAAGACTTTCAAATTAATATACTTTGTTTATAACTGGGTTTAATGAGCTCAATCCCGAGTTTTGTAATTTATTGTTGTATAACGTATAGTTTTAATATTAATTAGATTTATTTGGTGAAAAGTAGTAATGCTTTGTTTCTTCTCTGTGTTTTTAAATATACTTTTACTTTATCTTATACGTACTATCACAGGCGGAACCAGGGCACATCCCCCCACGCAAAAAAAAAAAAAAAAGGCCTAGAGTTATCGTATACCGTCCTTTATTTGACAATATTTAGTTAAATATTTATTTACTTTCGAATTGTGTAATTGTTTAATATATATATATATATATTGTATAGTACAGTGCATAAATAATATACAATATAATAAATATGTTTAGTTTTTACAAAAATCTACGATGCGATCCCCTCTCCCCCACGCAAATGATCGACTGAATCCGCCCCTGAGTACCTTAAAGTTGTGCAATACTGCAAACGTTTTTCTATTATTTTGTTTCTCAAAATGTCTTTGTCCGTCTGCGCCTAACTGAACACTAGCGTCCGCGCGAACATACATAGAATTGCTTCCAAAAGCGAATCTTCCTCCACAGATCTGTCCCGACTTGAAGCCCACGGAATTTGAGACTAGTGAATGAATTTATAGGGATATATTATCTGAAGTTCGTATGGCGTTTTCACAGACGGTCGGATAGACGGAGACATTTCTTAGTGTAGAGTAATGTTTCGGCGTCAAGGTCCTATAAATAGTGGATTCTGACTATACCACATGCTAGAGGGAGTTAGTTATTACATATAGAAACTAGAATTATCACCTTTCTCAGAATCAGGAATCATAAAACGAGATTCTTCTGTCGAAAAATCGCTGCTGTTTGCTACAGAATTGCAATGCGTTCTATATACTACGTGTATATTACACGAGAAATAATAATACGAGAATAACTCTAAAACAATAATTTCTCAAAACGGCTTCACTTTCCTTTTTAAACACAAAAACCTACACATTTCTAGATTTCAAATATATACATCACCTGACTTAAGCACAATTTTCATTAACGCTTTTGCTTTTTCAAAAACCACACTACGTATTTTTTTTTAGAAATATCTTGCACATAGTTAAAATTCACAAACTAAGTGTATTTGGTAATTTAATGCATTAGTGAACGCAAATGCTTCAAATTATGATTTACAAACTTTTTCGAAATATCGGAGGTTTTCCGATGTAAATGAACTCAAAATTGCGTTTTTGGGAAACCTTTTTTCAAAAGCGGTTCCACGTGTTCTCTGGAAATGTTGATATGAAAATAAGTTTTCCTTTTCTATGTTCTTCTCGAAGACTTACGTCGATTAGGGAACTGAAAAATTTAGAAAATGTGAAAAATTGTACGTGTTATTACTACACAATTAATAATAATTTTTACTAAGGCTGAAAAATCTAAACGCTTGAGAGGATTGAGACGATCAGTAAATATTGTTCTACAATGTTTTTTGTATTTTTCAATTTTGAGAAAACTTTCATAACTGAGTACAATGGTACTGGTACAATTCATAGCTGAGTATAAAGCTAAAGAAGCTTTGGTTACATAGATGCTATCGCAAATAAGGGCATAAATATCATGGAAATTATTAATTTGATAGCACATCATTGGCTACGCATTCTACTTATATGCTAATTTTACTATGTTAACTTTATTAAGTTGTTACAGTATTTAGTAGACAGTAGAAATGGTGAGCCCTTTCAAGCAGGTTGATTAACAGAGATTTTCACAGTGCAGTTCAGCTATTGGAATACATAGTTTGCAATATAATAATTATTTTATATAAGTCACAAATATGACGGTGAAGTCTGCCGTATTGGGAGCGTAGAGGTTTAAGGTGCGGATAAGTACACGAACGCCGAGGGGGTGCATGTTTTCAGTTGGGTTTGTGGCTTGTGTGGCATTCCCAGCCTCCTTGTATCACCATTATACCGATTCTTCCATAATTCATTATCTGGCCGGAAACTGCAATCTGTCTGTGAGAGTAACTGAACCGAGCGCCAAATCTATGGAGACCAGGCCTCTTCGTCTCCCTCAATAAAATTTGGGAGGGGCTATCCCCCAAACTAGACAATAATTAAATAAATCACGACATTGTAAATGAAACAGTTGGGGAATGTGTGGAGCTTTGATGATAAATCAGGCAGATTAAACATAGAATCTGATTATTTTTTATGGTTGTTTTCGGGAGGAGGGGAGGTAGTGTGACAAGGCTGACCACCTGTGTACTGCGTCCGAAAAACTGCTTGGACAATGCGTGGAGATCCGTTCCTGACCTTTCGATTCATTAAGACTACGCAACGGACCGGACGGATCGCTTCATTAAAATATTTTGAGAGTTTCTCACCGAGTACGCACGCAATGTTCCAAAGACTTTCGTTTCGACCACAGAATAAAAAGGCGTGTTCAAAAATCGGAAGATAGCTCGCGAGAGCGTGTCATGCTTAACGATTTCGAGATCAGATGCTGTAAATACTAAAATTAATATTTATTTTGTTAAAAAACTAAAAACGACAATTGGAATTGGAAAAGCTCATAATATTCTGATGTTGGTGGCAATGACCTTGCTTCTGAAACGAAGCAAGCCCCTACGAAATAAGATGGGATAAAGAACATGCTATACCTTCCCCTCAATATTTTCAAGTTGGTGCTTCTGAACCGGCTTCCTATACGAAACAATGACACAAGGATCAATATGGGATAAGAACTACCACGAGCCAAGGCACAGGGCCGAAATGGGCCACGGCACAACTTCGGCGTAATGTTCGGAGAGTACGCGAGAGCTTTTCTCTGAGAATTGTTCTCAGGAGAACGGTAGTACCAGCGGGAGTCTACTAACACTCCCGGTGTTAGGCGCCGATAGACGGCAGCTGGAAAAAGGGGTGCGCTAAAACCGAAAAGGTACTACCTCACTGCGACTTAATAGAAATATGATGAAACTAACACGAGAAAGTCTGTGCCATTTTGTTTGCACCACTAACTGTTAATTTAGTTCTTCTCAGTGTGCTGAATTGAAGAATATGATATACACGCTTCAATACGAAGTACTAATAGAAGTAATTTCATTTCAGTTACAATTTTCTATGTGCATTTAATGTTTCTTAACGCTCTTTGACATTTGAGAATTTTTTTGTCGTGGAAATTTGGTGCTGCTTCCTTTTTTTAAATTGAAAAAAAAGAAAACAAGTTTCTTTCTTCTCTTTAGACACAAAACATCAGAATTTAAAGGTGTTAATATTTGTATAACAGTTTAATCATATATAACATTTTTGTCTAATTTCCTAAGCGTTTTCATCCGATTTCTAAAACGAAAATATGAAGGTCTGTTGTAGTAAAAAGTAAAAATGCTTACTCTTGCGGTCAGGATTTAAAAACAAACTGATGTCTTGATGAAACATCGTACGTACCATCGATTTAAATGAACATTTATACCCATTATTAGTGTATTATTTTACCCATTTTTCAAAAATGTAATTTAAGTAGGGATAAGTCATGAGAAGTTGATAGAAAGAAATACTGACTCTAGAAATAAATATTTTCCGTTTCGTAAAATATCGGAAATTACTCTTAAACGGTATCACGAAAGTGAAGCGTAAAAAGTTCAACTTCTTTCGTAATAATTCTGTTTATTTATAAAGGAACTTCTTTCATCGAAAGGAAGAGACGTGGCCTGCCAACAGAGACGAGCGTGGCGTTGCCTGTTCTTTGCGTGTGAGTGATCTAGCGGTCGTGAGGGAGGAGAGGGGGCTTCAGGAAGGAGGGGAGCTAACTGCAGCTTCCTAGCGGCTACGTGCCAGCGTATACGTAACACGTTTTTGTGATGTGAAGTGATGTGATGAGATCTGATGTGGCAAATACTGCAAGGCAAATATTCCTACCGCCATTAAAATTCGTAACTAAACGATTACCTCCAATGGTTTGCAATGCGCAACACGAAGCCTAGTGTTAGACATTGCACTGAGACCGAATTTGATTTGTCAGCGTGGCTTTAAGCACGTGCAATACGCCAATTGAAAATCGTTTTCTTTCTGTTCATGTTTTCTATTCTGTCGATCCCTTTTACATATACATTAGATACATTAAAAGTTTCCGCAAAAGTATATACAATGAGGAATTTCAAAAATTAATCATTTCACTCTATGTTATAGACTATGTTATAGGGTTCAACGGAAATAATATCTGCTGCATTATTTTAAGCGCCCACTGTTCTAATCGCGGAACGAAATTGATTACCAAGATTGGAACGTTTTTTGATAAAATCGTTTTACTTTCTCGTATATGAACTATATACGTAGTATAGAGAAAGTTATCCAATGCGGTGAAAATCGATTTCGGGATTTCAACGGAAATACTGAACGTTTTGGGGACCCCTAATACCGAAAAAATTGTATTTTTTCTAGAACATCCGTCCATCTGTGCGCTTGTCTGTGTTAAGAAACTGAGCGTCTAATCCATTCATAGGATTTTCTCCAAAATGGCTCGTCTCGAAGCTCTGCAATTTTGAAAAACATTTTTTTCTCAAAAATGGCTCCAAATCTTTTCTTTAAATTTCTTGTAAAGATAGTGCGAAATACACTTATAAAGATTACATTGGTCCGATTTTCACTGTTAACTTTGAATTTTTGAAAATTGCAAAAGTTTGAATTTTTCGTCGTCTTTCCTACAATCCGTCTTAAATATTGAAGGTAGTGATTATTTCTTCAAATGAAATTTATTCCCCACAATTTTTATCTCATGCACATTTTCTTGAAAATTTTAGAAGTTTTCGCGGTTTTTTTAGTGTAATATGGACATTTTTTTAAAAAATATCGAAAACAAGAATTTCTCAAAAGCGACGCCAAATTTTTTCTTTAAGCGTTTGGTAGAAATAGTTCTAAATGTTCTGTATAAGACGACAAAAACGCCATTTTGCCGTATTCTTAAAAATAAAGTTTTGCCCTATCTCTCATGTGGTTAATACATACATTACCGGCATTTGTATACATTATTGCATTTATGGGTACATGTGATTCAAATGATATCTTATAAAGTTTCTCCTGCAACATTATATTCAAGTTTCTCAAAAGACCTGGATCATTCTCGTAAGCTCTTTTACACTCTTCGAGAACAAAGTTTAATGAAAAATTGAAGTCATTTGTGTGAAAATGTTTAAAAAGTTAATGCTTCTTGTAATGCACTCTTCAAATCCAAACCAAGAGGATATCTGGCCTTTAAATCGATCGAGGAATATGAAGGAAAAATCGGCGTAACTGTTTGGCTCTATTGGTGACCATAGGCGGCCAGACAGACGTTTCGCCGTGACTAGGTTTTTCAATATCAAGGACCCACAAAACATGACTGACTATACATGTTAGAGGAAGTAATTTACTCTAAATAGGAACAATATTTATCCACTTTTGCGTTACCAGAGTTTTTTCTGGCCTTTCATTGTCTTCTTTCGACCTTTCGATGTAAGGCGAGAAGGTAAAAAATGGTTTCATGGATATCTGGGTATAAAGGTTCCCCTTGCTAGTCACAGGACCACGATCTGAAGGCAAAGTACTTAAGTGTTGTATATTGTGATTGAAATTTGACCCTTATGTCCTCCTGTGATAAGCTATCAACGTGTCAATTCGCTATCTTGCTTCATATTCCGTTGCGACTTGAGTTTCCGGTACGATGAGATACGATCTTTCCACTCAATCCCGCGTTCTATGCCAACCGTTTCAAATTTTCAGAAAATTCCTATAACACTGTGCGTCTGGAGACTGTTTACATTTCTTGGTTGGATAGCTCATTCGGTCTTTTTAGTCGGTCGACGTTATAAGCTTCTTCAAATATAAGGACTTCAAATGTTAAACAAAAGTGGAAACAGGAATCAGGATTGCTTGTCCTGATATGTATAACTTTTTTTATTCTTTCGTGCTCGAATTCTGATCATCATTAGCCTCAAGTAAGCAATGTTGACCAAGACACATATGTAATGCATACCATCATACTGTAATGAATTAACGGGAATTAATTACAGTGACACCGCACGCACAACAGTTTCGAGATCCAATATCTTCCAGGTTTTAAAAGCCTTTGCACAAAAAGAAACACCAGCCCTACACTCAATTAGAAGCATTAACCCTGGATCAAGAAAAAAATTGAGAGAGATTAAATATTGATCGAAGTAAGAAAAGAAACCCGATCAGCGATCAGTTTCCTCGGCGTCGAACACATTCTGGAAGAAAATCTACGTCCTAATTGTTATTGTCGATGTGATTTTTTTTCCTTGAAAGAAGGAATACTGTGAACGATTTTTCTTTTCTTTGCTTGAGCGTGAAATTCCAGGCAAGAACGGACTGTTTACTCTATGAACGGATTATATACTCGTACTTAATATAAAGATTTTTAACGTACACTAATAGTTAAAAGTGTAATTTTAGCAGCTTCATTACATAATTTTTATATTTAAAGAACTGAGGGTTTTCATTTAGTAAGGAATTTGAGCATTCTACTCAACCTAATTTTGTGATTTTTTTTCTTTAATTAATAAAAGCAATAAACGTATAGGGACAGCAAGGAATAACACTATATACTTTTCATTTAATTTTATAGTGAAAACACTAAATTTTAATAATATTTTTAAATTAATAGAATAAACAATAAACACTTCTCTGCTGCCTTTTGTTCATTATGTCATTTTCATTACCAATCACAATAAAATTGCAATACAGTACAAGGATTATCTTGCATCTTGAGGTTATAATAGGTGAAACGATGATAGTGTTTTAAAATAGGAGATCGACTGCTTTTAAATGCAAAGGTTAGAAAGTGAGTGTAAATCAAGGAAATACCCAGCAGTTGACTGCCACATGTGTCCCTTTACAAAAAAGTGCATTGTTTATAATTATAAACTGATGCATTACGTTTTTAAACCAAGGTGGACTGTACGATATCCTACAATAGTCCAATACAACATTTATGAACAGATCTAGGTATAGATAAATTTCAATTACATTTTCAAAAACCATTTAACACTGTGTTTCTAAAAGAATAATGTTTTTATTGGGATAATTGGCTCAATTAATCTGTTTTGAACTATAAAGACGACATGAAACAGTTTTTTGGGGGAGGGGATCGTTTTTCCATGTAGTTCATATCTAGTATTTTTCGGTTGTCACTTTTCTACACTTATTTCTTTTGTTTGATATAACCGGTGGTATTCAGCTAATATATTTTAATATACATCCTTTCTGACGTAACAATGAGATTTCTAGAAACGCTGACCGTTTTAATATTACACAGATTAAATAAAATAAGTCCCCTGAACAATATTAATTTGTCTCCCTGCCTCCCTTCTTTAAAGCAATGAATAGTAATGGTTTCCTTCGTTTAAGAAGAAACCAGAACAAACTACCGACGTGCAAGTTGAAATACAGACATTGATTACCTGTGCTAAAAATATGCCGTCGTCAGGAAAGTTCTATGCCCCATTTACTGAATGGCCTTTATTTCTGAACACAATGCGCTTGCCTTGCTAAATTATCAAAATCGACGAGATATAATACCTTTGGAATTGTACAATTTATAAGTACATTGTATTATATTGTACATTTTATAAGTAAATATTCCCCATATGAATAAGTGAATATTACCCATTAATAAAATGAAAGTGGAAAAAAACAATATACACGTCTCATCATGGGCGCAGCTAGGCTGGTGCCCCCGAAGACATAAATCCGAATGAGGACCCTACCGACCCTTAATAAAGATGGCAATGGCAATGAAGGGCCTTATTTGAACTTCCTTCATCGGGTCTCACGAGACCAAAACTACGCCTCTGCAGCTCACCTTTGTAAGAAACTATCTTAAAAAACCCAGAATTGCTCAAGTATTTATTTGCCAAAATTATGAATTAGATGGCTGGCGTTCACGGAGTAGTCCGTAAATATACTTCACACTAACATCAACAACTGCACTTTCTTTGCATGTTTCGGTAATAAAACATTACGTACAATGAAATTGACAATTTTTATTCAAGATATATTTTAATGCGTTAATAGCATACTGAACTCCCCCGTACTCATTTTTGATTTTAACAATGGGTAATGCTATACTCTAGGTTGCAATTTCTCCAGAGAAATTTTATAATTTTGTGCAAAAAAACACATTTTGCGGTAACAGTGTAAAATTCAACTATGTCTTATTTGATTGATGGTCTCTCGAAAGTATTCTTGCCAATTCTGCCAATTGCCTTGGGAGCAATCACTACAGCACATTTTTTTCTGTCACGTACGATTGTAAACTACATCACTTTTATCTTTCTTTTTTCTATATGTATAAAAATTGATGACTATATATAAAAGCGGCTAACTCCGACATCGTGTGACCGATATCCATGAAAGTTGGCTCATTTACGTGTTTTTTCGCCGAGAATGTTTCTGTGCTTGTAATTTTGTTATAACTCTAATAAATGGCGCTGCAGAACAAAATTGAACTTCATTTTAATTCAATTTCTTTTCAAACTGCGCTCGACCTGCGGGCTTCATTGTTGCTGACCGTTGCCGCGTGACGTAGGCCGAGGCCCAGGAGAACGGGACGCGCGCGCGAGAGAGACGGAGAGAGAGAGAGAGTGAGAGAGAGATAGAGAGAGGGTGAGGACGAGAGAAGGACGAGGGTGTCCGAGAGTGACGGAGAGATGCAGAGAGTGACGGAGACAGACGCAGAGAGAGAGAGAGAGAATGACGTCGCGCATAAGTAAGAGTGACAGAGTGAGAGAGACAGCGTCGCAGACAGAGAAAGGCAGAGACACAGAGAGAGAGAGAGAGAGTCAAACAGAGAGACAGAGAGAGAATTAGATAGAGACAGGCCGAGGCGAACAGTCAGAACAGAGTCAGACATAGACAGAAAGAGACAGATAGAGACAAATAGAGATAGATAGAGACACAGAGAGAGAAACAAATAGACAAAAAAGAGATATAGAGAGAGTCAAGAGAGACAGAGACACAGAGAGACAGAGAGAGTCAAGAGAGACAGAGACACAGAGAGAGACAGAGAGAGTCAGAGAAAATGATACCGAGAAAGAGACCGGCATATTGAGATAGGAAGATGCAGACATAGACAGAGGCAGATAGAAGCACAAAGAGAAACAGAGACAGACACAGAGATACGGACGGAGACAGATGTACAGGGACTGAGAGATGGAGACAGAGAGGGACAGAGACAGTGAAGGAAACTGAGAGGAAGAGGAAGACAGAGAGACACGAAGACAGAGGGGGACAGAGACAGATACGGAGACAGAGACAGTGACAGAGAGATGGAGACAGTGGGACAAGGACAAGAGAGACGGAGTCAGAGAGGGGCAAGAACTGAGGTACTGGAAGAGAGAGGGCCAGGAACTCAGAGCGACAGGAATTGAGAACAGGAACTGAGAGCGACAGGAATTGAGAAGAACAGGAACTGAGAGGAACAGGAACAGAGAGACAGACAGAGAGAGACAAAGGCAGATAGAGATATAGATTGTCAAACAGACTGAGACAGAGACAGTGAGTGAATATTAACAGAATATATAACAGAAAAAATGAAATAATCTTTACCTCTATTGTAAAATGGAATTAATTTTATTTGCATTTCCCCTATTTGCACGCCCCGCTCCTCTCCACCCCACCCTGCCCCATCGCATCCATTTCCTCTCCTCTAAGCCCCACCCCACTCCAAAAAGCTTTCCCAGCCACCCTCACTATTAAACGCACACGTTTTCTTGAGGCCCGAAATACCAACCCCAATTTTATACTCTCATTAGTTGAATTCAAAATAAAAGATAGCAAGGAGCGTTGCTGACAAAATCTGAAAACCAGAAGTGCTCCCTTTCGTGAAATAAAAACTATTTTGTTTCGAAAATTAAGCTGAAGACTTGATATAATAATTCCGTCAACAAAATAATCAAACCCCCGACTCTTCTCATCGAGTGAGAGCTCAAAAAACGTGCGTAGATAATACACCGCCCCCTCTCCCGCTCGCCCCTTCTTGCCCTGCCCTTTTCCCGTCCAGCCTCGTCCTGCTTCGCCCAGCTTTGTCCTGCCGCGCCCCAATCATGCTCCTGCCGGGACTGCTGTCCCGCAATCCCTCAGTACCTAAAAGCATTGCGGATTGCATTACACAAAAAAATTTTAAAAAAATTGTTAACTCCAAATTTGGGAGAAAACATATTAATCACAGAATCCATGTGTTTTTCGCTGTCCATTAAAAGTATTTGTGCACGCGCGTGCACACGTTTATATACCTATTAAGATAAAGAGCCTCAAACATTTTTTTTTTGTTTTGCCTATTTACTTGTGTTGATTTATTAAGAAGTGGAGTCATGAATTATTTACCTTGAATGCTTTTTAAATTGTTTCGTACTAAAATTCTCCTTAGGTAGGATGTACTCATAATAGTAAAATATTTCCAGAGACAAAAATATATGTCGCTACAACACCGCATACTTTCTCGCATTATTTCTTACTTCATTAAATTTTAATACTGTATCTATCTGCATAAATTTTCCACCAGCAAATCAGCACCGAGGCACCAACTCAGGTCCTCTGAGTTAACTCGCCGTGTGCCTTACCTCTAAGCAATGGAAACAGTCTAACTTTAAAACTCGGCCGACGCCTAAAAGTCTAATTGTCTCAACCCAATATTTACAATATGCAATTCTCTGAAATTCAGAGACATCAACGACAAAGGAGTTCGTGTTTTAAAAAAATGTACATGGCATTTTTGCTGGTTGGCGAGCTGGTTCTCAGAACAGATTTTGTTTACAGCAAGAATATCTATTTTCGATTTTGTATTGCATGTTTTGAAAATAGAGTTTGCAGGAAATTTGACTGACACCACTTTTTTTCACTGTCCTTTGATACATACGAGAAGAAAATTTAAGGGAAACAATTGGAGCTGTTTTTAAAAAAAAATTGTTTAAACAACAATTTTAAAATTGCATATATTTCACGCAAAAGTACGCGAAAAAAACTCATATTTTAAAATATTGTAGTTGATTTTATTTCAAGATCTGATTTTTAAGAACAGATTTCACTTAGTACTAAAAGTATATCTTCAGTATTGTAGTTATGGCAAGACGCCGAAAAAATGCATTTCTGCAATTTTCGAGAAATCATTGATTTTAACGAAAATGAAACTTGCATCATTTTCTTAAGCGTTCTTTATGCTCTCCAAGGACAAAGTTATATCAAAAGTTTGGTGCCATTTTTAAGAAAATTTTGAAAATATTTTTGAGTTTTCATGTAAAGTACCTTAAAAATTGAAAATATTTGCTTCAAACTCCCAGTGCCTTGAGCTTGTTGAGATCAATCGGGAATATCATTTTTGGAGAAAATTGGCTGAACGGTTTAGACGCTTGTGTTGACCTCAGACAGTCAATCGATTTTTCGGTAACAAGGACCTACAAAAGGGATTCACGTTACATCAAGACTTAGAGGAAGTAATTTACTATATATAGAAACGTAATTCACCTATTTTCCTTTACCAGCGCTCGAAGTTTTCTGTCAAAAAATCACCGTTTTCCGGCGCATGATAGCATACTTTCTCTTCTTACGAAGTAAAGGCGAGAAAGTTAAATATAGGTATGACAAGTATCACAATTGGCGAAACTAAAATATTAACGCCAGAGCTCCGTCCAATCGCATGAGAGATCGAGGGGCTCACTGACTGACTAATCTTAACGAACTTTTCCAGTATAATCTCTGGAATCTCTATCTCGCCATATGAGTGACCTATTCATGGAAAGGACAATTGGATGACTCGCCCTCATCTATTTATTGAAAACTACTGATCAACATCACTTCAAATTTGGCGTTATAATTTCGACGAGGCCTAACTGAGCAACGGGAATGCCCCTTATACCATACATTCTTCTGTCCCTCCATCACTCACGGTTAGATCCCTTCTGGGCCACCAATCGATACAAATCAGGTGTCATTTGACTCGACTCGATATCCTGGTAGGGAACAGATGCTTTTTGCTGATCCACTCAAAATATTCTAATAAATGTCTTAAAAGTGTAGTTTTTGTTTTTAAGCAACTAAAACGCTTTTGAGTGACTTACGGCTCTTTCCGAGATGATCAACAGTTCATTCGATGCCTCTCATAAAGACAAGACGATTGCAAGAGGTTCCCACAATATCCTATTGTGGAAGAATTCTTGAAAAAATAGTTTATAAAAAAGTTTAATGCTCTTACGAGTACATTGGTGAAAAGCTGAGAATTACTACAATCTATTCCGTGAATCATTACGGTTTGATTCATCAGATTGACGATAATTAAACCGAAGTTTGTAATGAAACAAAAAAATAATCAAGTATTGTAATCAATACTGTATCAACTTTCTGAGTCCGAAAATGGGTGAACTGTATTGTTCGTTTGTAAGTTCCTACTACAACGCGGCTAGAATAGCAAGAGGCAGCCAAACTGATGAGGGCCAGAGGCGCCTGGGCATGGCCTTTATCTTCCATCCGCCACCTTAACAGTTCGCAGTTAAATGTTAGCCCTAATCTGGATTTCATCTAATTTTTATTTAATCTAATATTTTTCCTCTTAACTAAACCTACGAATCGTTCTAAGTGCTACGTACTAATTATGAAAGTACATTTATGAGAATACAATACAGTGATTTTACATTATAAGTTATTTGACTATGAAACTACTATTTACACTAACAGTGAGATATAATAATTTAAAAATATAATTGAGTAGCAATACAAATATGGCATTTACATTTATTATTTTACTGCAAGTGATCCTTAAACGTGCTACAGGAAGTATAATGTGAGATTTCGCAAAGTATAATGTGAGGCAATGCAAGAGCAAGCTATGTGGAGCATTTACATTTAGGAGCCGGGCAATATTAATTCGTTTACAATTTATTTTTAATATGAACTAGCTATTAATATACCCTCTACAGGCGCCCCACTAAACTATTTTGGATATATTTCAAATTTGCTGGTTAGGAAGCAAAATATGACCTATATAAAATCTCCGGAATTTGCATTGATATAACCAACAAAAACAGTGATAGACTTGTTACAGTGGACAGTGATAACATTTAGAATCATGAATAAACTAATTTAGCTATAGACGAAGCGCGTATATATGGCCCCAGTCGATTAGAGACACCCAGTAGGACGTAAAACATTTTTATTAAATCATAATTTGTGGAAATATTTTTGTATTACATTTTAAAATTAAAAGGGTAATATAAATTTGCAATTAAAGATTACCAAGAAATATTTAAGACTTGCCTTGAAATGTTTAGAAATGCTAAAACATTCGCCAGCCCATGGCAGCCGGCCGCTAAAATTTTCCTCTAGACAGGGACATAATTCCCCCCAGCTATCTAGCTAGTATCAGAATTCCACTACCTTGGGGACACAAACCCTACAACCCTACAGCACTCCAGAGGCAACATGTTGCCGCCCCGGGGCCTGCCCAGTGAATCATCGTGTGACGAGGGCATCGCGTCGCTTCGCGTCGCGTGTTGCAGGCGAGGAGCGGCGGCGGGGGCGGCGGGGGCGGGGCCATGGCTCGCGGGGCGGCGGGCGAGCGGCTGTCGCAGCTGGAGGCGGCCATCGCGCAGCTGGGCGCGCGCCTGCGCCGCCTGGAGGAGAGCTCGAGCGCGCGCGCCTCGGCGCTCGAGCAGCGCTTGGGGCGGCTCGAGCACTCGCTGGCGCGCGCGCGCCACGCGCCCGTGCCCGTGCCCGTGCCGCACGATGGGCACGCGCACACCACTACTTCCACCGCAAGCGCAAGGTTTAAAATAATTATTTTATTCTTCGAGTGATAAGTACATGGTTCAGTAACTTTTAATTTTTTCACATGTATTTGGGATGACTTATAGATAACCTTAATTATCTAACACTAGTTCTACTCTAACTAAAACACTGGCTTATGATATTCATTGAGCACTTACGTTTAGTTAACATCGGAAAATATATGGAGGAAGGCATGTAGCGGATGTCTATTTCGGATTCGGGTCGGGAAATCGTTGAGTGTAGCTCGGCCGCAGAGGGCTATTTCTTTTACTGAGGATACATTTGAATAGAAATTGTTGGAGATATGGACGATGTGGTGGTTGATGGATGGTAAGTGTAATTCCCGATGGTGTTGAACCTTAGAAGTGAATGGGATCATGGGGCATGAGTGCCTGATCTGAGAAATTTTTGTGCAAAGCAATTGGCAAAGCAATTGCAAAGCAATCGGAAGGAACGGTAACCGCTCGGAGTATAAGCACTACTGCGCATTGCACTGTCCTCTGTGTACTCGGAAGTGGAAGGCACGGTTTTCGAAGGGTCAAAAATTCTGTCCGCCATGACACTTCAATCATCCCAAATCTCCTCTTCTTATCATGTTTCGTAGTATACACCAACCAAGGTGTGGATGTTGTTGTGACGTTGCCTTACTGCAAAATTGGGAGTCGAAAGAGAAATTAACAATTGCGAGCGTCGAGAAGAAATTAAGAATTCAGTGTGGCGTACTACCTACGACACGCAACTACTTATGGGTAAAAAAATAAAATGCAGACAGACTTCCATGCGCAATTAATGTAGAATGAACATCGGAACTCGTGCTTTCGTATTATTTCATTGCCAGTTTATCATAATGAATTAATTAGTTAATATTTCTTGTTTTGCTTGTACGATATTACGAAGTTCCTGCTGGATTGCAATTAAAAATGTATGGTTCAATGAAAATAATATCATCAGTATCGTGAGAGGGGGAAATAAAAAAACAGTTTATTTTACTTACAAAACGACAATTAAGATAGTCAGCAATATAACCACCGACGATCGTCATTTTATCTTTCGGTTTGAAATAAAAGGTTCCGCAACCGATAAACCTTTCGCCTTGACATGATTAATTTTTCAGATGTCATACGTCTCTTGTGCAGCGAAGACGACATTCATATTTTAAGATCCCAAAGCATTTTCTTGCATATACCCAATAACGAAGCTCTTTGAAGGTTCTCTACCCATTGGCTGTTATTTAACGTTACTTACACTCTTATCTGTTAGTTCTTAATTATGTTTGGACTTTGTTACTTAAATTAGTTTTTAAAAGTTTCATTTTGTATTTTTAAAAAGTTTCATTCATTAAAATGTGAATATTTTCAGGTCTCTGGAATCCATATTGATTGCCAATGGAATATCGTTTTCAAAGGAGGCCTTTTCTAAGACAAATCCATCCTCACCAGAAAATGAAACAAAAAACTATTCTGGATTCGAAAGGTTTGTATTCAGTTTTAAATATGAAAGTCGATAATGTCTAAAGTTCGATTTATGGAGTCATTTCTTCTACCTTCTTCTGTACAAGTGTCTGAAGAAAAAGGTCGTTTTGCTTTTCCACTGTACTTTTTCGATATCGAAACTGGATGAGTATGTAATGGCGCTTGACATGGTCATTTAGTTTTTTCACGTAATTTGGATGAAAAATATTTTCTCTAGACACCGCAAGAAGCACTGAAACCTAAACGGTTTCATACCTAAATGGTGTTACACTTTCTGTAACAGATAACGTACCAACTGCGCACAGATCGAGAGGTCATGTTAGATCGAGCGCGATATTTTTGAATTTTCGTTTGTGTTTGAGTTGGCAGTGAACCGAAAAACAACACTGACGGCTGCCACTACATTGGCAAGTATTGTAATTGGGGCCGCAGCTACAGTACAGTACTGTGATAAAAAAAATGCTTTCCATGGGTAAAATTCATTGATCAAGGTTTTGGGCACGTCAACTCCTTTGGGCATTAGTACCGATAGTGTAGATACTTTTTCATCGTGGGAAGTGGTGGTGTTCCTCCCATGCTGGAATAGATCCGGCACCGACCTACACTTCGGCTTGTTGGGGATTTCCACCAGCGAGGCACCGCCACAGTCGGCATAAACTCAAACTCCCGACTCGCCTTCCGACATGTGTGGTTGTGTAGTACTGACATGTGTAAGCGTTTTGTGTAAGGGAAGAGGAAGGAAAGATCGTGCGTGGTCCATGGCTCCTTAGTTACGGTACTACTCCGGCATTCGCGTGATACTGGTCAGAGAAACCTCAAAAAACTACCGATCAGAGCGTCCTCCAGTCAGCGGCTGAATTCGATCTAGTTAACAGCTAATGTAAAAAATCTGCCATCGCCGGGACTCGTACCTTATGACCTCTGGATCAGAGTCACTTCTGAGACAGAGGCAATGCTGCCTCTGAGCTAAACTCAGCAGGTGCTTGAGAGGAATGTATCCTAAAAAGAGGGAATGTATGGGAATTCTGAGCATGGTCGATAACAAACTTCACCAGACAGACTAAATAAAATACACATAGTAAAATTATCCAGACGAGCAAATCGCAAAACACTCGCAGTGAGTAAGAAATTAACGTTACAACAGCGCATTCTTTCGTGCATTATATGTAGCAGCCACCGATATTATAATACCCTTTAAACTTGTTTAAGTGTTTCTAGTCTGCAATTTTGTTTTCACCAGATTTCCGTACTTAGTACTTAGGTTTAGCACAGCATTCATGTTACCCTTACACCAACAGCATCTCAGCTTTAAATTAACTTTCCCAGTGCTTTGAAAACTATATTGGACATTTGTATTCGCAATTTTCAAAAATTCATATTTTTCAGATTTTTATTGGCATTTTTTTCAAGAACAAGTTTTAAAGAACAGCTTTCATTAAAAAAATGGGTTCCGCCAAAATCAAAATGACTGTTACGAATTCACAGGATTTCGAGTTCAGTCAGATCGACCGGGGAAGGGCAATTTCGGAGAAGATCGTCTGAACTGTCCACTAGTGTTGACTGCGGATGGACGAACATACATTTCGCTGTAAAGTAATTTTTCGGTGTCAAGGACACTAAACGTGTATTCTGACAATACAACAGTTAAAGAAAGTCGTTTTCTATATTTAGGAGGAAGTTTTATTCACTTTTTATGTATCACTTACCCATAATACGAGCGTTTCTGTCGAAAAAACGCCACTTTCCGCTGCAGCATTAGAATACTTTCCACGTCTGGAGCATAACAGTCAAACGACGTTGTTGGCGCAGAAAAGTGAAACATGCTTCATTTTTTGTGCAGATTACGTCCAGTCTGGTATACCAAGTTCAGTCTGGTATCTCTGTATACTAATGGAAAAGGACGTAAAACGGATTGTCCTTGGGGTGAACGTAGACATTTGATGAATGGGAAGTGGGAGACGGCTCGTGGTTCACTCTTTGCTAATTTTCCTTGTAATTGTATTTTTTAATCTGGTTTTGATGCGAGGGGATGCATCGTGTTCGCTCCCACCCCCGACACTATCTGGTCCGTGTGACCGAAAACAATAACAAACCGTACCGGAAGAGGTGATTCCGGGCATCAACTGATTCCACTGCAGTGCAGAGGCACCGGGAGTTCCGACGGTGGCAGGATTTTCGACACTAGCTTACCTATGTCGAATTCAGCCGCTGTCTGGAGGAGAATTCTAACGGCCGGCTGCTCTCATCGGTAGTTTTCCGTGGTCTCTCCGATCAACGCCAGGTAAATGCCGAAGCAGTACCCTTACAAACGAGCCACGGATCACGATCTATCCTTCCTCTTCCTTGTCCTATCCTCACCTCTTATTTACACACACACACAGTCACACACTTACATGCACTACACTACCATACATGCCGGGAGACCGATCAGAAACTTAGACGATATCCCGGCTGGGGCGATGCCCCCGTGGTGGGAGATAAGTGGTTGGGGAAAAATCCCGCTAGCCGACGGTAGGTCAGCGCCGGATCTCATCATCCAGCGGGAGCATATCACTACCATCTCCCGAGGAAAAAAGCGGAACTAATGACTTTAGCAGTTGACGCGCCCGGAACCATCAATCAATCAAATAACAAACCGCCTTATCTTTCCTGTAAAGTCCTCTATAGCAATGCGTTTGTCCGTTGCAGAGGGGCTCCGCCGCCGGTCCCGAGCAGCCGCGCGTGGGAGGCGGCGCGGGCGGCGAGGCGCGGCGGCGCGCTGGAGGTGCAGCGCCGCTTGGACGGCGTCGCCACCCTGCGCGACCCGGGCCCACGCGCCGTCCGGAGCGGTCGCCGCCCGCCGCTGCAGTCGGCCGCGCGCTGGGGCCGCGCCGACGCCGACGCCGGCGTCGCCCAGCTGCTGCTGCTGGAGAGGCCCGCCGCCGCGGCGCTCGACGGCAGCGCCGGCAAGCCGCTAAGGCTCGCCGAGAGCAGCGCCGCCGCGCTCGCGGTGGCTGCCTACTGGTGACCGCCGGTCCTCGGGTAGTCCATGCGTTCACTGCCAAGTTGTTCGTGCATTTTCCAGTGAAACGATTTGGTTAAAAAGGAAGTGTTCGAAGGCTGGAAAAGAGAATACGCTGCGGAAAAATTCCATTGTCAAAATATGACGGGATGGTACATTCCTACTTGCGAGCATTTTCAGATTAGGGGTGTTTAGGGCATTTGCACCTAGGTATGCGTTACATCCAGGCTTTGGGTTAGAATCCCAACTAAGAAATGGATGGTGTATTTTGGCGTGGTGGTCCGTCTGGTGGACAGTCCGAATGACAAAACAATGCTCTCAAAACTCACTTCATTCTTATATCTGTCTTAGATATGCCATTCACCAACCCGGCTATCTGTTGCGGAGATGGGCCTAGGGGCGCCTCCGCAATTCAACCTATTGGCCTTAGTGGGTTGTACTAATGCACTCTAGACTGATTAAATATATTTTCAACTGGTACGGGTTTACGGGCCATCTCCGACAGTAAAGGAAGCGAAAGGTCCCATTCGAAATATAGCGATAGAAATATGAGGTCGGAAAGAGCTTTTTGATGGAGTGAAATGGGCAGGTCGCTGAGAGGGACAGAATGTCCAAAACACGACGTGATTAAAAACAAGTAGGTACCTACTAAGTTAGTAGAAAAATGTTTTTCAAATTAAGATTAGCGATCCGAAGTGTAGACGCCTAAAATCCTCGCACAATGACTGCAAAGTAGACAACTCTTCAGGAAGTACTCATCGTAAAGGTTGAATTCCTATGATCCAAATGTTGGGTAGCGAGTCTACCTTCAGAAGGCGCCACTCCTCAGTCCCACAGCCGAGGAAAATCCCTTATAGTAGTTTTATGAATAACTGGCTCCTACAACAGTTACTTATCACTCTTGGTCTCTCTTCTCTTAATTTTATATGTACTTTTACGACCCACACATATTTTGACAACAGAATTTTTCCAAGCTTACATATTTTTTACGTTGCCTCATAGTGAAGTGTACAAATTACCGTTTATCAGTGAGCGGACTGGGGAGCGGGAAGGGCGGTGTGATTACAAGTGAAGGCGAAGAGATGAACAGGAAAGTACTTGGCGAATTCTCATCGTCATCATCATGAAACTCTCCTACTTCCTTAATATTCAAGCAGTGAGTGCAGCCTCTAGTGGAACAGTTTCCCGACAAGGCGTTGTCTCAGAAGGGAAGTTTCGAAAGAAAACCGCATGGGTTGAGAATGAAGTGCGCTCTACAATGAATTAGTTAACTCGCATACCTCGCCCTGAACAATTTCAGCGATAAAACCATAAAATTGCATCTTGTTGACATCTGTGAATGCAATCACTTATAAATAAATTCAAAATAATCAAAACTTAGCATTTCAAACAATTCTATCCTACACAAATATCGGGAGAGAAAGGCACTAAATCAGCACTTTTTATGTCGATGTCTATTATGAAAGTTATTTACTCGCATATCGTATCCTTAAAAGCAGATGCGAATTGAGATGCTAAAAGTAGTAAATAGGCAAAGGAAAACTTCACAGTGTTCACTTGGGTGCCGATTTTACTCTTAGAAATGAAGGAACCCTTCTGTTGTCAAAATATTTTAAGATCTTATACCTTGTAGTATTGGCGGGTGTTTATTGTTAAAAGAGGGAAAGATTCATGAGAAAATTCGTTACTCCGTAAAGACGTTCGCGCTTGGCCGCTCGAGGAAGATACGGCCAAACGCCTTTTCGCTGACCCGGAAAGCCACCACGGTGGCAAACACAGCGCTTAGGAGTAGCTTGGGGCATCGATCCGCAGTCTTTCGTTCCAATTCAACGTGCCGTCTTCCAGGAAGAAAGCTGAAACTAGTTACCGCTGACGTTTCTGGGATATACAAAAAACAGAAAATATAATATTTTCTTCTGTAATAACTGTATTGACCTTTGTCATATTTTTATTTTGAGATTAAAGGAAATGCGCTAATTCTAACAATTTTTACTAATTAAATGAACAAGCGTTTAGTGAATTCCTGACAGATATCGTAAAAAAACATAATCTTCCGAGTAGTTTACTTCTAAAGGAGAAGAATTCCACAATTTAATGACCTCATTTTACAGCAAAGAAAGTTCGCAATATCAATATTAATTATATTCAGTGATATATTTTAACCAATTGTCTGTTTTACAACAGTTAAACAAATAATAATACCAATAATAATAATAATATAGTTCGGCTGTTATTCACGTCTTAATAATCTTAAAACACATAATTGATTTTGTAATATTTAAATAATATTTCCCGAAAATAAACGAAATAAAGAATAAATTTGTCTTTTCCATTTCAGCATATTAAAATAGTTTTTGCTTTAAATCAGCGACTGCTTTGGCATGATATTAGAAGACCGTTCTCAATACATTTTTTCGCAAATAGTTTTGGCCTCCCGAAGTTGGGACTGCCAGGAGGCTTCGAATTGTCCGAAAACTGGGCGTGAATTTACTGTAAGAATTTCCAAAGATTCTTCCTTGATTCCGTCAGTTTTCCACGCACGATAACAGAGGCAGTGTTAAATTTCACAAAGAACAGGCACTGTGATTAGATTTCAAGCATAAGTAGGCCTACTAAAACTACTTTGGTAAATGACTAAGTAGTAGCGAAAGTTAGTACTAAATTTCAATACAAGTGTGTGATCGAAAAAGCAAAACTTTAATTGTTACGTTGTGACAATGACCAATTCGCATCGTCAAATTTTGTTACAATCTGAAAGAATTACAATAAAATAATTTCTACCGAATGAGACACTTCTGATATTTCAAGATGCCATAACGGATACAAACTTCTCGAGTGCGTGAATCACATTGTAACGAAGTCTCGGGACGAGGTTGGAGACGCTTTGAGATCGTCTTCCATTTCTTCTTCTTCCGGGAAAGTTAACTCAAATTCAGATTTATTTTTCAATAAAAATGCAGCTAGAAAGCCGATGGGATCTGGAGGTCTGAAAAGAAAATGCTTTATCAACGTACCACACATACTTCTCCTTTCCTCTTTACAATATTTCAATTTATTTTTACAGATATTCACCAGAATCCAAATGTCATTTCGCATATATCAAAAAATTTCACTTATTAAATATTATTAAGAGTATATAGCTCTTCAGGAATTTAAGAATGCTTAGTGGAAGATTCTTGACAGAAATCGTATATTCTAATGAAAACGTTTTTAAATATATGTATTTAAAATTCTACTAAGCTAGCTGTATTCTGAAGAAAAACAACCGCCCCCGACCACCCGGCTGTATGCTGCCTAGCTGTGGACGCTCTAGATCTTTCTGCAACCGATTGCTTCTGGCCGAGCCCTGGCGGCCGCCTGTTAATGCTCGCTCCCTTCATTGAGCGTTCTTCCGCCAGCGACATCCCTTTTTTGGGGAACCATTGCCGTGCCTGAATGGATTCTTTTAAAACTACTGCCAATCATGTACGGAACTTGGAACTATTTATTTTTAAAAACACTGAAAACAAATTACATTTTCTCCTCGGTGAATTCCTACGGTTATCCTTCACTGGTTTCTCTAGTATGAGTACAAGCTCTACTGTACTGAATAATTATGTAATATAATTTCCTGAATCATTACTTCAGTTACTTCATTAAAAGGTCAGTGGGCTGGCCTCGAACTAAAGTGGTCTATGAGACATTTCGGCTAAAATCCGGGTTACGGTAAATTTGATCTGAACAGGTGAGCATCTATACATTCTAAAGTGGTCTATGTTTCATTTGTCGTTGTAGATACCCCATAATAAAAGTACCACTTGAGTACGAGTATTAGTAGATGGTTTTAATGATAGTCAATTCTTTAGTGATTATATTGTGATTCGTACCATAGACCACATTAGCTCCAGGCTATCCAGTTTAAATCAAAGTAATTACGCAAAACGTCATCTATCATTTATTTTCTTAAATATATGTCTATGACAAATTGGTAAAACATTTTACATACGAGTATTTATTCTGATTTAAGTCTGTAAAATAAAATTATAATTTTATTGACAAAGTCTTGTAATAAATATTGTTTGTTTATTCATAAAGACATATTAGGTTCATACCCTCTTACTATATTTTCGTCTCCATTGCAATTTCATAATTTTTTCGGGTGCTGCATGGCTTCAACGCAATGTTTGGCTGGTAATTTTATTACATGGACAGTTGGTGAATGTGAACAGCGAAGTGATGCTAGAAAATATAGTTTAATGCTTTCGAAAGTCTTCTTTTTTTAATGTATTACTTTGTTCCACAATATGTCTTTCAGAGCGTTGAAATGTACACCATAAGGACAGTCGTTTCGGACACTAACAGTTACCTTTAAGAGGTTTTATGAATACAAAATTTAAGAATAAGAAAAAGGTTGTAAAGATAAGGATGGAAAAGAAGTAAGAGAAAATAACATTACGGAGGATGAACTTCATTTTTAGGAAACTTTTAATTAATTCTACAAGGAAAAGGTTACGTTTAACAAAGATTAAAAAATTGTGCATGATGTTATGAAGGAAGAGTATTAGAAAATTGATATTATAGTGTTTAATCTAATCATGAATTTCAAGGACATTTAATTCATTTTGAATTTGTGTATTGGAATCAACCAAGGTGCATGATGTAGAATTTTTCAAAATAATTTGTTTTGAATAATTTGAAGATTTTGTTTTTTCGATTTAGCGTTTGACCATTGAATTTCCAGAATACATTTCCAGAAAGCGCTGCAAGCAAGTGACCACACGCAGCTCGGGCGCTACGCGACCGACGACAATCGCCCGCCGACTTACGGATAACCAATTGCGGCGTGTGCGACAAGCGCCTTCCCGGTCTTACAAATAGAGCTCGGTGGGTACAATCCCGAGCGGTAAACACTGCGTAGTAGATGCACTTTTGCATCTACTGACCTCCAACAAATATTACTTATTACTTTTCTTTTGTTATTTAATGTCGCATCAACTTCTAGATCATTAGCGACCACTATTGCTTGTAACGGTATGGTAACTGTGATAATGACACGATATGAGGACAAACACAATACACCGAGGCGGGACCTTCGGTCCGAGATGGCCACGGCACTACTGCCTTAGCGATCTCGGCCACCGGATCGCCTCTAGATTACTTTGCGTTCTTAGAAAATCTAGAAATAAAAGTAAATTAACTCTTAACGAACCCACTAATCGTTTATTTGTATCCACTATACTATATTAACACAGTCAAATTAGACAAATTGAATGAAAAATACCGCAGTTTTGAAACCTGGTATGATTGTTTGTTGCTACCTACCGCAAGTTATACTGAATAACCTGAAGTGGTGGGTGAGCAGGAGATGGAAGGACCGTTTAAAGGTGTTCTTTCTACTTTTTTGAATATATATTCATAACTATCCATTCCGCCAAAACGTAAGCTGTATATAAAATTAAAGTAGATAAAATTTCCTACAAAGAAGTTCCTACAAGGTTTTATTGTAAAATTATGTCTTTTAAGGTTATATGTTCGAAACTTTCTTGTTTTATTCACAATACCATTTGTTTTTAGATATCTCCCTTATAAAAATCAATGTATATGTTCAATGCCCGGAAGTAATTTAATTTTTGCTCAACATTTATCAACAAAATGCATTTTAATATTGTGTGCAAATAACATGAACAATTTTATTTCTTATCAAATTTTATTTTGTGCATACTTGCGAGTATCCATGGATATTGGGTCTGAGATTACCTCAGGTATGAAAATTGATAATCCAAAGTTTATTTATTAATTTGGATTTGTATATTTTCAACATATATATTACATAAACAACATACGAGTACAAATATCGTAGGTAGAATAATCACATTTACGTGTACATAGAGGGTCAACCAAAACTGAGAGTGCCAATGACGGACATTTTCAATGTTCGAGGAGGAGATTCAGTGGTTCCGGAATTGGGATGTGCCCCATTATTCCTATTTTTCGGATGTTTTAGGCCTGAAATGTGAAAAAGTAAAAATGTATTCCGAAATTGTTGAAATTACGTCAAAAGCGTTGTCAAACGAATATTTCTCAGGAAATGCCTAATGAAGTCAACAACGATTCAGAATTGCTGAAACAGGTCATACTAACTGTTGAAGAAACATGGGTGAATGGATATGACCTCGAAACTAAAGTGAGTACTCCACTTACATGGAAGCTTGCTAAACACCCAAGTCCAAAAGAAAGGTTCTGCTCACTGTTTTCGTAGATTTCAAGACATAGTGTACATTGAGATCGTGCCACCATGACGTAGAGTGAATGTGTGAAGCACTCCGAAGAAAACTCCCGGATTTGTGGCGAAACAATTCATGACAGCTGCATTACGATAATACACCTGCTCATATTTCACTTCTTGTTCGTCAATTTTTAGCCCAAAACAACACTGTTATTTTGCCTCAGTCTCCGTATTCGCCGGACATGACGCCTTGTGATTTCGTCGTATCCCCAAAGCTTAAGAAATCCTTGAAAGAAAGAGTTTTGCCAACACTGAAGAAATAAAAGCAGAATCTCTGAAGAATGTAAAAGCCCTTTAATATTTATTTTTTAAATAGCATACATAGATCAGTAATTTTAATGCACTATACAAATGCTGTGGAGGATTACTTTCTGATTTTCCTAAAAATAAACTATATACTTATTTGGGCGAGGAAATCTCTTGCAGACACCTCAAAAACAATCTATTTCGGAAAATTTGACTAGGAATGCGTGGTATGGATATCTATTCTTAATTCTGGTTCTGTGAGGAGTTTTCCGGGGACTAAAGTTGGCTAGTTGAGTAATTTGAGGTATGGAGTGATAGAACTGGGTGGAGAGATACGTTATATGGTGTTGAATGGAGGCCATTTGGAATTCTTTGTGGAGCTGTGGGTTTGTGACAAACCAAGGAGCATTTGTGATAGCTCAAAGAAACTGATTCTGGTCTATTTGAAGCTTGTTAAGGTTTGTTTTTGCTGCGGAGATCCATACTGGATAGGCGTTTAGGAGGAGTGGTCTAATGGTTTTGTAGATGGTTATGGCTGTTGGGAATGGGAGGTGGGATGATCGATTAATGATGGGTTTTACTTGATGTAGATTATTTTTTGCATATATTTTCTATTGATGTGTTGGCTTCAGTTCACTTTAGTGTCTATATTAATCCCTTGATATTTTACAGTACTATTTGGGGTAGCCAGTTAATGGATTCATTATTTATTGTGAGCGGTGCTGGAGGTGTATAGGGTCTTAAAAGAGAATATTTTGATAGATGTTTTTGTGGGATTAAGTTTGATTTTTAAATATGCAGCCGAACTGTCTATAAGATTGAGGTACAATTCAAGAGAGTTTCTGATATGTACTAGCGAGTTTCCGCGAATTGGAACGTTTGAATGTTGCCTAATTTTGGAAGGTCAGAAACGTATAGATTAAAAAGTGTAGGGGATAGTGGTGAACCCTGTGGCAAGCCTGCACTTATTAGTCTCGGATTTGAATGATGACTGTTTACGGAGACTGAAAAGTTCTATTGTTAAGGTAGGCGGATATTATTTGAGTGAGATAATGTGGGGTACCTACATTTGTTAGTTTGTAGATCAATGCTTTATGCCATACTCTATCATAGCCCCGGGTGATGTCGATAAAAATCGCGACCGTGTGCTTTTTATTTTGAAACCCTTTGTGGATGTATTCCGACAATTGCAAAAGTTGATGGTTGGTAGAAAGTTTTTCGGTGAAGCCAAATTGTTGTTTTGGAATTGCATTAGTCTGAATCAGAAATTCTTTTAAACGTGTGAGGATAGCTTTCTCGAATATTTTGACAATGGTAGGGGTTAAACTGATATGACGGTAACTTTCGACTAATGAGGAATTCTTATTTGTTTTGGGAATCGGTATGATGACAGCATGCTTCCATATTATGGGAAAATATCCGATTCTGAGACACGAATTATATATATATATATATATATATATATATATATATATATATATATATATATATATATATATTGTGGCGTTATGGGATTGTGCGACCCCATAACACCACCATCTCGTATGTATGAACACCCACAGGCAGCGAGGATAGCAGGCGCAAAGCAAAGGTTCGTAAACGCGCAGCCTGGTATCCGTTGCCCGTACTAAACAAAGGCGAACTAGCGAGCAACGTTTTCCTTGTGAAGGGTTGAGAGAGGGGAAGCAGCCCCACCACTGAGAATTATATGTATATATATATATATATATTATATAATTATAAATTATAATATATAATATAATATATAAATTATATAATATATATATATATATATATATATATATATATATATATATATTTGTGATGAAGGCCAGAACAGAGGGAGGAAAGTGTTTGACTATTATATTACTTATGTTGGCGTACCCAGGGGATTTTTTATTTGGCAGTTTAGTTATGGTTTTTTATTTCTTTGGGTGATATTAACTTAGTTCTTGGGTGTGGTCCGTAAGTAGGAGTATATGATGCATTACTGATTACTTGGTGAGATGGATGGTATTGCTTGGTGTTGGTGGTAAAGGTGGACGAAAAATAATTGGCGGAATTTTCTGCCTTTTGAAAGGGAATACATGCTTTTGTTGTTGCTGCTTTAATTGGAGGAATTATGATTTTTTCCTGAGTATCTTTTTTGTGATTTGTCAAATTGTGTTGTTTTGTGTATTGAGAGACTGAATAAGTTCATAAAATTCATTATTTTTATGATTCCTTAATTTTTTGTTTAGGATATTTCTGAGAATATTTAGTTGGTGTTTGACGCTATTACTTTTTGAGAGGGCCAACATTCTTCTCGTTGGGTAAAAGCCTCACCGAAAACTGCGTTTCAAAAGTTCTTCGAGGACTGGAAAAACATTTGCACAATGTTTTTCCAGTCCTCGAAAGTTCGAGGGGACTATTTTGAAGAAGACAAAATCAGTTTTGATGATTTTATTTAGAAAAATAATTTTACACGTATTCATCGTAAGTCAAGATTTGATGCAAAAGAAGGCTTAAGATTATGCGAGTCCCGATTAGCAGAGGCAGTTATCAGGAAAAGCCACAGAATAATTTATTGCAAAACGGCCGATGGCGTTAGTGATTTTAGGAATATTGGGGAATTTCCCAATTCTTTAAAATATGTTATAAAAACGTATGGAAACTTTTCTTGGGAAAAGCAAGCGTTTCTATTCTGACAACATAGATTTATAAAATCAAAATCGACTAGAACCGTCGGGTTTTCCTTAGTTAAAATTATTTCATAAATGGATCAAAATATAGGGCCTATTAGAATAATATTAGATCTGCTTCTGAAAGTATTTGGTGTAATTAATCAAAGCATTGTGGTATCAAAATTCCCTTCATATGGAATGTGTGGCATTGTCCTAGATTGGATGTGTTCAATACCTTCAACGTTTATCTCGAAGAGTAGTAATGACGAACTGGCATGAAAGAACGTTTACTCATATTTTTAAGCCATTGCCAATTAAGCATGGAGTCCGGCATGGATCAATCTTTAGTTCTGACATGTTTTTTTCTATATGTAAAATCAGAATTCTTGTTCTTTAGAATAGGATAAAAAGTACTTTTTGTTGATGATTCTAATAATGTTGAATATTCTTTGCAAAAAAGAACCAATATAAGATGTTTCAAATTGGTTTTGTAATAACAAATTAATAGAAAGCTAAATACAAATGTGCTCAATGCATTTCAAATATACAATTGCACGCCACATTGAATATGAACATTATATAATTACACATTATTGACTTAACACCATTTGAAGTATCTCAATTCAGTCAAATCTAAAGTGGCACACTCGTTAGTGATTTGAAAACTAAATGGTTTTACTATTTTTCATGGTAGAAAAATTAAATAACTAAGTTGACTGATAGAAGATATTATGCGGAGTCCCGGTGGTTCATTTCAAAACCATGTAGTTTTCAAAGCTCTCGAATAATACAACCCTCTAAAAAGAAAAAAAATACACCGAAGAAAATTTATTTCGCACTACTCTACTAGACACATTTCACGGAAATATGAAACACTAGAAAGTATTTATTTACATAAAAAATCCCAAATCATTTCCACCCATCCATGTACATTAGTACCACTCACCTTTCTTCTGCTAAAGCAGTAAGGCCGAGAAGTAATATTGGCACCACAGTAATATCCAAGTACTGTCCGTTAGGCAGCGAAAGCAAGTCCAATCTAGTCATGTGCTGTTTCCAGTCCTCATCACTCGGGACTTGTAATAATTCATCAGCAACAATTTTCTGCAATAAGTTATAAATATATTATTCTCCGAAAAACCTTTTGTCTCAAAAACGTAATATAGTGTAAGAAAAAATGATGAATATCTCTTTAAAATCAGATTGAACTAGTGATGTTACAAATCGGCGTAGACTTTCTTGTACTAGTTAGTTTCCTACTCTATTTAGTCCGGCTAGTTTTCTGTTTTCTTCTCTCTTCTAGGCTGCTACCTATCGGCGCCTAAAACACATTTTCTCAGTTTTTTGGAACCCTAATAGAAGAAATGAAATAGGGCATTCAGACTCTATAAATGTCAATAGCGTAAAGTTGAATCTGTCGCCTGCTTCTACGAGAGAACTCTTGAACCAAATTCGAACTCTGTGTCATTTAAAAAGCTCTTTTGGAGTTCTTTGAGCTTCGGAACTTCAAGTTATTCTTTACTTTCAAACTACGTCTTCGAAAAAATGCAGAATAATAAAAATGATTGAGATATGATAGAGATTATGTTGATACCAGTGTGTTTTATCTCTCCAACTAACGCGTTGCAACGCTACCAGGCTACGGTGCTCCGACAATTAAGCCAGCTGTTAACTCAAACTGTAAAGCATTTGATACATTACATTACACGAAATGATCTTTTAGCACCGCTGAAAAGGTAAGTCATAAAACTTTATCCATTTCATTTATTCTTGAAATTTTGGCAGCACAATATCACTTTTAGATTAAATTAAGTTTTTGGTGCTTGTAAATGAGGGTTTTGAGATGAACTTCAGTTAATAGTAAGGGCAACAGGGCTCCCGACCTGGTCATTCACAAAATAGTGAAGTGTCTATTGTGGTTCAAAAGCTAATGATATTACTTGGTTTTCATACTAAATTCAGTAAAAACTAGTTATTCTATGACATTACTTACTTTCTAGCCTCATTAACTGTTACGTAAAATTATAATACACCAATTTCTGTTAACAAGTTCCGGTAACACATTTCGGTCATAACTTTTCAGTCAAAACTAATTACCAATCATAGCGCATTACGCGCGAAAACTTGAGCTAATATAGCAACACAAATTCGACAATACAAAACACCATTCCTTTCACCCCAAAACAGAAAAATCTTCTAGCAAAACAAGGTGAGACATTAAAATTTGCAATTATTTTTTTTAACTTTTGTTATTTTCGAAAATTTAAAGAGTTTAGCAAAAATACGACCTGCATCACTTTCTTTCCGTTCGGTCTTACATACGAAAAAACAACGTAAAGAAAAAATGAAGTACTTTGAATAATGGATTGGATAATTGTTTAAAAATTGCCTGCGTTCCACGCAGAATTACGCAAAATTATTCATATGTTTGAAAAATTGTACATGATCTTATTTATGTCTTCGTCTTTGAAGAAAAGCCTCCTCTATTGTAATTGCAGGAAAATGCCTAAATAATTTTGAACTTTCCGAAAAATAAGGAATTTCAACGAATATGAGACCCACGCTTTTTTTTATTACTTTACGCTATGCGAGGACAAAATTTAATCAACAAGTTCGGAACCATTTTGAGAAAATTTCGGAAATGCTGAGGTTTCATGTATAGTACTCCCCAAAATCAAAATATCCGTTCCAAACTCGCAAAGTCTTAAGTTCGTTCAGATCGACCGAGGAATATGAATTTTTGAAAAAATGTTCTGAACGATGTAGGTTCTAGCTTTAACCACATACGGACGGACGGACTAACAGACAGACATACAGACGGTTTGTAAATATAATTTCGGTGTCAAGGATGGATATTGCATGAAATATGGATCCTGACTACCCAACGCTTTGGAAGTAATTTACTACCCTATTAAAAATATTATCATTCACATATGTCCCACTACTGACCACACAACACATTTCTCTTTCCGAGGCCCAGTTGTATTCTATCCTGGACAGATCAAAGGGTGGAATTATGGGGATTAGCCTTTCGGCCCCTTTTGGAACCATCCCAGCATTCGCCTTGTGACCGAGGGAAACCACGAAACCGCGCTACGCACTTCGCTCAGTTAGCCACTGTTTCGTAACCGGGCCCGTGTTTTTCTGTCAAAAAATCGCTGTTTTGAGCGGCATTATAAAACATTCTCTATACTACTTGAGCAGTACGACGGAGGAAGTAAAATGATATTCTGTTATGAAGAGTAGTTTTCTTGCATTTCAATGTTTCACATTTCAGATGAAATGGGTTCTGTCACCTATTTGGTTTTCAGTGTATTTGAATGTAATTGTATAATTAATTTCAGTTATAATTGAGAGCAGTTTTTTCAAATATCTAAACGCACTTATTGAACAAATGTATTAGTTATATCGGAGTCACCTGCCAGCCAGGCGGGGCAGCTACTTCCCTGCAGAGAAGAGGGGTAGCTGACTACAACAGAAGATGGAAAGCGTCGAGGGAGGAGGGAGAGAAGTTGAAACCGCAATATAAGCAGCGAAGGGAGGGCGCTCGCCCCCTTTAGTATTTTTACGCTTATACTGCATTGTCCACTTCTGCTTTTTTTTACCTTGCTATTGAATTCCGGTTATTCTCCAGGTTTAGTGGTCGAGGGTGCTATTGTTTTTGTGAGCTGTGATTTTGGACAAGCGGACGACCAAATTACGAAGGTCAGTCAAACAATAATGCCGTCCTATTTTTTATACTTAAATAAAATTAGTTAATATATAATTGTCACCATTCCCGTCACCTTGTTGAACACAATTGCGCTCGGAGAATATATTCCGCAGACGAAAATAAATCCAAATTGTGACCATGTTACTGAGTAACATGGAGCATTACCCTTTCTGCATTCAGGAATTCAACCACACATCGCGTCTCATGCGAACATCGATGTCGGCTATTTTTTAAACAACTACTGTGCCTCCAAATGTTGACTCAGAAAGTTACTATTGCTGTGGATTGTAAAAAGAAGGTTTGAGGAATAGTGCGAAATTCAAATTTTTCACTTAACTAATTTTAATAATTAAATTTCTTCAAAGAATTGGTTGCCCCCGTTCGGGATTTAAACCCGAGTGTTCTGGTTTACGCCCAGCTCCTCTGGACGTAAACTAGAAGGCCCGGCTTCAAATCCCGGTCGTGGCAACCAATTCTTTGAACAAATTTAATTATTAAAATTAGTTAAGTGAAAAATTTGAATTTCGCACTATTCCTCAAACCTTCTTTTTACAATCCACAGCAATAGTAACTTTCTGAGTCAACATTTGGAGGCACAGTAGTTGTTTAAAAAATAGCCGACATCGATGTTCGCATGAGACGCGATGTGTGGTTGAATTCCTGAATGCAGAAAGGGTAATGCTCCATTCTCATTCATGAAATACTGACAAATGTGAACGGTGATGCAACAGTGGATATGAGCACTGTTAGAGGATGGGTTCGTCGCCGCATCGAAGCTGAAGGGCAATCATCGTTGTCTGACGAAAAGCGAAGCGGCAGGTCGGTGACTGCAGTAAGGCCACCAACATACAGAAAGTCGATGACATATTCGTGATGACCGTCGGGTTACTGCAGATGAATTGTGGCGCATTATCTGCATCCGTGAAATCACCGTGAATGATGTCCCCCAGCACCCCCTACAGCTTCGTTACAGCAACGAACCCATCTTCTAAGAATAGATCATCCCCTGATGCATCACCGTTCACATTTTTCAGTCTTTCATGAATGAGAATGGGGATTTCACTTTCTGCATTCAAGGATTCAATCACACAACAGTCTCATACCAACATCGATGTCAGCCATTTTTTTAACGACTGCTGTGTTGCCACACGTCAACGCAGGAATTTACTACTACAGCAGATTGTAGAAGGTTTGAGGAATACAGAAAAATTCAAATTTTTCGCTTAACTTCTTTTATGTAAGTGGAAAAATAGGAGTAGAGAGAAATAATGAAAAAACTTTATATCAATTAAAGCACTTGTAAACTTATCAAGTAAAGCAAAGAAATTCAATAATGTATACAAATCAAACATAATGTAAATATTAACAAAGTGAGAGAGATGTAAAATAATACACTTTTGTAATTTTTGAGAAAACAAAAGAATAGAGAAAATGGTATTTGTGTCATTTTAGAAAGTAAATGGAGTACTATCCCTATCAAATGTTTTAAATAAAAAAATTGAAGCCGTTTGTGAGAAATTTTTATTTTCAATATTTTTAATATTAAACATATTTCACTCAATATTTCGAGTAAACTATTAAAATTTTCAAAAAAAAGTACTTGGCCTTAATGAAAAAACTACTTTGAGGAGCACTATTTTAAAGGAAAATTCTCTATATTCAATTTTGTAGTTGTAGGATGACGCCGAAAAAATTCCAATATTTTGCAGTTTTCGTGTACTTGTAAGGCCATATCGACAGGAATTTATTCGGTTTGAAAAAAACCTACGCATAGTTTAGGTGCTAGTGTTGTTCACTGACGACAGACGGACGGACGAACGAACGAACGTTTTGAAAAAAATTACAATTTTTCGGTGTCAGGGGATGCCAAAACGTGTATTTCCGTTGAAGTATCGAAATCAACTTTCCACAGCATTACATAACTTTCTCTATACTACGCATATTACTACGTGTATTTCTCCGTATACGAGAAACATAAAGCTATATTGAAATTTCACTAAAGTAGTCAGCATAATTAATAACATCACATTCCATTACCCGAAAATAAATATTTCTTTTGCAGATTGTTCAGCTGGTAACTTCATTCCAGTACAAATATATTAATAGTATCGCAACATTACAATATAATAACATGAAATGTGAGAAAGTCGCCTTTCTTACTTTTGCTTCGTAAGAGAATAATTCACATCCAATTGCCACAGAAAGAGCTTCGTCAGAAGGGTCTGAAACAAAAAAAAAAAACAATTTATGAATTTGGCAGAATAGGAAGAAAAACGTTAGTAGAAAGTTCTGTGAATAGTCCTTTTTTCTCCTGGGTTTTATAATGAGTCATTATAGAAGTCGTTTGGTTAAACTAATTTCATCCAACATTTAAAAGATTACTAGCTGGAACCATTCGAACACCTTGCACTATGTAAATCATTGTTTTAAAAGTGAAAAGGATCCCAACTTTGAACAGAGCATCAAAACACTGTAGGTCCGTCATGACGGGTCTGCTGAAGCATCAATTTAATTTTACGTTTCACGTTTACAAACACGAATAGTTCAACGTACTATTAAATTACTGATCATTCAAATTACTAAATTCTAAAATCCTGCTTTTCTGACTTCATGATAACTGCACAATGATTGCTTCCGCTTGCGAATCATTCGCCCGTTTTCTTTACACAGAGAAAGATTACGTGTCCTATTCTCTCTGCCTAGGTCCATCACAACCTTTTCGCACCGCTGCCGAGACAGGAGTCGTTACAAGTGCCCTCTGGTCATCTCTCCTACCTTCTCCTCGCTGACGTCATAGCTCCCTCCCCTCGTCCACCGTCTAGAACGCACCCTTCTTTGCATGGCAATTCAAACGTGTACACACCTACATTACTCTCTGAATTACAGTAATATACTTACCAAGTTTTATGCGAGTTTTTTTTGTAAACCTTCAAAAACCGTCAAAACTCGTATTTCGAAAAAAAGTCTTATAGTATTGCGAATGGAGGGGCTACTAATGAAAAAGCATTTAAACTAGTGGCGCTACAGAATGGCACAGACTTTCCAATATTATTTTTCTATTTTCTTTGGTCTTGGTTATCTATTCGAACTTGCCACATATTCTTGCCTGCTGCCATCTATCGCCGTCCAAAGTACATTTTTTTGACATTTTCTTAATTTTTCGGTTTCCTAATGATAGAGAGGAAATATTTTAAGAGCAAATCGATTTTCCACAGCATTATATAACTTTCCCTATACTGCGAACATTACTCCGTTTGTAAATACGTATGCAGGAAAGTAAAAAGGGAAGCTCTTGTTCGCACTGCGGCGAACTCTTCCAAAGCTTTAGGCATTAGGAGAAATTTCCTGCGTAATTTTCCTGGCCAACTCTTCGACAAAGAGAAGCACGTAATTCAATATCCACCGATTTGTTTCGAGGCTTTTCCTTGAATCTGGCATTTTTAGAATACAGAAATCGTTTCAAGTAAAATTGTTTTACAATAGAAATATTGTATACCGCTTTCAAAAATTGCCGAACCTGAAGTAGCTTGACTAATTGATCTATTGACTAATTTTTGTTCACGAAAACAATTTATCAATATTTTTAATTAAAAGTTAAAAAAATATTGAAACTCAATTGCAGGTACATTAGTTTCTTTGTTCGTACTGTATTAAATTTTACAAATTTCCAGCCTTGAACTATCATCCGATAAGGGTGCATCATTTGATTGAGACTTCTACGCAATATTTCCGCAGCCTCATCTAGACGGGAACAGCTATGCTGTTATATCTATGTATATTAATAAAAATAATTTTAAAAAGTGATTAAAGAATGTCGTAAAATAGTTTATTTAATAGTCTATGTACATTATAAAGAGAATTCAAATAAATATTCGCAGTTGCACTGTGTTAAAATAGTACTGAAATTATCTCGTTTCAAATGTGATATTAAACGGTGCAATTCGATTTTTATATCACAATTACAGACCCCAAAAATCTGTAATACATACTAACAATTCCACAAATGTCGCATCAAAAACAAAAATTAACTCTTAATGGGTATAAAAACATCGACTAAAGTAGTTTATTTTCCTTTAAAACATTGTATAGATGCGGAACAATAACACGATGTTTGTAAGCAAATGCCACAACTGATATAGTATGATAAATATCTGTCAACGTGATACTGAATTAAGGCTTATCAACAAATGAATCTAAGAATTGAGATGTAATTATTGTTTCGTCGCTTATTGACAGCTTTTCATACCTGGAATTGCAGACATTTTGGAAATTTTTAAACGGCCAAAACCAGGCGAGGTTCACAGTATTCCCTTCCTTGCAGGAATGAAAACAAATTAATTCTTTGCTTTCATCAGTCTAATGTTTCTGCCCCCAGTACATGCAACAATAAAAAATCAAACATTTTTGACATACAGTATATTCCATTCAACCAGTAACCCATGTACATTAGACTGATATTTCTGACATATGTAAAAATAAGCATGCATTTCAATACGCCCAGACTTTGGGTGTGGGTGTTATCGTGTCGGTTACTGGCGAAATACCATGCACTGATAAGTATACAGACTCGCAAACAAGGAATAGAAGTCTGTTATAATCCTGACTAAATTTCAATGGCCCTGAATTTAAATGGATTGTGGCTGCCTTGAGATTCTAAATATACCAAAACGAACATGCATTCATAAGAACATTTACGTGTCTACCTGTCCGTGTCTATTTGGGTGTCTGTATTTTTGTGTCAAGGATAGGTGGGGAAATTTTCATAAGACATTTGTAATCGAGTAACCTGTTTGCGTGTTAGTCACGGATAAAACTTTTCGTCTCCCCCATTCGGGGCGAAGAAAGTGTCAATTGACGTGTCTCGGATTATCGGTGTTGTTTTCCCCAGTTCCTTCTAGATCATTCTTAGATAATTCCCCAAAAAACTATTAAGCACCTAAAACTGTTTTCTACGTAAATAGCGCTGACTACTTAAATAAATTTGACGCTTATGTTGGATATTTATTTGTGTAAGTATTGTAAATTAGTAGTACTACTGAATGGCACAAACTTTTTCGCATAAGTTTGTGTCCTATTATTTTGAGTCGGGACTAAATTTTCGATTCTGCCTCACCTCCTGCCCAGCTGCCATCGACCGTGGCCTGAAAGACCTACCAGGGCCTCCAGCGGTATCAGCCACTCTCCTGGGGATAATTCTCTGTGAAGAGTCTCTCAAGCTCCCCAAGCACGTCAAGAAAGTCCATAGCCACATCTCGATCCTATATCATTACATGAATGCCCACGTAGTCCACGGCTCCTTATCGGTGCTTGTTTTACTACTCCTAGGAGTAAGGATCCAGTTACTCAATTATACATACTGACTGCACGCATATCTCGCTGCCGAGATATTAGAGTATTTGTGATACACGAACGATTGTGAATGAACCTTAAATTCACGTTCTTCTGTGCGTTTTAAGTTGTATTACCCGCATAATACGCAATATTTATGCGGGTTTCGAACCCACATAAATATTGTGCACGTACTTGGGCTACCTGCCGTAAGTCTCTGTCACACGAGGCCGACACTCTTGACCATACACTTTCTTGGGTAAGTATAAAGATATGTAATGCTGAGAAAAATCGATTTCGAGGTTTTAACGTAAATATAGGTTCTGGTGTCCCCTGATTCCAAAAAAGTGTTTTTAAACGATTGTCAATTAATCTGTTTATAGGTCCAAGTGCCCGTGTAGCAGAGTGGAGGGGAACCTCATTCTTCTGCCCGTACGCAGTTCCCTTCTGCAGATTTTGCCCTGGTCACAGTAACCACGACCATAAACGTTGGCAACAGTGCCTAGGACACGGCGTCTCCCGTTCGGCCAAGAAATTAAATTCTTATGAAGTTCAAAGTCTTAACTTCAGGCTAATTTAAATTTATAGAGTACCACTTCAAAAATTGCCTATCCTTTTCATCACTCCAGCCATTATTTGTGGTGTGACTAGCTCGGCTCTACGTGAAATTCACCTCAAAACTGTTCCCAATTATTTTTTTACCCACCAAATCCATCTCTATACTCTAGGTTGCTTGATACTCACTGACTACGAAAGGCACGTCCTTTAAGGCCGCGCCAGGCCGGGCGGTTATAATCATTCCTTAAAAGACGAAACCCATTTCCACTGCCCGGCACGACATGGCGCAGTCCAGCGTCATTCGGCTTGACTTATAAGGTATTACGTCACTTATTCTAGTAGCGATGGAGAGGAACTCATGATAAATTGATTCAAAGAGGAACTGATGATAACAAGGAAACGCTGTAATCGGCGGTAAGACAAATTCTGTGAAAAATATTAGTTCGAAATCATCAGAATCTTTTCCAAAATCAATTCAATTAATTTGATCTGGCCCATCTTCAAATTCTACAATTTTTAAAGGATTAAAAATATATTAAGGGGTACTACTTTATTAGAAGCATGTACCACATTTTTAACATTTTCTTAATTTTTTCTTGTTCGAATATTTACAGGTTAGATCACTTAAAAAGTCCGATTTTTTTAAAACCGCTGAATTTTCGAAAATAGCAAATGTTTAACTTGTACGTTAAGTGCGATAGAATGAATAGTTTGAGGATTAGCTCATGAAAATTTTACCCTGCTTTTATGCTAGGACAACATTAAAACCTGCTCGGGTATATCATTTATTTTGTGCCTGTGTATTATAAATTTCTTCGTCTAAATACTGGAATTAACGTCACGTACTAGCTTAGAAGTGATACCCGATAACAAGCGCTCGCTTTTTCAGTCTTTACTTCCTGAACACCCCGTCAACACCTTCCAAGGCCACTAGCCAAGCTGTTCTGGCCATCCGCTTCCACCGGATTTAATTCTCTGGGAAGCCTTCCGGACGGGCCTTCCGCTGTCGGGTGGAGCCGAGCCTTTGCAAAAGGTGGCATGTCATTGAAACATTTTGGCCAGTGCTGCAGTGCCGTACCGGGCAGTCCAAATGCGTTCCATGCGTTATAATATAGATAATTTTATAGCAGGAGCGCCAATCGCTCCTGCTCTCTGTGCAATTTTGAGCAGAACGTCGCTGCCGCGCACACGCCCGAGCAATTCGGAACTTGCGATCTGCGGAGCCAGATGTATTAAATAATTAATATGTTGGATTCCGAGAATGCAGTGTTGGAACGATAAAAATACCAAAGCGGCCTCTCCGTAATAATGCTAGGTGGTCCCGAAGAACCGTGACGTGAGGTCTGACAATAAAGAAAATTTTGAAATGGAAAATAACTTAAATTTGGCACTAAATAAATTAAATTGTTCTGTCATTGTAATAAATTAGTCAAATCTGTCGTAAACGGAACCTGGTAATTACGGGCAACTGGCATCAACAGAAAAATGTCGGTCCCATACATTTGCTATATAAAATGCATGAAATTTTATCCGCTGTTGACGAAACCCGCTGAAAGCGGAAACGGACAGTTTTCAGTTCATTCCGAAGTGGCAACACGGCAGTAGCGGAAAGGGAGACTCAAACGAAGGAATCACCTGCCAAGTGCTTTCAACACGCAGCGCAACCTGCTAGTTGTCTAATTCCCAGAGGGGAATTTATTTGTTGTTTCTCATTCTCTCTCAGCCTTGGAGGTTTGTATGAAAAGTGTCAGTTTCCTCTGAATATCGGTTGAGCTGCTTAAGTCTTTAGGTAAGTACATATCAAGTCTTTGGTGTAGAGCTCCGTGAACAATGAGTTCGGGGAAGAGGAAACTCTTGACATTGCAACAACTTGTGAAAGGGTAAAAGTGCAAAGGAAGAATAACAGTTCACGCAATTTGTGAAAATTTGGAATAAAGACAAGTGTATACGATATTTTAAGAGAATGAATCTAATACGGACATATGGTTGCAACGAAGTACTTCACAAGGGCTGCTATAAATAGGAACGAAAGAGTTAACGACCTCACCTGGGAATAGTTCGTCGCAACACGGGCGAAGAACGTGACAATTTCAGGGACCATTTTTCAAGACAAAGGTATTTAAATCGTTCGTAAGTTAGACAGTGATTTTAAGACCTCAAACGGATGGTTCGAATCGTTCAAGAAGAAGCATCTTGCAAGACTGTATGTGCAAAGGACAGCGGTCACAATGTAGCAGGTGAGTGGCTGAAAATAATTCCGGAAATAATATCTGGGTACGAGATAGACGTTTTAAACTGCATCAAAAAAAGTACCGTTGGAGTATACCAACCATGATACTGTATCAAGGAAACGTGTTACAGTATCATGGATCTGGTATACTCAAACGGTTCTTTTTTTATGCGGCAAAATCTTGCTGTTTTTTTTAAATTTTTTCTTAGAAAGGTTCCTACAAAAACTCTGAGTGTAATGCGAAATGCGTGCCGATGGAAAATTAAGTAAAGAACAGCTGACTGCAGGCTAATACTTTGTTGCATCGCAAAAGGACAATTTTAACGACCACTGGCCAATAGAAAGGCATAGAAACGACGTTGCTTCAAAAATTTGTATATCCGTGACCTTTCAGTTCAATGGAAAGCTAACAATAAAGCGCGGATGACAGCGGCTATTAAGGAAGAATGACTACGGGAATTTGATACCAAATGGGAAACGAAAACAGGAAAGTTCTGTTATTTCTCGACAACGCAATTTGTCATCCGCATCTTTCCCTTCCAAAATGTCACGTAGGGCTGGTTACCTGAGAATACCACCTCTTTGACTCAAACCCTCGACCGAAGCATAATTTAGGTCTTTAAATTGCAGTACAGATACTTGCTTATGCAATCCTTACTTGCCCACATAGACGAATGTGATTCCGTGACAGTTGACAAAATCTATCACTGTTTTAACGATGTGCATTCGATATCAAAATCATGCAAAAAATTACGCCTATCGACGGCCATAAATTGCTTCTGTAAAGCAAGATTCTGTCTGCAGGATGGAACCAGTTCAGAAGACAGCGTAACTGAGACCGGTTTTTTTAAGGCATGTTAAATGAAGTGAACTTGAGGAAACTAACCGCAGAAGAAATTGTCAATTGTACGAAGGTTGCCTTTTATGTTTCGGGATTTGGCAACCCTGGTGTTGCAATCTAGCAACTGACAGCTCTATCGTAAAGTTGGATGTTTTGAGGTTATACGTACTCAAAACGTTTTTACATACGAGCGCTATTTTTGTTTTATAAGTAACTTAAAAGATTCATCTTGGCCCAAAAATGGAATTAAATCGTGAACATTTTCGTGCGATTATTTTTTACAACTTTCGACGTGGATTAACTCAGCAACAGTGCATGTATGAACTTAATTCAATTTTTTATTTGGCGATGAAGCTCCATCAAGGACCAGTGTTTATCGATGGTATGGTGAATTAAATCGTGGTCGTAGTTCACTCCAAAACGAATTTCGCGAAGGTCGTCCAAAATCAGTTGTTGTTCCGAAAACTACTGATGCTGTGCGTGAACTGATATTGCAAGATCGTCATGTAACCTATCGTGAGATTGAGATAACCTTAGGCATTAGTGGGACCAGCATACATTCAATATTGCATGAACATTTGACTGTCAAAAAATTTGTTCGCATTGCATCCCACACAATTTGTCAATCGCTCAAAAAAAGGCTCGTGACGATTGGTCGAAAGAAATGCTCAAAAAATACGATCGCGGTGCTTCGAAACACGTCTATGACATCGTGACAGGTGATGAATCGTGGATTTACGCGTATGAGCCCGAAAGTAAACAGCAGTCGACTGTATGGGTGTTTCAAGATGAGCAAAATCCAACAAAAGTTGTTTGCGCACGAAGCACTTCCAAACAGATGGTCGCCTGTTTTTTCGGAAAAACTGGACATGTCGCAACCTATCACTATAACCACGCAGAACAGTCAATTCTGAGTGGTACACAACGATTTGTTTGCCAGCTGTCTTCCAAGAAATCAGGAAAACCAACCGCCGAAGACAGATCACTCTTCACCACGACAATGCGAGCTCTCACACATCGGCTCAAACAACAGCATTTTTGAGCACCCAAAACATTGATTTGATGAGTCATCCGCCGTATAGTCCTGACTTGGCACCGAATGACTTCTTTTTATTCCCGTACGTAAAAAACAAACTGAGAGGTCAACGTTTTTCGACACCTGAAGAAGCGGTTGCTGCATTCAGAATGCGTGTTTTGGAGATACCTCAATCAGAGTGGCAAAAGTGCTTCGACAATTGGTTCAAACGCATGCAAAAGTGTATAGATCTTCATGGGGAATATTTTGAAAAACAATAAAGTGATTTTCGATGATTAATATTTGTTTTTGTTCTCTAATCCTGAAATATAAAAGGCAACCCTCGTAATGAGCATGTGCCAACAGAGAATGAATATTGCTTGGGATGCGCAGTTGAGTTCTGGAAGACAAAAGTTTGCGAGGAGGAAGAAGCGACGAAAATGAGAAAATCAAAACATATTTTTATGCACTTAAAGTACTTGAAGTACTTTTGCATCACAGAATAACAATGAAGTATTAAATAAACTAAATGAAATTTGTGCTGATATTGAAAAAGCATTAACAAAGAAAATAGCAAAAGCAACAATGACCGTTAATTCGTATGGGATACGCTTTTGCCAATAAGCATTGTTGATACTAGTAAGAAAATGGTAAACAAGAATAATTTTTTTCTGAAGGGGTACCTCAATAGAATTTTTTGCTTCGAGATCACATAATTTAAATTCGACCACAGTAAATGTAACAAATCCTAAGAGGAATGATCAATTCCGTTTTTTTGTTAGCATTATAGTGACCTGTCTTGTTTGTTAGATGGATTTAAAAGTGAACAAAAGTCTTATTGTCAAAACGTTTAATCCTCTTTATTTTTAGTGTAATTATAATTTTCCCTGGCACAAAGTATTACAAAAGACTTGGCACCGTGAAAATCACACTTCCACACACTCTTGAAGATTTTCTCACCGTCAGTGTTATAATTTATTAATTATAATCTAAATAATTGTATTTTTTTACGAATTATATGATGCAGAAATTTTGTTTTAACAAAAGCATTAATTAAAACTCTCCATATAAAAATGTTCCAAAAAACTTTTCATTAAAAAGAAAAAAAATCAAAAGAATTTCAAGTATTCAAAAGAAAGGAATTTACCACCCAACCATGTCATAATTTTATGAATGAAAGCCTAAATAATCGAATTCTTTACGATTTAATATACGATGCAGAACTCCATTTTACCAAAGCATGAATTATTTCTGCATTGTCCACACAAACATTATTCAAAAGGGAATGAGTGTCACACAGTAAAACCAATTTCACAGAGTTAGTACGGTGTTGAGCAATTTATCAATGCGTTTTCACATTACTCAGACAAGGAGTATCTTTTGAAGATTGGAATGACCACCTTCAAGCTCTTTTTACCTTTCCTTATATTAACACCAGAAATACAAATTTTAAATCCACTGTCTTGATGTTGATACCACCTTCTTCCAGAAGAAACACTTTTATGAGTAGAAACACTGCCAGACAATGCAAGTTAAGGGAGTTTTTGAGAATATCCAACTGCTTCTGCCTCTCAAATTACTTTTAAACTGACAATGCCTCAAAAGAACTGCTGGAAATTCGAATTTACCATTTCAAATTTTTTTCCAATTTACACAAAAAAGATGTTGAAAAATTGAACATGGCCTTACTTGATGTTTTTTTATGAACACATTTCATTAAGAAAAATAAACAGCTGTATCTTCATAATTGTAGGTGTAGGAAGACACCAAAACAATTTTGTTTTAAAAAAAATGGTTAAAACAAAATTAAAAATTGCCGATATTTCTTGCAAAATTTACAAAAAAAAAAAAAAAATACTCAAACTTTCAAAAAAATTGAACATGACCTTATTTCAAAATCAGAAAAAGAACGTTAAAAGAATGTTAAAGAACAGATTTTATTAAGGGAAAAACTCTATCTTAATATTTAAGTTGTTGGAAGACGACAAAAAAATTGAATTTTGGCAACTTTCAACCAACATGAGACCTGCGCCATTCTCTTAAATCTCCTTTAGACTAACAAAAAAATTTAATCAAAATCGATGGCGCCATTTTTTTGAAAATGCCCGAGGGTCTTCAAGTAAAGTACCCCCAAAATTAAAATATTGGTTTCAAATTCAAGGGGTTGTGACATCAGCTAGATAGATTGAGGAATTTTGGAGAAAATCAGCTGAATGGTTTAGCTCTTTAAAAGCTTCTATCATTGTTCGCAGATGGACGTTTTTATTATCTAGGCTATCCGAGATGAGCCGCGTCACTGACATGGTAGCTAACGTTTCGGCCAGAGTATTTTAGCAACAAACTCTGGCCACGGAATCAAGGACTAATAAAATATGGATTCTGGCTACACCATGTGTTAGAGGATTTCCCCCTAAATTTAGCAACTGTATCCACTATTTCGTTATCCACTTTTAGCAGATATATCCACTTTTTTGTTACCAGGGCCCTGTAATAAGAGTTTCCTGACGAAAATTCACCATTTTTTCCACACAGCATTACATAACTTTCTCTTCTTAAGAAGTTCCTTCTCAAGCACGAGAAAGTAAAATTATGCATGTGCTACATAAGTGATTTAATTAAAACATAATCAAAGAAAAAGAAAAGAAAAGAATCTTCCTTCTTTACAGAAAATTTTGGAAGTTTTTATTTAATTTATACATTCTACTTTATAAATTATTCTATTACAAAACAATTTTGTATTTCGTGACATGGAAACCACAAACTAATGTAAAGAAAGATTGTGGTCTGAAGTTACAAACCCTAATTTTTGCATTCATAAATTGTTTGATTTTTCAATATCAGTCTGATGTTTTCAGATTTACATTTTAAATGCTCCCACAGAGGCTTGTTCATAAGTATTGTTTTGTTTCACCTTTCTCATAAGACAACTAGAAATATGTAATATTTTTACACTCACAATAACTATATGTATACCAGAATTATTAAAATATGATGTTCATCTTTGGAATAAAATAAATATTAAAAATGTATGTTTAAGCAAGTTTTAAATCATTCTTATATTAACATTACAAAATGATAGAAAGATTAAAGGGCATATTACAAACCCATCAAAATCAAATATTTTGTGATTAATACTCAAAGAATAATATTAATACTAGGATGAATATTTTTTAAGAACACTAATAATTAATGCATTTTTATCTTTAATAGGATGAAAATACAATGAATTATATTTATATTATATATATTATTTATATTATAATTATATTATTAATATATTATTTAGTTAAACAGCATTCATATTATATTGATTCTTGAAAACATTTCAATTAATATACAAAGTTTTTGATATTCTTATCCCCATTTTTCTTTAAATTTTTCAAGAAGACATGTAAGTTTCTGAAGTTCTTCTGCAGAAAATGCCGAAGACAAGAACTTGGAAGCAATTTCTCTTCTCCTAAACGATCAGAACAAAAAAAAGGCAGTTAATATATTAACAGTATTATTAAAGTACAAGGAATACTAAAAACAGATTAAAAAGTAGATATTTAATATATATTAGAATGATAAATATATAATACAATGAAGTAAAAATGTAAAACACTGCAAGTAGGATATAATTTTCATTAGCAACCTAACTCATCAACATTCAGTAATATAAAAAGAAAATTTACCACAAATAAATTTTATTATGATGCATCTTCTATCTCTGAATAGTTTAGAAATATAAAATAAAAATTACTGAAACTGTCTGTAAATAAAATAATATTTTTACAACAATAGCTTGAAATGATTGCTTTTTGCATGACAAAAATGGAGGTTTTATTAATGTACATAAAAAATTCTACAAATGTATAAAAATACTTTTATTTATTTGTTTCATATCTACTCTTCTTGGTTATCAAAATAAAGTACCATCTGTGTGCAAAAGTATCTACTTTGTATGGTGTTTTGAACCATTTAACTTGGAAAAAGAAAATTGTTTACCCACACTGGCAAAAATCAATTTCATAAATCATACATTTCAATCTACACCAATGACTTATTTGCATAAATAGCTCAGAAAAGTGATAACAATGGCTTCCATGGCCAGTGTCAATAGATTCTTGACTGTCCAAGAGATGCTGCATTCTAGGCAGAATTGTGTTTCACTCTCAAGAACTTTGCAGTGTGATGACTGAAATATTGATAACTGAACCAAGGATGTTACCTGTACAGCCAAGAATCTATTAACTCAGTAATATCTGAAAGAGTGCTTGAAAAATTATAAATTTTATATTAAAAGCTAATAAAAACTTACATATTTATTTGAATAGCTCTTCTTGATGCAAGATCTCTTGTTATTAGTTTATCTGAACTCATTGCTTCAAGAAACTGAAACAAATATGAAGACCATGAATGTAAATTGTTTGATGTTCCTGCATGCAGGAAATTTAAGGTTTTTTCCAAAATATATCCTGATAACTCAAAGCAAAAATAATTTCTTTTTTTGTCTGTTCAAATTTTTCACTGTTGTTTTAGATCAATAAGTTTGTAATAAAATTTAGTACATCATTTATTGTTTGTTATAAAAAACATATTATTGTCTTCCTTCCTCCCAATCTCATCTAAAAAAGGCATGGAAATACATTGCAATAAAATGAACAATAATACTATTTCTGTAAATACTAAATGTAGGGTTTTCTGTACTGGATAATTGACCAATTTTAAAAATATATTGGACTAAAACTAAATGTATGTATGTATGTATGTACTCAGTAGAAATGATATAAATCAAATATCATTAATTATCATCCAAGTGATTTGTGTCCTATACTAATGAGAAGATAATTTATTTAATGATTTTGATTGAAAATCAACAAATTCAATTTATGATATGATGAAATGAACATTGTATTTGGGGATCAAAAATCATTTTTATCATCATACTTTATTTGAAAAAAAAATTTGCAACTCTGAGAATTTTTAAAATTGTCTTTATTTCAAGCAAAAATTACTCGTATTTTCAAAAAATTGTTCTTGATCTAATTTAAAGATGTATGTGAAGAAAAAATTATATCTTCATGTGTCAACACCCAAAAAACTTTTAACTTTTGAAATTTTCAAAAACTCATGAGTTCACTGAAAATGTGACCTGCAACATTTTCAAGCACCTTTAGTTCCAACCAAAGAAAAAATTAATTAAAATGAATTATAAAAAATTAAATTAAATGAATTATAAAAAAATAATTTAAAAAATTGAAGACATTTTTTAGAACATTTTGAAAATGTCAAAGCTAGTATCCTCAAAAATCAAAATATCCGTTTAAATTCATAGGGACCTGAGTTGAGTCAGATCAAGGAATATCAGTTTTGGAGAAATTCGTCTGAACAGTTTAGGCCACAGGCCACACTAATGTTGACCACAGTTTGACAAGCACATATTTTCATGTCAATCAATTTTCCATTATCAAGAACCCAAACAGGTGAAATCTTACCACACAACGCATTAGAGAAAATAATTTATTATATAAGAACAATATTTATCAACTTTTTTGATATCAGGGACTCACAAAATGGTGTTTTATGCCACAAAATCATTGTTTTTGCCTTTGAAAAAATTGCACTGCTTTCTCTATACTGTGTACGTATGTAGTATGCAAGAAAGTATAAAGTGCAGTCAAAATAAAGGCTGTACAGCATTGATTCTCACATCTCTGAAGTCTTGGGCACAATTTCTTTGTCACACAAACCGTTATTAAATATGTTATTGTTTTTAAAAATAATCCTTCAAAGGAGATAAATTGTAAAAAATTATATCTTTTGAAATAAAATTGATTTTCAAAAATATTTGAAATATACTTTTATATACCTCTGAATTGGAAAATAAGAGAGTTATTATTGATTTGCATTACTGCAAATCATATTGTCTAAGGCAATTAAAACCAAGGTCTTAAGGTTCAACAATAATGTTAAAACCCTTTTCATGATGTACATCTTCACTGCATACAGAATAGATTCTAATAACTTGCAGCATGGGGATATTTTAATATTGGCTTTGAGATTATTTCCCGAAAAAAATTGATTTCCATTCAGCCCAATTCTCAGCCTACTAATAATTTGAATTTTATTTAACTGCATGTTAGGCAACACAATTATCCCTATCAATATTCAAAATTGCAAATATGCAAAATTGTAAATATGTATTTTAAATACCAATCAAATGCAATTCAATTAATATGATAGAAGAAATCATTATGTTTGAAAAATCAGGAAAACTCTCAGTATTTATCATTATTGAAAGACCATATACTAAAGGTGGCCAAATTATTAGGGGCAGTACTCATATTTGTGTAACTTCTAATTTAAACTGTTTTTTTGAGCAAAGGAATTGGTTTTGATACGATTTGTAGAATTACTGTTATCATTACCATTAATAAGTGGCAACCCTGGATGCCTGTGTTATTTAAGAAATAAGTGATTTTATTTCTCATTCAGTTGAAGTTAATTGAAAACTGCAGCTGTATTGAGGAAATACAAATTAGTTTTTAATTGTTTTTTGCAAGTTTTTCCTTTCCGAAAGAATCAAAAAGTATGTACAGTAAAACCTCACTTGTACGTTTTTCAGGGGACTGAAAGGAAAAAATGTATGAGTGAGAAAAACTTAAATTGATTATTATGAGCCAAATAAATATCTCAAGAGGTGATGGCAAGCTGCAAGGGAAGGTCAAAGGCATCCCCAGGAGAAAGGAACAACGTAATGACCAATAAGTGAAGTTTGTGCACAGACTGTTCCACTCAACAAAGGCCAAAGGCCAAAGGCTCGCCGCAATTATCATATGAGATCTTTTCGGTGACGCCATGGCAAAAGCAGCTAATGAAATTGCTTTTCCTCGCAGATCAGCGAGTGTTGCCAAGCTGTGGCAGTAGCGCGCTTCCTGTCACCTATGTAGAACACAGTGCTTTGACCCACAGTATCTCAAGTAACATCAAACTTGAAACCGAAGCAATCAGCCTCACAAGGTCACAAAGACACTGACACACACACGTATAAACATGAAAAACGTGGAAGTGAGAAACGTATAAATGGAGTTTCACTGTATTGTTCCTCACTGCATTACTAAATTTTATGAGTGAATTTTATTTTAGTTTACATTGAAACATCACAACCTCAACGTTTTTAGTTTTTTAGTAGGGTAAGGCTTCAGACATGTTTCCAAGGAAAATTAGAGAAATATAAACATTTTTACTTTGCTCCACACAATGTAATGTAAGAGAGATAACTATTACAAGTCTTTGAAAACTGTCGTTAAAAGAATAAAAATAAATATGATCACAACAAATCCCTTGAAGCTGAATGTGGCAGGAAAAAGATCACCAGTCTTCATACCAACCATAGAATCAAGAATATCTGCCTCAAAAATAATAAAGTATTGCCCATTTGACTACAATAATAAATGCCGGGGGATTAACAGTTTCCAAAAGGGCAGTCCGCAGGCGGTTAGTTGAAGAGAATCTGATTAGTGGTCGCCCTATTAAAAACCACGCCACACCCAGACCATGAAGAAGAAGCAACTGCAATGGGCCAGGCAATACTGAAATATAACTTTTGCAGACTCAACAACCGTTTTATATATTTAAAGCACTAGTACATTTCATCAATAATGATTTTTTGTAATATTTTACAGGTATCTCTGACGAATCAACTTCACGAATTTTAGTTGACTGGATTCCATTCATCCGATGCCGCCCTGGGGAAGAGTTCTATCCAGACTACTAGTGGAGAGGGTTAATCTCCCAGTTAGTGTAATGATATAGTCTATGACCTCAGTGAAGGGTATATGGGGTGCCTATACATTGTAGAAGAGGCTATGAGGCAAGACCAAACAAGTGATCACCACCAAGAGCCAGTTAATTGAAATTCTCAACTAAGAAAGACATTACAACATTGAACTGCAACAAACTGCAAAAACCTGTAAAGAGAGCATATCGCACTGCACTGAAGCTATAACTGCATCAAAGGGTGGCAAACACTAGTATTAAATTTATTTCAAAATAGTCTTACTTAAATATCTTATTGTTTTAATGATTTTAGCAAAACACTCTTAAGATTAAAAAATTACTACTGCACCAAAATCCAATAATTTGTTTGAAAAAATGCAGTTAAAACATAAAATACAAAAATCTAAGTCCTGACCCTAATAATTTGGCCACCTACTGTAGTATAAATATGTCACAATTATCAATAGTTTATAATATTGTTTACCTCTGATGCTTTCTTCACATTTTTCTCTTCTATTGATAGAGATTGAAGAACTTTCACAGCCAAACTAGAAGTGACATTTCCATCTTTCAGTTTATATAAATAAACTATTTGATCATTATCGTCCATCATGTATTCCAATGTCTACAGTGAAATTAAAGAAGTAATGAATCATTAAAAACTATTAATATTACAATTAAAGATACCAAGAAGGTGTAGTTAAAAAAAATACAAGCTAAAAGTATTGTAATAGAAATAAATAATAGCTAAAATAGTAAAAAATACCACAATACTAGTTTCATCACAAGCTTCAATTGTTACATACAAGTATGCATCTATATTCAAACAATTTACCTGGAAAGAACAAAGTGGACTGTTAGGGAGCATATTTATTATGCGATGAAAATGAGTAGATATAAATACATGTGGGCATTTACTTCCCCGGCTCAAAAAATGCTGCAAACAAGCAGCGAGTAAAGCAAGTCCACTACCTTCTGATGTGCCTTTTCCAAATTCATCCACGATAATTAGTGAATTTGGTGTTGATGAATACAAACATAGTATCATCTGCATCATAAAAATATTGAAACAAAATATTTCCCACTAAATCTTTCTGAACACATTTTGGCAAAGTTCACATATTTACAGACCTGTTTCACATCAATAGCAAATGCAGATATTTGTGTGGCTACCGATTCAACAGTTTGTATACGTGTATGAATATGATCGACTAGACCAATGGTTGCACTTGTTGCAGGTACGAAACTTCCAATATGAGCCAAATATATAATAAGAGCAATCTAAAATGGAACATAAGAATTAACAAACATTAAGGTAGCTTTTCAAGTGTTTTAAGTGTACAAGATTAACCTTTTGGTAGTTCTGAAAAGCAAACAAAAAGTGAATTAAATTTATTTGAAGGAAAAGACAATAAGGAATATTGAAAAGATAGTAGAATATAACTTTTCCAAGGTCAACTTTAATGAGATTAGCAAGAAAAAAACAGGGTAGTATCATAAGATTCATCAATGAATTGAGTGAAAAATTACAATTTAGCTGCCTACAATGCAAGATAAAACCTTCAATTGAGAGATTATTGTAAGAACTTTGAAGAAAATAAGAAAGTTACAACAAAAAATTAAAATAAATATAAAAACATGTGAAAAATGAAGAAGAAAAAAATTATGGGGAAAACACAGATAAAGGGAGAAAATGGAAAAGGAGAAAGAGGGAAAATAAACAACTGACAAAAATCACACTAAATCATGTATAGGTTAGATGAAAGGAGACAAATAGGCACATCTTAACTAAATCAGGACAAATAGTAACTTCAGATTTTAAAATGAACTTTTGCAACACTATTCAATGAATGTAAATTACAAATCTAGAACATTAAGAGATCAAAACTAGTGGTGCTCAAAAGCAGAAAATTTAGAGATTTAAACCACAATGGGACCTGCACCATTCTTTGAAGCATTCCTTGTTCTATCAGTGGGAAAAAAAGGTGAGGTTTTTGTTCAATAAAATGCATAAACTTCGAGCCTAAATTAAGCAAAAACTCCTTAAAAAAAAAAAAAAATTGTAAATGATGTTTTCAAAAGAGTTGATTTTTAAAAACACCTAATTAAAGCATAAATTTTTATCTTCAATTCAGTAATTAAGAAAAGTTATTATTTTGCAGTTTTTTCAAAAAAAAATGTTTTATGGAAATGAGACCGGCACCAATTTTTTTGCTGTGTTCTGATACATATGAGGAAGAAATTTACAGAAAAAATTGTTTAAATCATTTAAAAATGCCTATATTTCACCCAAAATTACGAGAAAACTTCTCATAATTTATAAGTATTAAAAACTTCTCATAAGTTATGTACAATTTTTCAAAAATATGAGAAGTTTTCTCGTAATTTTGGGTGAAATATAGGCATTTTTTAAATGATTTAAACAATTTTTTCTGTAAATTTCTTCCTCATATGTATCAGAACACAGCAAAAAAATTGGTGCTGGTCTCATTTCCATAAAACATTTTTTTTTTGAAAAAACTGCACAATAATAACTTTTCTTAATTACTGAATTGAAGATAAAAATTTATGCTTTAATTAGGTGTTTTTAAAAATCAACTCTTTTGAAAACATCATTTACAATTTTTTTTAAAAAAAAGGAGTTTTTGCTTAATTTAGGCTCGAAGTTATATATATATATATATATATATATATATATATATATATATATATATATATATATATTGAGATAGAGAATAAAAAACCCTGATCGCCCTGAAGCTTAAGACTTCAGAGCAATCGGGGAATATCAATTTTGGAGAAAATAGGCCGAATCGTTTAGATTAGACAAGATGGACAGACAAATAGACAGACAAGAAACGTCGTTTTGTCGTCAATTGATTTTTTGGTTTTAAGGACCCACAAAACATGGATTCTGGCTACACATAGTATTATAGGAAGTAATTTACTATATATAGCAATAGAATGTATCCACTGTTTCCAGGGCCCAAAATTAGAGATTTTCTGTCGAAAGTGCAAGAAAATTAAAAATTGGATTGAAGTTGGGCACAGTGTCCATGCCCCTTCCTGGGATCTGCCACTGTTCGGTAATCTGTTTGGCCTGTTCATGAGCTGCCACAGTCAGGGTCTGGCAATAGTATTTTTTTCTGTCCAATATTTGCAATTATCCGGCACACTATTACAATACTTTTTCATTCTTAAGAAGAAAGGGCGAGAAAGTTAAAAGAATAAATACATGCAATCCTGTGCACAAGATGAAAAACATTTTAATGATAATAAAATTCCCTGAGGTTTGTGACAAATTAATACTTGTTAGAAAATGAGTATGCTAAACGAGCAATCAGTCATGTCGTCAGTTACTAATGTAAGGACTTAATCTATTAGTAGGTCACTAGTTTCCAGAGACTTGAACATGGTAAGAACAAATGAATTCGGAAAATATGAAAATTGAGTTAACAGATTCCAGTAACTTTTCAGTACCAAATCTGTAAACTCACATAGTTTAGATATTCCATTTAGTAAATGGTGGCAGGATTTTTGACACTAACTTGTTAGCTAGGTCGAGTTCAGTCACTGTCTGGAGGAGAATTCTAACAGCCTGCAGCTCTGATCAGTAGTTTTCTGTGGTTTCTCCAATCAACATCAGGCAAATGCCTGAGTGCCCTACAAAAGTGACGGCCAAAGGCCTCAATAAAAAAGGTTTCTCACACCATAATATGTAGGATATCTTTTTGAACATTCTATTACATTTTTCCTGGAAGGCAACAGGGAGAGAAGGGCAGATGAAGAGAGAGCAGGGAAACAAAGATAGAGATAGGGAGATGAAGGACAGAACAACGTCTGCCAGGTTCTGCTAGTTATTAAAAAAATTTTAAAATTATGATTTAAATTAGTGGTTTCCAATTACAAAATTGGCAAACATATATTTATTACCTACCTGTTTGAGATACACACTCTTTCCACATGCATTTGGACCTGTCAAAATTTTCATAAGGCCATGTGTGTCTTGTTTTCCACCAGAGAAGGTGTCATTAGGGACAAAATCATTGACACACAATTCCTGTAAGGGATGTCTTCCATTTTGTATATTAATGATCCGAGTGTCAGTGAGGACTGGACGTACATAATTGTTTTCCCGTGCCACTGTTCCTAAAGATATTAAACTAAGATTGAGAGATAAAAATCACAAATTAAGATAATGATTAGAAATGTTGAATTTAAAACAAGCTTATTAATAATGAGCAGTAATTTCTCATATTTACAAACTAACCAATCAAGTTGAGCAGATAAAGCAATCATGTGCTGAAGGTGAGATACATGTTCCTGAAGAAACTGCACCAATTGAACCATTATTCGTGATTCATGTTCAGATATTTCAACCACACAATCCCCAATTCTGCTATCTAGTTCTGCAATTTACACAAAATATTATGAAACATCATTTAAAACCAATAATATGTATATGTCCATTTGTAATTTCATTCACTTTACCACGTGTTTTTGCACTTTTGTAATATAATGTGCTCCCAGCAGAAAACTGAAAAACAAAAAGGAAGTGTCAATGAAAATTGAGAATGAAAGTTCTTAAAATTGTCACCAAAAAATTCTTGAAATAAAATTATGTTCTCAAGTAATATATGAGAGGATTTGAAGAAACTTAGCAAGTCAGATCAACGTAACAAGACTGTTTGGATAGTTGAAATTCACATATTGTTGGGAAAGATAAATTCATCCCAGGATCATTCTCACTGCTATTCAGTGATTAAGGGAACCTTTAATACAATCTGCCCAAGAGAACACATACTTCTATATCATAGCACTAATTCAATTGAAATGATTCACAAAATGAAATTACGTATCTTTCTACAAAGCCCTTCCCACTGGGTGCCAAATAAAAAGGTACCACTTACCAGAATGCTGAGGCCATAAACATACACCTGCAACTCACTGAATAAAATGCCAATGACTTTAATAGCACATCCTAGCCAAAATATAAACAATTCATTATAAAGTAATATTTAATGTCTTTCCTCAAAGATGTAAATGTCATCAGTGGCATGTAGCTGCTGCTATTAAATGCTTGGCATGCTGACATTGAAACACAGCTGTGTGACCTATGTACACACTCTTCTAACAATTCTTTTCCAATATTGTTTCAAAGAATTGTTTTTATTTTCAGAGACAAAAAAAGAGTAATATTTTCGTAAACAATCAACTAGGGTAGACTGGGGCTCTTTGGCACCATATAAAAGTACCAAGTTTAGTAACATATTTTTTTATGCAATTCCAGTGTCATTAAAGTCATCAAGACAAGATGAGCTAGCCAAAACCACACACAGGGTTGCTTGTCATATTGTCTCCACGAGAGTGTGGAGGAATTAATCAATGTCAAAGTGAATCATTTTTCAACGTTTTATTTACACAAATAAATACAAAGAAAATTATCATCATTTGATGTTGCAGAACAGCCTCAATGGGCAACTACAGCTTCCTTAGTAGTTTCAATTTATTTTATTTGATTTGATTTATTTTGTCAATGAATGGTAAAAACTGTATGTAATGTATGGAGGATAACAATCTGTGCATGTTTTCTTGAGCTCTGTAATCCCTTCCCCACCCATTAACCATAAATAGTTGATTAATGAATAAAAGAACCAACAAAGCAAGTTTAGTAACATTGCAAAATAGACATTTTCACTCCCGAGTTAGAATATAAAATTGGTTGCATTGGTAAACGAATTACAGAATTAAGTTGTTAGAATCTATAAGAAAATAGAAACCTCGGCCCCTGGCTCTACTCTTATCACAACTAGCAAAGGAAAGCTCAACAAAACGTGAGCATAGTAAAGCTACATTTATGTCCAGAGCAAAACATGGAGTAACTTCAGCACTTTCTAAATGAATCAGGGAAGCTGGGCAAAAAGTACATTACTTGTTACAAGCACATTAAGTCTTTTTTAAAAATCATACAATACAAAAGTAAACTAAGGTATTATATATTATTGTTAATTTTTCTTTTTTCTTTTTGATGGTCACTATATTCTTTAATTGTATAGAAACAGTTATGCAGCAAAAAATATTTCACTTTTAACTTAAATTAGTGTACCAATTTTAATTGTTTAATGTTATCTGGCAATGTGTTGTTAAGTAATGAACATGTATTATATGTGGATTTCTTGTAGTGAGCTGATGATACTGAGACATGATGAAAGAGATTTCTATGTGTGTTGTAATTATAAATATCAGTTTTACATTCCAAGCTCAATAAAGACAGTCTTGCAGGAATCATGTGGATGGCATTGGCTAATTATTCAAATTATATGTTTCTGCAATATAAAATCTGGGTACTATAGGACAAACTTCTCCAGAATATCTCAGGTGGGAATATACATGATATGCAAGTATACACAACAAGCTGCAAGGCTGACAGAATTTGAAAGAATTCTGAATGCATAACATAATGAACTTGATTTAGTGTTTAATTCGGTTATATGATTATTGCATTTGAGGATAGATTGAAATGAGAGACCCAAAAATCTTGTTTCCTTAACATCAGTTAATTGCATATTTTTAATTTTCAACAGAGCATGTGAATGCCAGTTTGAAAAGTAAAAATGCATTAAAAGGATTTTTCTTTTGTTAACTTATTTTTTTATTATGAAATTTCTGAAATTGTACTATTTATTGTTTCTTTTTTGCAAAGAACATTCGTGTCATCAGTAAACAGAAATGTTCTTCTAGTTTTAATAGATGAGGGCATCTTGTTTACATTCAAAAGAAAGAGGAGAGGACCTAAGACATAACCCTGTGAGACCCCATGCTCAAATGACCAAGAATTAGAAGGTATGTAAAGAATGTTCTTTTCTGCCAATTTAGTATTTTTACTCACTGAGATAGATGTTTGGGGTCAAATGGCTGACTTGGTCCTGCCGGGGGCTTACCTATGCCCACAAGTAAACACCAGTAATGTCCTCCTGAAATGGGAATATCCGATTTGGGTCAAAAGTCCCGTTCTCCTCCCCACAGCGGCCCCTGGGTGCTCTCTAAGGCTTGGAGAGCAGCTAATGAGATCAGGGCAAGGGTGAGTCTCCGGTGCCTGAAAACTGGAGCATTGCGATAAAGGAAGGAAACCCTGATAGAAAACCAACCTGCTGCCTTGCAGGGAAGAAAGGCATCTCCAAAGTCTAGGGGAGAAAACCTCAAACAAAATCATATAGGCTCAGAGGCGGAAAGCAGACATGCTCACTGGGCAAAGTGACGAAGGAGGCAATCACCCACTCACTCTTATAGAGGATTCAGAGAAACTTAAATAGCCCCCGACGAGAAAGACAGCTTAGACAACCACGCAAGGAATTGGACGTGAATATAAGGTCATTCATTCCAAAATTTTAGGATTTTGAAGGGAAGGTTCTTGAATGTTTTTCATATTTCAGTATTCGATTAACTTAGTAATAGGTAGTTACGTGGCAAATTTTAAGACTCCTAGTTTAAAAGGATTGACTACAACAAATGAGAGAAATATTCAGGTACTGAACTTGCAAGACATTAAAAAATATTCATCATAAAAACACTTTTATTTGTAACAGAACAAACGAAGTACCAATTTAAAGTTGATACATACATGTTAAAATAGAGGAAAATTAATTGAAGTAATTGTTAATAATATTTGCAACAATTGATGCAAAGTTACAAGTAATATTCATAATTAAAAATGCAATGTTTTGAATAAAATTAATTTTTTCCTACATAAAGATCATCTAATAATTTATTCTTGGTTTAAATTTCATCGTGGGTCTACTTCTAGTTTTCAGGTCATAAATAAATTAATATCAGCGTTGTTTATCTTTAAGGACCATAATCGCTCGCACTCGTGTCTAACACTCAGCCAGAGTGACGGGCACTTTAAGTTCACTGAAGGTCGGGTACAAAGGGGACCTTCAGAAGGGCTGATGAGGTATATAGTGATAAAAGTCTTTGTTCACAACTCTTTCCTCATTGTCTGAATGTTGTTGTGCGAATTTCATAGCATTAGGGAGCTTGCTTCAGTGGAATGCTGACATTTGGGTGAGTAAGTCGTATTCATTGTTGTCCAACTGTGTATTGAATAGTAAAACAATTGCACATTAAAAGCTTTATTTAAAAGGCCAAAATAAAAAAAAGGAATACTTTTGATGTGTTACAATCCTTTTAACTCCAAAAGTATTCCAATCACATCATGAAAAAGATGGTGACTGAGGAAATGCATAAAGAGATTCCACACTTGATGTTTGGTGTTTCAATTTGTGATGGCTGTCATCATAAAATATCAAATATTACTGTAAACATTCCTGTTGTTGGAAGGAGAAACCAAGGTGAGCAAATACAAGAGATGATGAATATTTATCGAACCTTTGTCAATAATATCAGAATGTTTAAGTTATGGATGTGAAGGAGTACACATATTTCGGAAGAAACTCATTGAATATTTCCAAGAAAATTTTGAACATCAAAGAGATTAGTTACCCATTAGGGACCCACATCTCCACTTCAAAAGAATATATGGATTGGCAAAAACAGTTGAATGAAACGGCATTCAAGAAGTTGTGTTTCACAACAAAAGTTGAACACGAAGAGGAAGCTCAAATGTTAGAGGAGGGGTTTGCGGGACTAAAGACTATCCCGGGAACATGAGGCTTTCATTGTCTTATTCCAGTTAATGAAACATCCATTTCTCTGAAACATTTTTCATCTTCATCTGAATCTTCCAGACAAGTTGTGGCTCGATGCAAATGTCAACACATGGACTTATCAATGAGCGTGCAAAATTGATGTGGCACAGCGCACCATTGAATGAGGAAGTGGGGCTGATGTCTCTGTAAATTTTAATTTTTTAACGGTCATAGTTTTTATGGTCATATCTCAAAATTTTCAGGATGGCATACAAATATCCATCATTATTCATTGATTTTTTTTCTTGCTTGAATTAAAACATTGCATTTTGAATTATTAATATATTAATGTTTTGAGCTTGATTGTTAACAACAAATGTATGCAAAATATCAATATGAAGTGAAAACGTGCATCTATCTATACTCTGACATGTGGTGTTTTGAAAATCAAATTCTGTCTTTTAACATAATCTGGAAAAAATAAATAATACGGACGTGTAATGCAAATGAGAAGAACTTTAATCATCCATTGTGATGTAACAATGGGTAATAATTGATTAATATTTCACAGAAATCATATTTACTCTAAGAAGAAGCAAATATAAAACTAGTGGTGCTACAAATTGAACAGAATTTCCCGTATTAGTTTTCTATTTCCTTTAGTCTCGGCTAGCATTCAAAATTGCCACATACTCTTCCCTGCTGCCATCTATCGACACCCAAAGTACATTTATTGAAATTTTCTTAATTTTTGGGTTTCCTGATAGTAGAACCGAAGTATTATTTTAAGAATATTAAAGAACAGCAAAACCTCGTCCAAATGACAATTTTCGAGGAAAAATTTGGAGCTGTTTTTTTATGAAAATGTTGTTTAAGCGCTACTGTAAATTCAAAATTTTAAGCTCTTTTTCACAGAAAATTTTTGCGTTTTTGAAAAACTTCTTTCAAAGTCTATTGAAGAACATTAACTCATAAATACAATAGTGTTTACAAATTGGTGCATATTAATGGTGTGAGAGATCTTCCAAAAAATTACATTTGTATAATTTTAGAAAGAACAAAACAATACCCCAAAATAAACTGTATGTCATATTAATCAGTGCAATTAGCACTATCCCTTCGAAAAGTTTAACGAAAAAATTTGGAGCCGTTTTGAGAAAATATGTTTGAGTGATTCTGAAAATGCAAATTTTTGAACTAGTTTTGACAGAAGATGGTTGAGTTTTATAAGACATTATTTAAAGCACAAGTACTCATAAATATAATAATGTGAACAAATCACCATTAATATAAATATTAACGACATGAGAGATTCGTCAAAAAAATCAAAAGCACCAGTAGGTGCTTCATTTTGGTCCGTTGATGTAGCAATATCTTTAAGAGTAGAAAAAATGGCAGTTTTCATAGATTTTGTTTTTCTAAATCCATGTTGTCAGTCTGAAAATGCTTTGTTTTTTCTGAGAAAAGTTTCCATGCACATGTAGAAAACCCTCTAATGTTTTTGAGAAATCTTACAAAAAAGGAATTGGTCAATAATTTTGAATTTCATTTTTGGTGGCTTTTTAAAAGGGGCTTAAATTTTTGCTTTTGAAAATATCTGGAAATATTCCTGTTCATAAAGAAGCATGTGTATTAATGAGAGTATGAAGGCAGGAGCACATGTTTTTAATAAACAATCTGAAAATTTATCTACAGTTGATATAATTTTTTTGGAAGATCTCTCACACCATTAATATGCACATTTCCAGCAATATGTTCATACTATTGTATTTTTGAGTTAATGTGATTCAACTGACTTGGAAAACTCAAAAATGTTCTGTGAAAATGAGCTTCAAATTTAAAATTTAAGTGCTTAAGTGCTTTTTGCTTAAAAATGGCTTCAAATTTTTTAAAGAAAATTGTTATTTATGATGAGGTTTTACTGTTCTTTAACATTATTAGAATATTTCCGTTCTACTATTACAAAACTGAAAAATTAACAACATTTCAAAAAAATGTACTTTGGGCGGTGATAGATGGCAGCTGGCAAGGATATGTGACAAGTCTGAATAGCTAGCCAAGACCAAAGGACACAGTCTGATAAAATCATGGAAGAAATAATTGAAGCTCCATTTTTTCTATTATAATACATGCAGTGCAAAACTTATTAAAAGTTGACCAACTAAGTTAAATTTTACGATATGTAACCATTGAGAAAAAATAATCTGGCAAATAGATTAAAATTAAAAATAATTAATTTTTCATAAGATTTCGGAATGTTGAAGATCACATCACCACAAGCGTTGTAGTTTGATATTGTTGAATGCCTAAAGGAACAAGGGATTGATTTATCTAAATGTGAACATCAAGAACGTGATGGTGCAGCATGAGTAGAATTTGCAATGGTGTTTAGAAAAAAATTAGGTAAATTTGACAATGCATTGCACTGCTCATAATTTAAATCTTGTGCCAAATGATGCCATATATGGGATATTAGAAATTCAGACATTTGACAGACTGTTTGCTGCTATGTTGCTATGGTCATAACACTAATCGACTGAACATAGTATTATTAACAGTGCTGGATTTAGATAAAAAGCAAAATTATCTTACATTAAAATGACTTTATACTACAAGATAGTCATTACTGAATGATGCTCTAATAAATGTAAGATTTGGATATTTATATATTTGGTAAGCTTTAACAAAAAGTACTGTGGGCCAATCTGAATAGCCGGGTTAACTAAGGCTGAAGAGCTGTACCTGAAGGTTCGAAGGGTTCGATTCCCGCCTTGGAGCTCGAAAATTTTGAGCCAGGGGCAATGCTGAACCATAGCCCCCCCCCCCCCCCCCCGAAATAAAAAATGCGAAACTTGTATCAAGAAACTATGAGTATTATATTTATTTGAACAAATAACAAAAATTACGTTATCCACTGCAGGTGAGAAAAATATATAGTTCCATTAAAAAAAACAAAGATTATAAAAAGACTCGAAAACTAAAAATATTATACACAATTTCTCTTCAGCATGTTGCCCCATGACTCCACAATGTTAAGCGAAAACACCATTTCGATATCCTAAACCGTTGAGAAGTTATAAGGGTAGTCCATAGTTGGTGGGATACTCTGTATATCTAAAAACATTATTTGTCCTTCCTCAACATACCCTGCCCTATTTGGGGTGGTACTGCAAATTCTAATTTTCAACAACTGGAAGTTATACACAATAGGTATTTAAGAAATATTTTAAAAACCTCTTGGATTTTCAAAATAATGAAATTTTAGAAGTACTAAGCATTGTTCCTTTAAAAACCTGGATTAATATTCCTTCTACTAGATTCTTCTCCAGCCTCTCTGCATGTACTGCTCACATTTTCAATCTTGGCAAATCAGCTAATCCTTATCCATGTTCTGGTTCACATTTTGCTAAAGACATAATACAACCTCCATAATAAGCTCATTCTTTCATCCTAAAAAAAGAACTTTACTATTTATAAATTGTAAAATTTATTACTGAATTAAAATGTTCTGCTAGTATTTAATAAATCAATTTATAATAATTCAATCCTATTATATGTTTCAGTAATAAGTTCTGAGGTTACTTCTGTAAGTTTTCCCTCGTAAGCTTGAATTATTATTGCATTTACTTCAACCCCTTGAAAGATAATGTATTATCAAACTCTGTGTGTGTGTGTGTGTGTGTGTGTGTGTGTGTGTGTGTGTGTGTGTGTGTGTGTGTGTGTGTGTGTGTGTGTGTGTGTGTGTGTGTGTGTGTGTGTGTGTGTGTGTGTGTGTGTGTGTGTGTGTGTGTGTGTGTGTGTGTGTGTGTGTGTGTGTGTGTGTGTGTGTGTGTGTGTGTGTGTGTGTGTGTGTGTGTGTGTGTGTGTGTGTGTGTGTGTGTGTGTGTGTGTGTGTGTGTGTGTGTGTGTGTGTGTGTGTGTGTGTGTGTGTGTGTGTGTGTGTGTGTGTGTGTGTGTGTGTGTGTGTGTGTGTGTGTGTGTGTGTGTGTGTGTGTGTGTGTGTGTGTGTGTGTGTGTGTGTGTGTGTGTGTGTGTGTGTGTGTGTGTGTGTGTGTGTGTGTGTGTGTGTGTGTGTGTGTGTGTGTGTGTGTGTGTGTGTGTGTGTGTGTGTGTGTGTGTGTGTGTGTGTGTGTGTGTGTGTGTGTGTGTGTGTGTGTGTGTGTGTGTGTGTGTGTGTGTGTGTGTGTGTGTGTGTGTGTGTGTGTGTGTGTGTGTGTGTGTGTGTGTGTGTGTGTGTGTGTGTGTGTGTGTGTGTGTGTGTGTGTGTGTGTGTGTGTGTGTGTGTGTGTGTGTGTGTGTGTGTGTGTGTGTGTGTGTGTGTGTGTGTGTGTGTGTGTGTGTGTGTGTGTGTGTGTGTGTGTGTGTGTGTGTGTGTGTGTGTGTGTGTGTGTGTGTGTGTGTGTGTGTGTGTGTGTGTGTGTGTGTGTGTGTGTGTGTGTGTGTGTGTGTGTGTGTGTGTGTGTGTGTGTGTGTGTGTGTGTGTGTGTGTGTGTGTGTGTGTGTGTGTGTGTGTGTGTGTGTGTGTGTGTGTGTGTGTGTGTGTGTGTGTGTGTGTGTGTGTGTGTGTGTGTGTGTGTGTGTGTGTGTGTGTGTGTGTGTGTGTGTGTGTGTGTGTGTGTGTGTGTGTGTGTGTGTGTGTGTGTGTGTGTGTGTGTGTGTGTGTGTGTGTGTGTGTGTGTGTGTGTGTGTGTGTGTGTGTGTGTGTGTGTGTGTGTGTGTGTGTGTGTGTGTGTGTGTGTGTGTGTGTGTGTGTGTGTGTGTGTGTGTGTGTGTGTGTGTGTGTGTGTGTGTGTGTGTGTGTGTGTGTGTGTGTGTGTGTGTGTGTGTGTGTGTGTGTGTGTGTGTGTGTGTGTGTGTGTGTGTGTGTGTGTGTGTGTGTGTGTGTGTGTGTGTGTGTGTGTGTGTGTGTGTGTGTGTGTGTGTGTGTGTGTGTGTGTGTGTGTGTGTGTGTGTGTGTGTGTGTGTGTGTGTGTGTGTGTGTGTGTGTGTGTGTGTGTGTGTGTGTGTGTGTGTGTGTGTGTGTGTGTGTGTGTGTGTGTGTGTGTGTGTGTGTGTGTGTGTGTGTGTGTGTGTGTGTGTGTGTGTGTGTGTGTGTGTGTGTGTGTGTGTGTGTGTGTGTGTGTGTGTGTGTGTGTGTGTGTGTGTGTGTGTGTGTGTGTGTGTGTGTGTGTGTGTGTGTGTGTGTGTGTGTGTGTGTGTGTGTGTGTGTGTGTGTGTGTGTGTGTGTGTGTGTGTGTGTGTGTGTGTGTGTGTGTGTGTGTGTGTGTGTGTGTGTGTGTGTGTGTGTGTGTGTGTGTGTGTGTGTGTGTGTGTGTGTGTGTGTGTGTGTGTGTGTGTGTGTGTGTGTGTGTGTGTGTGTGTGTGTGTGTGTGTGTGTGTGTGTGTGTGTGTGTGTGTGTGTGTGTGTGTGTGTGTGTGTGTGTGTGTGTGTGTGTGTGTGTGTGTGTGTGTGTGTGTGTGTGTGTGTGTGTGTGTGTGTGTGTGTGTGTGTGTGTGTGTGTGTGTGTGTGTGTGTGTGTGTGTGTGTGTGTGTGTGTGTGTGTGTGTGTGTGTGTGTGTGTGTGTGTGTGTGTGTGTGTGTGTGCGTGCGTGCGTGCGTGCGTGCGTGCGTGCGTGCGTGCGTGCGTGCGTGCGTGCGTGCGTGCGTGCGTGCGTGCGTGCGTGCGTGCGTGCGTGCGTGCGTGCGTGCGTGCGTGCGTGCGTGCGTGCGTGCGTGCGTGCGTGCGTGCGTGCGTGCGTGCGTGCGTGCGTGCGTGCGTGCGTGCGTGCGTGCGTGCGTGCGTGCGTGCGTGCGTGCGTGCGTGCGTGCGTGCGTGCGTGCGTGTGTCTGTGTGTGTGCGTGTCTGTGTGTCTGTGTCTGTGTGTGTGTGTGTCTGTGTGTGTGTCTCTGTGTGTGTGTGTGTGTCTGTGTCTCTGTGTGTGTGTCTGTGTCTCTGTGTGTGTGTGTGTGTCTGTGTCTCTGTGTGTGTGTGTCTGTGTCTCTGTGTGTGTGTGTGTGTGTGGACGCGCGCGCGCGCGTGCGTGTGTGCGTGTGCGCGCGTGCGTGCGTGTTTTTTTTTTTAACGACGGGGGAAATGCATTTACGCACTATCGACCCAGGCTCACATATCTGGGCCGACTCGTGTGGGACTCATCCGTGGATAATACCCACTAAAACCCTACGTCCTCCTTCGCCCCACCTACGGAACCGCCGTCAGGCATTACTTCGTTAGGTGGGGTGGTGGGGCTATTCTAGCCCTCCTCCTTTACGCCTTTAATGGCTTTCACTTCTCGCACGCTCTTCAGCTCTGAGGCGTCGCATGACCCGGGCAGCGTACGTCGCAATTGCGGCCCATCTGTCTTCCGCGGACATCATCAATGGGATGGTGTTCTCCGGTGTCAGGCGCTGTTGCAGGATTTCCTGCAGCTGGTCTCTTTCTCCTGAGAATCGCGGGCAGTTGTACATCACGTGCTCCACATCCTCCTCCTGTCCTGGGCAAGCTGGACACGTCGGGTCGTCATCTAGCTTAAATCGGTGCAGGTACGCTCTAAAGCATCCATGCCCCGTCAGCAACTGTCTCACGAAGAAGTCCACTCCACTGTGTGTGTGTGTGTGTGTTTGTGTGTGTGTGTGTGTGATGATGATGTATGTATTTTTTTTTAAATTACAAAAATCAGTGCTTGATAAAAAGTTGCGATCGTACGACATCTAGCGGCATGACCGTGAAAGATGCGAAATGTGACATATTCCACCATGAAAATAGGAATTAAAAATTGTGGCGAGTACGCAATGTGTGTTTTCTTCTGTTACAAGCTGCAGCTAGCACTACCAATATAATTTCTGTTGGTAGCACTGTCACCATCAAGGTGCCATTGAGGAGAGAATTTCCTGGCACTCTATATAACACATTCACTGATTCCTTTTGTAGTAGGTAAATACTACTACTTATACAAACTTGAGGAAAGCTTTAAGATTCACATCACAAATCCAAAGTCTCAAAGAGGCAACTTGCAAAACATCCTTAATAAAACAAAATAAAATAAAATAGAATAACCATTAAATCTAAACCAGGGATTAGTGCCTCATCTTCAGACACATTGGTTTTCCATTCTGTTATAGCAAGAAGGTAACCAATCTCAGGAATGTAAACCACAGAACATTCTTGAACGTGAGGTGGTAATGTTCCCAATTCAGATTTTGCCAAATTTGACATCACTTCATGTAACTTACTATATTTATACTTTTCTGAAAGAAAAAAAAACCCTCTTCAACAAGTTATGAAATAATAATTAACAACACTAAAACCAAAACCAACAAATTACTGACTTTGATCAAGTTCTTCATCCAGACCACTTTTCACAGAAAACTTGTTGAGTCTTTCTGATTCAGTAAAATCAATAATACTGTCAATGCAATGAATGATATGATACATTGTTTCAGTGTTACAAAGAGATATCTAAAAATGGAAATGAATGTAAATACATTACAATTAATACATTGTATTACATAAATGTAATACAATAATATTTCAGAGATATATTCAGAGAAATTACCTCTTCAAATAATTTTGCTTGTGATGAAGCACGCCTACAAAGTTCACCAAGAGAAATGCAATGATATATTGTCTGAAAAATGAGAATGTGTTGAAAAAGGGTTATAAAGGGAGCACAGAAGTAGATATTAATATTGTTTTTTACCTTCTTATCAATAAAGGAAAACCAACCTTATGCAATGTTTTCCATTCATTAATAGAAGCTCGAGCAGCCATGAGACGGGACATTATTTTCTGAGAATAAAGCAAGTTTTCTAAATGTTAAAGTTCTTTTAAGTCTATTTATTGAGAGAATATAAATTTTGAATGAAACAATGAAAGCTATCTAATAATGCAATCATGTAAAAATAGCATCAAAATGAAACTAACATTTATACTTTTAATGCATTTTAAATGATCTCCCATGCACTTTATGATTTCATCATTTCTTGGATTGTAAGAAAACTCAACCACATCAAGTCGATTATTTAGAACTTCAAGATCATGAGATGGCTGAAGAAGCATTACTCTAAAATTTATGAACAGAAAGATGAATATTTATTACAAAATATATTTATTCCAGACAATTACATACTCTTGAATTTACCTCATGAATTTACTTCCAGCTACTGTTTTACATCTGTTGAAAATTCCAAATATACTTAGTCCTTCTTTGTTACTGCTGACTAATCCTTTCATGAAATTTGAAGGATGAGAAATTTGATTGAATATTTTTAAAGCTCGGAAAGTTTCCGAGTCCATATTTACCAAATTTTCTCTAAATAGAAAAAGCAAAGTAATAAAATTTGTGACATTTATGAAAGTATTACAGAATGATTTTAAAAAATGTATAATTTCATTATTGTGATTGCAAAATGAAATATCTTGATAAGAATATTAATTAATTAATTACCCTTAATTACGAGAAAAGATTGAAATATAGAAAATTATTACAATGGAACCTACAAATTAATATCTGTAACTGAATTAATAGGAGCTTTGTTATCGCCAGCTTCAAGGTTCAAATGTACAAATGACTTTTCTAGACACTTCAACAGCATCCCCAAAGCAAGAACCATTGATTCAGACTGCAAATCAAACTTAGATTGAACATGCCATCGTTGTTCTTCAGAATTCATATCACTATGAGCTCCAGGCAATTTAAGTGACAGTATTTGTCTGCGGCAAGCATCATATGCTGAAACATAAAGGAAGAAAAAATAAGTTCTCTGATCACTAATTGAAGTGATACAGATTAAATTTTATAGTTTTGTGAAGTTCTTCAAACATTAAAAAAGTTGTTCTATTCAAATTATTGAAATTATTTTCCAAGTTACCATACATATATACATACATATTGTCTAAATGAAATAGTAAAGTATCCATAGATACTCTGCTGAAGGCAATTATTGCCTGTGCGCAGACTTGGATTAAGCTAACTAAATAATAAATGTCTTTCCAGAGGACTGACACTTGTTTTTCCTAGCATTTCATTTCACAAATACGTGATAGAAAATAGAAAATAAAATATGACTAGAAAAAGAGAGAATAAGAAAAAATAAGCAAAATTTACCAAAAAACTCGCCAATCAGAACTAAGAGTATTTCTTTTCTTGATAAAGTTATGAGGTGTCTCCTCAATGACTTATCATTTTTATTTTCTGTGCATTATTTACTTTTAAAGTATCACTCAAATTGTTGTAAGCTTTCACGTATACTATATTATGTTGTCTATTACACATGGTTTATTTAGTTCTCATTGATGTAATGTACATCTTTATGTTCATCAAATAATGGTATATAATTTTTTTATTATTATTTCAATATGATTGATAACAATTTGATTAAAAACAAATCAAAAGTACTTAATGTGAGACCGAGACAGACCAAAGAGTAGATCAGGAAAAATGGTTGCAACATCTTGACAAGTGTCCTTTACAGTGAAGAAAGCTAACAATGCTAATAAGCACTTTGGTAATGGCTTTCAGCATGCTCAAAAGTGATACTTTCAAAACTCTGTATAAAACATTTCCTTTCAATAATCAAATTTAGAACAACAAATAACAATCTATATTTCACTAAATATATTCATTTCCTCTAAAATGACTTTCAAAGAAGAGTCACATTCACTGCAGTTGCCCTCAAGCACCTGACATATGAACTGACATGCCAGGTAAAGGATTCCATTCTTAAGTACGAGATGACAGCTGACGTTACTGAAACTTCAAAAGTATTGAAACACTGACCTACAGGAAATATTCCATTATCTCACTAAGCCACAAGCCATGAATTTCCATGAATCTAAAGAAACAAATACACAAATTGTCCATTATAAAAATTGATAGTCAAACAATAGTAGTTTCTTCAAATGGCTTCCATGGTCTCTGATTCCTAAATTCTCTTTTAAAAACCTCCCTGAATTCTATAACGTGTGTGTGTGTGCGTGTGTTAGTGGGTGTGTCTATGTGTGTGCGTGTGTGAATAAACATACTTGTATTCTCTCAAATATAGGTACCCCCAACATATAAGCCAACCCACTTATGTTTGGATGATAATATTGGTGTGTACTTTATATGTTATTCATTGTATGCAATAATTTTGTTTACGAACTGCTAATGCCCTGTGATATTCATTGGTAGCAGGTACTAAGAAAATTGCAGATAGGATGTCAGAGATAAAAATACCTATCCACTTATAAAATTGATAATAATTTGTTAAAATTGTTTGATAAATCATTTGACTGTAACCATAATTACAACTAATGAGCTTATGACAAATGCACTGTTTCGTTCTTAAGAGTTTCTAAACTATGATTTAGGCAACAATAATTTATTACCTTTTGCTTGTAAATTAGTGTCTTACTATTTCTTACCATATTCTTTGCCAGGAAGTAATATTAGCTTCTTCTGGTCAGCAAGGTCATGTCCAGGTGATAATTCGCCATTAACTAGAGTTTTAAGCACACTTATAAATTTGATTGAAGCTGAAGAACTGCAAATAACTTTCTTAGGCTGAACTTGATTGAAAAGAATGGTAGTTAAAATGAATTCTGGATTTACATCAACTATGTCATTTAACACTGATAGCTGTAAAGATAAACATACAAGAAGTTCTCTCTATTATGTTATAACAAAATCACAAATATTTTGTAATGAAGATATATTACATAGTTAGAAAAATTCATAACAATAAGCATTAAGAAAAGTATTAGAAGACCTATGAAACCAGAATAGGACTATACTTCAATAAATAAAGAGTTTGGCTTTGATAGATTATAACCCATACAGAAATGTTTTTGAGATAAACACAAGTGAACATTTAAAAACCATGCAATATTTAAAAATCTACACACCACAATACAATTCACTACAAAAATTATTTATATACAATTATTTTTGTTTGAAAAAGTCTTTTTTTCTTGATTTTTGTTTAAACACTCCACTTGTTGTGTCTCATATATTTCAGAGTAGTAATAACTGAGAAGTTTCTGCTTAAGTCTTTCTGTTCAGACCAGTCATGGTATTTGGAAAGAAGAGTCTCTGCTTTACCAAGCACGATGGGTGTTTTGTTTTTTCTTTGGTCTCCTGTTCACTTTCAATATTTCATTCACAGCAGCAGTTCGGCAATAAAGAAGGTGAATGGGGTCACAAATAATCAAGCTTTTACTGTACATGATGTGATTCAATCCAACAAAGTGAAACAAACAACATGAATTTTCTGTAGTTATTTGACTCTGTATTTCAATTATTATTTTCTCTAGTTTGTAAAATATCTTTTGAGTAAGATTAAAATATTTTTAATTTTCTACATTACTAATTCATTTATTATTCATTCATTCTTTTTTATATTTTTTCCCTTCAAAAACAAGAGGAAGAAAAAAGAAAATTTTCAGGAATTACTCCAAAATTTCACCAAGAACAACTCTTATGATTAGTTGAACATTAAAATACTGACACATATTGCTGTAGTTTCAGGATTCAACCAATTTAATAGAGCACAAGGAAACTGTTAATGATTACTTTTTGAATAAAGAAGCAGTTTTAATCTTCAGCTAATTAAACGTGATTTAGAAAGTAGTTGTCATTTCTATTTTTCAATTTTTCTATGATACACACTGCAGACAATTGGAATTAAGTGGCACAATGTGCTGGCTGCAAAGGACAAATTTTCCTGATGTACCAATACAACTGATAAGAGACAATTAAATATTTTTGAGAACTTGAACAAAATTGAAAAATCCACCTACTTCTGAAGATTCCATACTATAAGCAGCTGCACCTAGCATTCCTTTTCTCCAGCATACAGAAAGAAAGACCTGAAATATTGAGACTCAAGGCATTATTTTACTTTCCGTAATTGTATTTAGTAAGGATGTGTAAATATTGGCAGATGGTTTCACTTATTTACTAAGAGAAAATATTTTCAAAGTAAATTGGAATGTTATATTTGTACTATAATATGTGATAAATAAATTATTATTTATTATCATTACCTCTTCTAATTCTGATGATTCCGAATCATCAATGTTTGGGTTATTCAAAACTTGGAAAGTTTCATCACTTTCTTTGGTTGTAGATGAATCATTTTTGGTGATATCATTACATTTTGTTTCGTTTGAATCACTTGACATAGTAAAACATCATGGTGAGTAAGAAATAGTATACAATAATTATGATTTTTTTGACTAACAAATTATTGGAAAATGCACTTATGTCGAGTTGTTATTACAAAAAAACAACTAAGTATGGTTAAAAATGCTTTTGGCGTTTCTTCACAAATTATGATCCAAAAATAAACTCGTTAAGATATAAACATTTACATGATCAACAGAAAAATCGTCGATGGAATATCGAAAACTAACAATCTTCTTTTATCTAAATTAGACATAAAAATATGCCAGGAAAATAAACGAATAATTAAATAATTCGAGCTCACATAATTTTAAAACAATGAAACTTACTCATCTTCCGACGATTCTTCATCCAGCAACACCGACAAGTACTTGCTGATATCAGGACAGCTACTGTTATCATCTTTAGATGAAGATGAACCATTGGCTGTACTCATGATCAACAAAGAATTAATCTAAACTAATTTTGTTCTCGTTTTAAATGCGTGTCCATTCACAAGTGCTAAGAACTTCCCGCGCCTTCGTTAAAGATCACTTATGAGCAGTGTTGCCACTCATCAAAATCGTCACTGTTGAAATTTTTTTTCAGACCTACATGTAGCTTCATGAATGAGCGTCACTAGCAGTAAATAATTGGAGAGGGGCGATTCAATACGTAAAGTACATATTACCGGGGAATCTCCTCCAGTAAACCCTACATAAGAAACAATAGTATGGGGAGGGGGCACTTGCCCCCACCCTCCATCACCGGCGGCGATGCCGATGTATTCATGAACTCAAAGAGTTTTGAGAAGTTTTGCATTACAGTTCACATGTTTAAAACACGTAATATATAACACTTTTGAAGGTTAGTTTTGCCCATTGAAGTGCTAAGATATGTTTGAGACTAATATGTCGTGTGCGAGCACGAATGTTTAGCCTGTATTGTTGCCGAAAGCGCTACTCTCGTCGAGGCCAACACTTACTCATGAAACACGCATGAAAATTGCATGCTCTAGACAAAGCACTAGATAGTGAGCTTTAACAATTTTCATTGGTGTCCAGAAGGGGGGTGGTCAGCTGGGTCAAGTTGTACCAAATCTGTCCAAAGCTCCTTTATAAATCGCGTTCCCACAAATTATCTCTCCGTCGCAAAGAACGTCGCATCCAAACAACACAGCACTACCATAGTACCTTCAGGACTAGGGGTGCACAACCTAATGAAGCCTGAGAAACTTGATTTTACAAAACTCTTTTATGGAGAGTCGCAACGTCGATGTGATTCTTACATCAACTAGTGGTACTACATATTGATTTATTAGTGATTCCAGGCGTGTCATCGCCTGTCATTAGCCCCGTAAGTATAGTTCATGCTTTTATTGTGGGAGATGACTGAATCTTCCTCCGCTTCCTGATGAGATTCGGCGCCGACCTACGTCGGCTTGCGGGGATTTTCCCCAACCAGGTATCTCCCACCAGCAGGGCACCGCCCCTGACGGAACAAGCTCTAAGCTTCCGACTGGTCTCCCGACAGTGTAGTCCGTGTGGTGTAAAGGGTGAGGAAAGGACAAGGAAGTGGAATGAAGTACACGCGCGGTCCGTAGCCCGTTTGTTAGATTACTGCTCCGACATTCGCCTAGAGTTACTTCGAGCGGAAAACTACCGATCAGAGCAGCCGGTCACTAGAATTCTCCTCCAGACAGCTCGGCTGAATTTGACCTAGCTGACTAGCTATACTTCGATTTATTTATAATGGTATCTCAAGATCAAGTACGAAAAAGGGAGAGGGAAGGCATTCTCCAAGGGAGCTACAACGTCACTACAATGTTGAACTTTCGCGATCGTCCTTCTCAACGGGGCTGCGTCACTGAGAGAAATACAAAGTACTTTTTTTTTTTTAATTTTTTTTTATACATAAAAAGACATATTTTAATAACCAACTTAAGAACAATCTGCTGAACATGAACTTGTGGCTTCTGAATCAGGAACATCACTATGAACTTTGTATTTATCAGAAGATTTAATATCTCGGAAGAATTTTGAAATACTTAATAACAAGTTGTAGAACTCCTTAGGGGCCGTCCATAAATTACGTTACGCAAATTTGCAGTATTTTGAATACCCTCTTTCCCCTTTTAACGCATACGTAACGCGCGATTAAACCCCCTTAAATGATTACATAACACTCCCTTGTATAAGCAAGAAGTGAAAATTAATTATAGCTCTGTAAAAAAATTGTATTCATTTTATTTGTATATTAAAATTTATGATTAAAGTCGGAATTAGTTCTCAATACTGACTGCATTTAACAATAAGATAAGGGGCAAATTTTGAGTGAAGGAAGGACTCACAGGAGAGAAAATCTCTGACCAGAAGTCGTGCACATGCCTACCATTGTGGATGGGACATGGGCGAGAGCCTACTGCGCCAATTTAATTCTATTCTACAAAATACTACAGATCAATTTTGAATATTTTCTTGGTAATCTTACTGATTCAATTCAAAATTGATGAAAAATATTCCTATTAATTGGAACAATTTCTAATAACTTTAAATTATTCATGTTTTAAAACAAATTAATTAGATAATATTTTAATGTTTTAGTATAAGACTCAAAAAGAAAGTATTTCAACAAATGTTTAAAAAATGTAGAAAAATATCAATGTTACGTAACTAATCGAATATCCCCCGTCCCTATGTAACGCAGTGTCACGCTGCCTCAATCCCTCCCCCTCTTCAGCGTCACGTAATTTACCCCTTACAGGTAAAAGTGGTTTCGTGGTAAAAGTTTTTTTCTTCTTTTTTTCTTTTCTTTTTTTTTTCCCTCCAACAATCCAAAGGGAGTTCACGATTGAAAATACTCTTTCCACCGCAGCGTTTGTGCAGCCAAGAGCAAAACTCACAACCACTGTTATTATATAGATTGCCTTTACTTTTAAGTGTGTGGAAGTCATCACACCATTTTTATCAAACCGTACATCTACACTTTCTGAAAACCAGAGTGCGTCTAGGGGGGAGAGAGAGAGAGAGAGAGAGAGAGAGAGAGAGAGAGAGAGAGAAAGAGAGAGAGAGAAAAAGAGAGAGAGAGAAAAAGAGAGAGAGAGAAAAAGAGAGAGAGAGAAAAAGAGAGAGAGAGAGAGAGAAAGAGAGAGAGAGAAAAAGAGAGAGAGAAAAAGAGAGAGAAAAAGAGAGAGAGAGAGAGAGAGAGAGAGAGAGAGAGAGAGAGAGAGAGAGAGAGAGAGAGAGGTCAGTGAGGCTCTATTACAGAGCCAAGTTCGATGAAACGGGACATTTCTCATCCGCATTAATATTTTGTCGAGACAACGCGACACAATGAAACTAGTGCTACAGAATGGTACAGACTTTCCCGTATTAATTTTCTATTTCCATTCGTCTCGACTAGCTATTCTCACTTGCCACATACTCTTGTCAACTGCCATCTATCGCCCCCATAGTACATTTTTTGGATTTTTTAAAAATTTTATTTTAGAAAATTTATTTTCCTCGGTAAACGAACTGCAGATTTATTTTTTTTGTATTGTTATCAAAATAGCATCACACCCTCAGTTCTAGGTATCTCCTACCACTGCAAGCAAAAGGAGAGCTGAACAAAACGTACGCATAATGAAGCTATATTTATGCCCAGAAGCAAAACGAAGAGCCATTACAGCATTCGCCCAATGGATAAGGGAATCTGGACGAAAAAAAATCGAGATGGGGGCCATTGACCCGCAAGCTGAAGTACATTACTTGTTACAGGCATATTAAAAATGATACAATACAAATCTAAACTCATGTTCTATATATATTTGTTACAATAAACATTATTTTTCTCTTTGATGGTCAGTACGGTATCTAATTGTATAGAAACAGTTACGCAGCAGAAAATATTTTATTTTTAACTTAAAGAATATAGTCGAATAAAGAGGTAAAAAGTGCCCTCAAACCAAATCTATAATCATGATTCTCATATGAAAAAGAATAGAAAATGCCACAGACACGCAAAAAAAAATCAGCATTCTAGGGCAGTTTGTTGCAGATATACAACGAAAAACGTGTTTTTCACGTTTTATTTTTTCTCAGCTTCTACGGCATGTTTCAGGCTAAAAACAATTTTGTAACCAATTTTTGGTGGCAAATTCATTAGAAAAAAATTGTAATTGTTTTTCGACGTGATAACTTTGGCGTACTCAAGTCCCCCCCCTTAGAATGTGTATCATGCCATTCTATAACATATATTTTTTCAGATTTTTAAAGAATGTGGACGATAGTGAAAAGTTAAAACCGATTTTATCAGTTTAAAGTTTGAAATGCGTCCCAAAATGTAATTGGAAAAACTGCGTGTTAGAGGAAGTAATTTACTACTTTTAGGAACAAGAATTAATTACTTTTCGGTATTATTTCGGTTTCTCACGGAAGAAGTTTTTCTGTCGTCGAATTTCGGATATTTTGCCGCAGCTTTACAATACTGTCTTATACTACGTAAGTAGTGTGCGAAAAAGTAAAATTAGATCAGTTATTCGAGCAATCAACTTGTCATTCCATTCCATTAATCACCTGCGTTTGTTCGTGACCTACTGCAGAAATCGTTGACCCAGCCCATGCGCAGATCGCTGATTCCACTTGCTCCTGGACGTGGCATACGGAAGCCCCCAATGCTGCTGACATCGTCCACACAACCTAGTTCTTCCGCCCAACCGACCTTGCGCCGAAGCAGATAAAGCGCTGCGTCAGAGGTTGTCGTCGTCGGGAGTCATCGCCATCGTCTGCGGGCGAAGCCAAGGCGCGTCAACATTCAACATCCGGCTGAGTATAAACGTAGGGGCGGGCTTTGCGACGACGAATGTCGCGCGAAGGCCAGCCGAGCAAGCGGGCAGCGCGCGCGGTCGGGGAGGCCATGAGGGCACCGCCCCCGCCGCCGCCGCCGCCGCCTCGCCCACCGCGTCGCTCGCCCCCGGCGCCGCCCGCCGCCGCGTGGTTGCTGGTGACGCTACTGTCGCTGCTCGTACTGCTACTCTGGACACCTGTGAGTGATGACAACGATGCGAATAAATTATCATAGATGTAGAAATAGATATGAGGCGTTGTTTTGTCGTATGTGTTTATTTTTCCATGAAGCTTTTTCGGTCTCAATATGCCCACCTTCACTGCAACAAGAAATAACAACATATCCAAATTGCAATTAAAATTTTGTCTATTACACAATATTATTTATGTTTTTTTTAAATTCATAAATAATAATCTGTAATATACAAAATTTTAATTGTAATTTAGATGTGTTGTTATTTTTGTAGCGCCGAAGATAGCCGCAATGCGAACAACTTTATGGAAAAATAAACACTAACGACAAAACAACGCCTCATATTTATTTCTATAATGACGCCAATGTCGTAACCACCGCGTTATTTCCTACCAAATTATCATAGGCATGAGGGGTTCTGAGTTAACCGAAAATTCATGAAACGCTTAGGAGAGTATTAGGAGTGAATTTTCCTGAGAAAATTAAGAACCTCTAGTGGTATTCATAAACGAAATACGAACACGAATAAAATTCTTTCTCCTCTATTTTCACCTCTTTTACGTCTTCGGTTTCAACTCTTCTTCTTCCGCTGTCCTTCCCCGTCTTTGCCGTCCGAGTAATTCAGCAACGAGATTAAGAAAACAAAAGCACATAATTTTTCAGGAGGTTGTCAGCAGCTCTTATGCGTGTCACTCGCCTTTCAATAAGCTAGAGCCGATCGCGCTTGAACGACTCCTCTCCCGTCAAGACGTCTCAGCAAGCAGCGAGTCACAATGGTGATCCGCAGAGCGCTGAAAGCAAAACATGCCAAATAGGCTTCCCATATGAACAGCCCTAACGTAAAGTACCCTCAAAAAGTAATAGATTCGTTTAAAATTCGAGAGGAAAATCAATTTTGGTGAAATCATACTTGCCATTTAGGCGCTAATGTTGCTCACAGAGACAGATGGACAATCAGAGACACAGGCAGAAGGCTAGTCAGAAACCAGCCGGTCAGTCTGTCACAGACAAGCAGTCAGGGACACAGACGGACAGTCAGAAACACAGACAGGGACAGGGACGTAGACAGCGGACTGGTAGAAAGGGACGCACAGAGGCACTTAGTCGGACTGTAAGGTAGACGGACGAACAGAAAGACGTTTTTGAAAAAAATAGAGATACTTTTTCCACGCACGAGTCCCCCCCCCCACCCCCACCCAAACATTTATTTTTCATCCAAATCTTGAAGCCCATTTTTTCAGCATTACATGTCTTTCTCTGTACTAAGTATACTATAAAGTTAAAATATGTGTCTGTATTAATAAGGTAATTTGAGAAAAGAGTCAGTAATAATCTTTCGCTGAAAACTTCGAAATCAGTAAAGTATTTTGGAGCCGACCATAAATTACGTAAAGTAAATTTGGAGTATTTTGAATACCCCCTCTTTCCCCTGTAACACGCAATAGAACTTCCCCATAGTAATTACGTAACGCATGCGACAAAATCCCCACCCCCTATGTAAATTCAAAAAGTGAAAATAAATTATAATTCAGTAAAAAAGTATTAATTTCATTCATTCACTTCTTCTTCAACAACTTCTAATAACTTAAAATAATTTTGTTTTAAAACAAATTAATTAGATAATATTTTCATGTTTTTGTGTGAAAAAGGAAGTATTTCAACAAATGTTAAAAAAATGTACAAAAATTCAATGTTACATAACACTAATGGAATATTCCCCTACCTCTGTGTAACGCAGCGCACCGCTGCCTCAAACCCCCTTCCCCTCTTCAGCATTACATAATTTATGGCCGGCTCCTTTAAACGTTCAGCAAAATTTGCACCCTTCAAAATGTGAGCTTGATAGGCTTTGGCATACAGTAGCATTACGTATCATTTTGAAGATTGTTTTAAATACTGTTTCCATTATTACAAGGACCCAGAATGTCATGTATTTGCATGTATTCTCCAAGACTTTGTAACTGTATGATTTTATATAATATCTATCGAATTATTGATTGTTGATTCTATTTAATATAGTTTGCCATTATTACAAATGCTTCATATTTCCACCGAACAAATCTCTAAAGGGCATTGTTTTGAAATTTTACAATATCCTTTTCCTTTTCAACTTTTCCCTTCGCTGAATTTAAAAAGTAACATAATTCACATAAGTACAAACATCCAGGACATGATATGATTCCATATTCCAAGGTTGGCATTACTGTTAAGGGAGCTCGAACTCCTCGTGGCCAATGCCTGTTTCGGCGGGTCTTCCGAAGCCTGATGGCTGGATGTAGGTCCTCTGTAGGATGTACATAACTCCCAGTTGCGTAGACGCGAAGGGTCACGGTTTCTCTAGCTTTTGGGCCCGATTGTGACGCTTGTGACGGGCAGTGTCGTGCTTGTGTCGTGCTTGTGACGGGCAGACGTGCAATTCACTTCGTGTGGATTAATATTTTATGTAGTGTTACCTACGCCGGAAACAAAAACACGATATTCATGTTCTAGAATAAATGGTTTACAAAGTGACTTGCGTTCAATGGATGATCGAAGTTTTGTTTTGTAAATCATGTGAAAAGAATGATAGCGAACAAAAGTTTCAAGTAGTTCAGCGTGTAAACTCTACAAAACATAAGGGCATTTAATTTTTAAAAAAAGTGTACATAAAAGGTTATTCAGAAATAACATGTAGAATACTTAGAGAGTAGAATAAATTAGTTTTCTTTGGACTTGCGCGAAGCGTTTTTAGCAGCTGATATTCTCCTAAGGAAAGTCAGTAACACAGTTCTAAAAACATATCTCAGTAAATATACTCAGCAACATGTACTTGATGAAGGTACACTGGTTAAGACATGGACATTATTACAATGTTGCTTTTTATTTATTTCTTACCCGTTCGGTCCTTCGGCCTTTCGGGAGTTATTAATTACAATGCATATTTTACATGAGGAACTTAACAGTCTCTTCCAGTTACACCAGAGCACAAGTATATTTACTTCAGCTTATTTTTCAATCTATATACAGTTTCTGTTTATCTTCACAAAAATATACAAAAATATACCAAAAATATTCAAAACTACACAAAACATACAAAGTATACAAATATACAAAAATATACCAAAATATGCATTGAGTAAATACCACGCTTGTGAATAACACATATATACAGTTATTGCAACCCCATATATTGTTATACCTTAGTACCAGCAATTTATGGCGGTTTTAAGCGATCTTTTGGAAAGCGTGACAATATCCTGGATGGTGCATAAGCTGTACGGCCAAGGTTGAAAGTTCTTTTGCTAGGACAAGCTTCAAGCCTTAAATTTTTTAAAAAATCGATAGATTCTTTATGTACATGTTAATGCAGCTAATGTTTAATTCTCTTTGTATTTGCGCATTAGGAATAAACCAGGAGGCTTTGGTGACCAGTCTTAGAAAGTTGTTTTGGATTATTTCCAATTTCTTAATATGCGTGTTTGCAGCGCCTCCCCACACTGAGCACGCATAGGTGAGCGACAGACGAATTATAGATTTAAAAATTGTTACTCCGTTTTCTATTCTTAATGCAGAGTTTTTAATTATTAATGGGTAAAGTTTAGCCATTTTTGCATAGGTTTTGTAAGCAATATCAATTATGTGGTTCCTCAGTGTTAGTCTCCTAATGTAACTCCTAAGTATTTCACGGGTTGGTTATTGTTTAGCCAGAGAACAGGATTGTTACTAATTGTTAACATTGGAGGGGTTATGAATCTTTTAAGCGAGAAAATTTTAGCTTGTGATTTGTTTGGGTTTATCTGGATTCTCCATTTATCAATCCATTTAATTAAGTTATTCAAATCATTTTGTAGGTTTACCAGGGCAATAACCAGTTCTACATGTTGTGAGAGGATGGCAGTGTCATCTGCGTACAAGGCTATTTTGGTATCCATTAATTCCGGAAAATCGGCAAGGTAAATTTTGAATAAAGTCGGTGAGAGTGGGGAACCTTGTGGAACTCCAGCTGAGATTCTGTATTTATCAGACGTAGTATCATGTATTTTAATATTAAATGATCTGTTTAGCAAGAAACTTCCAATTATGTCGTGAAGATATTTAGGAATGCCTAGATGGGGAAATTTGTATTTCAGTCCTGTGTGCCAGACACGGTCGAACGCTTTAGTAACATCTAAAAACAGAGCTGCCGTGAACTTTTTCACGTGAAAACTCTTAGCAATCAAATATGTAACTCTTAAAATTTGGTGATCAGTCGAGTGATTTACTCTAAAGCCGAACTTGGCATCGGGTATGGAGTTCGTGGCGTATAAGAATTTATTTAACCGTGCTAAAATCAGTCTATCAAACATTTTAGCTAATGAAGGTAATAGGCTAATTGGCCTGTAGTTGTCTAGGAGCGCTACACGTAAAAAGAGACTTGTAGACTACATGTAGATTACGTGTAGATAACACGCGTAGACGTACAATTGTAGTTCATGGCACAAGAAGTTATCTATCGGGATGTGATGATCGCTGTATAGAAACACTATCATTTGCACTCACGCGTCAGTACAGATTCGAGGAAGTGGCCACCGCAACGGCAGCCCCCTCCCTCAGGATGATACGTGAGGCGTACAGCGCAGTAGATGCTACCATGGAATCGAAAAGTTTCCTATCAGTCTGTCAGCTAACATTTTCCCCTGATATTAAGATTTTCCAGACTGAACCCAATGCCATGCTTCCTTTGGACATGACAGTGTCAGCTGTGTAATTGTACAACCCTGACCTTGTGAAGTGGATACCTAAATACGTGTACTCTTCGACCATTTCTATAATTTCTCCTCTATATTTCACCGGCCTCTCCGATCTCATTCTGCCTGACTTTTTGAATTTCATTATTTTGTTGTTGTTTTTAGATTAAATTCAAGGGATTTTTTCTGACAATACTTGGATAGCGTGCCTATATTGTGTTGAAGATCAATAACATCAGTTGCCAGGATAAACAAATCATCATCTAAAAGAAGAATGTTAGCTTTGAACTCTATGTCAGTGAAACCTTCATCCTCGAAGAAACTGGTACTGTCTCGAAGGAAAAGAGCAAATAGTGTAGGGTTCAACGAATCACCTTGTAGTACGCCTTGTGATACTTCCATCGAATTGGTAATAGAATGGGCGTTGATTCTTACTTTCATTGATGCTCTTCCACAAAGATTCTGAAGAATCTTTATAATATTGCTGCTTATCGCGGATTCATAGATCGATTCCCATAGAATATCGTGGATCACGGAGTCGAAAGCTCTTCTGAAATCTATAAACGCTGTATACAGTTTTCCTAGCTCTAGTCCTATTTCGCTTTCTAACACAAGCTATCTTCACAAGACCTGCCCGGTCAGAAGCCAGATTGACATTCAGGCAAAACGTTGAAATTCTCTCTCCACATTATCAATCGATTCGCACTCAAAGAAGTGAATAGTTTAGTTATCGAGTTTGCAAGCACTATTCCACTGTATTGAGTGGGTGTGCTTCGTTTCCCTTACGGATCAAAATAACTTCCGACTCACGCCAGCTTAATGAAACATTTCCAGTCTTAAGAAACATATTAAAGAGTTTAAGTGTTTGCTTCATCCCGTTTGGAGGAAGTCTCTTGTAGAATAGTTTGAGTATTCCGTCGGGTACCAGCGATTTATTGTTCTTTAATTTTCGAATGGTTATCATTAATTGTTCTGGAGCAATCTCTTTGTCTAGAATCGGATATCTATAGTCTATATACTAGTTCTTTGTACTGATTACTCGACGTGGGTAGATACTTTCATAGAAATCTTCAATTACGTTTTTTGGGATTCTTCAAATCTTACTTTTCCCCCTTTTAAGTTACGGACAGTTTTTCAAAAGTCTGTACAATTCTTTGTATTTGAAAGGTTAGCTTTTTGAATAATTTGGTACTTTTGTTTCTTTCGTTAGATTAACGTAGTTCTTCCTCGACCTAATGTAGTCATTTCTTCGTTCCAAGATTTCAGTTCTACACCATTTTCTAAAGTTATTTCCCGTTTCTTTGCGCAAAATACGACATTCTTTGCAATACCATGGCTCGTCTCTAGTCCTGTCTCGTTCTTTAATATGAGCCGTCATTTGTAAGTTCTTAGCGTTGACGATTTCACAGTTCAGAGCGTCTAGATCAACGGTGTCCACGTTAGGTGTTGGTGTCTGTAGTAAATTATGGAAGTAGATCAGAATTCTAGTAGTAGTTGATTAAAAATGAAATGGATATTTCTTCCTCTTTCCACTTGCTTTTCTATTAATCTTTTTCACAAAAAAAAAGTCTTCAATACAAAACCGCCTACCGTGCCATTCTATTCTTCTGATTCTCCAAATTGATATTCAATTCCACGTTTTAAGGCCCTATCGTAAAGCCTTGCTACTGAACACATTATATACCTATCTCTCGATGGTTGTTGCAGTCTCACCTGCTTCCTTTCTTATTAAGGCATTCTTCCAGTTTGGACAGCTTTTGGAAGTTCCACACAGATATTGTCTAACGCAGACCAGTGTTGTAGCTAAGGTCATGAGTAGGGGACGGATTTTGATGACTTAAAACATTGCAAAAAATGATCAATAAAATACTCTTAAATTCCTTAATAATACCCTAAAAACAAAGAAAAATTACGTAGAATATTTTATCAAAACCACTTTAGATGAACAACTCAAGCTGTTGGGTATGTTACTGCTGTAATCGAGGCTTCTTTCAATTGTTCAAGTGAACTCAGCTTGCAAACTTTTGGTTTGGACAGTTCTTTAAAAGAAAATCTCTGCTTTTGTTTATCGCAAAATCGGCCTAACTCACAATGGCGCCGATAAACGTAACAGGAACTTTAGATTACATAGTATTCACAACGGCTAACATTTTCGTGTCACCATAGAAACGGTAAAAATATATCTGCATTTTCTTCGTTCGCGAAATTTCGCGTCATTTTTTCCCCAAAACACGTCGCGTTCATGACGTAAAGGGGGAAATGGTGAAGGGAACTGGCAAAGCCTTTCTGCATTCCACAAGGTGATCGATAACAGCGAATTCCTTAGAACACCGGCCTGGAATCTCTCGAACAGTTACGCGGTCGAAGATATGGATGGATAGATATTTATTATTTCTACAAATAGGGTTTTTGAAACCTGGTGGCAGAACACTGAAATTTACTCACAAAAAAGTATTGAAACTTAGAATATTTAAGAACGTTGTGAAACTTAAATAAATTCAAATAGTTGTGAAATAATAATAATAATAATAAATAATAATAATAATAATAATAGTAATAATAATTCTAGACGTTTATGACTGTTTAGTTATTTTACAATTACAAAAATAGCAAATGTTTAAACAATGTATAACAAAAGATAACTAAATGATAAAATATTAATAACAATAAGTCTAAATGATTATGTCTATCGTATATAAATATTCTAATGCATTTAACAAGTGATTTTGCACTTGACACGACACAATACGACATGACACTTCACTTTTTCCTTATTTAATATTTCACTCCACTTTATTACACGTCACGTCCCTTCAATATAAGTATACATTTATAATCATTAGATTATACATATTTAACAATAACCAAATTAAATACGAGTATTAAGTAATATAAGAAGGTATTCCAATTTATCTTTTAACTATTATTCAAAATGTTCTAACATAACATTCTTAGTTAATTATAATAATTCCTTCTTTCAAAAATGTAATATTTTCGCCGATGTCCCTCAAGGTTCATGTCTGTCTCCTTTACTATTCAACATTTATCCATCCGACATTTCAAAATTCGTTTCTTCTAAATTAGTCCTTTTTCCAGATGATACAGCACTTATTGATTCACACGCTAATATTCTTCTTAGTAGGAATTAACTTCAAATGCATCTTAATAGTTGTACAGTTTAAGCCAACATTTGGAGAATGAAAATCAATATGGATAAATGCCAAGCCGAAATATTTACTTTAGGAAAGCCAATAACTCCTCTTCCCCTTCTCATTCACAACACTCCTATTCATTAGCTTTCTTCCTCTTCGTCTATTAAGTATTTAGGTCTCCATTTAGAGACAAACTGAAAAAATTGATGTTAAAAATTTCAAACAAAAAATACTATTCAAATACACAGGCTTAATTATCGTATAAATAATAACTCAACTCTTCGTATTAAAATTACTAAATTGATAAACACCTCAATTATTAGATCTACCATACGTATGCTTGTCCAATATGGTCAAACGCATTTAAATCGAATACACAAAAACTTCAAATTATTCAAAACAAATTCTTTAGAAACACTCTCCTCTGCCTTTTCCTCGTAGAATTTACGAGTATTCCAAATTTTCTAAAGACAAATTTCGTCCTCCGTTATTTTATTTGACTTTTATTTTCCATCCTTCTTATCTTTAGAAAATTTTTCTGATTCTTAAATTTTATCTTCATAAATCCTCTTAAAGGTTACGGTTAATATCCATAACGACTATCCTTATATTGTAAATTTAAATGCCCTGAAAGACCCATTGTCGAACAGAAAGTTCATTTAAAATAATAATAATAGTAATATAGCCGATCAGATGGCCGAGATCGCTAAGGCAGTAGTGCCGGAGTGGTTTCGGACCAGAAGATCGCGGGTTCGAATCCCGCCTCGGGCATGGGTGTATTTGTGTATGTCCGTATGTGTTGTCCTTTCACCCCCATTATCATCATATCATCATTTCATCTTCCATACCCCCAGGGCTAACAACCGTGGGGGATAAAAATCGGATCCAGCTAAAAAAAAAAATGCTGGTCCCCCCAAAAAAGTTGTTGCAAGCACCTGCCACCGCGATAATAAATAAAAACTGAGCCACGGTAAATGCAGAATGCTTGCATGCGTGGTCCTAGTCGGCCGATTAACGAGAAAAAATAGTAATATAATAAAAATAACTGTCTACGCTAAGAATTAAAATGTAATATTATTTCACAATTTATTTTTGAACTTTTGAACACCTAGAGGAAAGGTTCAAAGACTAGCAGGAAACTTATTTCAATCCTTTATTGTTCTGTAAGTAAAGGAACATTTTCAAACCTCGGTTCTCTGAGCCCTGAACTGTATTTTGTGCATGTGATACTCTCTTGCTTTAATTCTCCCGATTTCTAATGATTCGCATTCGACTTTCTTCGTATTTCAACGGAAGTATGTTTGTATGTTTATATCGTTTTTCCTGTATCCTATTAAGATTTTCCCGTTGAAGATTTCTGTACGGGTTCTAACGTGGGTTTCATATTCTATTAATGGACGAACAAGAAAATAATTCGCTAATCACGGTCTAATTCGCTTTCACAGTGTCCTTTTTTAATATTATCCGCTCAGTAAAGTACACGGATCTCTAGATTTTCCCTACGATAAAATTTACATGATTTTACCAATAAAAAATTCCTCACATTCAAGATATGACTTTTTGCAATATTCTCGTACCTTAAAAGGTAATGTGTGGATAGTTTGTATTTTTGAACTATTATTGCGATACGATTTGTTTCCGCCTAAATATGTAATCTATCTAGTTCTCTTTGCAACATATCTTCGTCTACTTTTGAATTAATAACTCTCTATATAATGCAGTCTACAAATAAACGTACTTTCGAATCTAATTTTTTGGCAAGTCATTCACAAACGCGAATACAGGAGATGTCCAATGACACATGCTTGGAGTATCCCTAACCTAACGTTTGCCAACGATGAGAAATTTGTCCAACTCGAACTTTGTTTCCTATCTCCAAAACGTTCATCAATCCACGCCACCATTCTGGTGTCAATACCCGAATGTAGTAATTTACGAAGCTGTTTATCGCACGGAACGACATCAAAAGCCTTGGAAAAAGTTTATTATCACAGCATCTACCCTCCTACCGTCATCTTCACCTGGTATGTCCTGAAACAATCATACTATCTGACTCTCGCAAGAAAAAACATCCCTGAAACAATGCTGTTCTTGAAATAGCCATTCCTTTTTTATCACATTCTTGTCTAATGTAACTTGTAATAAATGTTCCGTGAGTTTACATTTAACTGACGTACGGCTTACCGGTCTATAATTTGATAAAATAGTTCTGTCACCACTTTTATAAATTGGTACAATGGTAGCTACCTACTAATCTTCGCGCAAGTTTGAATTGTTGATGTAAATGTGAAATATTCTTGTTAGATACAGTAAAATTTCCTCCTCGTCGAATTTAATTATATCAGTAGAAATGGCGTCTGGTCCCCGCGATTTTCCATTCTTCATTGATTTATTATTATATATTAAATCGACAACTCACCACCTTCTCACACTGTCAGTGTGGTGAGATGTATTTTGAAAACCGAACTGAAGTATGTGTTAAATACGTTTGCATTTGACTCTATTCTCTGATAGTAACGTGCTCTTAGTATCTCTATTATATTATATCATCATATTATATTGATGTAAGATCAGTTGAACTATGTTTTAGTTTATTTCGTCACAACCAAGTGTTACGTTATGAAATAATACGAGAGACGTTATGAAATAATAAAGTAAAACATTGTATGTTCATCTCGTCACTCTTCAATAAATGAAATAATAATAATAATAATAATAATAATAATAATAATAATGGTAATAATAATAATGATAATAATGCCAATGCCAATAATAAGAATAATAATATCAAATTGAAAGCGTCCGGGACTGACCATTTACAAAACGTTTGGTACAAATAATTCCCATGCATTCACAAAAGTCTTGCAGAATAGTTAAATGACATCATCACTAGTCCTGAGAAAACACCTGCGTTTTAGCTCAAGGAAAAACGGTTGTACTCCCTAAAGATCATCAAAGAGAAGACCCGGCCAATTACCGTCCCACATACCAAGTATTTAACATCGATTATCACTAATAAGATCTATGCACATCTAGAGGAAAATAACTGTATGACAGAAGAACAGAAAGGATGCTACCGACCATCAAAAGGTTGCAAACATCAACTGTTCATTGATATGGTTACGGAGTCGCAAGCAATAACAAAAATACGAAATACCAACATGATATACATCGGTTATAGAAAAGCATTTGACTCCATACCACAGTCCTACCTATTAGACATCCTAAATATATACAAATTGCATCCAAATATAACTAACTTTCTTTGCCACATGATAGTGAACTGAAACACAGTTCTGCACCTGCCAACTTATCATCTGTAATCTCTTGACCCATCAATACTACAAGAGGCATCTTCCAAGGCGAATGATTAAAAGCACTGTGGTAGCTTGGCAATGAACCCACTCAGTTAACACAACATACGGATACAAATTAACCACACGATTAAACGACAATAATATTATCAACCGTCTATTGTACATGGATGACAGGAATATATAGCAGAGATAAAAGAACAGATCCACCAAAATTCATAACATTACCTCTAGATTTAACAGTGAGATACGTATGGAAATTGGTTATGATACATGCAAATTTGTTCATTTTGAAAAGGTTAAAACTAGCTTCCGAAGGACATTGTGTAACACCTGATGAGACTATTAAAGATCTTGAAGACCCCATCCAGTACAAATATTTAGGAATAGAGCAGCTAAATGAAATTGATCACACAAAAGTAAAAAATAATTTGAAACAGACCTTTTTACAGGGAATTAAAAGCATACTAAGAACTCAACTGCATAATAGAAATAAGGTTAAAGATACAAGTACTTTTGCAATTCCATTACTTACATATTATTTTGGTGTAATTAAATGGTCAACTCTAGATCTGGGAGACCTGCCAAGAATTAACAGAACGCAACAGACCGTATGAGACACCCCAATGCAGCAGTAGAGCGCGTCACTCTTCCTATATCTCTGGGAGGAATGGGCATAATCGACATAATCGACATACATCTACAAGAAACAAATCGACGATTTCTATAAAAAGCAAACACCTCTCAATGTGTTCCGAGTTATTTGCAAATCTGACATTGATGCAACACCTCTGCGGTTTTTAGCCATTATGCCCTACAATGCAAATCAGTAGATGACTTGAAAGCACAATGGAAATCGAAAACACTACATGGAACACATGCTAATCCACTAGGAAATGATAGTGTTGATGGAAAAGCAACAAATCTTTGGATTAAAAAAGGAAGTCTTTTTGGAGAAACTATAGGATTCACGATGAACTAAACGAAAACTATAGGTGTCAAGACAGAATATTACCAATCATCAATCACAGAAAATTCATCAAAAAAGAATCTATCTCTGATGACAAATGCAGTAAGTGTAAAGCTGTCACCGAGACTATTATAGGTTCCTGTCGCCTCCTTGCGAGTACAAAATATATAGAGGCACAACAATTTGGCGACGCTTTTACGCTAACATTTAGCAGGTAATGACACTAATACAACTACAATCCCATACTACAAATATAAACCTACGGCTGTCATTGAAAACAACCACACGAAACTACACTGGGACGGAGAAATTAGAACTGATGTCACTATCCCAGAAAATTGTCCTGATATTATGCTGTTGAACAAAAGGAAAGAAGTTCACATTGTTGATGTCGCAATTGTACTCACTAACAACATTAGCATTGCATACAGTTCGAAAATAACAAAATACAAAGACCTAGCTGACGAAATTAAAGAACTCTGGAAAATAAAGTCACTATCCGACTCATAATAATCTCGGCCACAGGAATAATACCCCAATCTACCAAATCTCAATTGAAAGTAGTGGTTGCAGCAGGAACACTAATGATGATGCAGAAGTCTGTGAGTTTGGACACGTATCATTTAGTGAGAAAATTCATGGGCAAAGAACTAGAACATGAAAGAGAACTACACTATGAATTTAGTGAACATTTAGTAATTTAGAACATGAACAAAGTCGAAAGTACAATTAAAAATTAAGTTGTTATTAATGTTTATTTTGCAGTTGTATATAATTTTTATTTGTTTTTCTTTAAATGTCTACAAAGGTAAAAATGTAAAAGTAGTATCTGTAGTGTTGTATTAGTAATAATTAATCACTGTTCAGTGTTTCTTGCCTTGGTCGAAGCACGGTGTTTCATGTACCAACTTATATTTGAGAATAAATGATGGTAATAGTAATAATAATAGTAATAATAATAATAATAATAATAATAATAATCAGTAGGCTCTATAAAAGTACGAGACAACAGTACAACAAAATAATGCTAAACATTGGCCATGCCACCTATAATGGTAAATGCTTATGTGAAATTGAACATGATGCGTTCATTTTAGATTACAGTTGTATAATCATTGTTTTGAAGTCATTATGTAATACACATATCATTTGTTCGTTCACTCATTTATTTATTCTTTCATTCACTCAATTAATTCAATTAGACTGAGATGTCAGCATTTCTTACTTCAGTACGCCGCGCGACGACATTATTGAACTTTCATGTTCTGCTTTACCTTTTCCTCTGTCCACAGGAATGCAAATGTCTGAGCATATGCATGCGGAATCGCCGCTACATTGCAGACGACGGAGAGGACAGCTACGCTGCGAGGCAGACTCCCACTGAATATCAGTTCCAAGGCGGAGACATGCTTCCAATGAAACCCATCCATTGGCGATCGCCTACATTACATGCCGCCGAGTCGTCCCAAACCCAGTCTGCGGCTGGTTCTGCCACGTCGCACTGGAGCATGCAGACTTCCTGGAGCAGCCAAGGATTCGTCGCAGGTGGCAGCCAGAGCTCGTATTCTTCCTCCGTTGGCAGTGGAAGCCAATATTCTGGAATTACTGGAAGTAAGACTGCATACAGTTCATCTACAGGAGGGGGAAGTGGGTACTATACCTCTGTAGTAGGGAACAATAGATACACCGCATCATTAGGAGAAGGGAATGGATATGTATTTTCAGAAAGTAAAGGAAGCGCGTTAAATAATCCCAAAGGCAGTGACAATACATACTATACTACCATAGGTGCTGGGAACGAATATATTACATCTACCGGTGGGAACAGCGAATCAATTGCTTTAGGTGGCGGGACTACATATCATACTTCCATAGACGACATGAGTCGATATGGCATCTCCAAAGGAAGAGAGAGTGGATACATGAGAGATGGTGGAAACAAAGACTTTACATCCACAGTAGCAGGCAATGGATTTGCTACGTCCATGGGCGGCAGTAAATATATTCTCCCGATAGGCGGCGCGAGTGGATTCGCGTCGTCTACAGGTGGAGGGAGTGGTGCAATGATATCGACAGGCGGTGAAAGAAAATACACAACCTTAACAGGCGATGGGAATATACCATCCAGTGGCGGCGGGAGTGAGGATACTACTTCTAATGCAAACGGAAACAGTTACGCTACTTTTAAAGACGAAAGAAGCGAATACGTTATAAACACAGACGGCGGAAGCGGTTACATGATATCCACTGAGGGTGGTGACAGAATTACAACCTCCACAGACGGTGGGAGCATATACAAAATATCTCCAAATATTGACAGCAAAAATACAATCACTACAGATGGAGGGAGTGGAGTAACAGTCAAAGAAAAGGGAAGGGATTACACTACCTCCACAGGCGGCGGGAGCGGATATGTGTTATCCACAGGAGGTGAAAGACAATCTAGTATTTTCACAGACTTTGGAAGTTCCACGTCCAAAGAAGATGGATATAAAGAAATTACTTCCACGGGAAGTGCATTGAATCACCCAATAGGCGGTGGCGGCAGAGACATTGCCTCCACGGGCAGTGGGAGGGAATACGCTCTAGGCGGCAGGAGTACATTTATTTCAGAAGACGGCGGCAGCGAATACATTATATCCACTGACGGCGATGGAGAACGCAAAACCTCTACCCTCGCAGCCAGGGGGAATGGGAACACGCTATTCACAGGTAGTGAAAGCAAATACTCTACCTCCACAGGCTGTGGGAGTAAATTGTCATTTTCCACAGGGAGTGGGAATGAGGATACGCCTCCCACAGGCGGTGGTAGTGAAGACGGATACTACCCAGGTGTGGAAAGCGCTACACCAAAACTTGATAGTCATTTATATTCTACCTCTACAGGGGATGGAATAAAAGGCGGCGCCATCACAGACGGCGAGAGCAGACACGAAATCTCTCCAGGCGGAGATATCACTGATACCACAGTTACAGGCGGTGGAGACGTCTTCGATATCACAAGAGACAGAGAAAGCCAATACGAACCCTTAACTGTCAGTGAAACCGAAGATGGTACATCAAGTGTAGGAATAAGTGAATATTCAGCTTCCTCAGGTGTTGAGAGAAATTACACTCCCGGAGGCAAGACAAGGCAGATTATCACAGGCGGTGGAAGCGGATTCGGCACGTCTATAAGCAGTGAGAGTAGATACGGTACCTACACAGGCGGAGGGGAAGGAGGCGGGACCTCCACAGATGACGGGAAAATGTCCGGTACATCCATGGGCGGTGGAATCGCATTCGACTCATCAACAAGCGGCGGGAGCGGGTACGGAACATCTACAGTAGGTGGGAGTGGGTACTTAACCTCCACAAGCAGAAGGGGCGGATACGGTATCACAAGAGGCGATGGAATTGATTTAGACACATCCAAAGGCGGTGGAAGCAGATATGGTTCCTACACAGGTGGTGGACTCGCATTTGACACAACGACAAGTGCCGGGAGCGGATACGGAACGCCTACAAGTGTAGGGGGAGGATACGATTCTTCCACAGGCGGTGATATAGGATTAGACACATCGAGAGGCGGCGGGAGCGGATATGGATCGTCCTCAGTTGGCGGGAGTGGATACATGACCGCAGGTGGAGAGGGCAAATACGGTTCTTCCACAGGCGGGGGAGGTAGATTAGATACATCTACAGGCGGTGGGAGCAAATATGCAACCTCTACTGTTGGCGAGAGTGGGCACATGACCTCCACGGGTGGATGGGGTGGATATGGTTCCCCTACAGGGGGTGAAAGTGTATTAGACACATCCACAAATAGTGGAAATGGATTGGAAACATCGACAGGCGGCGGGAGCGGATATGGAACCTCCATTGTTGGCGGGAGTGGGCACATGACCTCCACGGGTGGAGGGGGCGGATGTGGTTCCTCCACGGGCGGAGGAATTGGATTAGACACATTCACAGGCGGTGGAAGCGAATATGGATCGTCCTCAGTTAGTGGGAGTAGATACATGGCCACAGGTGGTGAAGCCAAATACGTTTCCTCCACAGGCGAGGGAAGTAGCTTAGACACATCTACAGACGGCGGAAACGGTTATGGAACTTCTACTGTTGGCGAGAGTGGACACATGACCTCCACGGGTGGAGGGGGCGGATATGGTTCCTCCACTGGCAGTGGAATTGGATTAGACACATCCACAGGTAGTGGAATCGGATTGGACACATCAACAGGCGGCGGGAGCGGATATGGAACTTCTACTGTGGGCGAGAGTGGACACATGACCTCCACGGGTGGAGGGGGCGGATATGGTTCCTCCACTGGCAGTGGAATTGGATTAGACACATCCACAGGTAGTGGAATCGGATTGGACACATCAACAGGCGGCGGGAGCGGATATGGAACTTCTACTGTGGGCGAGAGTGGACACATGACCTCCACGGGTGGAGGGGGCGGATATGGTTCCTCCACTGGCAGTGGAATTGGATTAGACACATCCACAGGTAGTGGAATCGGATTGGACACATCAACAGGCGGCGGGAGTGGATATGGAACCTCCATTGTTGGCGGGAGTGGGCACATGACCTCCACGGGTGGAGGGGGCGGATGTGGTTCCTCCACGGGCGGAGGAATTGGATTAGACACACTCACAGGCGGTGGAAGCGAATATGGATCGTCCTCAGTTAGTGGGAGTGGATACATGACCACAGGTGGTGAAGCCAAATACGTTTCCTCCACAGGCGAGGGAAGTAGCTTAGACACATCTACAGGCGGCGGAAACGGATATGGAACTTCTACTGTTGGCGAGAGTGGACACATGACCTCCACGGGTGGAGGGGGCGGATATGGTTCCTCCACTGGCAGTGGAATTGGATTAGACACATCCACAGGTAGTGGAATCGGATTGGACACATCAACAGGCGGCGGGAGTGGATATGGAACCTCCATTGTTGGCGGGAGTGGGCACATGACCTCCACGGCTGGAGGGGGCGGATGTGGTTCCTCCACGGGCGGAGGAATTGGATTAGACACATTCACAGGCGGTGGAAGCGAATATGGATCGTCCGCATTTGGTGGGAGTGGATACATGACCACAGCTGGAGAGAGCAAATACGTTTCCTCCACAGGCGAGGGAGGTAGCTTAGACACATCCACAGGCGGCGGGAACGGATATGGAACCTCTACTGTTGGCGAGAGTGGGCACATGACCTCCACGAGTGGAGGGGGCGGATGTGGTTCCTTCACAGGCGGTGAAATCGGATTAGACACATCCACAGGTAGTGGAATCGGAATGGACACATCCACAGGTGGCGGGAGCGGATATGGAACCTCTACTGTTGGAGGTGGGCACATGACCTCCATGGGTGAAGGGGGCGGATATGGTTCCTCCACAGATGGGGGAATTGGATTAGATATATCCACAGGCAATGGAGGCGGATATGGAACCTCCTCAGTTGGAGGGAGTGGATACACGACCTCCACGGATGGTGGGGGCGAATTCGGTTCCTCCACAGGCGGCGGGAGTGCATACGATTCCTCCATGGGCGGTGGAATCGGATTGGACACATCCACAGGAGGTGAGAACGGATATGCATTTACCACAGGCGCTGGAAACGGATTGGACACATCGACAGGCGGCGGGAGCGGATATGAAACCTCTACTGTTGGCTGGCACATGACCTCCACGAAAGAAGAGAACGAATATGGGTCCTCCGCAGGCGAAGGGATTGGATTAGATGCATCCACAAGAGGCGGGATTGGATACGGTACCGCAGGTGGCGGAAGCGTATATGTTACTGCCATAGAAGACAGAAACGGCTACTCGACAAGTGTTGGGAACGAATTCGGTACCTTCACAGGCGGAGGAAGCGTCTATGTTATTGGAGACGAAAGTATCTCGACAGGTGGCGAGAATGTATATTCTACCTCTGCAGTTGAACTTACAGACAATTCATCTATACTCGGCCGGAATGGAAATGCTAATATCGAAGATATCGGGAGTCGGGGAGGTTCTTCCACAGCCGGTAAAGGCGGATACATAACCTCCATTGGCGAGGGGAATGGGTATGCCAGCCCTATCAGCAATGTAAGTCCATCTGATAATGGTAGTGGAAAACTTACAATCAATGTTGGCGAAAGTGTAGACATTACCTCTACTGTTGGCAACAGCGATTATGCTACCCCGACAGCCGGTGAGATTGGATCCACTGGGGATGGGAGTAGTTATGGCTTCCCAACTGGCGACAGTAATGAATTTTCTTCCTCGAAAGTGGGTGGATGCAAAGGCACCATTTCTACAGGTGACAGATTTAGACCTGATACCTTCACAAGTGGTGGTATTGGGTCTGTCTCCTCCATTGCCGTCGTAAGGCCCTACGCTATTTCCTCAGGCGGTGGGAGTAGACAAGCTATATCCACAGATTGGATTGAACCCTTTACCTCTAAAGGTTGTGGAAGTGTACATAAAAGTCCCAGCTCGGCAGGCGACAGTACGTACACTACCTCCGCAGGCGAGGGATATGGTTACGTCTCGTCCATTGGTGAAAATGTTTCTCCTGATAACTTCGGGGATGGTAATATTGCGTCTTCAGACAGCGTGACATCTTCGGGAGTACTTCAGTTTGATTCGGGCACAACCACATCATCTTCAGGTCCAGAAACAGGTCTTTCCCCTGCAAGAAGAGGTACTTGCGATTGTGGAACCACTACAGACGGCGATGAAGTAATCAAGCTGATCGCTTCAGTCCTAAGCGATTCCGACGTCCAAGGAATAGTCAAAGAAGCAGGAACTATTGGGGATAAACACGTCGCCGTCATAGAAAAGGACTCGCACACTACGATACGAAAAGGTCCTTCTTGTGCTCATGGAGAAATGGTGATCGAAAAAGATACTAAGGTACGAACACGATTTCACAACCCACCCTATATAGCAATTCCTGAATCGAACAGTAGAGTAGTAATTACGAAAAATGTCGATTTTTCTGGACTTTCAAATGTTTACCCAGGACAGATTTCTGATGTTGGAGAGAGAGATGGTTTAACTGAATTCGAGAAAAATCCCGAAATGATTCTGACATCTTCGCACTCTGATGATAGACAGCAAAATGGCGATGGAACATACTATCCCAGTAAGAAGTATACTAATGACTTCAGTATGCCTTGCGTCAGTAAATTCGGTGCAGATCGTGAAGCAGTCTCCATGTTGGAACGAAGTAATAAGGATAATGATAACGAACAAGGAGGAAAACTAAGAGCTGATGGCCATCTAAATAATGAAGGGTTGAGCTGCGAAACCCAACACCAGAATCGAGGTGCAATCAATATAATTCTGAATAGTACACCAATGGAACAGGCAAAAGGAATACCAGCGATAGTTAAAATTGAAGATCAATTAGGTTATAATGGGGTTACACCTGAAAAGGAATATGGAATAACAATGAAATGTCATGAAACAGTGGATGCGAAAAGCAAAGTGCTTGCTCGTAAAGGCGGGGAAATCGTCGTTGAGAGCATAGTACCTGAATATGAAGTGGTAGGAGCAGCAGAGGGAGGAGTCAAAATCGATGATTTGTTTGATGCAAAAGATGAAGTGAGACAGGAAGAGCACGTGGTGAAGATAGATGGAATAATGGACATTGAGACAGAAAAGGATAAAAGAAAAATTAATGAACCTGTACCAGAAACGGAAGAGGAACTGGAAGTGAGAGAAGTACAAATAACCGAAATGACAGCGTCGGAAATAGAAGGAACTCCAATTACAGAAGAATTAGTAAGAGAACTTCCAGCGTGTGTTTCAAAAGAAAAAGATTTTGGCGATGCAGGACTTATAATAGAAGAAAAGGAATCAAGTCATAAAGAAGTTGTGAAAGACACGCTAGAAAATCCTTCTACGTATGATATAATGGAGAGAAAAGAAAAAATAGTGCAAATTAATGTCGCAGAAATTGGCGCGGCGAGAGAACAAGACGAAGTAGGGGAGATAGTTAATAGTTATAATGAAAAAGTCACAGATGAACAAATGAATTTTGAAACTGATACACAAGATACGATGGGGACAGACGATAGAACCATCTTTGATTGTCAAAGAAAAACAGAAATAATAAGTAATGACGACGCACGACACTCAGAGGAACAAGCTGGAATAGAATTAGAAGACAGCGTTAAAGGAAAATTTCAATCGCAGATCAAAGATGGGGAAAATGTGAAATTTTCTGTAGTACAGAACGAAGAAAAGACAGATGAATCTAAAGTAATAATAGACAAAGTATTGAAAGAAATAACCAAGAGATTACAAGAAAATGAAGTAAAGAAAGTTCGAATTCAAATTACAGAAGATGAGAAAGCAGGGGAAGAAATTAAAGATGGGGTAATTGATGCAAAGGAAAGAGTAGTATATGAAAGCAGACTAGTAAATGAGGAAGATGAAAATGATGAGGATCATGTTTTAGAAGAAAGCTTGGAAATGGGTAACAAAATAGAAAAAAATAAAGTTGTTCAAGTACATGGCACATCTGCAAACGAAGAAGAAGTCGAATTGATCAGAGAGGTGGCAGAGCATTACGAGATGGGAGAAGGTGATGTAGCAGAAGATACAAAATTAGAAGATGAAGTAAATAATAGAACTGGAGCTGATGAAGGAGTTGCAAGAACAGTTAAAGAAGGCATTCTTCAAGAATATAATGAAGACACTACAGAAGCGAAAGAACACAATGGAAGAAAAAGTAGTTTGATAGAAATACAAGATAAAGTGGTAGAAAGCACAATAGAAGGATTTCTTATGAGTAATGAAAATCAGAGACCCATGGAAATAATAACAGATATTGTTTTAGATGATATCAGATATGCTACCACAAATGATAAAAAACATCCAGAAATAATGTTTGAAAAGGAGAAAATTGTTGATGACAGATTTATAAATGAATTTGATGATTCTGTACCTGCTAATAAAGAATTAATTAAGAGTGAAGTTGCAAATCAAGAAACGAATTTAGGAGCATCAAGATCTATCAAAACATGGTACATAAATCCAAGAGCAACTGTGCAATCATACAAAATAACTAATGTACCTATAACAACAACTCACACCCCAAAAAATAAAATTGGAGATGTGAGCTGTGATGTAAGAAAAATATCTAACATTGCTGTTGTATCCACTGTACAAGCCTGCACAAAAGATAGTGTAAATTATGATCAAAATGGGTCAGATATGGATGAAGTAGTTGACACAATGACAATAAATCATAAAGTCCATAAAATATCCAATGCTGAAGCTGCAAAATCGTTAATGTGCTCTAGTCCACAAATAAATGAAAAACTGCATCAACAAAGTCAAATTGCTTTTGAAGACAGTGATAGTATGTATTTACCCAGTGAACAGATACACACACCAATTTCAGAATATAATTATAGAACTAAGGCAGTGGATCAATCTCGTGTATATTTAAAACCCTACTTTCCAAAAACATACACAACTCAAAAGCATGATGAAGTTCCAAAAATATATAATGCACACATTATTCAGTCAAACCTGCCAGAAGAAACTTACAATGAGGAGAAAATCATCAATGTCCAGAAAGAAAAGATTGGATCTTTTATTGCCTCTGATTTTCCAGAACAAACAATGGGGACAAAAATAACTGAACAAATTGGTAAGTCACATGGTAGAGACTATCTTCAAAAAGAATCTTCATTTGTACAATCACCTTATCAAGAAAGTCACACTACTCAATACAACATTGGTACAACCCCTGAGGATCACTCTGTTCTTCTTATGAATGAAAAACTTTCCAATTCTAGCACCCAGTCACAACAATATTCATTACGTGCATTGGGCAGTATCAATATCTGGCCAGAAGGAGAAACATATTTCAATTCATTTGATTTTGAAAGATCGGTTTCACATAAAAAGGATTCTTGTATCGAACTTAATAGATTTCTAGATTCTGCAACAGAAGTTGTAATTGTACCAGGTTCAGTAGGAGACAGAAGTAATGGAGAATATTATAAGGAAGATCATATATGCCTTCCAGTAAGTTATTTTGAGGATAAAAGGGGTAATTTAGAACCCAAGTTAAAAGATAATATTAATATTTGGTCACTTTTATCTCGTCATCCTTATTATTATAATAAATACTCTGGTATTCTGAAAAATTCAAAAGAATCTAGAGAAGAAAATGTCAATAAACAGTTAACAGCAGGAATATCTTTTGATGCTAATAGTCCGAATACAAAGGATGTACTTGATGTGGTTGAAGATGACAGTAGTCCATATCAAATGCCTAAAGGATGTACTTGTGAACAATGTAGGAAATATGGAGATATGGAAGTACTTTATTCATATGGAAAACCTTCATTCTACTCTATATCCCCAACACAACAATGTCCATGTATGTGTTCATTAAAAGAAGACAAAACATGACAGATTCTCTAAAGTCACCACTTCTTATCAGCTTGCATCTTCTGAACATTGATGCAACTGGATCTAATGTTTTATGTTTTTAACACCTACATTCTTGGGGGTGTAAGGGCAGACATATGAGATGAAAATTTGTAGAAATAAGCAAAATGTTTTCATCACTATTTTTACTTTTGTATAATATATTAATTTAAGATTATTTCATATGGACTGATGATTTTTATTTTAGATTGTACATATTGGAAATATTTATAATATTGTATCATAAAAATTTTATACATATCCAATGCCATGAAAATTGTAATATACAATGAAAATGATAATAATTTTGTAATGTTAATTATTGTGTAAGTAATAACAAAATATATTATAAAAAATAGATGTGATAGCAAATATCAACAATGAATACATACTTACTTTCTTATGATGCGAGATTATGACACACAATTTCATGATATATTGGACATGTATTAGAATACTGTGACTGCTATTCTGAAGACTGTATGAAGTTCTATAAAATATCAGATAATTCACCATGTACTATTAATCCTCTATTATCCTTCTGAACTGCTCCTTTATCCAACAATTATTAATTGTAAGCACTGAAATAGTCTTTGAATATACTGCTGAAATCCTGAATGTTCCAAAGTTGTGAACTTCCCATCACACCACTTCCTGCACATCTTAAACTTATGCTCATAGTTGTGTAAACACTTTCGTCTCAGAGACACAGTTTTGAATTACATACTTAAAACACAGACACAACAGATTTTACCTAATTTTAATATTCTTTTCCATTAAATTCTTTAAACCATACTTTTTCTACAGGAACTTCAAACAAATTGCAAAAGTACTATTATAAAACAGTTATCTTAGGAATACATCTAAGATAATGTAAGCACCATATCCTTGTTCATTTTAACACCTTTTAGTGTTTGGTTTGATAAGTTATAATCTTCCTTGGGCAATTGTCAAGATATCGTTACATAAAATACAAATTTCATGAAGTTTATTTGCAACCAGACAGTGTTAATGCTTTACATCTCAATCCCTATTCCATTTAGAGAATTGAGTGAAACAAAACAATTTTAAGTTCAAACAATCTAAATTTATGTCATGAAGAGTTGAAAATGCCTTTCTGTTTTATTATGGAATATTATTAAGCCAACAGATTTATGCTTTCTTGGCTTTATATAAAGGAAAAAACCTCTATTTCCAGACAATTCTATTTAATTGTGAGGAATATGTTACATAGTTACTTTTTATTAAAAAAATAAATCTGTGAGACTATATAAAACCTAAATTATTTCTAATAAAATAAAAATATTACTTAAGAAAATTAATAGCAAAATAAACTTTAACTAGATCCTGGAAAACCATTGCCCTTATGTAAAATAATAGTATTTTTTCATTTCCAAGAACTGTATTATAAGCAATTTACATGAAGGACTCTGGCTCATACGAAATATTAGTCAATTCAATTTGGGAAATGTAATTAATGTACTTTTCATTTATGATTACACTTTTCCGTTTATTATTATAAAAAGGCACTTCATTTTTTTAACTTTTCAAAATAACATGTCAATTTATAAATAATATATTTCAATGAGAGACCACTTTCTTCCCATCAAATTTTACATTTTTGAAATGTATGTAGAAATACATTAAAATCTAATGAAAAAAATATAATTACAGATTAATTGGCATAACAATAACAGAAAGATTGATTATATAACAAGATAGTACCAAGGAACACTCTTCTAATACTTATTCTTCAACATTTCTACAAGAAATGAATGTAGAATTATTACACACTGTTTTATGAAATAAATGTTAACATTTTTATTCAAAAAAATTGTGTGTATATGTGTGTGTGTGTGTGTGTGTGTGTGTTTTATATACAAACAAATTTGGTAAGCAAAGAAATTTACTATGGAGAATAAAAACACCCACAAAAAGGAAAGGGAAATAAAAATATACGAATGTTATGTAGTAGGTGGACTAGGATGCCTAACACGTATGATGAAAAAAGTCTACAATAGATCTGATAATGTAAAAATAAATCGTCACTGTTATTTTAGTAATTTGTTTCAATTTTCATATGATTTGGCATTAATTTGTATCTCCAGGGGTGGATCCAGAGACGAATTTGGGAGGGGGGATTTGTATGTATGTGTATAAATGGATACATATATATAAAAGCACACAGATAATAAGATAATATAAATTATGGGCATGGTAAATTGTTTATCATAAAGTGTTTTTAACAAAATTAAAATATTAAATTTAATATTTAATGAATATTTAATGGTTTTAAATTAAAAAAATAGTTATAATTTGTTATTAAAATCGTTGAATTCAGAGCTGCAAAACTACGAAGGATTGGGATATAATATTTTTCAATCCATGATACAGATGAGAACAGATAAAATTTAAATTAAAACGCATGATCGATTTACAATTAAACATTCACTTACATACAAACTTTACTGTCCACGACTGAAGAAAGTCGACAGGATTTCACAAAATATGTCCCAAGCCTCTTCTAATTTTCCTGTTCGTTAGATTTCTTTCTCTGTTCTTCTTATTCTTTTTAGAGATTTTCTTTCTCTTCTTAAGAACTTATTAACCGCGTTGTCTCCAGGCATTTAAGCGATCCATGCCCTATTCTTTTGTTTAGGACAGACTGTCATTGCGCGATTTGCCACAGCGGCCCACGATCACTCGCATGGCACCTAGAGAGACCTTACCTCGTCAGCATCGGTCACACTCCAGTACATGGCAGTCGCCGTTGCACCGCTTGTCAAGCGGAAAAAGAAAGAGAAATGAGCTGACACACGCCTCTAGAGAACAGTCGAAGACATTCTCCATACGTACCACTGGGCTAAAATACAGCGAGAATCAGGATTCCCATTCGTAACTAAAAGACTGAGGACAGAACGCGCGGTTATTTTTCGAATCAATTTTATTCAATTTTTTCTTGGGTTTCTCATTTTTATTTTTCCTACACTTTTAACATTTTTATTTTTTTTCTCTGAACCTTTTGGGGGAGACATTGCATCCCTCGATCAGACATTGCGATTACATCAGTAACATATCCAACAGCTTGAATTACGCATCTGAATTTGTTTTGATAAAAAAAATATGTCCCTTTTCTTTGCTTTTAGGACATTTTAAAAAAATTTTAATAGTAATTTATTGTTCATTTTTGGCGATGTTTTAGGTAATCAAAATCCGCCCGTTAGTTATCATATTTCTTAGAGATACTATATAAATGACCGACTGCGAGTCGAGTGTGATCGGTACACAAAGATAGTTTTTTATTCAAAATGTTTTGGTCGTATGTGTCACATTACAGATTATGTAGAAAGACGCAGGCTTAACTCAATTCTTGCTCGGATACGTTTTTATTTGTTTTAATGATTATCCAAAAATATTTTTACGGAGTAGTTTTTACGGATAATTTTGGGCAGAAAAACTCTTATTACAGGACCCTGGTAACGAAAGAGTGGATAAACCCAGTTGCCAAATTTAGAAAAAATCCTTTAACACATGGTGTAGCCAGAATCTATGTTTCGTGGGTCCTTGAAACCCAAAAAATCGAATGACGGCAAAATCTCTGCCTGTGAACAACGCCAGCGGCTAAACCGTTCAGCCAAATTTTCTGCAAAATTGATATTCCCCATTCGATCTGATTGATGTCGTGGCCCCTGGAATTTGAAACCGATATTTTAATTTTGGGGGGTACTTTACATGAATCCCTTGGCACATTTTTTTGAAAACTGTAAAAAAAATGCTCCGCCGTTTTCATAACTTTTTTGTTAGTATGAAGTATGTTTAAGAGAATGGTGTAGGTCTCATGTTTATTAAAAACCCTGATCTTTCGAAAATTGCAAAAGTTCAAACTTTTTTCGGAGTCTTCCTACAACTAAAATATGAAAGATATTTCCCCCCTAATGAAATCTGTTCTTTAAAGATATAAGGTCATATACAATTTTTCGAATATGTAAGTAGTTTTCGCATAATTTTGCGTGTAAATACGGGCGAGAAAGAAGTGCTGTTTTTTAGCACCACTAGTTAATTAAAAGTTTCTGAGAAGTTAAAATTATTGGTTACTGAAACATTTTGGGGGGAGGGAAATTTCCCTTATTCCTCCCCCCCCCCGTGGATCCGCTCCTGATATCTCCATTTGTTTTGAAGTAAATTTTGAAACATGCATAAGAAATCTTATTTCTGCGACTGAAGAACTGTTAAGAAAAATTAGAGTTTCTCTTTGGGAGATTCTTGCGATTTTGAATCTTTTAAAACAATATTAATCAAGAGAATGACAATACTGCAACTTAACACAAACTATTCTTTGAAAGCCTCCTGTAACATTGCAGATAATGAACTTATATAAAATCAGTCAAGAAAATTTGTAATAGTAGTTTATGCAAGTAGTTTATAATGTTAAGCTTTATTCCATGTGTACAAGTTTTGAAAAAGGGCGACGTTAGGAGCGAGTTTTCAAATTTGTACGAATGCAATAGTGCAACATTATAAACGAGTTGCATATGTTATTTTTTTGTGTATCAACATTATAAATGTATAAGAAAATAAAACTTAATTAATAAACAACTTTCTTGTGACGTTTAGGGTGTTTGACATCTGTGCGAGAAAACGATGCTCGGCTGTTCAGTTTATCGCCACCACCCCACGATTCTCTCGCTGCGATTGTCTGAATGTGTGATGAAGCAATTAACGTGCTGTAAAATGCTAATACGTCATCATTTGTGCCGTAAAAGGACTTTTTATGAACAGAAAAGGTAATTTATAATGCTGGTAGACAGAAAAATCTTAAGTCCGAGTATGTAGCCGAGACCAAAGGAAATAGAAAACAAACAGGGAAAGTTTGTGCCATTCTGTAGCTCCTCTTTTTAAAAGTATTAGTGTTTTTTCTGTAATTCTGAATTATAATAATGATTCAGAATTACAGCAAACTTACGCTGTTGTAGCATCATTTCTTCGTGGAGATTCTTCACCACTCTAACTGAGGTATGCTCTGACGAATGAAATTTGCGGTATAAAGGATCAAAGAGCACAAAGAAAGATGTAACTCTCTTGAACTTTTATAGGTGTTACTTAAGCAGTGGGTGAACATATATTATAGTTTTTTTAGACAACCGTCCTCTTCTGATTATTTTGCATGTTCTGAAAGGTCCTTCATCCTTCAGTGAGCATTAAATTGAATGTCCTCCAAATTCTGGAGTTGCTACCAGAAAATATACTTCCAATTAATCCAAGAAATTTTACCATTATTCAAATAAAGATTATTCACAAAAACATTGCTATTTACAATAAAATTGATACTTGGTTTAACATGAAAACTTCCAAACATAGTCTTCACACACGAACGTACTATAGAGAAAATAGTTTGGTCAGTACGTACAATACATTGAAAATAGAGATGTGCACATGTTACGTTCTGACCAAATCTAGAACAAAAAGTTGACAGATGATATAGAACAATGTAAAAAGAGCGGTGATGCTCTTAGATATATCATGACTATACCAAACGAGAGAGCAACGCATTTAAAATAAGGGATGCTTTCAGCTCAAAAAGTGTTCTTAAAAATAACCACAAATATATTCTCAAATGCAACATAATCATTCATGCCCTACTTATTTAACCTGGAGTTTCAATATGTTCAACCCCGCAAAACATATACGAACTTGTGTAGTCTGAAAGACTCATCTGTATACTTTACTCTTTTGAAATCTAAAATCTTCAGGAAAATAAAATGTGGAACGTGGAGTAATCCTCCGTTAAGCTAGTAAGTCAGTGTCAGACTTAGTCATTGCCTTTTATCTCTCCGGCCGGTGTTCCCACACGATCACCCAGCATACGGTGTCTCGAATTGCTTAACCTCCGTGACTTCTCGCACTAAGCAATTTGGCTAGCGACGCCGGAGTTATTTGTTGAAATAAAAGAAGTTCAGGAAACGTACGTAAAGGGAAATATACTGGGAAGAAATACAGTTTGCACAAGTTGCAGTGAGATACCGAAATTTTCTCTACCTCACTTCACGATGAATCTTCACGAACCTCACGATGAATCTTCAAAATATTTTGTATGATTCCAACGTCGTGCTGATCGTTGATGTGGACAGTGAGATAGGACATTCCGGCATACACGATCACATTGATCTCTTAGATTTTTTTAAAGGACCGGGCTTCGTGGCAAGGGGAAGTTGAGGAGCATATGACATGATAATCAACTCAAAGACTTTGAGAGAGGATCAGAGCCGACAGAGCAAATATAACTCTATGAGAAAGCTGAGTATTGAGGCTGCAAATGCAATTATATTTCATAAATGTTTTAATGTGAATTTATATTTAAACTTAAAGTACAAATATTATACAAGAATTGTTCATCTCTTAAACAATTTGAAAAAACTAACGCTGTATGTCCTCCGTGACGTGGTGAGCCACCACCCCGTTCGATCTGGGAGAGTTCTTTGCTGCCTTCACGTCTACACAATAATGAATGCAAAGCAGTGACTCGCGTAAGGTTGGGTTCGTGTCAGAGACAACTGGACCTTCTGGAAACATTTTTTGTAAACCATTCCAGCTTCATTTTGTGAACCTACAACTTTTTTAGACGATATGAATCGCCATTAAGGGAACGGTGATGTCAAACATGCCTGATTGCTTGGGGGTAGAGGTCGTTGCATGGATCTCGTCTCGCTTTAAAAACAAAATGTATTCAACGCAGCCGTGCATACCGGGGATAATCATACTCTACGAGGAGCCCCTCAGGGTCTCAGCCGCTCAGATATTATTCGTTATCTTCATTTCTATCCTCTTCCGGAGCATATGTTCCAACATAACATATGTTATTGTTACAACAAAATGTATTAGTCATTAGATTAATTAGTGTGCATTGACAAACCAAGGGGAGGGGGAAGCCAACTGCGTACCTGAGCCTATCAGAGCGAGAAACCGCGATGCTCGCTACCTCGCTAGAGCGATAGAAATTCAAAATAGTTTGTATGATTCCGACGTCTTCGTGCTGAACATAGATGCAGACCATGAGAGAGGGCATCTCCGACATTCACATCCACATCCACATTGATCTCTTAGACTATTTAAAGCAAGGAAAAATAAAAGCAAATACTCTAAAGACAATACAGGACACTTCCCAGTTGTTGTTTTTTCACGTAACCGTGGGAATCAGGTTACCGTTGGCACTTCTATTGGCAGGACCTAACAACTCTGCGCCATATTGAAACGTAAATCTAATTCTTTCGGATGAAATACGTAGTTTTTTTTGGCGGACTTATTAAAACGCTTTTTTTACTTCTACTCTCTGTTTAAATTATATTGAAGGGTTAAAATTAATGAAAATTACGAAGTATAAAACTCAAGTTTTATTTAAACAAGAATAAAATCGCTATAAACACAAGATTTTTCTGGTTTTAACATACCCAGTGATATATTTTATTGTCTTTCTTTCATTTTATTTCTATAATTTGCACTGTTTCAACACACTGATTCGTCTGCGTACGTACAGAAGTACACAATCTTCGCATAAAATATTGTCCAATTGAAGTCTAATGGTTTGCATTAGCCGTTAAATGACGTTATTTTTAATTTAACGAAAAAATGTTAGAAGTCAATTGAAAATAAATTCAATCTTGAATAATAAAGTTTTGGCTAATTAATTTGGATAAAAATGGAGGAATTCCGAAACTGGTAAGTGAGAAAGTGCTTCTTCTTGAACTATACTTTTTCGACGACACTTGATAAAGCATTTCTACATCTATCGAGGAGCAGTGTACAACACAAACATAAGACTGAGTGAGAATTTTCCACAACTTAACGTGCAGGAATATCTTCACTGTTATCCATTTTCAACGTTTGTTGAACATGACTCGATAAAAGATGGCATACTCTTTCCAATTTAATTATTTTAATAAAATATTTACTCACATACATGGTACAATTACTAACAGTGATGCCAATGTTACCTGACCCTACAATTACCAGCATCCGAATACCCAAATAATTGCTTAGTCGTTGCTAAGGGATGACTACCGAAAGAGGTCACAATGGAAGAATATTGTTCCATGTGGGTCCACATTACAAAATAGCCAAAAATGGCACAATTTTTTCCTGGCGTACTTAAATGTCCGTATTATAAAACAATTTCCCTAGAAGACAAACCTGAATTAATCGAATAGAGCAGAAAACAAGCTGAAACAGAGGATGAACATTCGCTAGAAGAGTTTCTACTAGGTTCTTCCACTAGATGTTACTCGAATAAGTATTTCTCGATAAATCGCAAAGTGGCCTGTATTTTCTCAATGGTTTTGGATACAAGCATTGAACCTAGACCGCAATCATCAAGGCATCTTTGGCAATCTGTATTCTAACACACTTGGGGTTCGGAATATGGGGTAGGCATAAAAAGCAAAGTCCTTCCCAACATTATATAATAAAAAATATAACATTATAACAATTATCGATGTTCAATGCAAGACTCAAATGCGATTACTTGATTTATTCACTTTGTTAAACTAAAGTATTAAGCCCTACTAGAATACACATATTCGGATGGCCTTCGTTAACTTATAACGACATTAGTCTGTTACCTTTCCTGGCATGAATAGCCAAATGTAATGAATTTGAACGAATATTGGAGCACACTAGTGGAAACCAGTGCAATTAAATCGAACGGGGATTTTAAAACCGAATTCAATTTTACATGCCCGGGTATTTATTTATCATATTAGCCTATTCAGTCAGGAAAAGGAATGAATTTTGCAAACAGTGTATTCACGCCCTACCTTGCCGTCTCCTACGCCTAACTGCCCAAATTCACCCTGCTCCTTTCTACACTCCTCGCCTTGTCCTGCCTCGCCTGATCCCCTTCTCCTGCTCGCTTTACCCTGGCATGTTCACTATGATCACCGTTTCCATCATTCTGAAAATTACATACCTGTTTAGAAGTTTGGAGGAAACACCCTTTGAAAAACGCCAATGGAGTTTCACACTACACTGAACTGCACAATCTACCATTGCGCACTATAGATGCGCTGCGACTTCGCTTCCGTGATACTGCTGATTTGATTACTTACGTTTCCGCCAGATTGTGTTTGATGTGGAAATTTTAAAATTATGTTTTTATATTATTAATATTTATATAGCATGTACAAATGTTTAAGTTGTACGTACAGTCATCGGCGACTTCCAGCTTTCAAGCAACACCTTATTTTTCTGAGATAGATTGAGTAGTTCATCCGACATAGAAATATTTACATTACACGTTTTAGAAATAACATATACGTTTGAATTTTTAAAAAGTGGGTAAAACGCTGTACGTTTTTCTGATCGTAACTGCTCATTTGATTTTCAAACTCGACCTGTCTTTTCATTATTCTCACGTATCATTCTTCATTATCACGTATTCCAATCTCATATTGTAATGAGATCTTTTCTGATACTACTTTTGTATATTCACGATACCTATTATGTTGCAGATTCAGTCATGGGAAATGTGTGACGAATATCCTCTTATTTATTACTCATATGAAACATGTCATGTTCTGTGGAAAAGGTCTGGAAATAAATTGAATGAGTAACTGTACCAACACTTCCCAAAAATCGTCCATTCACGCCGCTCCATTCAGACTTTAGAAAGTAGTGATTGAGAACTATCATAATTTATTTCCGATTGTTTACCTTTCTGGAAAACCGAATGGACTTTTTACCACTGGAAAACAGAGTTTGTATCTTGTTTGTATCTAACACATTATCGAAATGGAATTATTATAATGACAATTATTATAGTGACGGGCTCCTCAGGAGGCTCACTTTCGTGGAGCGTTGTTCTAGCTTTCCCTAGTGCGATCTCCGGTTCGATTCCCGGTTGGGGCAAAAACAGAAATGTAGCTTTCCAATAAAATCGTCTGTTTCTGAGGCTATGTGACGAAGAAATGCTCAGGTAGGCGGGGCTTGGTAGATACGACGAAGGGAATATGTCATGCTCGTTGGTATATATAGTGATTCAAATTGGGCGCGCTGGCAGCCGGGCTATGCGCGTGGCGTAGGCTACAGTGGCAGCAAAAGCAGCCACCGTAACCAGAGACAGGAGCGAGTCTCTGGCAGTGACATCGCCTGGCGTGTGTAAGGGGCGACAGACGATGCAGAAGTAATGTATTGAGATAGAGCTCCCGTGTTATAAGTGTCTATTATTGTGATTGTGCCTACGGTGGCCATGCCTGCTGATATATATATATTGTTGGTTCAAATTGGATATTAGTTACTTTGGATTGAACTGAAAAATCTCCTGGCGACGACGACTGTGCTTGTTTTGTTGTACATCTTCTGGTGTACACTTTAGTGAGTATTGTATTGGTACGATTTGGAATTTGGCTAATAAGAAGTGAATAATGAACTTTTGTTGTTGATTTATTATTGCTGTATTTTCTGGACATAACACTCGCTTCATGTCTGACTTACTCTCAGGCGTGGAAATTAAACGACGCCCACACCTGGGAGTAGCGTAAACTAGCCGACAAAGTTGGACAAAAGTGACCCAAATGCGAAAAATGTTCATACATTACAGCGACGGCTTTAGACTGATTCGGAGTGCGTGCTGACTTCTTTCCCCAAAATGAAATTTTTAGAAATCAATTAAACGAAAAACGATGGCGATTTCTGTCAGTTCATTAGGATACCAAGAAGCACCGTACTTATATTTTCCTAATGCGCTGACATGAGACTTCGCTTCGATTACCAGAGGAACGATGAATAACTACACTGTTCTTGTGTCACCAGTTGGGATCCGCAACGTTAGTATGCTCCTAAATCGGTGGGTACTCTAAACTCATTTTCAAAAATATATTCACTATTCGCAATGATACCTTAAAATATATAATTGGCTTTTTGACATACAAGCCTGATTTACAGAAAACAAAGGTCTAAATCCAATAGAAAAGTGGGATCCTGATAGGATACGAAATTTTTAACTATAACACTTTTGTATCACACTTTCAAATCGTAAAAATAATGTTTAATTTAATATCTGTTACTGAACATTAACTACTCTTAAGTAGAAAGAAGACCTTTTTTTCTTCCGGCTCATTCACAACGGGCCTGTGCGTAAGGTGGCATGACAAACACTGTGTCCTGAGTAAACATTCACAATGAATCATTTCTATATTCTCTAACCTTTTTAAAGACATTTTAAGGCCATATACGTTTAGTTGACTTCAAAAATACTTTGCCGTTTGGAGAGGCACAGCAAAAACGTCCATCGGGTTACCGACTCCAAAGAGTTCCCATCGAAACAACTAAGAGTATCTCTTAAAACAGCTCGTATCTCCACGAAAATTAAAATATTTCCGGAGAGAAAGGACGGAATTTGGAAAGGCAGCAGCTTCTGCTTCTCAGCCGGCAGCCGCCGCACCGCGGCGAGACGGAAGAAGCCAGAGCGCCGCGCGCGCCGCAGCTCAGTCCGGGGCCGTCAGCTGCAGCACAGCGAGGCACTGCACAAGCGGCGTCCTCGCGTGGTCCTCAGCTCCAACCACTGCTCCTGGTTGGGCACGTACATCTCCGCGGGCATGGCGGGTTCCTCGGCGGGCGGCGACGGCGACTCGGAGGGCGGGGACGGGCGGCCGCGGCGGCTGCGGCGGTGCTTGGCGTGGCGGTGCGGCGCGGGCGCCGGGACGGCGCCGGCGGCGCGGGGCGGAGGCGGCACCGTCATGGGGATGCGCTCGCCGCGCCGGCGCAGCAGCAGCCGCCCCACGCCCTCGCACCGGCGCAGGGCCTCCGAGGCCGCCAGCGTGCGCCGCAGCTCGGGCGCCACCGCCGCGCGCTCCGTCAGCCACTGGGCCACCGCGCCGAAGTCCGCCAGCAGCTGCAGCGCGCCCCACTCTCTGCGCACACGGACCAACGCACACTGTGCAACGAGCGAGTAGCTCGGTTGGGAGGCGGCCGACCGGGCAAGCGGGGGGACCGACCGGGCAGGCGGGGGGCCGACCGGGCAGCGGGAGGCGGACCGGGCATGCGGGTGGGCGGCCGGGCAAGCGGGGGACCGAACGGGCAAGCGGGGGGGGGGGGCGACCGGACAAGCGGGAGGCCGATTGGGCAAGCGGGTGACCGACCGGGCAAGCAAAGGGGCCGACCGGGCAAGCGGGCAGCAAAGCCAGGAGGGCGGTCAGGCGGGTGAGCGTTAAGCCAAGAGGAGACGTTATACCGAATTTGAATTGTAAGCACAGGCGTGGATCCACGGGGAGGGAAATGAAGGAAATTTCCCTCCCTAAAATTTTCCAGTAACTATTAATTTTAACTGGTCACGAAAAGGTCAAACAAAAGTATTTTCGGATAATCATTAAAACGAATAAAATTGAATCGCAGCATTAGCTGAATGTAGCCTGCGATATTTTACAAAATATGCAATGACACCTTCCACGCAAACATTCAAACATTTTTAATTTCCCCTCCCAAAGTTTGTCTCTGGATCTGCCCCTGGTAAGTTAAATAACGTACTCAATTAAATACTCAATTGCGAGAAAGTATTTGAATAAGATCGCTAGTAGTGAATTAACCTCCGCCGGGGATTCCCCGATATTCGCATTTCTAGAATCTTATGAAATTAATTTCCTTTATTGTTCGCGCATTCGTGGAGTGATTAATTTACCACTTGTGTATTAACCCAAAATTAACTGGAAAACAATGTATTATCCAGAAGCTATTTTGTTCTACATTAATTATTAAATTTATTTTATCTACATTAATTATTAAATAATTGAAGTTACACAATTAGATGATGCAGAAACCCTGAAAAATAATAACTTCTGAAACTTATGTCCGATCTATTGAGCCTTTATTAATACTACTTCTTCAACTCTCACATGTATCAAACAACTCGCAGGTCGCAGGGAGAGGTCACCCTCCTAACCATCTACCTGAACGTACAAGAGAGAAATTGCCTTTCGACGAACATTAGTGAACGTCGAGACATCGTAGGGCAAATCGGCTAATTTTACTTATTAATTTGTAGATGCTTTTCGTAAATATGAAATTGTTCTGTTATCCAAATTGCAGTGCTCTACACGCATGCCAACACCAATTGCTTCGGTCACTTCGGTCACAACGGCTCGAAAAGAACTCCACAGAAACTCTCCTTTTACAAGGAACAAGTTTCATCTGTTTCGTGACATTAATAGAAGTTATTCTGCAACTCTTGTACCTCATTAGGAGTGGAAAACTTTCAAGCGCATGAGAATACGTTAAAAGTTTTAAGGTTTTTGCTATAGGAAGAATCTACTTAGTTGCTTTAGGGGGAGTTAAAAGTAACAATTATCATTCAAGAGTAGGAAATATTTTGATGGAGTACTTAGGCATTACACACCAACTTTGGAGGATGAAAAAAACACGTCATATTATAAACTATGGCAACTTTCATCAACACGCGTTCTCCTTAATATGTTATTCTTTAATGGCTACACTCACTTGCGTTAGATGAGTGTGTGTAGGTTGTCTCTTCCGAACTACAGTTTGAATGATTTTTCGTTCACCCTAAAGAAAAAGGGAGCTTTAAAAAGTAAGAACCCGAAAATAGTTTTATAGCTTGCACTAAGTAATTAGAACACCATAAATTATTCTAAAACCTAAGATTATTTGCTAACACAATTACAAAAATTTAACTCACTATAAAGTAGTCATCTAAAATGTTGGCAAGCCACATAAAAATTCTTACAAATATGTGTTGTTATTAACAACTATTTCCAAAGTTATTAACATACGGAATAAAGATTTTATGACACTAATGTCTGTAGACTTTTTCAGTTCCCACCAAATTCAAGTAATTTTAATAAGGTAATTATAAAACATTATCCAGTCACATTACAAGCGTTTTTTTAAAATTTATTTCAATTATTTCCAAATGGATATTAAAGGATTAACTAGCGTAATATGTAGAGAGAAATGTTTTCAATCACTTCTTCCGAATGGTTTGAATGCAAATACTACTGTAAAATAAAATACTGTTTTCAGAAGTCATGTATGGAATCTAGTACTTGCCCTCACAGTTTATTTATTGGAATGTACCCGTATGTGAACTGTAAAGTCGACTATGTGACTATTTAAAACTACGACAATACATTATCGACCATATAAAATAACAAGGTATTGCAAAGTAAACAAAAGATGGGGTCTGCTGAACTGACTTGGCTGGCGCCTCATATATTAAGAATGATCTCAAGAATTTACACTCACGATTCGTATGAAAGTGTCTTTGGCGAACTCTTCAAAATGTGGGACTCGGTTCCTATAGTCGCCTCGTCCGTCATTTCATTCGTACGCCAAAGACTCACTTTCTGTACTAGTTACGTAAATAACTGTTTTTGTGACACGTTAATTTTTGAATTTCTATTTCACTAATGAGAAACATGAGATTTTCGGGCCGATCGCTTGCCAGTTAGCGGGCAGCACTCACGTGAACTTGATGCGGTGCATGTAGATATGGTCCAACCAAGCTTCACACATGATGCGGACAGTCATGCCGCAAATAGTTTCTTGCACGGTTTGCGGGAGCGTAGCAACGGCCAACAACACGGGCCGCAAGACGCGTTCTGGAACACCACATTTTTTGTCAAAAGTACGAGGATCCGAGAGAGGTGGCAATGTAAAGAGCGTCACAATTGCTTAGATTGGCTTTACTAGTACATAGGGAAAGGGAATCTAACACACAGGCCAGAGTTGGGAAGTTTGCAAACCGACGTGGAAATGGCAGAGCCAAAAGTGACCTTGTTGAAGTGGTAGAGGTGACGCAAAAACTGCAGGAGTTACAATAGCTGGAGAGGTGGCCAAAACGGTGACTGTGACTGAGATTGCTGAGTTTTCACTGGCGACAGCATTAGAACTAAAAGTAAAGGTAACATAGGCTGACTCTTTATAAGTGTTATTTTTTATGCAACGTGAATCTCGCTTACCGAGGTATTGCAAGACATAAGAGCTGGCATAAGTCGGCATTTCTCGCGTTTGCCGATAGTAAGTGGGCTCCGGGAACACCATGTGCAGGTTGGCTAAACTCACTGTCCGGCAAACCGCTGCCATGCAGGCAAGACACTCTTCGGGTACCTTCTGCAACAGAAAATGTCGTCAAATTATTAATTGCACTAGAAGCAATCCGTCAAAAATGACGGAACGAAATTAAACTCTTGCATTAATAAAGAATAAAAACCCAATATCAATATTTATTAAAAACGCAGTACTTCTTCAAAGTGCCGTGCGAGTTATTTTCTTTCATTTCAAGACTTCCTCAATTGTCAATTTTCTCCATTGAATTGCTCCGAGAAACATTCATACAAACATTTTTATTCTGGAAAGGGCTATGTGAAGTTGTACTCGCAAAGTAGGGTTATTCTAAACATACATCCACTAGTCGAAAGATTGGCCTCCTGAAGTCTTCATTACTATAATGAAGACATTGTTACACCTCTGAATGATATAATGCACCCTTGTAACAGTAATTCTGAGTTTTATCGGAAATTTCTTCCATCTCGATTGTCAAAGAATTTCCACTCCAATTACACTTTCGCTTACACGAAACTCTGCCACAACAATCGAATGGCGCGTCTCAGAAACGATCGAATTATACCGTCTGGTGTCGTTTTAATTCCACCAAATAATGGTATGATTTCATGTCAATCAGTCGGTTATTAATTTTTTATTGCTTACAAGGACATCCTAACTGAAAAATCTTTTTGGAAGCGTATCATTAAACCACAAGTAACAGCTTGCAAAAATTCAAGTTACTATCTTGCACCATTTGCTCAAACTCAACGATACTGCATGAGTCTGGTGGGTCTCCTCGACTCCAGCTCACCCCAACCCACGCCTTTGTCAAGGAAGGGAGGGACCCATTTCAATTCAATCCCTATTGATAAATAATGGTTAATGAAATGAAAAAGAAAGTCCGAGTATATTAATAATGGGAATGATTCTTTGGATGCGATTAGATCTACATATGAGCATTACTTTGAATAAATCGACTAAAATTACAAAAAAGGATAATGCTGCCTGGGAGGGGAGGGTAGCGAGGTAGTACTAGCGCAATTTTTCTTGAACGATGGATTGAAGAAATGTGGGTAGAGTGGGGATTTTAGTAACGAATTCATCCACTAGATTTTATAAAGCAATGCTAGAGTCAAGAGAATTAACCATGCCTTCGCAACTTTCTCAATAATTTGCGTTCAAACTTTCTCCAGAGTTCGAGGTGTCTCCTGTGATAAATTTTCAGTCATTTGTTTAGATCTTTTGGAGAAAATCACGGACAGAAGTTGTCGTCTTCAACAGAAAATGTTTTATGTTTCGCGCCGGTGAAGATGTGTTTGGAATGTTGTTATCGGTACTTGCTGAGAGCTTTTGCCTTCAACTCTTTATTGTGCCAGAGAGGGGGAAGCAAAGTCATCGTTCAAGAAGAGTTGCGCGAGTAAACGCCACCGCCCCGTTGGCTGCTGCTGGGAGCGAGCGCCTCTCCTCACCTTGAGCTTGTCGACGTTGTCGCGCACCTCGGAGACGAGCTTGGCGCGCATGCGCGCGCACACGACGACGTGCTCGCTGCCGGCGGCGCGCGGGTCCTGATGGTCGGCCAGGCGCAGCTGGGCGAGCGCCGCCACGCTCGCGCCCACGTCCCACTGCGACACCAGCGCGAAGCCGCCCACGCGCCACGCCGCCACCTGCGCGCGCGCCGCCGCCGTCGCCCACAGCCGCGCCGTGTGCACCTGCGCAGTCCGCCCCCGCACGCGCGGACCAGCCTCAGGCACGAGCGTAGCGCCCTGCAGCGCAGCCTACGTTCTAAGATCTGGCGAGTTACAACAAGTCATGGTGATGGGGTAGACCGGGAGTGACAGACGCGTTAGTCATATTAATCAAGGCATCATAACTGTAGTAGCCGCCCGCGCCCCTTTGAAAGAACCGGCTCCGGTGCGCAGCAGCGAGGCGGCGGCGCCCCAGAAAATAGGGCACCGCTCACGGGAGGTCGCTGAGGTCGCGTTCAGCGTAGCAGTCACGCTTCGGTCAGCGCGACCGAGCGCGGCATCGGCCGTACGGCCGGGCCAATCGGCGAGCCTTCAGCGCTGACCGGGTATAAAACGGCGCACAGCGAGCTGTGAAGCCAGTTCCAGTCTTTCCATCATAGTATGAGCTACAAGAGTGCAAGTGATTGAGTGACTACGCTGCCGGCCAATATTTCGGACTTGTCTTCGGGTATTTGGATTGTGACCACGGCATCGTGTTTAGACATCTTTTCGGCTTTTGGTAAATTTGGCAAGTCTCCGTTAAATCTCCTGGTTATTTTGTTACTACGCATGTTGACGGCTTTCCCTATATTCTTGAATAGTGTGAATAAAAAACGAAATTTGCTTATTTTGGTCATAATAATAACCATTACCATCACCATCACAAACACTATTATTATTATTATTATTATTATTATTATTATTATTATTATTATTATTATTATTATTATTATTATTATTATTAATAATATATTATAATATTATATCATTATTACATAATTATTATATTATCATTATTTCTACATTTTACCACGCGAGACACCTTAGTGCGCCACAGCGGTTCGTCATATTGCAACTCGGGAATGTATTAAGAATTTCTATTGCACGAGTTATCAATATTCCACGTATACGTTAATAAACACACACAACTATCAAACAAGCAAATACGACCAGAAAGATATAATTTTAACATACCATATCATTATGAAACATTAATATCAATGCCACCTGATATTATTTCACACAAGTTTTGGAAATTGTAGCACTAAAAAAATGAATTCAGAGTTTTGTTGTGAGCTAAAATACTTATTTAGCAACAAGGACATATCATAACAAGCAACATTCAAAATATAAAACCTAACACTAATTCAATAAACAATTATTAAAAACTATTAACCTTAGTCTGAGCAATTGAAAATGTCTGACATCTCTTCATTTGAGGTTTGTGGTAACAGTTCATAATTGTTTCACAGCTGACCCGTTGGCACTTCTTAGGAAATGCACTCCGTGTTGTTGTTGTTTTCTCTTTTGGGGAAATTAATTGCTTATTTACTCATTTAATTCCAAACACGGTTTCACCAAAACGTTTTTGTAGCTTATACTAATACTGTTCATTCGTGTTCTCAGAACAATGAAAGTACACATTCACAGAGTGAATCTATTTGATTAATGAGAAAAAATGGTTTCACGTAGCGTGAATTATACCGACGTGAAAATTTAATATTTTCTTGCATTGGGAGTTGTTGAATTTTGTACCAATTCCTTCTTACCATTTATTTCACACAACACACGAGTGAAATACTCATTTTAACTTAAGTAGAATTTTATATTCGGCAAGTTCTTGACTTCTTATGTTTGCGAGAGAAAACAAGGAAGGCTAAGCCTACAAATTCTAACAGAAAGTTCAAAACGATCTCAATTTGTGGATTGCAGAAGGATGAATATGACTCATGGTCTAAAGCACGTCTACGGAAGATTACTGCCTGGAAAACTGAGTTGTATGGGCCGAGAAGAGGCAGTTTCGAATTCTGCGCCACCGAACACGCTGCGAAACTTTTGAAAGCGATGAAACATTTGTTACAGTTTTTGATGCAAAATAACAATAAACTACTACTCTCTCTCTCTCCCCAATTCTCTAGTCCCAACTGCCTCTACTTTGAAGGGCAGCAATTCCCTATGGAATTCTGTCGTAGTTTGGTAGTATCCGGAAAGGTTCATAAGGGTAAAGCGAGATGGAACAATTAAAAACAATAAAATATTATTTATTTATTGAGTGGAATGAAGTGCGGGCAAATGGAACAATGATTTCTCACTGCTGTGAACTCTGGTCACCGACAGATCATTTGGGTGAGAACTTTCTTACTCTTGACACGAAGCTAGAACACGCTAGAGCTCTTGGCGCGACACCAATCGGACAAATCATAGAACTCCTGCTGGGGCAAATCCTGGGGAAATGATCCTCAAATATTTACTGTACAAATTCTAGAAATATAGATACCGTATTTAGTACAGAGGAGGAACACCATATTGGCAACATCATTTCTTCCAGCAATGTCCGTTTCGGTTCACCAACGTTCTCGATCACTTGCTTGATTGTTGTCAACATAACGTCTACTCAACAAAATAAAACTGTATAAAAAGAAATTATTTTGTGATTTTCTGCTAGAAAATTGTCACTGCCACATAAATGGACACTCGCTAGAACAATTAAATTAGCACATCTCACGAAATTAATGAAAACGCAGTGTCTTTGGTCAATAGATAATACTTAAATCGATCCCAGAGCAAAAGTTGAGATCAAGTCGTAAGGATGTTTTTAATGCAGAGAAGTTATTTAGTTGTTCAACGTGACAGTGACCGTTGTACTATTAGAGCATGCTAGCCGGAGATAATCTCCTTGGCGTTTTTGTGATCAAACTACTATGATGAGAGCACCAACGTTTTATGGACATACATGGAATTGGTAAATGATTTGATGTATTAGTGATAATGATCTTGTACGCAACGAATGATGAAGTAATGGAGAAATGATAAGAAAGAGAAAAGGGAGAAAATCAGAGAAAACATTTCGAGCCTACAAATTCCACGAGGATTGGCATGTACTGAACCCCGGATCCTATGGTATACTATGCCCCGAGATGTTCACCAGCGTAGTGTTGTTATTGGCCTATTGGTAAGGTACTGTTGATCTATTGGTAATGTCTGTTAAAAGGGGCAAATGGGCAGAAATAAAAGATGTCTTTACAATTTTTATTTACAAGGTGATTACTTTGATGACTTAGCCACGATATTCAGATCTGCCGTCCGAAAGAACGAATTCTACTATCCAATTTACAAATCATCTTCCAGACGCCAGATGGCAAAACCATCTAAATTCTTCATCTCTCAGAACATCGTTAACGCCAACTTGTCCTCTCATCGTTCGTGCCGTGTCGTTGGCGAAGTCTCACCGAGTGGTCGAGGCGGTGCAGCACGGGGATCTGCTCGACGAGCGGCAGCTCCGCCAGCGGCGCGCCCGCCGCCCACGCCGCCGTCCCCTCGCACGCGTTGCTCAGCGCCACCAGCGAGCGCAGCACCTCCGCGAACAGGCGGCCCGCCTCCGTGCCGCCCTGCGCACGCGCACGCCCACACGCACTCGCACTTGCTCCGGCACGCCCTCAGCGCACGCACGGGGCAAGAGGAGGAGCAGAAAGAAAAAGCGGAACGGCACGAATAAGAGGAAAGACAAGAATAAAGTCTAATAATAATAATAATAATAATAATAATAATAATAATAATAATAATAATAATAATAATAATAATAATATAAGGTAATAAGATAAGTCGAAAAATATCTGAAGTATTCCCTATCACTTCACAATATATCCAACATCTGCCCTGGAGAGGCAAACTTGCGCGAATATTGGAATTTCAATCGGAACTGATAAACTGTTCACTTTGCTTTTTGTTGACGACCAATTGATATTGGCAGAAGACGAAGATGATATCCATTACATGATGATGAAGCTGTTTGAAGAATACCAGAAATGGGTGCTAACAATAAATATCCTTATAAACAAATATATATTGTTGCTGATAATGTAAACATAAATTTGGTGCTACAAGGTGGTATTATCATAGGAGTTGATAGCTTTACGTACTTTGGAGTAACGTTTACCAAAAATGGTTAAAGTAAAGTTGAAATTATTGAAAGAATAAGAAGAGGAACACAAGTTAAAAAACAGATGCACAATACTTTATAGAGTAGATAAATATGCCCCTGCACGATGATGAAGATATACAAGTCTATTGCAGAGAGCATTGTTACCCACGAAGCAGAAGTGTGGACAACAGGACAACTAAAGAAAAAATTAACCGAAATGGGTTATTGACGTAGTTCTTTTCAGCTCACGATTCAGAACAGAATAAGGAATGAGGATGTGTTAGCAACACTAAACGTATGAACCACAATTTTAGACACTTTAGAGGCAAAGTGCCGGCGAGGGCACGTGCGTCGTAAGGATGAGGGAAGGTGGTAAAAAATTATCGAGTGGACACTTGCTGAAAGAAGAGGACGCACTGAAAGGACGCAGTAACTAGAGCGATGGACGGAAGAAACTTGCTACAAAACGACTGGAAAGATCGCAGCAAATGGAAGTTAGGATGCTATAAGCGACTCTAAGTTGTAATAAATTCGTAAAAATAATAATAAACAATGAGAATAAGGGCAAGGATAAAAATAAGGACTGATATAAGCACGTATAAGAACAAGGACATATAAGAAGAAGGGCACTTATAAGAACAAGAGTAAATATAAGAACAAGGGCTAGGATAGGAAGAAGAGAAGGATGAGAATAAATGGAAGTATAAAAAAATAAGAGCAAGTATAAGATTAAGAGCAACGATAAGACTAAGGGCAAAAAAGAATAAGGGTAAGGAGCAAAAGGAGAAACGTAGAAAAGGAGGAGGAGGAGAAAGAAGAAGGCTGCTCACCGGAAGTCAAAGAGACGTGCAATCGTTGAAAGTAATCTGGGAAGTGCTCGTGACATGAAGGGACTTGGAGAGCCTACAGGACGTCCCTGAGACCTCGTTCGCGTCTCTTTGCGCTAAGTACAAATAAGATATGCAATTAAAGTTGATTTTTTATTAAGGCACTGAAATTTATCAGTTGTTTAAATACATACACTCAACTGGTAATAACATTTCGATTTACTTTAAGGCAGATAAGTAATACCTTGAATCTAATATGCAATTATTAATAATTATTAAAGCAATAGCAACTTACTTCGCAATGACCGCGTGTCAGAGCGTTTAGGTTTTCCAGAAAACCGGTAACGGATATTGCCAAGACCATCCTCTCTATGGCGCGCCCAAGGTTAAGAATAAAGTAGTCTCTTATGGCGATTGTGATGCCAAATGTGGCGCTACTCTGATGTATTTCTGTATGAACCACAAGTTACGCGCTCATTCGTGTCGGCGAATCACGCAATGGGGCGGAGTGCTAGTTTAGCGTACAATTATTTTGTCTCGAACTTATCCAATTTTATTAAAGATATTTTCTTCCCTTTCCTTATATCTAAAACTATTCTTATGGGACCCAGATATTTGGAGTTAAAATTGTACCATTAGCAGCATACCTTGTTGCAAAGCCAGGTATTGAACTTTTACAGACTGCTGCCGCTGTTTCGTAAACAATCCATTGCACTTTTTCTGAAATATTCTCTTTTAAATAAGTTGTTTTCCCCACTATGGAGCACTTTACCACTCTTGCACTTTACGATTGGTGGATCACAAATTCTAAATTAATTTTGCAAAGAAAAATAAATTAAATTTAAAAAAATGTAAATTAATAAATGCATCAAAATCTAAAAACCAAAAGAAGAAAAGAAAACTAAATTTACAATTAAACTTTAACGGGGTTAAAACCATTCATCTCAAAGCTAAAACAACAACCGAACACGAGGGAATGAACACAATTAAGCAACCGGAAGCACAGTATAATATGGCAACCATAGTATAACATAGTACGTGGTACGGTGTCTGTGACTGATCCACCTGCCAAACGTACCGCATCCTACAAAAATTAATAAATTATAATGATATTCGCCACGATTTGTAGTAAATATCCCTATACAGTATTTGAATAACTCCCGAGTGTGCGGATGTGCGATTCCATCCCTCACGGCTACATCACTTCCTGTGCACCAATCGAGACACGAATCTTTTGACGCATCTAGGTCTCCTGAAGGGAGAACGGTTAAAATGTTTGCGGATCCGGCCATAAGATTCAAAGAATTTCCCAAAACGTGTTTTTTTCGTGTTTTGGCGCTACGGATATCGCTGACTATGAAAACTATGCATTAAAACAAAGTAAAGCGAGAGCGCTGGGCATGTCATATTCAACAAAAGTCGATCTCCACCAAAATGCATTCTTCAATGTTATTGATATGGAAGGGGGGAAAATCCCATGTTTTGCTCAAAACGCTGCAGCATTGCGGGTTGCATTCGGCGCCTCTTCTGGCTTTCTCTCTCTTAAAAGATTCATTGATAACCAAGAGATACATACTACACTTCACATTCAGATTTTTCTTAGAAAAAAAAAGACCTTTAAAATGGAAGAAAATTATCTATGTTTCATTAATACGCCATTTCACGTTAATACGCAACCATTATTGAATATTAACTTAATTGTATCGTAATTATCATCATCAATATTAACATTATTATCGTATGGGCCTCTACTAACTACGTAACATTTCTCTCTCCGAGCCCCAGTTGGAACTTAATCGTTTTGATAAGATGATTTATTTTCAACAATTTTTATCCACACTATTAATTATTACATTTGTATGTGAAACCTACTGTTTCACAATTTAGTTTTAGATAATACTTCTATTGATGAAAAATCAATTAAAATAAAGATAAAAAGATAAAGTTTAAAGATAAAAAAAACTATTTTTTTCAGCAATAAGATGTTACTGTATGTTATGTATGTTAGATGTTAAAGTATGTTAGATTCATACTTTTGGTAGTGTTGATTGGAAGTGTGAAATCACCGCATCGGTTATGTATGTAGTAGGTAACGACAATAAGTGGTTAACAGTAGGGCCCGGATGTTATGGTCTAAACATTTTAGAAATAACAAGCATTTATGACCTAAAAAATATAAAAATAAGACCATAAATATGGCTTAATTTTTTTGGATAGTTTGGTGAAACCATAATAATCTTTCATTGTTTGAAAATTCATTATATTAAAAATATACTTTTAATAACTAGCACATTCATAATATTAGCCCTTCTCCTTTTGAAGACAATTCTACCAGCTTAAATTATTTATAGAAGCGGTTGAACTTGGCACAAAACTGGACAAAACTAAACTAACACTTCTACGCGTCTGGTGCTTTCTACGCTTTTTTTCTCGTTCTTTATAATGTATCCTCCCCTTACAATTAGGAGAAGTGAAAAATCTATATGAGACGACTGCAAGCAAGTATGCGAAAATGGAAACAAAAAATGAAAATATGACAAAAAGTACGAATATTCACGGAAAAATATGATCATAATACACAATTTTAACGGAATACGACAAAGTTATAAAGGCCAGAATATGACGCGAAAATTGCATAAGCTTAGACATTGTAGATAAAATCAGGCTTAACGTATATTTTCAATAGAAATGAAACAAAGAAAAACAAATGACATATTACAAACATCCTGGCTCTAGTTATGAGAGTCAACTTAGGATATTTTTTATGAGCCGGGCGGCGATACTCGAGGGCTGACCTGTACGGCGTCGGGCGCGGCGGTCGGGCGAAGGGGCTGCGAGAGGCGGCCGTGCACCAGCGTGCGGCGGAAGAGCGCGTCCCACGACGTGGCCGTCACGTGGCAGCACAGCGCGTCCTGCAGCGTCTCCACGGCCGGCGCCACCGCCACCGGCACCGCTCCTGCGCATACGCGCCCCACACAGAAATGCAGCAGGCGAAACGATAAAGAGATACTTCGTCTAAAAGAGAAAGCACCCACTATCGCGACAGAGACGATGCATCGGGTGAGGCGTATTTCTGGATTACATAAAGTATTTCTGTCGTGTCGTGTGTGTTTGCTATGATTTCTTATCATTTATTTTAGCACATCCTGAAGTAAGAAATAGTTGCCTTGCTAGGTTAGGTTAAAAAGTTTCCAGCGCTGCTGGAAAGAGCGCTCACGAAAATATTGAAAACAAACAAAAATAATAATATAAATAATAACACTAATATAAATAACAATATTAATAAATAATAACAATTGTATAAATAATATTATTACAAATAATAATAAAAATTTTGAATTATTGACAACAATAACCTAAAAAAAGTGTGACGCGTAATCACGTCAATATTTCGTGAATGTGATGAAATTGGTAAAACTGTAGTGAATAAAGTGACAAAATAATACAGGTCTACACTTAGACTACATTGACCTTTAATATTAAAAGTCAAACTAGGAAACCACGAAGAGAATTGTCAATATTTGTCTGCCTAACAGCAAGGAACACGCCTCCGGCAATATCGTAAGAAATGTACAGATTATGAACAGAAAATAAACAATAAAAATGTAGGAGATTTACCAGCACACATACAAAATATATAAGATATACAAAACAAACATGAATAGAAAAGGAGAAAAAAGAGGTAAGGCGAAATGGAAACAGCGAGAAACGAAGTGAGCCGAGACAGAGACACACACGCACACACACACAGAAAGAGGGAAAGAGAGAGAGAGAAAGAGTCAGAGAGAGAGAGAGAAAGAGTCAGAGAGAGAGAGAGAAAGAGTCAGAGAGAGAGAGAGAAAGAGTCAGAGAGAGAGAGAGAAAGAGTCAGAGAGAGAGAGAGAAAGAGTCAGAGAGAGAGAAAGAGTCAGAGAGAGAGAAAGAGTCAGAGAGAGAAAGAGTCAGAGAGAGAGAGAAAGAGTCAGAGAGGGAGAGAGATAGAAAGAGTCAGAGAGGGAGAGAGATAGAAAGAGTCAGAGAGGGAGAGAGAAAAAGAGTCAGAGAGGGAGAGAGAGAGTCAGAGAGGGAGAGAGATAGAAAGAGTCAGAGAGGGAGAGAGAGAGAAAGAGTCAGAGAGGGAGAGAGAGAGAAAGAGTCAGAGAGGGAGAGAGAGAAAGAGTCAGAGAGGGAGAGAGAGAGAGAAAGAGTCAGAGAGGGAGAGAGAGAAAGAAAGAGTCAGAGAGGGAGAGAGAGAAAGAAAGAGTCAGAGAGGGAGAGAGAGAAAGAAAGAGTCAGAGAGGGAGAGAGAGAAAGAAAGAGTCAGAGAGGGAGAGAGAGAAAGAAAGAGTCAGAGAGGGAGAGAGAGAAAGAAAGAGTCAGAGAGGGAGAGAGAGAAAGAAAGAGTCAGAGAGGGAGAGAGAGAAAGAAAGAGTCAGAGAGGGAGAGAGAGAAAGAAAGAGTCAGAGAGGGAGAGAGAGAAAGAAAGAGTCAGAGAGGGAGAGAGAGAAAGAAAGAGTCAGAGAGGGAGAGAGAGAAAGAAAGAGTCAGAGAGGGAGAGAGAGAGAAAGAGTCAGAGAGGGAGAGAAAGAGTCAGAGAGGGAGAGAAAGAGTCAGAGAGGGAGAGAAAGAGTCAGAGAGGGAGACAAAGAGTCAGAGAGGGAGAGAAAGAGTCAGAGAGAGAAAGAGTCAGAGAGAGAAAGAGTCAGAGAGAGAGTGAGAGAGAGAGAAAGAGTCAGAGAGGGAGAGAGAGAAAGAGTCAGAGAGGGAGAGAGAGAAAGAGTCAGAGAGGGAGAGAGAGAAAGAGTCAGAGAGAGAAAGAGTCAGAGAGAGAAAGAGTCAGAGAGAGAAAGAGTCAGAGAGAGAAAGAGTCAGAGAGAGAAAGAGTCAGAGAGAGAGTGAGAGAGAGAGAAAGAGTCAGAGAGGGAGAGAGAGAAAGAGTCAGAGAGGGAGAGAGAGAAAGAGTCAGAGAGGGAGAGAGAGAAAGAGTCAGAGAGGGAGAGAGAGAAAGAGTCAGAGAGGGAGAGAGAGAAAGAGTCAGAGAGGGAGAGAGAGAAAGAGTCAGAGAGGGAGAGAGAGAAAGAGTCAGAGTGGGAGAGAGAGAGAAAGAGTCAGAGAGGGAGAGAGAGAGAAAGAGTCAGAGAGGGAGAGAGAGAGAAAGAGTCAGAGAGGGAGAGAGAGAAAGAAAGAGTCAGAGAGGGAGAGAGAGAAAGAAAGAGTCAGAGAGGGAGAGAGAGAAAGAAAGAGTCAGAGGGGGAGAGAGAGAAAGAAAGAGTCAGAGAGGGAGAGAGAGAGAAAGAGTCAGAGAGGGAGAGAAAGAGTCACAGAGAGAGAAAGAGTCAGAGAGAGAGAAAGAGTCAGAGAGAGAGAAAGAGTCAGAGAGAGAGAAAGTCAGAGAGAGAGAGTGAGAGAGAAAGAGAGAGAAAGAGAAAGAGAGAAAAAGAGAAAAGAGAGAAAAAGAGAAAAGAGAGAAATAGAAAAGAGAGAGAAAGAGAGAGTCAGCGAGAGAGAAATAGAGAGAGAGAGAGAGAGACAGAGATAAAGAGGGAGATGGAGAGCGCGTACCGGCGACGAGCAGCTGGTGTAGCCAGCGGCGCAGCTGCGCGGCGGCGTCGGGCGGCGCGGGCCCCAGCGGCGCAGCGCCCCACCACAGCAGCTCGTGCTCGGCGCGCGCGCCCACCGCCGCCCACAGCGCCGCGGCGTAGAACACGCGCACCCGCTCGCGCGCCGCGCGCGTCGCCTTGGCCTGGCCCGTGCGCCGCGACGTCGTCAGCGCCCCGGGCCCCAGCAGCTCCGGGCACGCGCGCGCCGCCACGCCCAGCAGCGCGCACACCTGCGCAACGCGACTCGCTGGCGATGCGCTCCTTCGCGGGAGGGAACGACGGCTGCAGACGGAGTGGGTCGAGGAATTGAGGGGGAGTGGGTGAAACGGGTAGTGTGAGTGGGATAGTCGGGGGCAGCCCAAGGTCAAAGGAAGAGACAGAGGGTTGTGGGTATGGAGAGACAAGACGATGATGTGCGGGGAGGAGGAGGCTTAGATCGGAAGACAGAAGTGGTGAACTTGGAGGAATAGGAGAGAGAGGGGTTGTGAATGATCAATGTTCCTTTGCTGAATGTTATGCTGTTTAAAGTACGATTAGAGGATTAAAATTGGTCGTGAAACGCAGTTCACTGTAAGCTTCGAGAAAAAATGTTATTGAATTAGGTGGTATAAAAAGGGGTATACAACGAACCCCTAATCTATGCGTTTCCGAATACATGGGGGAATCCACATTGGGTTGAATATCGAAGCCAGAATCACATATAGGAATTATTATTAGACGTTTCCGGGCTGATAAGCCGTCCAATTGACCCTTCAACGCCAACTGGACCACGACCTATCAGCCCGGAAATTTCAACAAAGATTGGCTCCGACCGTGAAAACCTTCGGTGCTACGTATAAGAATCGTTGAACTTTCATTAATATGTATGCCAATGTACGTTCATTCATCAAAAGATTGACATGCAATTTATATTCGACGTCATACACAGTTTACTCTTTCATAGGGACTTGCTACGTACGTTCAAAGCTATATGTCCACTAATTTGTACTTTTAAAATGGGGGTCTATAAAAAAATCATTGTTTCATACATGAGCTAGAGATAACTCAAGTGAATAGTTATTTCTCAATCATGGGTCTTAACTTCCAGTCACAGAGTTGTGTTTCACCGAAACTGCTCCATTTGTAGCGAACCGCCATTTCAATCGCCTGACTGATGTCTCGTTCTAAGTCGACCCGTCGATCGTCTGGTCGAGCGCTCACCTGGTCCTCCTCGACGCGCACGAGGCGCGGCAGCGCGGCGGGGTCGAGGCGCGACACGGCGCCCTTGGCGACGGGGGCGGTGCCCGGCGCGCCCGTGCCCTCCACCGGCGGCAGCACCGTCGCGCACGGCGGCGTCAGGTGCCGCGTCAGTGCCCTGCAACGTTGTAATGCCTTTCGCTGCAGGTTTGCTAGTAGCAATGATTGCAGGCAATTACAAATGCTTCCAGTACAGGATGCAAAAATATTGAGTTCGCAGGAATGCGAAGTTCCCTGGAGAAGCGTGGTGGTAAGCGAGGTTTCAAGTACAGATACCAAGACCGATGAAGTATGAAAATAAGTTTAATGAAAAAAGTACAGCTGCAGAGCAGCATGAAGTTAATACAGCAAAGTCTCTGGGCTGTCTGCCCGTTATTAGCGCTAGAGGATCCTCATATAGAAAAGCAGGAAAATTTATGAAGCCATTACGCCACTCCCGCCAGAACTCTACATGTCCTGGACGCAATAAAACTGACATTACTGTCTGAGGACATTTGCCGTTTTGAAATCACGGTCTCATAAGTTCCTAAACATCCCCGCTTCCACAATTTGAATCCATGTTAGCGTTGACAGCGGTTTGGGGAGCCTTCTCATAAATGATCTTAAGACCTGCTCCGGACGCGACCCTAATTTAGATAATTTTGAAAACCGATATTTCTCTCGTGTACATGTTTGAGAAAAATATTCATTGCTTCTCTTACGCAATTACTATTGTACGTAGGTGCATTTACCATTACAACGTCAAGCGCCGCCGCCCGCCGCTCAGCAGAACGCCACTCCCACGCCTCAGCGCTACTGGTTGCTTCGTTGATGGATTATTTCGAGTTTCCGGGCGTGTCAACGGCTATAGTCATTTCTTCCCTAAGTACAATGCATGCTTTATCACTGAAGAAGGCGTTGATCTTTCCATGATGGATGGTGAGATCTGCTTGCGGGGTTTTCTCCAAAGGAACGCCACTCAGTCACAACTGGGCACCACCTTGTTATCTCACCAAAGGAGCACCGCTACTGCCGGGACAAGCTCTAAGCTCCCGACTAGCCTCCCGACATGTGTAGTAGTACAGTGCATGCAAGGAGGTGTCAACATGCTGGGATGTGCCGCATTATTAACATTTCGCCCGCCTCTCCCTTTCCCAATAAAAAAAATACCCCAATGGATTTCTTTTTCAGATAGTAATGTTTGTCAATAAATAATCCTCATAAATTCAGAAGAGCTTCTGTTCGCCGAATAAATACAGTGGAACTTCTGTACGAAGTAAATGAGGCGGTGGTATTTTTGGCAAACCATAATTTCGTTTAAGAAGCAAATGTCAATTTTTAAAGGTGAAGGTGAAACAAAATATTATTTTTCAGCTTGCATAATGACTTACTTTTTCAATAGAAGTCTTCATATATACGTTTCTTTTTACAATAATTGCAGAAGCCTACATTTTTGGGAAAAGGTCGTCCTTCTCTGTTTCTTTCTCTCATCTCCTTTCATCAGCGAAATCTCACTTTCTCCGCTCAATCTCTAAGAAGAGTGTTGTCAGGAAAGATGGGGATGACACATCGCGATGATTCCGTTTTGTCTCCTTTTTATTGGTCGATCGTTTGATTAAGAGAGTTTCAGTTAACTGATTAATTGTTTAGTGATTCCGGGCGTATAAACTACCTGGTCCCGTACGTGTAGTGCATGTTTTTTGCTCGTAATAGCTAGTAAAGAAGTGGCGGTGATCTTTCACTAGCTGTATGGCGCGATCCGGTGCCGACCTACCGTCAGCTAGCGGGGTTTTCCCCAACCAGATATCTTTTACCAGCGCGGCACCACCCCAGCCGAGACAAGCTCTAAGCTTTCCACCGGTCTCGTGGCATGTGTGGTAGTGTAGGGAAAGAGTAAGTGTGTGTGTGTGTGTGTGTGTGTGTGTGTGTGTGTGTGTGAGGATAGGACAAGGAAGAGGTAGGTGAGATCGTGCGCGGTCCGGCCAGTTTGATATGATTCGCTCCGGCATTCGCTCACTATTGATTGGAGCACTGATAGCTACCGATCAGAGCAGCTGGCCGCTGGAATTATCCTCCAGACAGCGATTGAATTCGACCTAGCTAACAATCTAGTGTCGAAAATCCTGCCACTATCGGGTCTCGAACCTAGGACCACCCAATCAGAAAAATAATTAAAATAATGTTCTTCTGATACTTATTAAAAATGTGTTAACTCCGTATACTTTCCCTTTTAATTTGTGGGTCCCTTAAAATTGTGTCCTTATTTTGTGAGGCTTAGTGTACGCATCTGGATCAAAATGGGGCCTTTATACTTCAGACTAATATGATCCTGGTTATAAACAGATATGTAACTGAATTTGTGAGCTCTTCGTCAAAACAAATTCCAATAGCTTGGTCTTCAAAATTGTTAAAATTGTCATTAACATTGGCAGTTAAAACGGAGTTTTAATCAATAGAACACCAAATATTTACCTACTTTCATGAAGCCATATATTGGACTTGTTTGTTTGCTTTGAACATTCTTGTCATTACCAAGTAGTCATTAATCATCATTGATTTATACCTGATAATCGGTAAGGGAAATTAAACATTTTCTCCCTTTATGCACCAAACGTTTCTGGGCGCATTAAATTCCTACTCTTCTCTTGCAAGCTCTTCAAACTCAATATTGACGCCCCTGGTCCAAGTGAACCTTAAACTTGAATTATTTATATGTTTTATTTTGAAATACATGTAAGTTTGATCATCCATATTAGCAACTATAGATCATGTGTATTCCTACAAAAATAAAAAGCCGCACACAATATGTTTTACAAACATTTGAGAGATACACGCAGTTTCAGTCCTTTTAGGAAGTAAATGTAACGTATTTCACACAGCAATTTTATATAATGTTTACTTTCCGCTTTTTAAGTTTTGGTTAGTTGAAAAGGTGTTTTTTCTGAAATATGCCAGCGATTCGCACTCACACACACACACACTTACACACTCTCTCACCCTCACGCTCACTCACTCTCTCACCCACACGCTCACTCACTCACTCTCTCACCCACACGCTCACTCACTCACTCTCTCACCCACACGCTCACTCACTCTCTCACCCACACGCTCACTCACTCACTCTCTCACCCACACGCTCACTCACTCACTCTCTCACCCACACGCTCACTCACTCACTCTCTCACCCACACGCTCGCTCACTCACTCACTCTCTCACCCACACGCTCGCTCACTCACTCTCTCACCCACACGCTCACTCACTCACTCTCTCACCCACACGCTCACTCACTCACTCTCTCACCCACACGCTCACTCACTCTCTCACCCACACGCTCACTCACTCTCTCAACCACACGCTCACTCACTCACTCTCTCACCAACACGCTCACTCACTCACTCTCTCACCCACACGCTCACTCACTCTCACCCACACACTCACTCACTCACCCCCACACTCACTCACTCACCCCCACACTCACTCACTCACCCCCACACTCACTCACTCACCACGGCACGGGAACCTGTAACCCATACGTGGCTCGACCCCCGGTGGCGGATAGGGGAAAGCTCGCTAGATATAGCCGGTAGGAGGGAAATACAATACCTCCCTCGGGCTAAACAGGTACTGCTGCCTTACAGTCAGGGATTGGGTTCCCAAAGGCTAGGGCAAGGACAAGCCCGAAATAAAAACCCGACGTGGGACACCTCGCTTAAAATAAACGGCATGTGCAATGTCAAAACGAAACGGAAATAATACCCCCGGTGGTAACCCAATCATCGAGTTGGACAATCCACCCTCTGCGGAGGACGGCCTCACGGATTCGGGAAGACGGGAGGAAATGCCTCAGTGGTGGCGGACTCGGCCACTGTTGCATTAAATGCTACGAGTACAAAAGACCAGCAGACACTCAAACGAGATAGCGAGGTGAGGAAGCGCCAGGAGCTTTGGGGCATGTTGGTGCAGAAAGCGAACGTACTATACGAGTACGCGACGCCAAAGCACAATGTGCACAAGGAGATTAAGGCTTACGCAACGTCCATGAAGTGCCTCGTTGAGAAGCTAACTGACCTGCATGAAGATCTGCGATCAGCCACTATCGCCCGATCACCCACGGATACAAGGGAGACGCAGACCTCGCCCGGACTGGATGCCCGACAGAAGGTGGATAAGTCGGGTAAGAGGAAGATGAAGGAGTCGCCTTCACCTTCCTCCTCTAGAAGGGAAGAGGGCGCGTTGCCGCGTCAAAGGGATTCTGGCAGAACACTGACAACTCCTGAGGTGACCAGCGAGAAACCCGGAAGTGAGCGACCTCCGGAAAACCCGTGGGAAGTTGCTCCAAAGAGGAAGAAGAAGAGGAAAAAACCAGCCAATGAGGCGTCGTAGGGTGCTAAACTCATGCGTCCGCGTCCTAGACCTACCCGCACAGATGCTCTCCTCGTCAAGGTGGACGGGCAGAAATTGTCATACTCGGATATTCTTTGTCGAATGAATAGCGACCCGTCCTTACAAAATGTCAGTACCTGTATCAAGCGGATCAGGAGAACTGGAGCTGGAGAACGGTTCTGGCGAGGAGGGCTGCAACGATCGGGAAAGTTCGAATTGACTGAGTGGTAAGCCATATCCGAATTAAGGCTACGCCGTTAAGATGCTACCCTATGCTGGGACTTCGGTCACCGTGCCAGTTCCTGCAAGGGACCTGACCGAACCAAGGTTTGCCGCAAGTGTGGCAAAGAGGGTCATGTGGCGAAGACCTGCGAAAAAGACCCACACTGCATGTTATGCTCTGCGATGTCTGAATCCAGCCACACCTCTGGTAGCCCGAAGTGCCCGGTTTATCAGAGGGCACTTCAGACGACGAACAGGCAGAAAAAATGAGGTTACTCCAATTGAACCTCAACCACTGTGAGGCAGCACAGTACCTGCTGCAACAAACGGTGAGAGACTTTAAGATCGACGTGGCGATTCTTTGCGAGCAATACACGAACATGAAGGGCCCTACTTGGTTCTCAGACAGGTCACGTCGAGCCGCGATATGGACTTACAATTTGCGCCAGGTCCGGGAGATCATTACTGTACCATCAACCGGCTTTACCTGGGTTAAGGCAGATGGCATATACATTTACAGTGTATATGCTCCCCCTAGTCTCTCAATACCCGAATTCGAAACGCTGCTGGACAGTCTGGTGGCCGATGCACGAGGACGGAGACCCCTTATCATCGCTGGCGATTTCAACGCATGTGCTACAGCGTGGGGCAGCAGGGTAACGAACCGAAGAGGAGAGGCTCTTCTAGACCATCTAGACTCACTGGATGTTGTCCTAGCAAATACCGGGAACTCTCCAACCTTCTCCCGAAATGGCAATAGCTCCATAGTCGATTTGACATTCGTGACATTCTGAAGGTTGCCATTGACGCTCGCCCAGACCTCTTCTTGGGCGTTCTCGACAGATGTCTGAGGGAAGGTTCCTTCCCGCGCTGCTGGAAACGACTACGGCTAGTTCTCTTGCCTAAGGGCAAGAAACCACTATGCGACCCGTCATCTTACCGCCCGATTTGCCTGTTGGACATAGCAGGTAAAATCCTGGAGTGAATTGTTACAGCAGACTTGAGACCTTCGTCGAGAACAACAGCGGCCTTTCCGATAATCAGTTCGGTTTCTGAAAAGCGCGCTCAACAGTGGAGGCAATCGGTAAAGTTGTGAACGTTGCTAGAGAGGCCATCTCAGGAGCACGCTGGAGGGGCACGAAGAAGTACTGCGCCGTCGTGACCTTGGATATTAAAAACGCCTTCAACTCAGCGAGGTGGAGCTGCATTCTAGATGCCCTTCATCTCCTGGAAGAACCAGTGTACATCAGGACAATTATCAGCGATTACTTCAAAGATCGAGTCCTGTTGTACTACACAGATGACGGGCCGAGGAGTTATGACGTGACGGTGGTGTTCCACAGGGGTCGGTTCTGGGTCCCTTACTTTGGAACATCATGTACGATGCGGTACTGAGACTGGAGTTACCACATGGCGCGGAGACCATTGGCTTTGCTGACGTCGTGGCGCTCGTCGTCGTGGACAAGCACCTGGAGGACGTTACCCTCGTGGCCAACAGCTCCATCGCGATAATTCGCCGGTGGCTGTCTTTATTCGGGCTGGTCCTGGCCGATCACAAAACTGACGCAGTGCTGATTACCAGCAGGAAGACACGGGAGACATCACCCTCAGAGTGGGGAGACATGAGATCCAGTCCGGGCCACACCTGTGGTACCTCGGCGTATGGATCGACGCGCATCTCCATTTCGACGAATATCTTCGACTCGTTAGCCATAAAGCGGATGGTGCGATCTCTGCCCTGTCGCGCATTATGCCGAACACCGGTGGCCCCAGGCAAAGCAGGCGGAAGCACCTCGCGACCGTGGTTAGCACGACCCTGCTGTATGCAGCGCCCTTTTGGCCAGCGCCCTGGCAACAGCAGCATACGCCAGGATGATCGTATCCGTCTACCGTCGGAGTGCTTTGAGAGTGGCCGGTGCGTACCGCACGGTGTCATATAACGCCGTATGCGTAGTAGCTGGAAGGACACCTATAGAGATTCTGGCGGACGAACGCCGACGGATCTACTACCAGGGAAGACACGGCTCACGAACAGAAGCCCTCGCTGAGCTGGAAGAAGAGAAGATGGAAACAATGAGACGGTAGCAAAACCGCTGGGACGCAACGCTGAACGGTAGGTGGACTCACCGTCTTATCCCACGGATCAACAAGTGGGCTTCGAGGGTTCACGGAGAAGTGGCCTTCTTCGTGACTCAGTTGCTGACGGGCATGGATGCTTTAGAGCGTACCTGCACCGATTTAAGCTCGATGACGACCCGACGTGTCCAGCTTGCCCACGACAGGAGGAGGATGTGGAGCACGTGGTGTATAACTGCCTCCGATTCTCAGGAGAACGAGACCAGGTGCAGGAAATACAACAACAGCGTCTGACACCGGAGAACACCATACCACTGATGATGACCACGGAAGAGAGATGGGCCGCAATTGCAACGTAAGCTGCCCGGGTCATGCGACGCCTGAGAATTGAAGAGCGTGCGAGACGTAGAAGCCAATAAAAGGCGTAAAGGAGGGCTTGAATACTCCCGCCACCCCACCTAACGAAGTAATGCCTGACGGCGGTTCCGTAGGTGGGGCGAGGAACGTAGGGTTTTAGTGGGTATTATCTACAGATGAGTCCCACACGAATCGGCCCGGACATGAGAGTCTGGTTCGAGGGTGCGTAAATGCATTTCCCCGTCGTTAAAAAAACTCACTCTCACCCACACACTCACTCACTCACTCTCTCTCACCCACACACTCACTCACTCACTCACTCTCTCTCACCCACACACTCACTCACTCTCTCACCCACACACTCACTCACTCTCTCACCCACACACTCACTCACTCTCTCACCCACACACTCACTCACTCTCTCACCCACACACTCACTCACTCTCTCACCCACACACTCACTCACTCTCTCACCCACACACTCACTCACTCTCTCACCCACACACTCACTCACTCTCTCACCCACACACTCACTCACTCTCTCACCCACACACTCACTCACTCTCTCACCCACACACTCACTCACTCTCTCACCCACACACTCACTCACTCTCTCACCCACACACTCACTCACTCTCTCACCCACACACTCACTCACTCTCTCACCCACACACTCACTCACTCTCTCACCCACACACTCACTCACTCTCTCACCCACACACTCACTCACTCTCTCACCCACACACTCACTCACTCTCTCACCCACTCACTAACTCTCTCACTCTCTCACCCACACATTCACTCACTCTCACCCACACGCTCACTCATTCTCTCACCCACACACTCACTTACTCCCTCTCTCACCCACACACTCACACCCTCACTCCCTCTCACCCACACGCTCACTCACTCACTCCCTCTCTCACATACTCACTCACTCTCTCACCCACACACACACTCACTCACTCCCTCTGTCACCCACACACACTCACTCACTCCCTCTGTCACCCACACACTCACTCTCTCTCTCACCCACACACTCACTCTCTCTCTCACCCACACACTCACTCTCTCTGTCACCCACACACTCACTCTCTCTCTCACCCACACACTCACTCTCTCTCACCCACACACTCACTCTCTCTCACCCACACACTCACTCTCTCTCTCTCACCCACACACTCACTCTCTCTCTCTCTCTCACCCACACACTCACTATCTCACCCACACACTCACTGATTTACTTCGAAAAACTAAACAACACTTTACTGCATTTTTATTGATAATCGTGATATGATTTTTATGATGAAGTCTATGATGTTTTTCACTGTGAAGTGATGCTTCGAAAAATTCGTATTATCATTGTGACAGCAAGTAGTTTTTCGTATCCTGAATTTTTTTAAATTTATTACTCCTCCTCTCATGTATACACAAATACTTGTCACGAAAAAGACCGGAACAAATATAATACTTATCAAAATGCTTCTAGCATAAATGCCAATTTTAACAGCGTTGCATAGTAAAAGTGTACGAAGTTCTCTTCGGTTCTAAGTTAATTGGCTTTCCTGAGAGGACTGCACCTCCGAAGTAAATGAGTGATGATCGATCTTCTTTAGGCGTCGAGGTAGGAATTTCCGATTCACGAACTTTAATCAAGAGGGTATTGATTTCCTTTCAACAGGCATTTATTTTAGAATTAAAAGGACCACATTTTCATGGAACGTTGAACGATACTACTTAACAAGGATATTGGTTTAGGACATTATTCTCTTTCCACAGTTGTAATCAATCAGGTAAATACTAATATCCAAGTTATAAACTCTGTATATTTATGTAATTCTCATAAATGAAGTTTTCGCCAATACCTTTTAATGAATTAGAACAAATCCTTCTTTCCTGACTGCATAAACAATTAAATAATATAAAAAGATGCGTTGACGCAATTATAATAAACAATATTCGAGCAAATAAATCATTATCCTTAGACATTATCCTATGCGTTATACTATGTACACTTCCAACACTTTATATTTATTTCCCACGATTTCAATCAAACCGAAACGAATTAATAAAATAATTAGGGAATTCGCTGTGGCATATCTGAAAATGTCGTTGTCGAGAGAACAACCAACGTTCGAAAAGATATTTCAATTACTAGGACGATTCCTACTGGCACGCCATGCGATAGGAAAGTCCGTGCATTATTCACAATTCAATCTCTGCCGGGGCAGATTATTGAGTTCCGGCAACACTTTGGGGCGAGCATTCCGCACGCGTGGGGCGCAGTGGTGGCGCGGCACGCAAGCCGGGGTCACGCCAGAGGTCGCTGTTTCCACGGACGTTTCATTAACAACACACATCGCACTATTTCTACGCCGCCGCAAGGAAGGAAAGTTCTTCATTTAAGAAAGCGCACGATCCAGTTATGACGAGGTTTTAGCGACTCGCTGCGTAGTAATTTCAACGAATCACGTGATTTTGCGTCGTCTAAAGTTTCGTTTTTATTTTAAGAAACAACCGCCACGAATGGGTGTAAGAAGGCGTACGCGTGACGATTGTGAGGGATGAGACGAAGGGAGAGGTTTCTGACGTAATCATACTTTCCTCGCGTTTTCTGCAAAAAGTTCATTCACGTAGGCTAAACTTTATTTAAAAAAGAAGATTAAAAATAATCCACTTCAGTCAACGATAAAAAAAACTTTCATTTCAACTAATGCGTGTCTGTAGCGAACAATCGTGATACTACGTATATTAATATTAATTTATTGACGTTCTTTCGAAACTATTCTCACTATTAGAAATCTCACTCAAATGTTTTTGTGAGGTTATAATGTCATATGAAGTTGTAACATTAGCACTAGTAATATTAAAAAAATAATATCTATAAACATTTAAAAAATATATTAATAAATTAGAGATACGTTGTTCTAATGACAGATCGTGTGCACACGACTGAAATATTTTATTACCAAAAAACATGCGGCGTAGTTTATGGTGGGTATTTTATAGATGAGATGGCAAGACAAAGCATTGCAGCCAAAAGCTCGCGTGTTTTTCAGAGAGCCCGTCTGTTCGTTGTAAATTCAGGCTAAACGACGTGGTTGTACGTGGAACCGAAAATCTTGAGAACATGAAATTATGCAGTTTTCTCCTTTACTTTTCTGACACATAATTTGAAGGAAAAATGCGAGCGTCAACAAATACAACTCCAAGTAAAGCACACTGATAAAGTTACAAAATTTATTTGGAAAATTGTAAGTAATGACCAATATAACTATAGTAACTTTAAATAATATTATTCTTCCTTTCACGGCTTAGTTCAGAAGGTTTATTTCGGCTTCACTCCAGCGTTGCCTTGGCCGACCAGGGTCTCTTTTTCCAGCTGGTCGATAATGGTAAGCCACTTTTGTGAGTCTATCATCTTCCACCTTTTCTAGGTATTGTCTCCACGCTGAACTTTACTCCTTTATTTTGTCTAATGCGGAGAAAATGTTGAGGTCTTTTCGGATGCTTTCGTTTCTGGTCTGTTCAAGATAGTTACATCATTTTACTGTTCTTAGAAATCTCATTTCATAAGCTTGTATATTACCCCTCTTCTTCAATAATATTTTCATATTTTTCAATTAAAACAGGTTGCTGGTATCTATACTAGTTATAGTGCTGCAATTCTTCGATCAAGAGAGAGATTATTATTCGAAATTCAATTTTCTGATATGGATATCTTTATTCTTTACCATGATTTACTACGGTTAACGTATGGTAACTAGTTAGGTGATGGAGAAATGCGCCAAAAATGATGAAAAAGATAACTCGAGAAGGAGAAAAGGAAACTAGATTAGAGAAAAAAATAGAGAAAGTAAAGTAAAGGAATGAAAAAAGGAAATGAATAAACATAAATTAAAGAAGAAAAATATTGATAATTGAGATAAAAGGGGGAAGAAGTTGAAGAAAAAAGTGCAAATATTGAACTCCATGATTGAACCTGTATTATTCCAGAGGAAACCACTGCTGCTTATGGGTCATGCCCAAAAACAACTGCTTAAATTGTCGTTAACTGTATATAATTAGCGGGTTCTAGATATTCCTTGCAAACCTGGACCACGTAGGAAAGGGTGGATGTGAAGCCGCACCTAAAGAAGCGCCAGCTTTAGCCCGGAGCCCCATACTTGTAGCTCAAGGCGCTCGCACTTCGGGGATGCTACTGTCCAGGTGGAAGAATTTGTGGACGGATTTTAATAAAATGAGTAATATTAAAATGAGTATTATTAAACGAGCTGTAATTAATTACGTAGTTCAGTCTTACCTGACAGATACTTCCTCTGGTGATATTATATGATCTAACATAAATGTACTGATGTGTTATATAGAGACTAAGAGTAATAAAAAAATACTATCCTCATAAAAAGGTTGTTTAAAAATGTTTTATAGTAAAATTGCTATTCACAACTGTGGTTACTAATGAAGTAAATACATTTATTTATGTAATTAGAACTCAGAAGATCAACTTCAACTCTTTTCCATTAGGCATGCATTTGAAGTAAGACCTAATGGACAAACCAGCAGTTCAGATTACCTATTAAATCACTTTAACATAATCATGCAATACTGATAAGAGTTGCATAATTATGGGAGGTGTGCGAGTAGTGCGAAATTTTGTAGAATTATTATTAGGGAATATTCAGTAAGTAATCTTGAAAGTCTTTGAGAATTAGAGACGAAGGCTATAATGTTAGACAACGGAATAAATTATAGACAACGGTTTCATAAAGTATCAAATTATATAAACGCTAAATAAATGTTTATGGATAACCTGATCTTAAACTCTTACAGATTTTTATTGCAGTATAATTCTTAGCAAATGTGTTAATTCCAGTGAAAGAAAACATTCTTTTCAGATGAGCTGAGATGATTTTTCTACATTTTTTGCACCTGCTTATGATACTGAAACTGATCGTGATATGGAACTGTGACAACATCCACCTATAAACACAATACCTCAATAAAATATAAATATATTTATTGCTATGTTATGTTAATAAGCATTACCAACAATGAATTTTTAATTATGGAAAGTTCTTTTACTTGCAGATTAAAAATATAGAACTAGTACCAAAAATGAAATTTACTTACCTCCAATCATTTTGCCACACATGATGAAACAAGGATGTGTGTAACCCTTCATCCATTAATTTTTTTTCAATAAGCAGCAATGTTTATTTACATTGGATCTAATTTTTAATTCATTTGATTTTTACCCATGAACAGGTCTGTATGGGATTGATCCATTTCTAATTTTGAACATAACTTAGTTAAATAAAACAGAGCAAATAATAAATTAATTGTATAAAATAAAAAATTAATTGATTGAACATTACTCGAAAATACCAAAATATAAATAAGTTATAGACTAAATAGCTGAGAAAAGTAATGTAATAATAAGGAATTTCACAAAAAGCACTACAACACGTGAAATAACTACAATAAAACAAATAAATGTAAAATTATAGAAATAATACCGCAAGTCACACGAAATAATGGCTAACTATCACAATGTAGATGCACAGTTGAAATGTTGGTGGAATCTCCGGAAATTGCCATTTTTTGTTGCAAACAAATTAATAACAAGTCACTATTCACTATTCATTATCACGATATATATCGGGTATAATTCTGGTAATGTTGGGAACAACAACACGCACTACACTACCACATACCGGGAGACCGGTCGAAAGATCAGAGCTTGTCCCAGCTGGGACCGTGACCCGCTGGTGGGAGATACCTGGTAGGGGAAAACACCGCTAGCCCCACAGACCGCGCGCGATTTTTCCTTCTTCTTCCTTGTCCTATCCTCACCCCTTACACACACGTACACTAACATGCACTACATCACCACACATGCCGGAAGACCAGTTGGGAGCAGAGAGCTTGTACCGGCTAGGGCGGTGCCCCGCTGGTGGGATACCTGTTTCAGGAAAACCCTGAACGCCGACGGTACTTCGGCGCCGGGTCTCACAATCGGATGGGTGAAAGTGATGGGGAAAGAGACGGTTGGAAGAGTCGGGGAAAAGGAACTCGGGAAAATAGGCAGGGAAATGAAGGCGAAAGTGAAAGAGAGGAAGTAGAAGAAAGCATGAGTGTAATATTAGTTTAAAAATTGTATTGGTGAGAAGTGTGGTCTGCTCACCGCAAATGGAGAAGCGGTCGGGAGAAGGCATGAGGAAGGGGAAGTTGAACAGAAAGTGCAATTAAGTAATACTGTGGCGGATTGCCCCTCACCGGTTGTCCTCAAAGAACGAGTGGGCGACGCTGCGGTCAAAAGAGACCGAGGGGAATCAAAAGAAGTTGAGGAACGAAGTGCAAGGCACTCACCAGTAGACCTCGACGGAAGATGAGACGTCATCGGTGCGGTCAAAGAGAGCAAGGAGAAGCGAAGGAAGTTGCGTAAAAGGAGAGCAATGCGTTCACCGGTAGACCTCGACGGAGCAGGAATCGTCGGCGGTGCGGTCAAAAGAGAGCGAGGGGACGCGAAAGAAGAGCAACGGGCTCACCTGTAGACATCGATCGAGGAGTAATCGACGGCAGTGCGGTCAAAAGAGAGCGAGGGGAAGCGAAAGAAGAGCAACGGGCTCACCTGTAGACCTCGACGGAGGCGGAATCGAAGGCAGTGCGGTCAAAAGAGAGCGAGGGGAAGCGAAAGAAGAGCAACGGACTCACCTGTAGACCTCGACGGAGGCGGAATCGAAGGCAGTGCGGTCAAAAGAGAGCGAGGGGAAGCGAAAGAAGAGCAACGGGCTCACCTGTAGACCTCGACGGAGGCGGAATCGAAGGCAGTGCGGTCAAAAGAGAGCGAGGGGAAGCGAAAGAAGAGCAACGGGCTCACCTGTAGACCTCGACGGAGGAGGAATCGAATGCAGTGCGGTCAAAAGAGAGTGAGGGGAAGCGAAAGAAGAGCAACGGGCTCACCTGTAGACATCGATCGAAGAGTAATCGACGGCAGTGCGGTCAAAAGAGAGCGAGGGGAAGCGAAAGAAGAGCAACGGGCTCACCTGTAGACCTCGACGAAGGAGGAATCGAATACAGTGCGGTCAAAAGAGAGTGAGGGGAAGCGAAAGAAGAGCAACGGGCTCACCTGTAGACCTCGACGGAGGCGGAATCGAAGGCAGTGCGGTCAAAAGAGAGCGAAGGGAAGCGAAAGAAGAGCAACGGCCTACCTGTAGACCTCGACGGAGGAGGAGTCGTCGGCGGTGCGGTCGGGCGAGGGAGCGGCGGCGTCGAGCGGGCCGCGCTCGGGGCAGCGCACGCCGTGGAAGCCGTGCAACAGCGCCGACACGAGCGCGCGCGTCGCCGTCTCGGCGCGCGCCGCCGCCGCCAGCTGCAGCAACCGCGTCAGCGACAGGCGCCGCAGCGGCCGGAGCAGCGCCGGGCACGTGTTGCGGCACGCCACCGCCACGTGCAGCCCGTCCTTCGCCCCTAGCGCCACCAGCGCGTTGTGCAGGCTCGCCAGCCTGCAGTCACACACGCACACTCAGCCAAGAGGAGAGCATGCATTTCAGGCATTTTACCGCAAAAAAGCATAACTGGTTGAATCAGGAAGCTAGCTACGCCATCTTCACTCCCTCTTCCGAAGTCATAATAATAAGACCATCTAAAAATACCAGTTCCATGAATTGGTCATGGAACTGGATAGTAACATGGCCAAAGAATTGGGGGTGGCCGTGGTAGTAACAGGTAAAGGATGAAAGAAGGATTCCTAACATGCTCTAAATCGTCAGCAGGTTAAAGCCTGCATTACAAGGGTAAAGGATGCATTTATTTTTAGTAAAATAGCAACGCAAAAAAGGTATGGGCAAAATGCAAAATCATATTTAACAGGCAATAGTATATTTCTTTTATTATAACTCTAAAAATTGCATACCGTGTTCACGTGTAAGGAAACTATCTTTTCTTTCCGGTCTTGATTTCACATGATCATCCGGTCTGATTAGACCTACTACGAATTTGTATTATACGCGACGCTGTCTTTTCGAAATGCTGTTGTGGACTTCCGATTGAATCTTGAAATGGTATTATGAATTTATACTTTTCGTTCTTCGCACTTGTGTAATCGTCAGCACTGAGAAGGTTATATCATTTAGAGAGAGCTTTTTCCTCAAAAGGGATTGCAGGCAATACTCGAAAGTAGAATGGGTTTCCTCGTGAACCCACTTATTCATCGATTGATTGCCGTCAGGCTTTGTGCCTGACGGCAAATCAATCGATGATTAAAATAAAAATTATTGACTGGTATCATCTTCCTTTCTGATTTAGATGTTTAACACTACCTGGCACTGGAGCGTCCGATTCCACAGAAACATAAAACACGACCGTGCCTTCGTGTTGGCCAAGGTTGCAGGTAAGTCCCCAGATGGATCGAGATCGGTGGAGGTAGAAAAATATGACGAAAAAAGTAGAAAAAGGCAAAAGTAAGGCAAAATACCTCCAAAATATCAGAAGCTCAAATAGTCAAAAAGGGGCTAAATGAAAACCTACTAAAATAACTCCTGAAGTACAATTAAGAGTGAACTAATAAGTAAGACTATTGTCATAAGTCAAAATCGTAACAATAATAAAAAGGCATTTTGCCAAACTTTCAGTTTCTAGTCATGAACAAGAAGGAAGAGCTGATGGGGTGGGAAGAAAAACGAACTTTTGGAATGACAAGGTTCCAACTAACTTATCAGCCGTTTCAAATAAATTAATATCAAACTTTTGTCAATTCATGCTTGAATTCTGCATTAGTTGTGGTAGCTGTGTCCACAGACGGTTAGTAGCACGATTACTAGCAGCAGAAATCAGATAGTTCCTTGTCACAATATTTTTGCTTCGATTTTGTTAGTAGGAACCCTGTCATTAGTCTCTCTTTTCGATCCTTTCTAATGATGAGCACATGTATATGCAAACATCCCCAAATATATTTTATTTTTAGTGGTATTATATCTCAAAACGCTAATATTTTAGTACCACTGCATCTTCAACAAGTCCTCAACTAAGTACATTTCGATTGGCTATGGAAACTTGATTCATCTTATATTCAATTAAATAACATTCTACTAAAACTTTTTAAAAATCGTTGAAAATCGTTCTGTTGAACGATTCAATATCTAAAACAGAAGTATTTACTCCAATCGTTTCATCGTAGAAGGAGAAAGAAGGAAGGATAGAGAGGGGAAGTGAGAGTGGTATGGTAGTGAAAATAAAACTAAGGGCTATTATAAGGAAAAGAGAAACGAAGAAAAAAGAAAATTATAAAATACAGGGTAAACATTGAATTAAAATATCCTGCTGCAGCATGGTGCTTCCCACTCCATCTTTTACCCACTTTTATTTTTACCCACTTTTACCCATCTTTTATCCACAAAAGTCGTAATGAGAATTTTCGACACCCGTTGCAACAATTATGGTACAGAGGGCAATGGAAATGGATATTTAGCGAAACATGCTAAAGAAGAAAATTCGTAACATCCATCACGCCCTAATCGGGTGCATTTCTGTAGTACTACGTACAAAGGTTCAAAAACTCCGACTTTAGAAGAGTTGAACCTCCTACTTCTAGAAGTCATTTTCCACTCTTAACACTACGTGCCATGTTTTCTTCAACGGAAAGAAAACTACATCCAATTGTTGGAGGAGATTGGTGGAATGAGAGGTAATAGCTTTTATTTTTATGTTTTAGTGGTCACAATTGTGAGAATATGTAAACCAATGTGACTACTTAAATCGTTACAATGAGAACTGTTGTTCCTTTCTGACTCTTGAGAGCAGGTAAGATGCAATCAAACTAATCTTCGAACGCATGTGTTTCACACCATAAACGCTCCGAGATAATCCCTTCTAATTATGATCCACCCAACGTTACCACGATCATTTACAGCTCCGTTCTTTTTAGGCATCTCTTGACGAAGAAAGCAAATTTTTAAAAAATAGAAAAAATTATATGAAATAGATAACCTGTTGTTGCACTTTAAAGTTATGATGTTTTGTTATGATAAGTGTACATAAACTGACGGGTATTTAAAATTGCCGGCAGGCAAATTTTATTAGTTTAGATCCATGAAACAGACTATCAACATAACTGATTCTTGAAAAATCCAAGTTGTCACACCGGATGACACAATTCACTTTTTTTAAAACCAAGTTAACGAAGTACTTCAGTTATAAACATGATCCTCCACTAAAGGTCCCGTGGAGCACTTAGTATTTGCAAAGCCTGGGACACAATACACGATCGTTGAATCCAACACGTTTCTCCAAGGAGCCGAAAGATAACTTTATTGTCCAATAAACTTGCTTGGCCTATAGTGGGACGCCGGGCCTGAAAACGCCTGCGCCCGCGGACATTCTGCGCTGAAGAGCCAATCGTCTATCCGCGAGAGCGCCGAGAGTGCAAGTAGAGGGGGACGGGAAGCTTTGCGAGGAGGGGAGAAACTTGACGTTGCACGACGCCGCGCGTAGATTGGATGATGTAGCGTCTAATGCAATGGTCCATGCTTTGAAATCATTTTTTCATCACGCTACAAGGGCCATAATTTTCTGTTTACATTCTTCTGTACACTGCTGTGTATTCACCTTTGTTTCCCCCAATGTAGGTATCTTCCTTTTATAATCTTTTTACTTAATGCTTATTGTGACTCTTAAGCAATGTTTTAAAGCAGTGGCCTTTTGAAAAGCTTAATTATTTAATTCCAACAAAAATTAACAATTTAATAATTGATTGTTTACCGGGCATGTTATAATCTCCCAATGATATCGAAATTAAGAAAATTACGAGAGCAATCTCTCACATCAAGATGGACATAAAATGGAATGTAGGCAATTCTAAGAAGGGTAATGCTTAGCAGCACATATATTTGTGACTATTTTTCCAATTACGAATCAGAATAAAGGATATCAACGAGCAAACCTCTCTGACAATATGTTATCATGGTATATCACGGGTCTTGTTAAATAGAATGCAAAGGGCATAATATTTTATACGATGTCGTAAACGATTAATAAATAGTGTTCATTGATTTGATATTAGAAATAGATACTGTACTCTCATCTGAAATTAGAGCAGAAAGTACTCATGATTCTTTTGAAGAATAATATGTTTTTGCTTTAATAGAATCGTCTCATTCTATTAAACATAGTTAATGAAAAAATAGTTCATTGGTGTCATCACCAAACAAAAACAATACAATATTATAATATTGTGTTTAGCAAAACATTAAATTTGTCATTAAATCACAGCAAAGAAAATTACATAGCAGTCCTAAAAGCAACTATTACACTTGGTGTCCTAATCCAATATGTATAATTCGTTATATTTTCATATTTTACACCATTGCACATCGACAAAAAAATTTTAAATGAAATACAAAAGTCAGTATTATTTGAAACTAATGTGACCGTCATGTTCTCAGAGATTGCTCTTTCAATTTACGCGCTATGGCTCTAATTGCGCATTCTAATTGGTGTTCTCCACTCCTAGAATGAGACTCATTCCCACCCTTCACCGATTTTTGCATTTGCAGACGATTTTCTCGTGCGTGGCTCCTGAAGTCAGTGAAAGTTCAAAATGCTGTGCTGGCCTCTTGTACACACTGGCACGTTCACAGCCGTACCTTTCGACGGTAATAAAGATGAAAGAGCAAGAACTAAAGATAATGAGATAAAAGAAATAAATAAACAAAACATGTTGAGGAGAAAACATTTTCTCTCTCCCTCACTTATCTGTCAGTATTGCATAACGCACACTTACTGCTATAGTTTTGTGATTCATTTACATTAATTCAAACTACTCGAAATGTTTCTATTGTCCATGAAAATCTCCACCGATAACCATGGTCGGGTGTACCAACGAGAGGTAGAATATACACGCAACTTCTCAACAAAACCGACGTGTCTTCCACAAATTAAAATTCTCCATACAAACTTGGTGAAGAACTTCAGCTCCTGTCCAACGGTGCATTTCAGGCAGTATGTTAATTGAACATTTGTCGCAGCGTCTCACGTCTCCGAGAATTACGAACCTCAACTGCAGTCACGCGAGGAGGAAAATAGACGAGGAGAACTTTAAGGCAGAAAAAGCATTAATACATTGAAATCATTTAGACGTAATATTCCTTCCAATCGTTCCAAGAAATCATACCAATATGTGTACTTCACGCAGAGGCGTAGCGTGGGTGTCAGCTACCTGGGACGGAGGAAAATTTCACCGCCCCCTTATTTAGATATCGCAATTTTAAAGACCAAAATATACAGGAATTCTAAAGAACTTTTCGGTAAGAACAATCGTTATTATGTATGGTACAGGTTACAAATAAAAAGTTATGTATATACGTTATACAATATAATACTCACATTTATTTGTGTTGGATTCGTAAACGAAAGTATCGTAGAACATTTCAAAATAATTACTAATAAATTAAAAAAACATAACCTACTTTACTGAAATTTAATTATGATTCTTTAATTTTAATAAATTAGAGCTTGAACAAAGTAACAGATAGCCAAATGTAAACAATTACTTAAATTAGAAACGTAAATAAAATATTTAATACATGGTGGAATGTACACGTACACGAACAATACATTTTTTCAACAAACCTTTGAATAATTTAACAACCATTACACGTACTTACGAGCACTAACATCACAGTTTGCATAGCGCGTACATACCTGATTACGTTAATGTGAATTGGACGACTGACGATCCATCTTTGAATTGACAAAACATCACTCACGAACTTCCCTTAAGGGTTTTATCCGGAGTGTACTCGAATTTCAAGTTTTGTTATACAATATTGAACAATATTATTTATATGATAGAAGTCATTCTCGCTGAATATTAGTCATAAAGAATCCTAGCACAAAATAAAATACGAGGAATCCCTACAAGTCAGTACAGACTGTGTTGCCAGTCACTATTTTGAACAAGATGTAATGATTATACATCTCAATTTGAAGAAGTCACAAAATACGAAATGAAAGATTTTGTGCTCATTTCAATAGGTCCTAATCGTAAATGCGACAAAAATATGCAATGATATGGTTAAAACTTTTGCAAGATATTATTATTTATTGTACCGCCTCCTAAAAGTGCCGCCCCTGCCGCCCATTACGCTTCGAACCTGATTTCACGCAATGTATGTTTTAATCATCAACTGAATAAATGACACACGCATATACTACCTGATATTTCTCTCCAGTACTACAATACTATATGCAATAGTGAGGTTACTTATCGTTTTATCGTTCAATTAATGGAAAAGTCACTTACTAAGAACCGAAAACACTACCCACAGCATTTAACCACTCAAGTCTTCGAAAATAGTTCACTTAAAACTAGGAGACGAAATTTATTGTAATAAAAAATGCAAAAAAATGTACTTATATGTATTTATATTTCCAAAAATATCTAAAAAAAGCAAATTTGTAAAATAAAAATTCATGATATTATCTAAAACTGCCCCCATACGAGCATTTTCTACTTTTTAACACAAAAGGTGGCCGTTGAGACGTTAAAATAGATATCGAGCAACTGAATGAAAGTTCTTCCACTACAGAAGTAACTGAATACTGATCATCTTTGTCCCTTCCTCCTTACTTACATTTATTTCACGACCCTACTACATATGCTGAAAGACCGAATGGTATGACCCTATTGGGGAGGTTGTACGTAGGGGAAAACACCCGCAAACCGACGGGAAAGTCGGCGCCGTATCTCACGTTCCATCAGGGGAGAGAACACCGCCACTTCCGGGGGCACAGAATGCACTACACATACAAGACGCATTATCTAAGTAGTGGACTCGCCCGAAAACTATTCGCATTCAACTCTGTAATTGCACTCAATTTCTTGAAAACAAGTGCCATAGATTGATCGCAAGCAGAATTCCCATTGGGCTCGAGCGACGAGGTTCCAAATTTGGCGTCCCAGTCTCACGGATGTATAATTCTCGGTGGGGGTGCAGGAAGCATGATAAGACATTTAAATCACATTTCTCTAAGAAATATGTCAGATTTCTATCGTGTTATGTTCGGGATCTGTATATTATGATCCAGCATGTGTTGCGATTGCTTCTCTTTGCAAATAATAATTCTTCCTTGATTATGAGTACGCAATTTCCGGAAATCGGAGGGTAGATTTGATAATTCACGGTAAAGTTCCACACATTGTACAAGCGTAATACTTTGCTTTGTTTCACAGATCGACGAAGAGTTGATAACATTTATTTCCAAACTAGTATTTGAAATATTTCTTTTTGACATGTCGATATGTTAAAATATAACGTAATGTAATATGTAAAAAACGTGTAGGAAAAAGAAGCAAAAAATGTAATTATATCAAATTCTGTAAAAAATGTTTTAATACATTCAGAATGTAATGCAAACTCTATAACGTTACGGAATGCAGGTATCTGCTACCTGAAAAATGTGACTTTACATGAAAAGCCATTTCCTACTTAAAAGACTACTTCTATGTCTATCAATACTATATACTTCGTACTTACTTGTGTATACTTTGTATATACAATACTAGGTACTATATATTTTGTAGTGGAATTGTTAGTTTTCGAAACCTCAGGCATACCCTAGAGATAGTACATCGAGGCTAGCGATATTATACCTTCACTACCACGAGGTAGAAAGTGTAAACATGTGCTGTACTTATGTGCTTCATTATAGTGAAACCTAGACATTAAGCGTAATTTAATATCGTAATACGGGAGGAGCATTTTGTGTCAAAATTGCATTGATAATGCAACAGATAATAATATATGTCTTAATAAAATCACGTGGCGCTAAAATGAACGTTACATGGCATTTAAATGACCTTTCATTTAAATTTACGAAACAAAAACACCACATAATTATTACTGTCGTTTTATACGTTCACGGCTACACCTATTTACCGGCTCCGGTGGCGCGGGGCATCAACTGATCTCACTGCAGTGCCTCTAACCGAAAGATCCGGCGTTCGAGTCTCGGCATTAGCTAGGTCGAATTCAGCCGCTGTCTAAAGAATTCTACTACCAGGCTGTTCTGATCAGTATTTTTCAGTGTTTTTTTTTCAATCAACACCAGGTGAATGCTAGAGCAGTACACTAACAAACAAGTTAAGGACTGCGTGTGATATTTCCTTTCTCTTCCCTTTTCTTTCCCCACCCCTTACTTACACACATTTATACTTACACTCATATGCACTACACTATCAGGGAGATCAGTCGGGAGCTTAGTGCTTGTTCTGGCTGTGGAGGGGCCCCGCTGGGGGGAGATTCCTGGATAGGGAAGACCTCGCAAACCGACGTGTATGCCAGCGCTCGATCTCACCATCCAGTGGGATAAGACCTCCACCTCCTGTGATAAATAATGCACTACACTTACGAGGTCAATGTCTGTAGCTGTTGACGCGTCAGGAAACATGGAATAATCAACCCAACTACACCTTCGCTAATGGATGTTCAATATTTATCTTTTGATACTATTTGATCACATTTAGTGTTATTTATACACTAGGAAAAGAATGCCTTCCCTATCCATCCATTTCCAATGTCACTCATACACACACCAGTGGCAAATGGCAGTGTTTCCCACTCACACCATAGAAAACAGGGTACAATAAAATTAGAGACGAAATAATTTGAATCCAATGTAATAATCAACATTTATAATGAAGAACCATTAACTATTTCTGAATTAACGAAGAACTGAATTAAATCCGCCTGGATTAAAACTACTAGAAATTAGGAGTCGGGAAGTATCTCGTAAAAGAAAGTGACATGCTTCATGATCCACGCCAATCTAATGAAATCCTGAAAAACGTCTTCGTAAATAGAAGAACATTGGTTTCGGAATTATAAAAACAGTTTGGACAAGGATTTAAACTATCATAATCAACTTTCCCAATGCACACGATATATGATTTTTTCATGGCACGTAATTGCTTCAATTTCAATGAATTAAGATAAGAACTGAAAAATGATTGAAAGTAGTTATCCCATGAATTTTCATTTGCTTCATTTTTTATGTCAATTGAATTTTTTGTTCTCATTAACCATGTTTAGAAAAGTGTCGAGACACCTTTACCCTTTGTGTATGGCTGTTATTCAATCAACCCTCGTACAGTTTTAAATTACACGAAAGAAGAACAATAATTCGTAAAATAATTTTAGATCAATTCAATCACAAAAAAGATAATTAAATTAATATTTTTCATAACTAATAATCAACTCTAGGACAGGTATTGTAAATATGATAAAGAATTGTTAATAACATTGTCAATAGTTCATTTGATAACTGAACTTGTGAATCGTAAACAGACTGAGTGAAGATTAATAGTGTGCTGGAGCATAGCAGTGCATTGACCTCGGAATGATTGCAACGCGCCTAGAATGCGCTAAAAAGAGAGTGCGGTATCTCCTCCATTCTGGGCATGCACTGCGCCATTTCTACGTTGGATCGATACCCCTAGTGAATCTAAGGACTTCGGTCTTTCCACCTTGCAAAGTTCACAGAGCGCCTTCCATTGTTGGATGTGATGAATAGAAAAGGTCGATAGCTGTCACTGCAAAAGATTGTTACGAAGCTAACGCACGATGGCTGTGAAAGATCATCTTGCTGGCAGTGGGTATCATCATAATCATGGTAACCGATAAATACTTGTGCAATCTTCAAAATAGAGAATTTTTACAATATTTCCTTACATGCTTTGTCCGAAAAATGTTGTCATAAATTCATTGATTTGAAAGATTTTCACTTTCCTCAGAATACACATTATTTTATCATTATTAAGAAAGCAAAAATAAGAACAGAGCCCAGATGCACCAAAATGTTGATATAGGTTTGGCTCCGTCCGGAATTCAGTGAACCATACTACCCATATGTGGGAGGTTTAGCACATTTGTAATGTCTACGTTACACTTCACTCTCGGCGTTAATGACGTTAATGACGAACCCAGGATGCATTACATAGCGTCTATTAAACCACAACGTGAGAACGCGTAAGATTTCGGTTAATGAAGAATACGGTTATGGATACAACAGACCAATCATATGCGTACAGTGATTGTAGGTTAAACTGATATTTCTTATATCGTATCCTTAGTTCCTTCAGAGATTTGTGTGAGATAATATTATGAAAATGTATGAGTACCTTTTTTACTTTCCAGTATATATATATATATATATATATATATATATATATATATATATATATATATATATATACGGAGTAATATACTTAGTATAGGGAAAAAGTTATGAAATGCTGCGCGAAAAAACGGCAGATTTTCCGCAGAAAAAAATTAATTGTGGGGCCCTGATACCAAAAAGTGAATAAATACAGTTGCTAAATTGAGAAAAAATCCTCTAAAACCTGGTGTAGTCAGAATACCGAAAAATCGATTAACGGCAAAACGTCCGTCCATCTGTCTGTTCGTCTGGTGTATGTGAACAATACTAGCGCCTAAACTAAGCGTACGATTTTTTCTGAACTGAATAAACCCCTGTCTTTTTAGCCTGAGTCACAACACTGCGATTTTGAAAAACATTCAATAATTTTTGGGGGTACTTTACGTGAAGCCCCTGGGACATTTTCAACATTTTCTCAGAAATGGGTCCAATTTTTTTCTTTAAATTTCTTGTAAGAATAGAGTAAAATACATATACTATAGAAGTGGTATAGATACTATTTTCATGGTTAACTCTAAATTTTCAAATATTACAAAAGTATGAATATTTTGCGGCGTCTTCCTACGACTACAATATTGAAGACAGGTAATTTTCCTTCAAATATATTTTTTTTCTTCATAGGAAGTTCTTTCATTTAGGCCATGTACATTTTTTTGAAAATTCTAGTAATTCTCGCGCAATCTTGCGAGCAATATGTGCAAGATTTTCTCAAAACGCTTCATTTTTTAAAACTTCTGATAGGAATATTATTAAAATCATTCTATGAAATTCCATAAACACCCAAATTGATCTTTTCTTTTGTCTTTTCAAAAATTACAAAACTATATTTTTTCACTTGTTTTTCAGGTCGTTAATATTCGTATTATCGGCGATTTGGCCACATTTTAATATTTACGAGTATATGTGTCTTAAATAATCTCAGATAAAGGTTCTCTATAACTCAACAGTTTTCTGTGAAAACTAGCTCCAAACTTGGCATTTTAAGAACAAACTTCAAACACTATTTTCTCAAAAACGGTTCCAAATTATGTCTTCAAACGTTTCGAACGATAGTGCTAATTGTACTGTTCAATAGGGCTTAAAGTCAAAAATGGTATATTTCTTGTTTGTTTTTTTAACTATTTTTTTAAAAATATGTCTCTCGACCGCCGTTAATATTTGTTGATATTTTCATCAACTTGTAAACACTATTGTATTTATGAGGCAATGTGCTTGAAATGACTTTAAATGAAGTTTTTCGAAAACTCGAAAATTTTCTGTGAAAAAGAACTTCAAATGTGGAATTTACATTATCGCTTAAGCACAGTTTTCTTGAAAATGACGCCAAATTTTTCAAAGAAAATTGTTATTTAGGGAGAGGTTATAATGCTCTATAATGTTCTTAAAATTAAATTTCCGTTCTACTATTAGGAAGCCGAGAAATTAAGAAAATGTTTAAAAAATATACTTTTGGCGGCGAAAGATGGCAGCTGGCAAGAGATGTGGCAAGTCCTAATAGCTAACCGAGACCAAATGAAATAGAAAACTAATATGGAAAAGTCTGTGTCATTCTGTAGCACTACTAGTTATCTCTTCGACTCATACGAGTCATTTGAGAAACCACTGCTTAGGCGGTTATATCAACTTCCTCCTGCCGGCTGTGACTGGAGGTATGTAGCTGGTGAAGTGACCACAGCCGCGCCTAGGAGGCGCTCCGTTGTGTGGGATCACACAAACTCCATTTGGTGTCGCGAGCCCCTGTAGTTACTGACGAGAGGTCGTGTATTTAAGAATGGCACCGGCAAGATGTAACGTGCATATGCCTGTAACTAATATGTTTCTTTCTATTCGTAGGCTTCCGCAGCTGGAGTCATTGGATACTTGGCTTCTCAGCAGTATAGCTCTGAAAAAGGCCACAACACGATGGCCGAAACGTCAACTCGATCGGCTGAGACGCGGCTTACCCCAGACAGCCAAGTATCCAATACGAGTATGTTCCTCTGCTACCCGTATGGGTCAGGAAATCATAGAAGGAATGCTATTTTTAACGATTGAAGAAAATTTAATACTAACTTCACTCACGTGTGTTTTGGTTGATTGACTGAGAGACTGGCGATTCAACTGCTAAGATCATTAGCCCATTAAGTGTAGTGCATGTTTTACCACGGAGGTGGCGGTGATCTTTCCTCAAGAAGTAAGATGCGGCGCCAACTTGCCCGATAGGTAGCCGAGTTTCACCAACTATATATCTCTCATCTGCGGGACACTTCTCGAGATGGGACACGCTCTAAGCTCTTCCTCAAGCTCTAAGCTCTTCCTCAAGCTCTAAGCTCTTCCTCAAGCTCTAAGCTCTTCCTCAAGCTCTAAGCTCTTCCTCAAGCTCTAAGTTCTTCCTCAAGCTCTAAGCTCTTCCTCAAGCTTCTTCAAGCTCAAGCTCTTCCTCAATACTCCCGGCGTGTGTAGTACATTTAAGTGCGTGTGTGAATGTGTGTGTGTAAGTAAGGAGTGAGGTTACAACAAGGGAAAGGAAGGAGAGATCACACGCGTCCGTGGCCCGTTTGTTAAGGCACTGCTTAGGCATTCGCCAGATATTGACTGAAACAACACGGAAACTCCCGATCAGAGCAGCCGGCCGCTAAAATTCTCCTCCAGATAGCGGCCTAACTATGTAGCTAATGTCGAAAATTCCGCCACCGTCGGGACTCGAACCTTAGAACTTCCGTCAAAGGCACTACAGTGATATCCACTGATGCCCTGAAGCACCTAAACCGATGCATGTGCCTAAGAAAGGTGTATTAGAAACTTGAACTGCATACTTTTTGATACTTTATTGCAGGCGATAATGAGGACATGGTGCCGGTAAATTAGAGGACAACGAAAGTGGTTGTGCAAATGCAAAGCAGGATGGAAAGAGGGAAATGATCATCAGTATGGTGGTATTGTACTCATGAGGATGGTAATAAAACGTCAATAAACGAAGTCATCGACTAAGGGCAACTATAGTGGTATCGACGGCAAAGAAGATTATGGGAACGATGGTTATAATACTGGCAATAATGAAGTCTGTGATAATGACGATGGAGAAAACATTGTTAATGACGATGGCGAAGACTGACAGTAACGAAGGCAAAATAAATCAGCAATGTCAAATACTATTCTAATGACAAAGTAGTAATTAAATCAGGGTGATCGTGAGCGGTCCCTCGAAAGGGACGAGGAAAAGGGGACAGAGATTGATTAGGAAATGGTCGGGAGAATGGGACGGGAAAGAGACGGGGAAAGTGAAGGAAAAAGCGATAGGCAATCAAGCAGGGGAAAGAGGGCGGGGAAATTGACGATTGAAAAGTGATGAGGGAAAAGAGACGGGTGAAAAAAAATGTAGAAAGAAACGGGGAAGTGACGGGTGGAAATGGATGCATGAACATGATGGGGAAAGGAACGATTGGAAAGAGTCAGGGAAAAGGGACGCGGGAAGGGGTATGGGAAAGGGACAGGGGAAACGGATGTGGAAAGGGGACGGGCAAGAGAAACGCGCAGGCCCTTCGGCGTCGCACTCACCGCAGGGCGACGGCGAGCGCGGCCTGGCAGCCGTTGTGCTCGGCGGCGCGCGCGCACTGGGCCAGTACGGCGGCGGCCGCGTGGCCCGCCAGCACCGTCAGCGCCAGCCGCGAGCGCCGCAGCGTGCGCAGCCAGTGCGCCGTCTTGAAGCGGAACACGGTGGCCGAGAGGGCGTGGCCCGACGCGCCGTGCCCGGCCCCGCCGCCCGTCGCCCCGCGCCGCCCCGACGTGCGGGATTCGCTTGACGCCGATGCGTCCACGCTGCTGCCGCCCTCGCTCGCCCCCGCCGCCGCTGCCGCCGCCGCTGCCGCCGCCGCAGCCGCCCCCGCGCTGCCCTCCGTGCCAGCCGCCGCCGCCGCAGCCGCAGCGACTGCGGCGTCAGAAGTGGGCGCCGCCGCCAGCTCCCGGTAGCCATCCACCACCGACTGCAGTAGCTCCGCGCACTGCTCCAGAGGCTGCGGGCACAAAGCATGTTTTGTATTTACTTCATTTCCTCCACAAATAACTTATGTGGTAGCTTAGTGGAAATACAGTTGTGTCTGCAGCATGATTGACAGGGTGGTCGTAAAGTTCGACTTTCGATAATTGATTGAGTAATTCCGGAGGCAAGTGCAAAAAACAAAAACAACAACAAAAATCCCGTAAATGTTGTGCATGTTTCCCTCCGGGTAGGGTTTCTCCCGCTGGTTGGCAAGATCTGGCGCCAACCTACCGTCAGCTAGCAGAGTTTTCCACAACCAGGTTATCTCCCCGCAGCGGGACACCGCGCCAGTCAAGACACACTCTCCCGACCGGTCTCTCGGCATGTGTGGTAGTGCAGTGCATGTAAGTGTCAGTCTGTGTAGGGAAGAAGTGGGGATAGGACAAGATATAGGAAGGAAAGATTGCTCGTGGTCCGTGACCAGTTTGTTAGCTCCGACATTTTCCTGGTGAATCCATGGAAAACTACCGACGAAGACAGCTCGCAACTAGCATTGTCCTTCAGACAGCGGCTGAATTCGATCTAGCTGACAAGGTAGTGTCGAAAATCCTGATACCATCGGTTCTAGAGGGGTTAATGACGTAGATGATGAACAAGGAAATGAATACTCGCTCACTCACTTTCGAAAACGGCGGGTTGTTTATCGAATTAGGGACCACTGTTTACTCTGCGGCCTTAAATATTGTCTAAATACGAGTATCCTTTGTATCACAATGGATAACGGAAAGTAAAGGTTAAATTTATGCTAGAATGAGATAATACCAGTAGCACCGAAGATGGTGGAACGGTTCCACGAGTTTTTAAAATGGCCTGATTTCTTTTTCCCTCCGTAAATCATTCCAATATCATGAATGAGATTCGAATCTCTAGTAGTTAACGGTCGCATGTATTTTAAATAATTTATCATCCGGATTTATTTTGATTTTTCTTTACAATCAAAAAAAAATATTTCATTACGTTCTTTTCATCCACAAGCTAAGCAAGTAGAAAGAGCACATTATGAAAGATCGTGTTCTGTCATATTATGTTATCCGCTCACTTGGAACTGCGCAAACATGAATCTCCGGCAGATCACTTTCTCCTCGCCTGGCCTACTTGCTAGAAAGAAGCGGCGTTCAATTTTTATATACGACGCAAAAAATCCAATATCGCTAAAAAGAGTGTAACACGTTGCAATATATACGAATATAAGATAGAATTCGACGATCTGCCACCATTGATAATTGGTTTGAGTATATGAAATTATAAAAGAGAAAAATACAAATGCATTCGTTCTTTTAATGCCCTTTTCACATGCAATGTTACTTCATTTATCTGCTTTTTAACTGCCTTCCAATTTTAGCAGTCTCAAAATTACAAAACAGTGTTGAGGACCCTCCGTGATCCTATCAATTTTTCTCCTTTGACGAGAAACATTTTCTTTGAAAAACGAAAAGTATAAGTTTCATCTGATATTGACGATCAATCACTCTCAAAGAAAATTACAGAGCATTTTAAAACTTTGTGCAATATTGTCTTTTTATTTAGCAATACTTTTGAACCAATGTTTTTTCAAATGCTCAGTTTTCCACTTTTCACATTTATTCGTTACACAATCGTTACACGTGCATTGCTGTTTCCATTCGAGAATTTTCTGACAAACATTGTAAAGAAAGTCTGTGTGTGTGCGCGCGCGCTGTACAGACACACATGTACACATATATCAGCAAATTTTTATACACACTGAACAATTGAAAGTTATACGGGTTATATATATATATATATATATATATATATATATATATATATATATATATATATTTATTTATTTATTTATTTAAGACCCCAAAATCTGGTACAGTTACGCGTATTGAAATAAAGAGAACTGAAACCAATCACGATATGGCGCTCCGGCTCGCAACAACTAAGACAACTATAGTCTGGCATAGTTGTTAGATGGCATGTTATCACGATTTAAGTGAGTTATAATGTGTTTTAAATGAGAGATGAGGCATAGCATCTCCAAGGTAGCGATGAAATTTGGATTTTCCCGTTGGACCATTTCACGAGTATGCCGTGAATATCGGGAATATAGTAAAACATCAAACCTCCGGCATCTCTGCGGACGCAAAAAGATCATGTAAGAACGGGACCGACGACGACTGCGGAGAATAATTACATGTGACAGAAGAGCAACCCTTTCGCTAATTGCTGCAGATTTCAATGCTGGGCAATCAACAAGTATCAGCCTGCCAACCATTCAACGAGACATTACCAATATGGGGTTTCGGAGCCTAAGGCCCGCGCCCACTAGGCAGGTGTACCCGTTTTTTGGCTCTTCAGTGTGTCTCTCTCCCACTCATAAATATTACTCCTCGCTAAAATATATCGCTGTAACATTATTTCATAAATTTTACGAGGCTTTGACGTGAGATTATCAGAAACATGAGTATAAAACTATGAAACCGGAATGTTTTAATGATAGTGCTTCTAAAACGTTTGAAGTGCACTTGCCGAAAGAAAAGGGAACTCAAAATCTCTACCAAACACGATTAACACACCATTTGTTGCAAAAAATGAAAATATTAACAAGGAATGGAATAATATAAATACTGTGTTACAAAAGCTGCATTGGAAGCTTTAGGTACAAGGAAAAAGAGGTACAAGAGAAGAGTCTGAAAATCTGGAATAAAGAAATTGAAACAATTATAAAAGAAAAGAATGTCTACTTACGATACCTGCTAAGTAAGTCCGAAGATGACAAATAGAATGCCACAGGACACAAAATGTAGGAAAAAAGATCATCCGACAAGCCCAACAACAATCCTGGGAAAAATATGCCTCAGACTTAGAACATAACATATATGGAAGACGGTGGTCAGGGTAAAAAAGTTTAAAATTTCTGAATAAAGAAGAGAAAGAGGAGCGTACATCCCAACCAATATAAGAGCATGAATGGAAAGAACATTTTCAAAATTTATGGTACGATGATAATACCCACGAAGAAAAACCATCAGACGAGAAAATGAAACTGACCTGTTAACAATAGATGCGCTAGAGCAGCAATTGCGACAATTAAATGTAGGAAAGCTTCCGGACCGGATGAAATAAATTTAGAGCTAATTAAGCATGGTGGTACCCTTGCTAAATTCAACTCCTGTACCTTTTAAATATATGCTGATAAAAACATCTACCATTCGAGTGGAAGCAAGAAATGGTTGGACCTAAATAGAAGAAAGGAGACAGAAATAATTGCTCCAACTATAGAGGCATTAGCTTGTTTATTACTAGCTACAAAATGTATGCAAGAATAATGACCAAGAGAGTCCAAATAATTGTTGAACATACACTTGTAGAAGAACAGAAGGGTTTCAGGAAGGAAAGTTCCTGTATAAATGGAATATTCAACCCCAAACAAATTATTAAGAAACGCAGAGAAATGAACCCAGATACACACATTTTATTCATTCACCTAGAAAAGGCATACAGAGTAATAAGGCACACACTTTGGACAAGCATGGAAAGGAAAGAAATACCCAGAAAAATAATAGAGGTAATAAAAAGCATGTACGATGAAACTCTCATATATGTGAATCTTCCGAATAAAAAGAGAAGAGAGTATTTTAAAATAAACCCCCATTTAACCACCTAGTACCTAATTAGGCAGCTCAGAGGAGATGCAGAAAGAATGCTAGTAATAAGCTTTTATAATCTCAGGTAGCACGATCTTTCGGGTGAGAGAAAGTTTACCCAAGACACAGAAGTTGGGTAAAATCAGTGCGCATATTCTTAAAACAATTTGTCACAAATTACAAAGCACTGAAATAATAATCATATAACATATCCTCGTAGAGAACTTTGCCGGCTAGATCAGTCTAACCCATAAAGCTGCTGCTGATGATGATAACGATGATGAACAATGTCCTGGCTCGACAGCCCGATACGGGTCTTGGCCGACCAGCGTTGGCACAGACTCTCAGCCATGGGATAAGGAGTTCGTGTGGTTAGCACGAAGACCTCTCTTCACCATATATACTAGTCTTCATAACCTTGAGCTTTGTCATCTTCACCCAGCAATTGAGACTGGGACATTAGTAAGGAAAGCTCTCAGTGATAATTTGCCTCGGTCAGGAATCATACCCAGGGTTGCGCTGTGGAAAGCGAGCACGCTGACGAACGAACCACCGCGGGCATATATATATATATATATATATATATATATATATATATATATATATATATATATATATATATTCTAACCGCCTTACCTATCGTACACACCTCGTACCTTCTGCACACTCAGCCGCATGCACTGTAAGCAAGTCGTTAAGATATTATGCTCGTGAAGCGAGCTTAGAATCTCAGGAAGCAGGATCTTTGGGGTACGAGAAAGGTCTGAACCCTTGACACAATTTTCGCGACTGCTCCTCTGATTTTCGTGACTGTTCTTTGATTTCGACTGCTAATTTTTCAGACTGTTCTTTAGTTTCTACTGCTAATTTTTGCACTAGCTCCTCTGATTTTCGCGACTGTTCTTTGATTTCGACTGCTAATTTTTCCCCCTGCTCCTCTGTTTTTCGCGACTGTTTTTTAATTTCTACCGCTAATTTTTGCGACTCGTCCTTAATTTCAGCTAATTTCTGCGACTGTTCTTTAATGTCTTCGGATATTTTTTTTCCTTGATTTTCTACTTGTAGTCCGATGTGTCGCGCAAAATTCCCTAACAATGCCTGCATTAATGTTTTCATCGTATCTTCTTGCGTGCGTTGCGACGGTTGTTCTGGCGTCGTCTCTGCTGACTCGGTGCGATCCGCGGTCGGCTCACGTACTTCCTCTACCTCGTGCAACCCTAAATTTTCCATCCTACGAAGTACCTCGTCCCCCGCGTCGCCCTCACTGTCCTCGTCACTCCTAATCTGCCTCGGTTCCCTATATTCCTGACTGCCTGCCATTCTAATGCTTTGCGTTTGCCTTTTACCTTTCTAATACAAAATGCACTTCCCTTCCAAAATCACAATACAATGCACTATACAACACTTCACTGTACACAGAAAAACACTTGCTGAAAAGAAAACACAGTACACAGCCTAGTAAATACCACAAAATGCTCGTTTATTGTGTCTAGGGTTCACCTTTGCTTGCTCGATTTCAATCGATCGCTGCCCCACGTAATGGGCGCCAAAATATCTAACCGCCTTACCTATCGTACACACCTGTACCTTCTTCAGCACACACAGCATGCACTGTAAGCAAGTCGTTGAGATATTATGCTCGTGAAGCGAGCTTAGAATCTCAGGAAGCAGGATCTTTGGGGTACGAGAAAGATCTGAACCCTTGACACAATAAAAGTCACACAAATCACACATAAACGAGCATATAATTCACTTAAAATTCTGTGGCATGAATTGATAACAACGAAAAACAAATCAAACATAGAATTACACTTCCAAAAATGATCAAAAAAACACAAATAAGCAACTTTTACAGCCTATTCAACAAATGAACACTTAATTTTGTTCAGAACTAATTTTCTGAAGTAATTTCTCTGGCCAGTACTGGGAATTCCCTTTGAAAATTCACTACGTCTAAATTTAAATTATTCTAATTACAATTGCACGTAAAACTACACCTAATTTACAATCTCTTGCCTTTTTAAAATTTTACATACAATAATTAACATGTGGGCAAGTGCACTACTTCCAATTTATCTTTAAATTATAAGTGCTGGTAACAGAATAATGACTGCTACAATAGAATGGTTAAAGGCAAGCAATGACGCATTAAATCTCCCACTCCCAAGTTACAAATTATTAACATCCGTGTCCTCAATTTTTAACACTTCTGAAACTGTTCTTTCCCTGCCGACGTGAACTTGACCTAATTTCGTAGTTCTACAGGTTACCTCGAAACTGTCCGTCTTTCAACCTTGAAACAGCGTGCTGTGTTCCGCACCGCGTTGCTCGATTCCGAAGTTCTGCGTTGCTCTCGCCGTCCTCTTGCGTCCTTTCCTCAGTCGTCGTCTTATCCCGGTCGACCCGCGTATTCTCCCGTTTCCACTAACCGGTTTCTTCTCCTCCCACGGCTGCTACCGCCTTCGATTACGCCCAATTTACAGAAAATGTCCCTTGCACTTCCTAACTGCCAGTGCAAGTACTTCGCTCGTTCCTAACTTTATTCTGTTAATCAAGAACTTTCAGAGCTTTCCTGAGAACGGGCACACTTTTACTTCTCGCATTAGTTAATAGAAGAATATTTCGCTAATTCCTGACTACTGCGCGGATGACTAGCTAGACGTTTCTCAACGCCGTACACTCCTATTCTAAACAGTCGTTGCGGCAATTTCTAACTAATCTAACGCTCTGACAAAATCTGCACACTTGCCAAGCGGTGCCTTACATGAAGAACTGCTGACCCGACGCGTGCTAGCAGAAGAGATGTTGACTCCAGGCGAGATGGCGACAAAAGAGCTCCCGCTTCCGCGTTTGCGTATTTATTGGCGTTCGCCTGGGGAAATTCGACGTGGTGGGGATTATTTCTCCTACTTGTGCCTTCCACCAGCAAAAACGTGGCTTGATAGTTCGCGGCGACTAGTGCGAGCAACGGATACCAGGCTGCGCGTTTTGCTACTATTGTTTTCGGCCGCTCTTCTCGCTGCTTGTAAACGTTTATGCCGGCGAAACTGTGGTGTTATGGGGTTGTATAATCCCATCTCGCCACATTATATATATATATATATATATATATATATATATATATATATGAAACACATTTTGTTTCCTTATACTAATTAGAACATTAGCATAAGTAATTAGAATCTATTTTGGACTGCGCGGTACGCACGACCAGCGCGACGGACAGCGGTGAGGAGGGCCAGCCGCCGCCGCCGCCACCGTTGCCGCTGCGAGGCGTCCGTGGGAACGTAATCGACGGTTGAGAACCGAGCACGGAGCGACAGGGAGTTTTGTCCGTTACGAGTCAGTTGGGTCGAGTCGGCCGTCGCCGAAGGACGTGGCCGGCGTGTTGCCGGCCGGCGAAAGTCGCGGAGAAGTGGCCGGTAGATACGGACGTGTGGTGAGGAGCTCGCCGCTTTTGCATGGACAAAGGGAGCATGCGGTGTGTATTATAGAATAGTAGCCAATGCAAAACAATAGACACGTGAGGTTGGGATCGGGAATGTTATTAGGATGAGAGATCCGCGCCAAGAGAACAATCAATCGCGCTTGTATTAGTTGTCGTGGTATGAACAATACCGGAACTGTGTGGTGTGAAATTGAGGCCAGCACGTGCAGTGGCCGCGTGTTAAGAAATTAGATCAAGCGACGGAAGATAATTAGAGAGAGGTGCGACACCGAGGTACCAGGAGCTGAATCAGGAAGAATTCAAGAAACCACCAGCCGAGGCGACCGCCACACCATCAGCCGCCGACTACGCCCAGCTGCTGCGAAGGTCGGCGACCCCTACCGACGCGAACCGTGATCCAAGCATCGAAGGTATTGGTTGGGGCCCCAAAGGTATGATAAAACTTGTATTACACCTGATCTTGGTACCAAGGCAAAGCGTATAATTATTGTTAAATCATGTAATTAACAAATTTGGTTTGTGAATAAATACTGTTCATGATTGTACTTCATTTACTAATTAAATTTCCTAATGTTATACCGACTTCTCGTAGGGACCCTTTCACGAAAAAGATACCCTCCTTTAGTAATTTCTTGCAGTGAAAGTACCGGCATCACCAGGTACGTCACAGCTGGCGCCCGAACAGTCTGGAAATCGTGTAATTAAGAAATGTGGCCCTAGGAAAGTTGATAAAACAGGGGAAATTACCGTGCATGGAATAGAAGGGAGAATATGTATGTCAATGCATGTGAAATGTAATATGCAGACAGTGAAAGAATTTAGTATTTTGGAAGGAACAAAAGTAACAGTATATGTACTGACAAAATACATGTAAAAATTTGTGAGAGTATAGGATTTCTGGGTAATTACAAAATTTTTTTTTAATTAATAGTGGGCATGCACGTGAAATTATTTGGAAAAGTATCCAGTATAAATTTCTTACTATAGTTACTGGACTCATGAAAGCTAGTAATGCACATATTGTAACTGATAAAAAGCAGTATAGTTTCCAAGTTTTCGTAAGACAAGTTAATAAGGATTTAAGTGGCTAGTATTTTTCATAACATGGTAGCTAAAGAATTTGTGAAGTAGTAATAATTTTTGTGGAAGCATAAAGGTATTTGATTGTTATATAAATTCTGCACATTATTTGCTTGGAATTTACATTCAGTAGTGCATTGTTCATCGTTAGTGGTGAAAAACTGAAAAATTTATTGGAAAAGATATCATATTGTGAGGTGTAGTAGCATGGTAAATGCATATTTTCAACATTCATGTAGTATTATTGAGGGAATTTTACTGAGAAGGCATGACATTTAACTGTGTGTAATTGTTGTAAATATAATAGAATAGCAGTTGTGATGAGAAGTAATTCTTAAGCAAATAGTGGATTTACTAAATTTGGGAACAATTATCATAATTTTATTGAGTTTATTAGCAGTGCGTAGGTATGTAAGTGGTAGTAGTATTACTTATTGTGAAGGATATGTTTATATATTGGTATGTGAGTGGGAATTTATATGATTACTGAATCAGTGTTATTGTGTTTTTGTGGTGAGTGAGAATTTGATCTTCATCAGTTAGTATCTGAGGCAATAGTGCATTAAAACAGGCACGAGGAGCATTTAGTGCAGTGGTTGGTATAGGAAATTAAGAGGGCAATTATTGCATTGTTGTTAAAAGAGGCAAATGGAAAAATCGTGCGAATATTTTGGTGCAGCTGGGGTCGAACGGGAGGTTCAAGGCAACGAAATGGAGGCGCAAAACATAGAATTGGACTTGGAGGGGAAGGTGGATCAAGTAAGGAAGACAGATGAAGGAATTGGCAGTAGCACTCTATCGGAAAGCAGGGATAGTGGAATTGGAAGCAGGTTGGACGATACGTCAGGGGACAGTTTCAATAAAGAAATAGAAATTACGTCAACGCCAATGAACCAGGCAGTAGGAAATCCAACTTGGGGGGTGGGGAAAATACCCATATTGACTCCATACAGATAATGATGAAGATGTTCGAAGAACAGGATAGGAAAGCAGAGGAACGGAGCAGGAAGTTGGCTGAAGAGCAGAATAGGAAGATTGTGGAAGAACTGAATAGGAAAGCAGAAGAACGAAGCAGGAAGACTGAGGAACAGATTAGGAAGTCGGTAGAAGAACAGAATAGGAAAGCGGAAGAACAGAAGAGATTCACAGAGGAACAGAATAGGAAGTTAGCGGAAGAACTGAACAGGAAAACGGAGGAGCAGAATAGGAGGTTGGCTGAAGAACTAAATAGGAAAGTTGAAGAACAAATTGGGAAGTTGGCAGAAGAGCAGAGTAGGAAATTAGATGAACACAAAATATTTACAAAGGAACAGATCAAGAAGTTCGCGGAAGAACAGAGCGAGAAACTAGATGAACAGGACAGGAAAGCTGAGGAAAAATTAGCAAATTACAAGAGAAAATATGTGGGCAATTGGAATCCGTGAGTGAACATATTGGAACACTCAACAACGAAATGTCCAGGGTGGCGGACCGACTGGAGGCTCGAAACCAATCATTGGCCAATCTATTCGAAAAACAGAGAAAGGAAATAAGGTCTATAGTAATCAATTGGGATGAGGTGCTAAAATTTCAACCACACCATCAAGTGGATGCTAGGGTTACTGAAGAGGATAAAAGCGAGGGGATGACGAACCAAATTCATGAAGAAGTCAAGACAGCGGAGGGCAAAACGGTGGAGGTCCAAATCGAGGCCGAGGAGGATGTTTGTAAAGTGGAGGTGGAAACGGAAGAATTGAAGCAAATAATGGAAGAAGAAGGGGAAATGAAAACGGAAGAAACGGAGCGTAGAATAGAAGAAGAAATCGAGGAAAACATACAAGGGTGCGAGGAGAAAGTATTAATACAAGATGAATTTGAACAGGAAGAAGTAGGGAAAATGTCACCGAGTGTCAAGAATGGGGTGACGCCAGTTATGCCTCCAAAGTCGCTGAAATATTCGGAAGATGGTAAGGAAAACCCTGAAGCAGTTATGCGAGCAGCAGAACAGCATCTAGCACTAATTGACACCGTGGAAGGACACAGGATCCAGTTCTCATACCCAACGTTAGAAGGAAACGCCAGGACATGGACAGGAATTTTTAATGTATTTCCTAAATTCTTGAAGAAATTTAATGACAAATTTTTTGTACGAGATTGGAGCGAGGAAACCCGAACAAACATCAAGATAAACCTGAGGAACTACCAAGCAATAATTTGCGTAATAACGCGACAGCTTTCCATCACTATGCAGAACCTATTGGGCAAAGCAAGTCATGCCGAGTTAGGAAGGTATCAGAAGGAAGTGGTAGAGTATGACTGCACATTCGCAGGTACTCTAAAGAAGAAGATAGAAATACTGAATGCACAACAGAGAGAGCAGTGGTCGCAGTTGTGGACAGAAAATAGACGAGAACCAGGCAAGGAAAGCAAACATGCCAACGACAAGAGCTTTCAAGTAATAGTGATCGACCTAGGAATCCCAAGATCACCACTATGTAAGCGGGACGATCTCGTAACGTGGCAAGAAAGAGTCGACGAGATTCGCAAAACTAAACGATCTAAGATAGAATACGCGGCAGAAGAGAAGGCAGAATGTACAATCTTCAAGCAAAAGAAGGACCAGTGGAAAATATCACAAGAACCACCGAAGACGAAGGAGAAGATACACCAAGCACGGGTAAAACCAGGAAAGGAAAAGAAGGCGAAACCGAAGAAGAAGACTTACCAGTTTAGTGAGGGACAATCGGTACGGCTACGGGTTCCCAGAGTATCGAACCCAAACCCAAAATTATACCCAAAATTCTTCCTGTTATATGAGGGGCCGTATTTTATAGACAAAGTAACGGATAAAATGTGGCCAGACTGTTAAATAACAGACAAGAAGTGATAGGACACTATAATGTTAACCGTTTGAGACCGTGTCCAATAAACGAGGACAACAGTGAAGTGTAAATACAGTATATTATTAGTATTAGTGCCAACAATCATGTGGAGAACCAGATTTTAGAGAAATAAGTGTACATAATGTTTCATGTAATGATTAAGATGGCGCCACTATCGGCAGAGACGATGGTGATGAAGTGAATTTTTCTTAGTGAAGAAAACTCCGAAAAAGGGAAGGAGGGGGTGATGAAACACATTGTGTTTCCTTATACTAATTAGAACATTAGCATAAGTAATTAGAATCTATTTTGGACTGCGCGGTACGCACGACCAGCGCGACGGACAGCGGTGAGGAGGGCCAGCCGCCGCCGCCGCCACCGTTGCCGCTGCGAGGCGTCCGTGGGAACGTAATCGACGGTTGAGAACCGAGCACGGAGCGACAGGGAGTTTTGTCCGTTACGAGTCAGTTGGGTCGAGTCGGCCGTCGCCGAAGGACGTGGCCGGCGTGTTGCCGGCCGGCAAAAGTCGCGGAGAAGTGGCCGGTAGATACGGACGTGTGGTGAGGAGCTCGCCGCTTTTGCATGGACAAAGGGAGCATGCGGTGTGTATTATAGAATAGTAGCCAATGCAAAACAATAGACACGTGAGGTTGGGATCGGGAATGTTATTAGGATGAGAGATCCGCGCCAAGAGAACAATCAATCGCGCTTGTATTAGTTGTCGTGGTATGAACAATACCGGAACTGTGTGGTGTGAAATTGAGGCCAGCACGTGCAGTGGCCGCGTGTTAAGAAATTAGATCAAGCGACGGAAGATAATTAGAGAGAGGTGCGACACCGAGGTACCAGGAGCTGAATCAGGAAGAATTCAAGAAACCACCAGCCGAGGCGACCGCCACACCATCAGCCGCCGACTACGCCCAGCTGCTGCGAAGGTCGGCGACCCCTACCGACGCGAACCGTGATCCAAGCATCGAAGGTATTGGTTGGGGCCCCAAAGGTATGATAAAACTTGTATTACACCTGATCTTGGTACCAAGGCAAAGCGTATAATTATTGTTAAATCATGTAATTAACAAATTTGGTTTGTGAATAAATACTGTTCATGATTGTACTTCATTTACTAATTAAATTTCCTAATGTTATACCGACTTCTCGTAGGGACCCTTTCACGAAAAAGATACCCTCCTTTAGTAATTTCTTGCAGTGAAAGTACCGGCATCACCAGGTACGTCACAATATATATATATATATATATATATATATATATATATATTGTGGCGAGATGGGATTATACAACCCCATAACACCACAGTTTCGCCGGCATAAACGTTTACAAGCAGCGAGAAGAGCGGCCGAAAACAATAGTAGCAAAACGCGCAGCCTGGTATCCGTTGCTCGCACTAGTCGCCGCGAACTATCAAGCCACGTTTTTGCTGGTGGAAGGCACAAGTAGGAGAAATAATCCCCACCACGTCGAATTTCCCCAGGCGAACGCCAATAAATACGCAAACGCGGAAGCGGGAGCTCTTTTTTGTCGCCACCTCGCCTGGAGTCAACATCTCTCTTCTGCTAGCACGCGTCGGGTCAGCAGTTCTTCATGTAAGGCACCGCTTGGCAAGTGTGCAGATTTATCAGAGCGTCAGGTTAATTAGAAATTACCGCAACGACTGTTTAGATAGGAGTGTACGGCGTTGCAAAAGACGTCTAGCTAATCGTCCGCGCAGTAGTCAGGAATTAGAGAAATATTCTTCTATTAACTAATGCGGGAAGTAAAAAGTGCCCGTTCTCAGGAAAGCTCTGAAAGTTCTTGATTAACAGAATAAAGTTAGGAACGAGCGAAGTACTTGCACTGGCAGTTAGGGAAGTGCAAGGGACATTTTCTGCAAATTGGGCGTAATCGAAGGCGGTAGCAGCCGTGGGAGGAGAAGAAACCGGTTAGTGGAAACGGAAGAATACGCGGGTCGACCGGGAGAAGACGACGACCGAGAAAAAGGACGCAAGAGGACGGCGAGAGCAACGCAGAACTTCGGAATCGAGCAACGCGGTGCGGAACGCAGCACGCTGTTTCAAGGTTGAAAGACAGACAGTTTCGAGGTAACCTGTAGAACTACGAAATTAGGTCAAATTCACGTCGGCAGGGAAAGAACAGTTTCAGAAGTGTTAAAAATTGAGGACACGGATGTTAATAATTTGTAGCTTGGGAGTGGGAGATTTAATGCGTAATTGCTTGCCTTTAACCATTCTATTGTAGCAGTCATTATCCTGTTACTAGCACTTATAATTTAAAGATAAATTGAGAGTAGTGCGCTTGCCCACAGGTTAATTATTGTATGTAAAATTTTGAAAAGGCAAGAGATTGTAAATTAGGTTTAGTTTCACATGCAATTGTAATTAGAATAATTTGAATTTAGACGTAGTGAATTTTCAAAGGGAATTCCCAGTACTGGTCAAAGAAATTGCTTCAGAAAATTAGTTCTGAACAAAATTAAGTGTTCATTTGTTGAATAGGCTGTGAAAGTTGCTTATTTGTGTTTATTTGATCATTTTTGGAAGTATAATTTTATGTTTGATTTGTTTTTCGTTGTTATCAATTCATGACACAGAATTTTGAGTGAATTATATGCTCGTTTATGTGTGATTTGTGTAACTTTTATTGTGTCAAGGGTTCAGACCATTCTCGTGCCCCAAAGATCCTGCTTCCTGAGATTCTAAGCTCGCTTCACGAGCATAATATCTTAACGACTTGCTTACAGTGCATGCTGAGTGTGCAGAGAAGGTACTAGTGGTGTACGATAGGTAAGGCGGTTAGAATATATATATATATATATATATATATATATATATATATATATATATATATATATATATATATATAGCATAATAATTATAAATAGAAAACTATATTTTGCGATTGCGTACATCCATTTCCTTAGCATTATTAGTACTTCTCATAAACGATTTTCGTTCTCTTTCACTCGATGCATTCAAGTACACATTTGCTACGAATTTGCTTAGGAGGAGGAATGATATATTGTTGAGAACAAATGTGCTAGAAATAAACTGAGACGCGAAATCCCATTTGCATATCAGAAAGGTGTGAGAGATGAGGTGTAACTATACGTCACACTCACGGGAATCACAATAAATCAGCGCTCCAAATATCCATTAATTTCTTTTTGTTGTGAAGACACCTTCATTCGACAACTACAATAGAAAATGTTTTATGTCGTTTTCTCCACATGAAAGACAAAATTCCTTCGGACGCAATAAACTATATCAAAACGTTTTAATGTCTTCTTGCAATAAAGACAAAATCAAAATGTTCAATTTCATCGAATTAACCCTCATGAATTTATAGAAGATCACAAGAAAATATATTTAATCTCAGTAACGTATACACCAACTTATAAATTAAATGATTTTAAGAATTATACTCAATTTCTACACGTCGCCTTTCAATATTTTTCAATATTTTTACAAAGTACTTCAGTTATTACGTCAACATTCAGATACCTAGTTACTGCGTACTCTTCTTAATAGTTGTCATTCAGGTGCTCGCAAGACTTTTAACCAGTTTTCGAAACATTGTAGAAAGGATATAACGCTTAGTAGGCTACTTGACAAATGTGTAATATTAAAACGATTAAATTTCAAATTACAATTAGATCAGAAATATTATCTCCCCAATAGAAATCCGAAATAAAATCACTGAAAAATCGAAACTTAATGCATTGACTATAAACGTTAATGCTTACGAAATGTTCGAATTCCACAGCCAGGAATGGTTTTCAAGTACTCTATAATTGTTACTACAAAAACAACATTGGAATTGTCATTTTCCAATGTGACTACTCATTGTGGGTTGAAGACAGAAAAAGGAATTTAATAAAATATGAAGGGATTTGCTGTTAGAAACAACGCGGGGAATGCAAATGGAATCGTCTGAAGGAAAGTGCAGCTGGAGTTTGCAAAGTCGAAATCAATAGTGAAATGGACGTCTAGTCACGGAACCAAGCAGTTCATGAACCTAAAAGCACGAGTTCAAATACTGTAGTAGTAGAGAATACAAAATATTTAGATTGCAAACTCAAAATCAAGTGCTAATAGGTTCCTCAAAAATAGTTGTTTTTTATTTTGTTAGGAATCATCTTTTTTTGTTAGAATCAGTTGTTCTTTTCCATTTAGTTAGCAACGAACTTCGATCCACAACGAAAATGAAAACCTTTGAAAGGATTAAAATGAACAATAGGCTATACGAAAACCAAATTTCATTTAAATCATTACAAAAAAAACATTTTCATCACAATAGATGCTCAATATGATTTTCTAAAATTCTTTTGAATGAGAAATTTACAAAAGAGTGCACTTTTCAGTTCTTTCAACACTAATCTCATTGGAATTAACTTACACCAACAGTTGATTGTGATTCTGTTCTCAGAATGTTTTAATAACATACCTTCAGGTATTATTTTCCAAAAAGTAAATATATCTAAAAAATAAGTACTATCAATAATAACCATTTATGAATAAGGATGTGACCGAGCCATTTTGCTTATTCCGAATTTTGACACCATTGTATTCCTGTAGAGCACATACTAGTTTTCGAACGCATGTTGCAGAGGAGGAAGAAAACTCGAAAGAAGAAAAAGTTTTGATAAATTATATTTAATTTTATATGTGCGCAGAAATAGGAAAAACCTCCGGCCATGTGAGAAGTGTTTATGTTTTCGTTGAACACCCAGGTAAACGTAAAATACAAAAGAACATCTATATTACTTAATTTCCAATGCGTGCAGAAAGTGTGAGAAAATTTTGGAGCCTCCGTTTAAGGTTTTGTTAGATATTCAGAAATGCGAGGGAAATCCAAAAACAATAAAACGGTTTTTATTTTGACTGAAAGAGCAAAAATTTGTATTTATGTTCCCCTTATATTCATATTGAGCTTACCGACTAAATTCTCATATTCAGAGCGTCACTGATTACGTCATAGCCCACGTCATGCGACAGCAAGATTCAAGGCAGCAGGCGTCTGCCATTCAATATTAGATATTTCGTGTTGCGTTGTTGAAAATCAACATTTTTATATTCACGGTTTGTTAAAACCTGCTGTACTGTAAATATATACCACTACGCTATCACAGTATTCCTGAAGGCTGTTTTTGTTAAATTATTTAATTTTTGCAGTGTTATACGAGAGTGTTTTATTTGTTGTTCTTGAGCTGTGTGCATGCTGCATTTTACTTTCTCGTCTTACGTCGGAAGAAAAAAAGAATTGTAATCGTTTCCCAGAAAATGGCGAATTAACTGACAGAAAACAATTTTTGCCGGACCCTGGAAACAAAAAGGCGGATAAATCTGTTTCCTATGCACAGTAAAAGTACTTCTGCCACGTTGTGTAGTCATAATCCATGTTTTATGGATCCTGGATAACGAAAAATCGATTGACGAGAAAACGTCCCTTCGTCCCTTATGGTCAACGCTAGTGCAAAAACAGTCTAGACTATTTTCTCTATACTGATATTCCTCGATCGACTTAAAGAAATTCAAGACCATTGACTTTGAAAACGATATTTTTATGTTTGGAAGGTTTCACATAAGCCTAACATTTTAAAAAATTTCTCAAAAATGGCTCCAAACTTTTTTATTACACTTCGTCCTCGAATAGTGTAAGAGACGCTTAAAAGAATAGTATAGGTCATAATATTTGTTGAATTTCCTGATTTGTCGAAAATTTCATATGTTCAATTGTTTTTCTTCCTACAACTACAATAATGAAGATAGATAATTTCCCTTCATAACATATATTCTTTAAAGCTAGATCTTTGAAGCCCATGTACAGTGTTTAAAAAATATTAGTAATTTCTTAAAATTTTGCGTGAAGTATATGCAATTTTAGACAATTATTTTCTCAAAAATCGGCCGAAATTTCTCCTTTAAATTTTTTATACGATAGAGAATTAATCGTTTAGCATAGTTCCGATTTTTGGTGATCTCTGCGTTTTCGAAAATTGGAAAATATCAACATTGTAAAAGTACAATATTTATGAGAGATATTTCTTAAATGGGATCCGCACTAAAAAATCTGAATGTACAATAATCTTTTCTAGATAAAGGACTAAATACATTTTTTTAAAAATATTTACACTATAATCCTTGGACAACTCAATATTTTGTGGCACGAGTAAAACAGACAGCTAAGTCAACAGAAATACCGAGCGCCAGTCCCCTTTGAGGATACCTCTCTGGGGCAATGCGTGTCTTCCTGAACCACTGCTCAACTTCCATAGTCCCCCCCTTCGCGGCGCCCTCCCACGTCAGAGATCCCTTGACCTGCTTTCGACTCCAACCCTTTCTCCTCCCCTTCCCTACCCTCACCCTCCCTTCCTCTCCCTTTCTTATTTCCTCTTCCGCCCGCCAGGCCTCCCCGCTTGCTCTCTCCCTCCCTGGGGCGATCGCGTGCGGAAGCGTGAGCACGCTCGCAGCTGTCTCGCGCTCTGCGTCACGTCGAAAAGAGCCCAGCGGAGGCGAGGGGCGGAAGCATTGGGGCGTGCGCCGGCGACATCAACAGCCACAAGGCAGCGACTCGAGAAATATGGCGGATTCTGGCGAAGTGAGGGGTGGCGAACGGCAGGCCCAACTTGTGAGCATCGCGTTTCCAGATAAAGCTCTTCGCCGATTCTTCGTTACTTGGAAACGAAGACGAACTTTTGATTCTGATATGTAAACTCGGCAATCGAATACTACTTGGAAGGTGAAGGTGAGCTGTTGAACCGCTCTATTCGTCTTATCGTTATCTCTTTTGCCTACAATGAGTTTCAATAATCTGTAATATATCTGTCTTAAAAATGGATTAATAAACGCCACATTTGCTTACTCATTAAAATACTAATAAACATTAAAATATAAAGACTTTTTTTCTCTGGAAGTTATTATCTAATACAATTATTTTCGGTAAACTTTATTTTCCAAGGGCTCGCGGGGTCGGCGGCAGCCGGAAAGCCACGCGCAATACACATCTGTCAAAATTCTCACTTTAATTCCGGCAAATTTTCATTTCCCTCGATTTAAGAATAAAAACGGAGATTTTTTTCTTTAGGCACACTTCAAAATATCTTCAATGTTTCATTTCAATATAACCATTATGTTCTAACCGTTACAGAAGGAAAGAAACTGTGAACAAAATTCTGTGCAGTAGCGAATTTTTTCTCAGTAAAATGTAAGAAACATTGATTCATCTAATTGAAGTGAAGACGTGTATGTGTGTTTCGCACTTGAAATGACTCGCCCTGTATCACTTTGTACAGGGAATTTATTAAATTTATTTATTTATTTATTAAATTTATGTATTAAATTTATTTATTTATTTATTAAATTTATTTATTTATTTATTAAATTTATTTATTTATTAAATTTATTTATTTATTAAATTCATTTATTTATTAAATTCATTTATTTATTACATTTATTTATTTATTACATTTATTTATTTATTAAATTTATTTATTTATTTACGTCAAAAACAGTTAAAAACTGTGTGTGACGTGCTGTGGGGAGACGTTAATGGGGAGCGAGAACGCTTGGCCATTGCGTCCCCACCTGCACGTCCATGCTGGGCGGGTCGGCGGCGGCGGCGAAGCTGGCCTTGCGGGTGCCTCCGGCGGCGAGGCGGGCCTCGCGCAGCGTGCGCAGGCGCTCCAGCAGCGCGCGCAGCCGCCGCTCGGCCGCCGCCGCCTCCTGCAGCAGCGCGGCGCAGCGCGCGTAGAACGCCGCCGCCGCCTCGTCCTCCACCAGGCGCCAGCGTCGCGACGACCGCGGCCTGCAACAACACAACCCACAATGCAAACATAAACATGAGCATGGCGTTAACATAAAAGTTAGAACTGCGGCCATACGCGGACTCGTTCACAATGCGTTCGCATAAGCATTCCACGTAAGACGTTAACTTAAAAACTTGCAAGCTTCAAGCTTCTGTGTTTATGCTTAAGTGAGACATAAGAAATGAACCAATCACAGTCCTCGCTTAATTCAAAATCGAGAATCGAATTATAAGCGAAGTCGATAGACTAACGCCCTATGGGCCATGGACACAGTCGATACTTCGAAATCGATTCTCACATCCAACCAATAGTAAACTAGAATGTCTCGCAGCCAATAGAAACTCTTATTTTGCTTAAGTTTATGTCAGGCATTGTGAAAACCTCAGTCCATCACTTATGTTAATGTTTACGTCTTTGCGTTACGCTTATGTTTACGTTTGCATTGTGAATGGGCCTTTACGCATCAGTTACGCTAGACGTTACCCAGCCGACTCCCCTCATTCCTATTCTTTTTCGTAATATGTAATGTTATTACAGACTTAGCCCGTCCTGGAGATGCGAGATGGCTAAGAGCGTGTACCGACTCAGTGCTTCGGTCCGAAGGATCGCGGGTTCGAGTCCCACCTTAAACATGGTTGTTTCTCGCCTCTCGTGTATGTGTGTCGCGGAGGGCCTCACGTTCTGCTGACCCCAGGTGCGAGGCGCACGCACGTGTGTTGGTGTCTAGCGAATGATGGAATATGCTTCCCATCCGGACATAACGACTAACCGGCTGTCGGCTGGATATAAACCCTAGAAAGAAGGAATATGGACTTAACGTGACCGAACAAAGAACCGAATAGTTACCCCGCAACGACAGGTGGCATCCGCTGAGTTTTTAAAAAAACTGTCATCCATTAAAAACAAACGAAACAAATGAGTACGTTTAAGTTAGTGGATGATGAATGGACTCCTACTCCAAGAATAGTTATTTATGATACGAAAGGTAAGGGTGACATTTATTTTGCGAGTTGTAAATGTTGCGATACGAGGTTGATAGGGCGAGTGTTGCAATCCTACGAACAAAATAAAATAATTTTTACCGTATGTTTCATGCACTGTATAGCCTACTGCACATCCCATTAAGGGCAAGGGCCTCCAGCCTGCGCAGAGAATTAGTAATACCACTTTAATGAAATGATAGGATGAAGATTAAGGGTGAAGGGACGATCACAAATACATCCATGTCCGAGGCGGGATTCGAACCCGCGCTTCATCGCTCCGAGATCGCCACAACACTACTGCCTCGGCTATCCGGATCGACAATTCAAGTATACAAATCAATTGTTTACAGCATTACATTAACATCAGTTGTAGCTGATTACACGAAAGTATTTTGTTTTCTTTGTTGCATTCACATTTTTATTTCAACATTTAAGCATCGTCTCACTTCCAGCATGTGCCAAAAATTGAAATTTTAGCACGCTGTGTGTGCCCTAAATGTAATCGCTTTCACTATGACTATGTTAAAAAAATATTTTTTACATTATTTTTTTCTGATCAGAATGTGGTATTACGAAACGCTTTGACCGAAACACGACCAATAACACAAATCATTTCGGTTGATCATTTGCCTAATGAGGTTAATAACTTCACGGTAGCCACTACACCGAATATTAAATCACTAACAGTAAAACCTTTATGTTACGTCAATACATCAGAACATGCACGAAACAAATACTTTTTGTATACTTTTTGTACCTACATCACAAATATAATATCCTCCTGTGGTGGTTTACGTGGGAAGAAGGCGGAAGAAAATTCCTCCTTAATACTTTCTTGTTCTGAATGAAACTATTAAATAAAATATTTCTTTGAATTTTGAAGGAGTATTTACTTTTTGTTGATAGTTATGACGAAATTTTCGTTGAACGTGTTTTAAACAATGTACGCTTTTTAATGACGCATAATCTATTCAAAATCCCTCTGACATGGAACCAATAGCCTTTCGTCCTCTCGCGTGTTAATCGGTCGTACATCACAGCGCTCTGGCGGCCAGAAGAGGAATCATTTATTGACGGAGCTACACAGTTCAAAGGAGGAACTCCTCTTGCGTTATCATCGACGGGTGTGTCTCTCAAATATATAAACGCTCTACGTGATATAGGCGATGTTAGTACCCATCAACAATAGCCAGGATGCGTTCGGATCTGAGTAGAGCAGTTGACATGTTAATATGCTGCTTACATCTACATAAATCATAAATGCAATGCACGTTTACATCTGTTACCTTAATTAACTATTATAAAAAGATAGACCAGAATTTTCCTTATTGAATTATATTACATCCTAAATATTTACTACATTGCAAAAATCTTTGACCCAGTTACCCAGTTAAAAATCCCTGCATAAAACACTGTGTTGCATTGAGAACGTGAGATTGGTGCTCTGATGGTAAGAAACTTGAGGAAACCCTTGTGGTCAAAAAATAGTGAGTAAAGAAACAATTAAGAAGTTAATTAATTTTTAAAGAAGAAATAATAATTACAAAGTAAAATAGCTTTTATAAATGCATTAATCATGATCATTTCTTACCGTCAAACCCAATCTATAAGAGGTGTTCCCAAATTATTAAGTTTTATTTAAAAAGTGCATTGTAATTAAATTTTCACACGAGTGGGCTTGTTCAAATCCCCTTTTCTTCTTTCTGAAATTTTGTTATTGTATAGTAGGTCAATGTTGGCACTGTGACATTAGCATCACATGTTCCCTGAAACAGGATAAAAAATTGTATTTACGATTTTTTTCATAAAAATCTGTGACAAAGTCAAAGCCAGCAGTCTTCAAAAATTGATTGTTTCGAATTGAATTTATAATACCTATTATATATTATATTCTGTATTATATTAGACCCAGTATAATACCTAAAATAGAAACAAAATTCTCTTCACACAGTATGAAGTTTGCATTGCTACATGGGATACCAATTATATACACATTACAAATTTTGCCAACATTTGTAAAAAAGAAGTGAGAATAAGGAGTTTTAACAGATGACAAGGGTAGTATGAAAATAGTTTTAAAAAGTGGGTCGCTGAGAGATCTGAACTAACGTAATTAAACATACGCGGTAAACTTCGCGGTATACGTTTTACGTTGCAACGCGATCCAGACACAGCTGGTACCAGCTGTTCATTTGTAATAATGCATGCTAATAGCGCCTGAAGTAAGTAAACACTATGATCATACGCCATGTTCTTCGGTAGAAGTAACTAGATTTCCTCGTCGACTAACAATTGACCATGTTTTATGTTGAATCCAGTCGACTGCAGGCGTCGACCGGGCAACGCTGCGTATTCAGAAGCGTGTATTCTTTGAAATTTCGTTTAGCCTTTCTTTTCGCGGAAGATCGCGGATTATGAGAGCACCGCACGCTCCTCCTCCTCAGCCTTGTCCAACATCACACGGCAACGCTCAGCAATAATGAAAACCAGGTGAATTGGGAATTGCATTGAACTGAAGCATCATCTTGTGCTGCAGCGCCATCTAGTGGAGTTACAACAAAATGAACAGCATACAAACCTGCATGGAAAAACACGGAAATGTGCCAATTTCATGGAGATCGGTCAAAGTTCGAGTTCATAGATCTCCCACTGATGATGGATGGTTGTTACGAACTTAATTTTACCTCAGGGTGGTAGGCTCTTTTGATTGTGAGAAGAATATCCACGACACGAAAAATCAAATAAACTTTGCATATATTCCGCCACTAATTGAATACAATAGTGATACTCAATGTGATTTGTTCGATTTACGATCCTCACTCAAAAAATTTAAACTCATAAAATCAGCAACGCTCTTTATAAATATTCAGAAATTGCTTTGAAAATGATTTTTTTTCAGTTGCATTTACGTCTGTAATAATACAGTATCGTGAACCGAATTCGAACCTGGATGAACGAAGTAATGCAAACGTTTGCTCTTTTCACATATGAAATCGTAACACTAAACTCAAATTTTCTAACCGAATTTTACCCTCAAATTCAAATACATTACCTAATTACACTGATTTCATTTCCCACACAAATAAATTACTTAGCAGGACACAATTAATACAATAATTATTTACAAACGTAATTACACTTTTCCAATTGGATTCCAAATCAAGTTCAAAACCAATGTGCTGTAAAATTTACATGTCTTTGGGTCATTCGTGAGTATACAGTTTCCTCCCCGTCCCGTTCTGCTATGTACGTACACTGTTTTTACTCTGAATACCTTGGCGCTTCCTAATTTAGTTAATGCAAATTGCACTGGAATGGCAACTGAAGAAAGCAATTCTACGCGGTCACACGCCTAACGTTTGATACGCACTTTAAGAGTTCTTGTTGTAAACACAGTTCTTGTACATTTTCTGCCAGCGCTCGCCCTAGGCCTAACCGAAAACCGACTCTCGCTTGCAATGATGACTTCTCTCCGCGCACAGGGTTGCGCGCAGCCGTCTCCGTCTCGTGTGCTCCGCTAGATTCCATTTCCCTGCGCTCCGCTTAAAGAAACTCCAATCCAGAATTCCAACATCCAATTCCTTCTCTCCCGCTTCCTCTTCTGGCACTGGGAAAGTCTCGTGCGCAGCCTCCTCTTCGCTCTTTTGCCCCCTCCTCCGCGCAAAGAACGCTAACGTGCTCACAGTACGTGCACTCGTAAATAACTTATGGCGCTTAATACTTCTTGACGTCACTTTCGGCGCACACTTTAAATCACAAATTCTAATCAGGTCGCTCAGTTCACAGCGCTTTCGATTTGCAGAAAATTTACTGTAGAAATTCCTCACCTTCTTCGCCTTTCAATCCATTTCAACTTTCGTCACAGTTTTATATTTGCTCCGACTTTCTCCACTATTTCACGCACAAATCACGATAACTGATTTCAGTCAATTTATCTCTCTTATCGCTACGCAAATTCCCCTATAATCCATTAACAAGATGGCGATCTCGAGCCTGAACACTAAAGATCGTAGATTACGACTTCTTGGCAATCTAACCAAGAAGGGCTGTCGCGACATTAATGTGGCGCATTTATGTGCCGAGCCTTTCGTATAAAGGTGGTATCGCGCTATGCCCCTTAGGGGCTGACCCCTCGCATTCACCATGAGTAGCAAGCGCCGCGCTTAGTGAGGGCAGCAAATATAAGATCGCGTCCTAAATTGACCAAACGTCTCTCTCTCTCTCTCTCTCTCTATATATATATATATATATATATATATATATATATATATATATATATATATATATAGTTACCACCCGTTTTGATATGTAAAAGAAAAAACGTGGCACATTCCTCTTCCCACAAAGAGAGAAACATAAGTTTGAAAGACGCGCGCCTGGTGTCGCAAAGTAACAAAAGGGTTGGCTAGTGTCGCAAATAGGCCATACGATTTCCAGTACTACCGAAAACGTTATTTCACTACGAATTAACCGAACGGACTAGTCCAGTACAGTGTTCAGTAACACAGCAAGTCGAAGACACATCAAATACAGACGACTCCCGGACGAATTACTGAAACTCTTCACTGACATTAACAAGAAGTAAATTATTTTCTTTAACTATAAATGTGAAGATATAATAAAACGAAGCGTGCGTAATGAAAATTTAACGTAACGATTTGACAGGAGAGAGCACGTGCAATAAACATATTAGTGTAATTTACACGTGATTGTTCTTTCTTTCAGTTTCTTTGTATGATTATATAACTAGCTACTCCATTACAAGATTACTTTGGTTGATTTCACTTATGCACATCACGTAATTAGGAGAGGAAATACTTGGATATGCGAGACAGCGTGGAGCAGTGAGTTACCCGCCCGCGTACTGCAAGAAACTTGGGCACCAGAGACTGGAGGGGAGGCGATTTGAAGGTCACAGTGCGAACGCAAGAACGGCGACAAAACCCTGGTGATTGAGTGTAACGTCTCGTTACTCTGCTGTTGAAATCAAGTAAAAATGATTCAGTGAGTATATATTTGAAACCTAAGCAATTAAGTAAGGGCTGACTAATTCAATAATCAGATTAGAAAGAACATATCTACTCAAAAGTTGATTCAGAACAATGAATCAATCTTTCTTTCTTAATGTGGAAATGAAATCCAAGTAATGTCTTACTTTGGTATTATTGCAAAGGTCAGAAGAAAACTTCGATAATGAAAGTATGTACAGTAAATGTTAGGAAGTAAGGATTTTTTTTCTTCCAGGAAGATTTAATTTATATGTTATGTGTGTATATTCTGTGTTTGTAAATGAGACAGAAGGAGTTGAAAGAGATCATAGTATATTTTGTTTAAATCCTTACTCGTTTATTTTGAATGCTCGTGTGAATCTCATGAGTGTAGTGAATCCACAGCCCTGGGACCTCAGAAAGATGTTTATGTACTTATTTAAATAAATGGTCAACTGTCCCACTGACTGAGCTAGCGTATTGAAGGCTGAAATGCCCCTCACCCCGACGGTTGGTCATCATTATATATATATATATATATATATATATATATATATATATATATATATATATATATATATATATATATAAAGATGTCCGGGGAAGATAAATCGAAAATAATCTCTTAAGACAATTTTAAACATATTTTGTCTAATGAACTACTTGAATATTCTGAATGGCTGAGACGCAGTAAGCACGCAAAAGTTGGTTTGAAAAATGTTTTCTATGCACAAATTTGCATTGCAGAATAATAGAAATACTCCAGAAACACGTAATGTCATGTTTACATGTAATGTCATACAATAATTACAAACATATTTTGTCCATCTTCCAAATCCTACATTCCAAACAAATTCTACAACGTTCAAAATTAAAAGAAAAGCCTTTGTGTTGGCCTTTCAGTCCCACAGTTAAACAGGTCAAGGACTCACTCAATAGAAAATATCATTCCGGTTCTCTGTTACAACAAGGAAGAGTCTTGACATAATTAAAATTACATTTCCTCACAACAAATTAATAACTTGATTTTGTGAAACGAAGAAACTTTTTTCAAGAAAAATATTCATTGTTGCATTTCAAACTTTCCTTCCGTTTTTCTTCCAAGAATGATCTAGAGTGTCGTGACTTGTGTGAAAACGAACAATAAAAATTATTAAGAGATGGTTCATATTGTTCAGAATTTTTTTCAAAAACAAGCATTGCGTTAATACTATCCTCGTATTTACGATATTTAATATTTTGTTCTAAGATGACCTTATCACTTTTCTCAATTCAAATTACACCACGAATGCTTAATTATTTACTACAACTCCATTAGATTCCATAAAAATGCGAATGCACATTTCAGTAAATTCACAAAATGTTATAATGATGAAAAATTATTTACAAAAGTAGACCTCCAATTTTCTGTTGGAGAGTCTCAAAACTATAATCTTCACAACATGTATTTCCATTTAACAAATGGACGCGTGTCCAGAAGGAACTAGTAATACTAATTCCGCAAGCATTATTTTAAAAATTAATTTCAGAATTATTTCAGAATGATAAAATGGATTTTTTAAACAGATGATGTACACAGTCTTATTTCAACATTACATCGGATAGAATTGAAAAGCAGGGCTCTAGATAATACTGACATGAAATAATACTTACTATGTTGTATGAATCTCTGACATATCGATTGATTGGTTGATTTATTAATTGTGATTCCAGAATATATGAATATAAGAAAATATAAGACTAAGGGCTATGATGACAATAGGGGCCATGATGACAATAGGGGCCATGATGACAATAGGGGCCATGATGACAATAGGGGCTATGATGACAATAAGGGCTATGATAACAATAGGGGCTATGATAACAATAGAGACTACGATAAAAATAAAGGCTATGATAAGAATAAGAGCTAAGATAAGAATAATGGTGAGGATAAGAGTAATGGCAAACATAATTGTTTGGTAACTGATTCCGGGCGCATCAATTTCGAAGTTCATTAGTCTCGTAAGTGCATTTTTATCGCGGGAGGTGTCTCTGATCTTCCCCGCTGGATGGCGACATCCAGCGCCCATTTACCCGTCGGCATCAAGAGTTTTCCTCATCCAGGTACCTCCCATGAGTGGGGCACTGCCCCTGTCGGGACAAACTCTAAACTCCCGACTGAACTCTCGGTATATAGGGTAATGTATAGCGTGTAAATGTGTAAGTAAGGGGGTGAGGGTAGGACAAGGGCAAGGAAAGATCGCTTGCGGTCCATGTGCCTTTTTTTTTAATTTTTTGTGGTCCGTGGCCCCAGGTGTTGATCGGAAAAGCAGAATTATCTTTGAGACAGCGGCTGAATTCGACCTCGCGGGTTAGCTAGTGTCAGAAATCCAGCCGCCGTCCGGACTCGAACCATTAGTGGTTCCCTGCGAGAGCCTTCAATTAATGCCCTGAGCCATCTACAGCGGTTGCCATATCGAGATCATTCTGAGAAATAAAAAGAAAGGTTTCAATCCGACGACCCTCGCAAAGAAGACAAACCATTTTCTCATACAGACATTTCTTATAGACGTCCGACAACCCTTTCGCAAAATGAAATATTTGATATGAATACGTTAGTATAAATATGTTAATTTACACAAAAAAATTGCTCAGATCTGTCAAGAGCCAAGCCTTTGAATTCTTGCCTAACAATTGATTGGTAATTTTGCAATAGATTAACCATTCTAACGCTATTTATCACCTTGATCAGGTATGATATTTGTATCGGGGAATTGTTGACATTTGTATTGTGTGACATCCAAACTATTTTGTAATGTATTGCTGAAGAAAGGCAAAGCGACATCTTGTGTGGATGAAATAAACGTGTATGTTGCGTACTGAACTGACATTCTGATACGAAGAGAATTAAAAAGTTACAACGAATATACGATATAAATCCATTTCCAATTGAGAAATTAATAAAAACAGTAATCTATAAGTACTCACATAGATCGTCGTCGAAACCATTAATAGTTCTGTTTTACTTTTCCGTATACGTGTATAAGGAGTAATATACGTAGTATTAGAGAAAATTATGTAAAGCAGCGCCAAAAAACAGAAAATTTTCAGCAGAAAAAAATTCATTGCCAAACCCTAATTACGAAAAAAGGGATAAATCCAGTTGCAAAATTAAGGAAAAAATCCTCTAACACATGGTGTAGCCAGTGTTGTTTGGTCATCATTGAAGTTGTTTTGTGGGTCCTTGATACCGAAAAATCGATTGACGGCAAAACGTCCTTCCGTCCGGAGTATGTGAGCAACACTAGCGTCTAAACTATGCATATGATTCTTTTTCAAATTGAAAAAAACCCTGTCGATCTGGTCTGAGTTGGAGCTCTGCGATTTTGAAAAAAACATTCATTAATTTTTTGGGTACTTTGCATCAAGCCCTTAGGACCTTTCCAAAAGTTTCTCAAAAATGCCTCCAAATTTTGTCTTTAAATTTCTTGTAAGAATAGAGTAAAATACACTTTAAAAGTGGCGTAGCTCCGATTTTCACGGTTAACTACGAATTTTCGAAAATTCCAAAAGAATGATTTTTTTTCGGTATTTCATAAAACATCAAATTGAAGATAGAGGTTTTTCCTTCATATAAAATTTGTTGTCCATAATTATTTCTTGTATTAAGCTCATGTTTTTTTCCAAATTTTTGTAGTTTTTGTTCAATATTGTGTGCAATATTAAAGAATAAAAAAACAAGATTTTCTCAAAAACGGTTCCAAAGTTTTTTCTTTAAACTTTTGGTAGGGATAGTTCTAAATGCACTCTATACGATGACTTAAACGCCATATCGCTCTATTCTTTTGTTGTTTTTTACAAAAATTACATAAATGTAATTTTTTGACTTGCCTTTCACGTCGTTAATATTTAATAAGCGGCAATTTGTTCACATTAATGAATTTTTGAGCACATGTGCTTTACACAATGTCAGATATAGTTTCAAGAAAACTCAACAGGTTTCTGTGAAAATGAGCTCAAAATTCCGCATTTTCAAAAACACCCAAAAACACCCATTTTCTCACAAATGGCTACAAACGTTTTCTTCAAACTTTTCCAACGGATAATGCTGATTTCACTGTTTAAGATGACGTATAATTAATTCTTCTTTATTATTTTATTTTTTCAAAAATTATACAAATGTAATTTTTTTCAAATATCTCTCACGACTTTAATATGTACATTCCAGTATTTGTAAACACTGTTTCATTTGTGAAGGAAAGTATTTGAAATGACTTCTTATGACGTTTTTCAAAAATTCAAGTTTTCTGTGAAAAGAGGTTCAAATTTTGAATTTACAATATCGCTTAAACGCTTTTTTTTTAACTGCTCCAAAGTTTTCAAAGAATATTACGATTTAGGAGGAGGTTTTATTGTTCTTTAATATTCCTAAAATAATATTTCCGGGCTACTATTAGGAAACCTAAAATAAAAAAAAATGTACTTTGGGCGGCAATAGATAGCAGCTGGCAAGAGTATGTGGCAAGTCCGAATAGCTACACGTGTCGTATTTCACTTTGAGTCTCCGGTCTTCTGTACTCACGATTAATATAAAGCATCTCAGAATGTTCAAGGCATTATTTCCCGTGCATTTCCAAAGCAACTAAAACTGCTGCATTCGGGATTTACATAAAACGTCGTGAATATCGAAAAACAGACCATCAGTTTTTCTGTTCTTGTGCACCACTCTTTTCGTCTCTCACAATTTCTTCTATCTTCATCAAATTCATCGTCATTGTCAATCTGCTCTTCACTCCCTGTACGGTTAGGAAATCGGCTTATGAAAACTTACAATTGTTAGATCAGCAAAAGATTTCAACAAATGATGTATGCATGTCGAGTAGATTCCCCGTAAGTAAACTTCTCAATAAATTGTTTAATAAAAAAATAATAAAATTAATTGTAAATAATTCCTTAATAAAATAACATAATAAGTTCCTTAACAAGTAACAGGTTTCTTTGCAAAATAAATATGCAATACACGTCAATAATCATCAAATCCATTGTAACATGCTTATTTACAAATTAAGTAAATTAAAACTAACTTTCATTCAAATCGAAAATTATATTATTTTGGGGTAAAGGTACACATTCCTTTAATTGAACGATACTCGAGTCATACTTCATATCACTCCATAACGCATAAATTTAGGCACGTGTTTATTTGTCTTGCAGCCATTGAACAACACACCTGCTTCTCCATTCATAAAAGACAAAGGCACACAAGGGAAGTTACGACGGTGTACTCACATTTGGTTAGCACCGCTCCGCCGCTGGCCATCCGCGCAGCCGGCCCTCCGGCGCCCTCGCGCCCTCCACCCGCACCGGCGCCTGCGAGGAGGTCACGTCGCTGTCAAACGCGCGCACTGCGACCTCCGCGGCCTCCGACAGCGCGCCCACCGCGGCGCGGGGTCAAGGCCGGGTCGCAAAACCGCGACGCCGACGAGCATCGATCGGCGACTGCGGCATGTGGGTTCGCACGTTCCGCCCGCACCGACGCTCCGTGCCGCCCCACGCCACGCCACGCCGCGCCGCGCCGCGCAGAGATGGTGGCACGCGAAGACTCCCGGAAGTTCGCCGCGCAGAGGCGAACAACGCGGCCAGCACGGTAAGCACTCACCCCGCCGCAACGACCGTCCCTTGCGAGCAGCCGGCACTGCGGTCGCAGCCGGGAGTGTTCCTGTTGGGAGGGCTGAGTCACAGCCAAGGGGAAACCCCAGCTCGCGCAAGACAGCGTGGCGCGCCCGGTGCGGCGCTGGCCGGGACTGCGGCACCGTCGGCGGTGGCGCGCCCTGGCGGGGGCGGTCGGCGCCTTCACGCCGTCTGCCGCCGCCGTGGGGCAGCTGCAGGGCGAAGCGCCGCTGCCTGAGGCGGCGGCGGCGGCAATCGATAAAAACTATGTCAGCAGGTAGGGGCGCGCGGCTGGTACGACGCCCGCCCCCGCCCCACCCCAAATTATCCGGCCGCCGCCTCAACACGGGGCGCCTGCCCCCCTGCTCGAGAGTCGCAGACGCCGCGACTTGTCTGAAGGGCTGCGAAGGAGGGGTCCCGGGACACCAGGATCGCAAACATTCCGATTATGGGGCGCTTCAAAACGTGCCGGTCAACGAAGATTGTGATCTGAACATTGCACAGTTGGGTGGAAGGAATATAAGACGACAGTTATGTATAAGGGAGTTAATTGATTATCGTGATTAGACACGACTTCCAAATGCATGTTTTAAAGTAAGCTAACTATAGCTCTTAAACTCCGTAAATATATTTCGTAACCTTATAAACTAGTGGTGCTATTACAGCGCATACTTATTCGCATTATTTGTAATTTTTTAAATATTTGAAAATTCAGAGAATTCAACGAAACTCGAACCGCCATCATTTTAATGAGTATATTTCACACTAACTGAGAAAAATGAAAAGAAACCGTTTGGAGCCCTTTTTTAACAAAACTCCTTTTAAAATTGCCTTTATTTCACGCAAAACTACACACAACTACTCATACTTTCAAATAGTTATGCATGACCTTAATTAAAAATCAAATTTTGAAAAACAAATTTTGTTAATCTCTCTCCCTCCTCTTTTTCATCCCCCCTCTCTCTCTATCTCCCACTCTCTCCCTCCCCTTCTCCCTCCCCTTCTCCCTCCCTCCTCTGCCCCCTCTCCCCCTCTCTCCCTCTATCTCCTCACTATTTCCCTCACCTTCTCCCTCCCCCTCTCTCTCCCTCCTCTGACCCTCTCCCCATCTCTCCCTCTCTCTCCCCCTCTCCACGCCTCTCTCCCCCTCTCTCCCACTCTCCACGCCTATTTTTCCCTCTCCCCCCTCTCTCTCCTGTCTCTCCCCCCTGTCCCTCTCTCTCAATTTTGTTGTTGCAGAAAGATGCCGAAACGTTTTTAACATTTGCAATTTTTTGCGGAACAATATTTGTCCACTTTGTCAGTGCCAGAGACCCCAACTATGTTTTCTGCGAAAAAAGCTGTCTTTCTGCAACATTACAATGTACTACATACGCAGTATGCGGGTAAGTAACTAGTTGTGCTACAACAGTACACACTTTTTCACATTATTTTTGACTTTTGCAATTTTGAAAAATTCAGACATTTAAAAAATATAGATCTGACGCCAGTGTTCCTGTGTGCAATTTTAAAAAAATAGATCTGTTTTTTTTAATAATTAGCATTATCTTCAAGTATAAGCCTGCTTGTGTTTTCAAAAACTTGTACACGACTTTTTTTTTAAGATCTGAGTAATTAGGGAAAATTCTTCAAACTTGAGTTTTGAAATGTTACCTTTTTGCATCTTTATAAAATACAGGGGTTTCGCAGGATATGAAGCAAGCTCCAGTTTTGTTTACCATGCTTTGATTTAGACAAACATAAGATTAAACTTTAAAAAATTGGAGCCGTTTTTGAGAAAATATTTTTTTTTAAATGGCCTAAATTTTTCACAAAATTACACGAAAACTACCTTTTGCTTTCTCGTATACGTACGTATATACGGAGTAATTTGTAATATAGAGAAAGTTCAGAAATGTTGCAGAAAATCGATTTCGAGATTTCAACGGAAATATATGTTTTGGGGTCCCCTGATACCGAAAAAGTGTTTTGTTCTTCTTTCAAAACGTCCGTCCGTCCAACTGTCAACACCACTAGTACCTAAACCATTCGTAGGATTTTTTTTTTCAAAAATTTCTGGTCGATCTGGCTCGATTCAAATCGCTGAGATTTTGAAAACCATTCTTTAAAATTTGAGGGTACTGCACATCAAGCTCCAAGGACATTTTCAAAATTTTCTCAAAAATGGCCCCAATGTTTTTTTGTTTTAATTTTTTGTAAGACGAAATGTGGCATCGGTGCAATTTTCACTAACTCGAAATTTTTGAAAACTTCCAAAGTTTTTTTTATGTCTTCCTACAAGTACAAAATTTAAAATAGAGGTTTTCCCTCCAAATGGTATTTTTAGTTTATAATTCTTACTTTTATTGGGATATATATTTTTTTAAATTATAGTAGTTCCGCGCAATATGTGCAATTTTAAGGACTATCAAAAACAAGATTTTCTCAAAAAGACTACAAATTTTTTATTTAAACTTTTGTTAGGGATAGTGCTAAATAGGCGCTATGAGATGACAGCAGCTGATGAGAGACAGCGCTTTGAGATGACGCAAATAGATGAATCTTTTGTTTTTTCAAAAATTACAAAAATGTATTTTTTACTAGCCTCTCACGTCGTTAATATATTCATTAGCGGCGATTCATTCACATAATTGCATTTAAGGGTACATGTGCTTTAAATAATATCATATAATGTTTCTCGAAAACACAAAGTTTTCTGTGAAAACGAGCTTACTTTCAGAAAGGCTCAAACGCCATTTTCTCAAAAACGGCTCCAATATTTTTTTTTTAAACTTTTCGTACGGATAGTGATAGCTGCACAGTTTGAGATGACATAAAATTAATTTTGTCGTATTCTCTTTTTTTAAAAAAATTACACAAATGTAATTTTTTGAAATATCTCTTACACCGTTAATATGAACATTACCAGCGATTTGTATACATTATAGCATTTGTAAGTGGAAGTGCTTAAAATTACTTCCCCCAAAAAGTTTCTAAAACAAAAAATTTCTGTGAAAAAGAGCTTCAAATTTCGCATTTACACTAGAGCTCAAACGATGTGTTCTTAAAAACGACTGCAAAGTTTTCAACGACAATTTCCTTGCAACTTTTACTATTCTATAATATTCTCAAAGTAATATCTCATTTCCACCAGTAGGAAACAGAAAAATTGATAAAAATTCAAATAAATGTACATTGGGCGGCGGTAGATGGCAGCTGTCAAGGATATGTGGCAAGTCCGGAAAGCTAGCCTAAACCAAAGAGTTTAGGAACCTAATTAATACGAGAAAATCTGTGCCATTCTGATGCACAACTAGATTTGAAAAATTGTACATGGCGTTATTTCAAGATCGGTTTTTCAACAGATTTTATTGAAGAAAAATCTCTATCCTCAATTGTAGTTAGAAACCGAACAGAGTTTGAACGTTTGCAATTTTCGAAAAATAAGGAATTGCAAGGTATACGAGCAAGACTTACGCCATTCTTTTCCGCTATCCGAGGCCAAAGTTTAATCAAAGAATTTGGAACCATTTTTGAGAAAATTTTGGAAATGATTTTGAGGCTGCTGAAGATATCCTATTGAAACACCCAAAATCTTGAGTTAGCTCAAATCAATTGGGATATTTCAAATTTGGGGAAAATCGGCGCCACTATTTAGGCGCTAGCGTTGACCACGCATGGACGGACATACGGATTGACAGACAGACGAACAGACGGTTTGCGGTCAACCGACTTTCGGTATCAAGGATCCACATCTCATTTTCGTTGAAGTTCCTGATTTTTAGTGAATTGCCAGAGTTCGACATATTATCGGCGACTTTCTACAACTACAATATTGAAGAACGATTTTGCTTAATAAAATCTTGCTAAAAGACAGTTCTTGAAATACAATTAAGTACTATTTTCAAACATGTAACATTCACGTAGTTTTGCGTGAAAAATAAGCAATTTCAAAAAAATATTTTCTCAAAAACGACTCCATTTTTTTCCTCGTACGTAGCAAATGGAAGTTAAAAAAACGGTACTAGACCCATTTTCGCAGCCAATGAACGTTGCAAAAAATTAAACTCTCTGTATTTTCGAAAATTGCAAAAAAGAACACTGCAAAAGTACAATGCTGATGGTAGAGAAATTTTGTCTTAAATTATATTAGTTCTAAAAACTAGATCTTGAAAGAAGGCCATATACATTTTTATGGGTAGTTTTCATCTAATTTCTGGTTGAAGTTGTTGCATTTTATAAAAAATCTCATACATGGCCCCAAATTTTCTAATAGAGAGAAAAGAACCATTATAACGGCGGAAGTCTCATTTTCCTTCAACTTTTCGTATGTTCAAAAACATTTGTTGCACCTTCGTCAACGCAGCGCGCCTCTGAGCCCTTGTTGGGCGTTGGGCGTCTGGCATAGAGTAAATCCTTCCTTATTATTTTTGTCAAGACTCGTCTCGTCACATCGCAGTCAGCCAGTTGTCACTTGACAGTTGTCAAGTCTCGTCACGTCGCAGTCCTTTATTCCTCCGACCAGGGGCTAGGAGCTGTTAGACTCCACCCAACTAGGAAACCGCGAAATCTCGCATTCGCTCAACCTCCGTAACTTCACAGAGCATAATTAAGAAATTCGGCTAGCTATTGCTTATGTTCGAAAACTACTAGAAAATACGAGCTAGTTTTATCAAAGTTACGTTTCACACTTGGTGTGTCAGTCACAGAAACGTACGAGCACGCAAAAGCTTTCGGACGCATATTCACTTGTGCACACGTCCACCTGCCCTGAGGAAGCCTGCGACTTGTCAGGCGAAACGTCGGCCTCAGCCAGCGATGCGGCGTCTCCCGAATAGCAAAGAATTTATAGCGTTTTCACTGATGATTCTTAATTATGACAGTATATGTAAAAATGCAGGATGATACCCAATTTGGTCGGACTTAGCTTGTGACGCCATTAAAGATGGCAAAAAACATCATTTTGACACAGAAAAGTCTTTACACACTTTTTGATATCTCGTATCGTTTCTGAGTTAGGGTGCACTGTTTGAATATGTGTAGTAAAACGTTGCTCTGGAGGTATAAATATTGACATTTGAAGCAAATTTTAGAAAAGTAACTTGCGATTCCATATCAAATTTTGATGCAATTTTGTATTCCGTCCCACATATCTCAAAGGATCCTGTCCTCTTAAAAGGAACAATCAGACATCGCAATAATTTTGATGAAATGCTAAGCTCTGCAACTGAACTTGCTAATTCGTGCAATGTAGATGATGACCCCCCCCCCCCCCCCATACATATACCTTCAAGCAGACGAAAAAAGTAACTGTTCGGTTATGAACATGATAGTACAATGATCCGAAAGACAATTTCCGTAAACAGTTTGAACCGCATTTCCGAATAGACGACTGTTATTGACACTACAGTTACATCTATAGAAGAAAGCTTTCAATTGCATAAAGAGCAAAGTGATGTGTTTAATTTTGTATATTTCTTCAACAAAATAGCAGAAATTATTTAATTAGGCATACTAAAAAATAGCATAAATCTATCATTTAAACTGACCGATGAAACTGATACAGATATACCAAAAGATATAAAAGCAATAGAACTTGCAGATGAACTAAATACAATTCCGATATTTCTCAAATCAAAATCATCACCAATTGGAGTATTATAACTCATATATGAAAAAAGAACTTCATACGGCAAGAAAGTAATAAAGTAAGCGGGCCATTCCCTAACATTACCGTGATATTACACATTATGACAGTTACAGTAGCCATCGGAGAAAAATCAGTCTCAAAATTAAAAATTATTAGTTTAAACACTTCCTACGATCACAATAAATATTAACAGATCTGGCAATGATACCAATTTAAAGTGAAATATGCAATAATATTTATTTAGAAAGTTTCATAAAAAAATTTGCAAGTTTGAAAGTTCGAAAAGTGCCTTATTTTATATTCTACATAGATTCTATTTACTATTTAATAAATCAATAATAACACTTCAGTGTAAACTATTTTAAAAAACCAAACTTTTCAAAAGTAGGTAATTAAAATATTCCTTTTGAAAGCGGCAAAATGTACTCGCACCAGGGCGGCAAATCAGTGCGCGACGGCCCTGTTCAATTAGAAACTAGTGGAAGAAGTTTGGCGAACACCTGAGACCAATTGCAACAGCACGTCTTGCAGCTCCCCAGGAATTACATTTCCTCATTGAGTGGGCGTACAGAGATTAATGCGTCTGTAAGTGCGAGTGCAGAAAGAGTGATCTAAACTCCTCAAGCATATGTGGTAATTCCTCAGGCCTAGGATGTGATAACAGTGACATGAACATCATAGACGAAGATGCAGAATTTAATAATTAGGAGGGTGCTATTTTGTTTGAAGAGGACTGAACTTCAAAACTTTTAATAAAATGTGGTTGCATATATAGCCAAATATGTCTATTTTCTAAAGAAAAACCTCCAAAAACTGCAGTTTTAAAAATATGATTAAAAACGATATAATTATATACCATACTTATTGTACAGCTAATATTTTTATATTTTAAAACATTCATAGATATTCATTCTTAATGCGGCATTTTACAGAGAAAGTTCAAAGTGAGGTTACTCCGTACCACAAGTTTATATGGCCTAGGCCGGAGGAATCCTCTTTGCCCTTAAAAAGGAGCGCTCCTTGAGAAGGTGGTTAAGTTGTCGTTCCATCAAGGGTTTATCACTAACATATCACCGGCCACTAACCGCAATGTTCTTTTACAAAACATAATTCTGCATAAAAATAGTTTCCTGAGAGATAATGTCATATTTTTTTCAAAAATCTCTAGGAATTAAGAAAAATATCTACTTGTACACCCTCCATAATCGCTCACTTTAACAAGAATATACAGGACCATTTTTGTTCGCAACTTAATGAAGATTATTTTTATTTATGGCACGTTTTGCGCCAAATCACATATTTTCCGGAATATTGAAGAAAAACTGATGGAAACTACTAATTTACCAACTTCTCCCCATCCCCCAAGCACGACGCTCAAAATGATGTAACTTTTTAGCAAATTATATGTGGACTGTATTGATCAAATTGGAGTTGGACAGAAACATAAGTTTTGGTTTGATTGCACCATACTAAAAAGATGTGTTCCTCACCTGCATTTTAACTCTATGACTAAACTATTGTGAACATGAACATCTCTAAATAGGATTTTTTTTTCATTTTGGTCCATATTTTGAGGTTGAGAATCACTGTGCAACAGCACGACAACAGCGTCTAAGTTTCCTCAGATTTTCGTCGTGCTCATATAGATGTTGCTTTGAAATTCCAATCACTACTGAAAAACTGGGTTGTTAGTCGGTCAGTGTGTAGCAGAGAGCCCAATTTCGTTGTACTGACGGTTGGTCCGACAAATTAGTCCACGTGTATAGGCCTTTAGGGTTGTTTTTCGCCATTTATCTCGTGACAAAATATTTCTAAAAGAGCGCAATGACAAACGAAACCAACATTTCATGTTTCCACGTTGCTTAATCAATTTAGAGAATAAAAACTTTTAGTTCCTTGCCGTTTAATGTCCATACTCCTTAACACGTTAAAAATCTCAAAAAGTGTGGAATTCTTTTGCCAAGAAGTTTCGCAAGTTTTCTTGAGCCCTCAATTTGCTCGTTGTGAGAGGAGTGGGGTTAGGTTATTTCGACGATCAGTCTTAAATCAAATCTGTAGCTAGATTTTTTATGCAAAATAGTTTCTAGTACAGAGGAACGAACATTTCTGGTTATCAGATTTTGTGTAACGTTTGTTGCTATTCCCTAGTGTGGATTCAACTGTTCAAAAGTCAACGCCGTTGATAAAGCCGCGCTTTGATTAAGGAGTGGGTATATGCAGTGGTCCCAACATTATAAACTTCACTAGAGCTCACTGGGGACATAAGTCCGGGGGAAAACGCGCGTGTATAATACAAAATGGTTTCATCTTTCCTTGTACGTTATGTTGGTGTACCTGCTCTGAAAGAGTCTCATGCACTCTCTGGGCTCATGTGAAACTAATTTTTCGCGCTGTTTGATGAAAGAGGTGTATCAGAGGTATAGTGAACAACGAGCAATGTTAAGTGGTGTTAATGTATGGTGATCATAATGAATGTAACGCGCAATTAAAATAGTTAACGACTCAAACTTTCCTGCATCAGTGGAATCTTTTATCCTGCTAACGTTATTGTTAAGAAAGCGAAAATAATGAAATGACATTTAGCAGTCAGTGATATTGGCAATGGAACGCAGTGCAAATTCTTATAGCCCGTCACCATCTAATGCTTCTACGCCCAACAGAAAAGCAAGAACACCGTTCCTCACACCATGCAGGCGTATGGGATTGGCTCGAAAATCACCTGCTTCTTCTACTAATTGGCATGCAAACAAACCGTCTCCAGGCGCAGTCTCACCTTATACATCCTCATTAAAAGTAGATAAAGATGCAGATACAATGCATAATGATCTTGAGAGATTGCAAGGGCAAATGACACCAACAAGGAATACCAGATTATTCAACAGACATCAGTTAACTAAGAGACTTAAAACAAACTTATCTTCTCCTCAAAGTTGTGATGAAGAAAAGAAAGAGAACTCAGTGATTTCCAGTGATCTACAATCAGATGATCAAATAACGAAATCTCAAATCATAATGGCTGAAAATAGTAAAGTAGAGAATGATGAGAATGAAATTTTACTTCCTGCTGGGGATATTACTGAAGATACATTAAAAGAAGTCCGTAAAAGGCTAAAGGAAAAAGAAGAAAAATTAAAAGACCTTAAACTTGCTCAGCTTTATAAAAGGAAGGTAAATATAATTCTGTATTACAATTACTTGTAAAATAAGATAATTGTGTGATCCTTTTAAACCTAATGTTTTAAAATTAAAGTGTTCAGCTACCATTTATAGAATGGTGCCTTAGATGAAAGTGTTTATTTCAGGCACTTGAGGTTATATTTTCTTTAATGAACTGGCTTGAAACAATTGCTCTTTTAGTTTTGCTTGACTAGACATTAAAAAAATATTTTTGCTTTCTTTATTTAGTAAAAAAAAAAAATTAAAAAACAACTTAATAACCTGTATGTGACATGAGAGAGAAGATCCCCCCCCCCACCATTTTGCAAGGGAAAGGAATAACATGAAAAAACATTTACAATTTTTATGTGATATTGCTACCCGCTATAGCTATGCCTAATCACAAAAAAATTGTATTTTTCTGAAAATATTTCTTCACAATTTTCAAGGTTATATTTTTTGTGCATTTGTCAGATACTTGGATGTGAAGAATGGTAATTGAAATTTCACAGAAAAATTAAATGTAATACTAGTTTTATACACATCACAAGCCATTATAAGTGAATAATCTCTATTATTTGTTGCCCTTCTTGAAATCAGTTGGAATAGACATTTTCTTCATGAAGGCTAGTAATCTTGATATCCTCTATAATTTCAGGATATTTATTCTGGAATGCCGAATTTAGTTTGTAATAACATTCAGTGAACTTTCATTTACACTAATTTGAAAGATGGAAATTAAAAACAGTGTTTGTATTATTCCATTATGATATACAATATCACAGTTTCCTTGCTGTGAAGTTTGTTATGTGAAATTGTACCATCAAGAATACTATAGTTGATTGTTTGACAAAAATTAATGTATTTCATCATTCAGTTCCGTTTGAAGTTTTTAATGTATTTAAATACGTAGTTGTAAAGAACCTCCCCCAAAAAATGTACTTTTTCTTCAAGAAATAATAAGATGCCTAGAAAATGTGTGGTTATAATTATGAATTAATTGCTTTTCTTCACTTCAAAACAGTTTAGTGATTAAAAATTAAGTCTCTAGTAGGTGATATTCGTCATTTCCTGAAGAATCAGTTTTTAGATTAATTGATTGATGTGGGGACGAAGTATTCTTCATCATATCACATCCAGTAATACTTCATTAAATTTTCCTTTTGCGTCTTACCTTTAAGCATGTCATGTTACTATTAAAGTTAACTATAAGTACTATTTTAATATCCTAACCTCCATATTTATTTTCAGCATGATGTTATTATCCTTCAGAAACTAATACATACATGGCTTGAAGGATGCCAAACAGCATTACAAGAACTGCAGACCGTGTTACTTAATCAAGGCCATCAGTTTACTATAGAACAGCTGTTGAATCAACTGAATATTCCCCACGAATTAGTGAAGTATCGAAGAGATACAGAGGACTTTGAAAGCAATGAAATTAACATAATTTAAGTAACATAAATATAAGTAACTATTTATACTCATTTTTTAGGCCATCAGTGTTGGAGAAGTTTCTGTATAATTTGTGTAATCTTGTCCAAGAAATGGTTAATAGTTTAGTTTGCAAAAGGTTCAACACTGGATGTATGCTCATTTGATATCACTACCAAAAAAATCTTATTTATCTATAAATCATATTTATTTTTGCAATAAAGTTATTCTTTTACAAAACTACAATTTAGTTTTTGTTACAAGCTAATGTTAAAACCTATGAGGTCGTATAGGCTGATCTGGGTTGAACAATTGGGGATCGTTGGCATACGCTAGATCTCTTGTATAGCCACCCATCAAACCTACAAACAAACAATTGAATAATGATATGTTCCCATATACACTTAAGTAATGGAGATAAATGCAATTACCAGCTTGTTGGGCTTTCCATATTTCCTTTTCCACTCTTTCTTGTTGTGCTTTACAAAGTCTAGTAATATGCCGACCATATATTCTTCCAGTATATCGGGACACAAACTGTGACAGCAGTCTTACATTTTTGTAGTCCACTCTGATATTATGTTCACACAAAATACACTTTATTTTCTCCTTTTCAAAGGGATTTTTGATATCTTCAAGAGGCTAAAATTTTAGAAATATGTAATACAAATAATCATATTTTGAAAATATAAGTTTCTGTCATTCTCACCATATCTGGATCAGATTCCTTTTTCAAATCATCGTAACGTGATGAATTTTCTTTGATACTAGAGGTGAAGGGGCGAACTCTGGCAACTTGAAGGCTGGCCCTCAAATCTAAAACATGTTGAGGTTAGAACGCAACAAGATGCGCATAAACAAGATTCGGAATTTAACTTACTCATGAATGACTTCAATATATTGCCAGTTTTGGAAATGGCTGGCATGAGTGCAGACATGACCCTTCTGACTTCACTAACTTCTGTAAATGCCAATAATGCTTCCGTTTATGTGCACCGGTGGCCAAGTGCCATGAACGTCTAATTCTCCCTCCACACTTTTTTTTTACGAAAGAATTTTCCACAGTTGGTAGAATTGATGGGATCAAAATAATTTACGCGCGTAAATCGCGTTTTGTGAATGATTCTAAATTGACAAAATGTAATCGAATGTAAATAGGCATTTATCGACTGAAGACTAAAGTGTTCCGATTCTTTACATTTATTGAAAGCAATATGCAGGTATAATTCTATTTTGTAATTCCTTATTTATGCAATTGTATTTTAAAAAACGTATTTCTAAGCTTCATTCAAAATATTGCAACATTACTGGGGAAATACTGAAATTGTGTTTTATATATGCAGTAAAACATTTCAATTTAATTTTTTTACTATGTGAGGTTTTCTTAAAAATCAATTGAAGTTAAACAGTTTCAATTCTACCTTGTGCAATTCTAGCAGTGTACAAATTGTCACAAGCTGACATAACAAAATTTTAGTTCCAAAAATGAATAGTAATATTTTCAGAGAGAACATAGTAATACCTACTTCTATGATGACTATCACAAACAAACATATTTTTGATGTTCTCTGAAGAAAAATCTAATATGTTATTACTTTACTTAAAAGTATTACTTTAAATTTTAACCAACCCGTGACCTTTCGGCTTGGATAAAATATAACTGCTACTGGAGTAATCCCTCATTGGCACGCACCCCCTTCCTCCAATTTTCAAATCCTTACGGCACACGTCTTTGTTTTAATGCAACCAAAGCGGTTACTGACAACAAAAGATAACTTGGTGAGAAGTTTTCTCAAATTCCTTCGCGCGCCCCCGTATTTATGCTTACAATGATTAGACATAATCCTTTCTCACCTTGATCTCTCCTGGGGGAATATAATAAGTATTTGAACCGATAGTGATTTGCGTGCTATTTCTATTCAATCTTGTAAAGCGCTTATCAAGCTGCATAAGAAAATGTAAAATAAAAAAATAAATAAAAAAAAACAAACAAACTTTTCTGCCTACTACAAACTTTCATAGAAAAGGCTGTATTGTATTGTATTTCGTAGTAGAGACGAAGTAGTATTGTAAAGCTGAAGCTGAAAGTTCGATTTTTTTGACAGAAACACTACTTTGTATATCCAAAAAGTGGATAAATCTTTCGGCTCATTCACAAATTTTTAACACTAAACTGGGAGTTCGAGGCAAGATTACGAAGGGGTAGGGATGGTAATGTAACTTAAGTACTTTACTGCACAGTCTCCAGGCGCATGTAAGATATCCATGCCCTATTCTTTTGTTCGGGCACACTAATTTTGCGAAATGTCACAGCAATCGCTGGCTTCCACCTACAGAGAGACCTTACTCCGTCAATACTTTCTGGTTACGTTGACCACACACCAATACCTAGAAGTCGCCGTGGCACCGCCTGTCAAGCGAAGTAAGAGATATGAGCTGTCACACGCCTCAGAACAGTCGAAGACATTTTCCCGTTCGTAACTAAAAGGCTAAGGACAGAGCGCGCGGTTATTATTTCGATACATTTAAGACGATTCTACATTTTTTTTCATTTTTATTTTTTCTGCACTTTTAATATTTTAATTGCCTCCCCCCCTGGATCTTGGTTTCTTTTGGGGGGAGGGGGTGCGTGGCTTCCTCGATTCGACACTACGATTACATCAGTAACATATTTAACAGCTTGAATTACGCATCTGAATTTATTTATTTATTTTTTTGATAAAAATACGTCATTTTGAAAGGAATTTAAGAGTATTTTATCGATCATATTTGGCGGTGTTTTAGAGCATCAAAAATCCGCCCCTTAATTATTGTACTTGTATTTTCCCATCCTAGGGATCCTATATCAACTGCCGACTGTGAGTCGAGTGTAATCGGTACATTATGATAATTTATTCAAAATGTTTTTGCCGAATGTGTCATATTACATATTATTTAGAATGGCGCAGGCTTAACTCAGCACATGCTGCCATACAATTTTATTCGTTTACCCGAAAATATTTTTACAGAGTAGAAAAGGTTATGTAAAGCTGCACGAAAAAACGACGAATTTTCGAAAGAAAAACTTATTAGAAGGCCCTGGTAACGAAAAACTGGATTCATTCCGTGGTGTAGTCAGAATCTAATTTGTGGGTTCTTGAAACCGAATGACGGTAAAACGTCTGTCTGTCCATCCGTATGTCTAAAATGTTTAGCCGATTTTCTCCAAAAAATGATATTCCCCAATTGATCTGACAATGTCACTGCCCCTGGAATTTGAAACCGATATTTTAATTTTGAGTGGTACTTTATATGAAACCTCTGGTGCATTTTCAACAAAAAAGGCTCTATTGTTTTTTTTATTAAATTGGTTTGTTAGAAAACGTTATGTTTAAGAGAATGGTACAGGTCTCACGTTCGTTGAAAATCCTGATTTCAAGTTCAAAATTATTTCGGGTTCTTCCTACAAGTAAAATATTATAAAGATAAGAGATTTTTCCCATAATGAAATTAGGTAAAAGGTAGATTTTGAAGTAATGTCACGTTCAATTTTTCGAAAATGTGATTTTTTTTTATTTTTTTTTGCGTGAAAATACAGGCGAGACAGTGCGTACTAATTTAGTACCAGTTACTTGAAAATTTCGTGACGTTAAAATAGTTATTGAATATTGTTGGGGAGGGGGGAATTTCCCTCATTATACCCCTCCCCGTGGATCCGCGCCTGCGTAATCAGCGTTAGGTGGCGTGCGTCAACGCAACGCGTGTCAAACCTAATTTATTGTGTACTCAGAAACCACGTTTTGTGTCCACGATGCCGCAAACAAAAAAAAAAGTTAATGCAAAATGGTTTTGGCCAACACAAGTGCCTAAAACCGTTCATAAGATTTTCCCGCTAAATTTACTCTGCGAATTTGTAACGGGTATTCTGATGGTATTTTACATGGAGCCTCAAACTTTTCTCGAAAATGGGTTGCAATTTTTGACTCATTCCCCCTACCCCCTTGGATAGAGCAAAATATCTCTTTAAAAAATGGCGAATGTATAATTTTGTTTAAAATCTCTCAATTTTTGAATTTTTTTTTGCTTGCATTTTTCAGCTACAATGTTAAGATAGACTCCTTCCCTCAATGATATTGGTTCAATAACTAACTACCAGAAGATGCGGCATTTCCCAGACAGCCAAGTAGTTACTGACTCTGGCCTACACTCTCAAATATGTTCAAAATTACACCTTTAAAGGCCATGTACAATTTTTTTGAAAATGTGAGTAGTTTTCATCTAAAATAAAGATAAAAATATTTTCTCAAAAAGGTTTCCAATTATTTCTTGAATAAACTTATAAAAATGGCACATTCCATTTTGTTGACATCTATTTTCAAAAGGTAATTTTCTCCCCTACAACTTCAATATCCTTTTATTAATAAAATTGTTTTTTCTCTTGGGCTGTCAATAAAAATCTCTTAATTTTTTGAAAACGGCAAAATGAAATGTTCCAGCTTTGCCTTTGAGGCTTCAAGATGATTGTTTACCTGCGAAGCTGGTTGTGTAGGGGAAACATGAACAGCACACTAAATCTCAGAGCAAAAGTTTGGATCCCTGTGTAAAATAAATAAATAAAATACTATTAATAATAAAAAGTTTAAAAAAAATGAAAGTAAATATCAGCCTTTGTCATGAAGGATATCCCTAAAATGCCTTTTTAATGAATTTGATATACACCCCCACACACACACATTTTGTTCAAAATTTATGTTGCAAACATTTTTGTGCTGCAATACACACAGGTCTATCAATACCTGTATTTTGGTAATATATTTTTTTACACTAGAATGGCAGTGAATTTGATATATTTAGAACAGCGGTTTGGGGTCATTTTGACACCATGAATACAATGTATTAAAATTCGAATTGTTTTTCAAAATAGAGCTTTATTTTGGCTAGTATATTATTCTTACACAATTGAAAAGCATCTTAAACATTTAAATGCATTTTTTGCAACTAATTTTCACTTTTTGGGCACATTTTCCACAAGGGGCTTTATGGCACTTCTCACAAATCGCTGGTTTTGTTGCTTTTGCATAAGCCAATCTGGCACTTCTTTTGATATTTGGTTGGCCCCTGTACAACTGTCTTTTGTACAACTTCTCTTTTGGGTACATCTTCTGACAAATCCCCTCCTTTCAGTTCACTAGAAAGTTGAAGAATAAACTTTTCATCTTTTTATTAGTTACATGATTGTAGATAATCCAAGCATTGATTGCTGCCATGTCCAATATATTATAGAAAACTTGCATCAGCCATCTCCTGCATGCAGCTTTAGTGCTATATTTCCGAGTCATTTGGTCTAGTATGTCTACCCCACATTTTGTGGCGTTATAGAATGTCACAGTTACCAGTTTCTTTTTTCCTTCATCACAGACTGCTACTTCAAGATGATGTGCAGAGAAGCATATGATGATCTTTTTCTTCTTTGACTGTCACTGTCAAGGTGCAGTTTGTGATGCTTAGTGTGTGTTGGAAAATAACTGTCGAATGAAGTTCAGCATTTAGCTTCATCTCATCAGGGATTTCACAACGGATCGGATTGACTGTTACTCCTAATGAAGTTTTCTTCTCTTCATGCTTTTTGGCATGATGATGACACCTGTAAAATTTGTCAGTTGTCATGTTTCGTTCATAGTTTAGAAATGGCTCCATAAGATGCAGAACAACAAATTCACCCAATGGTTGTTTATTTGGTCGAGTATCCTCTTTGCCGAGATAGGGAAAGGCATTGCATACGTACCTTGTTGACACATCGGCCACAACCCAAAATTTCAGTCCGTATTAGTCGGGTTTGTTTGGCATAAACTGGATATATCTGCTAGTGAATCTAGTTTTGCTCAGAAGTAATTGCTCATTGATTGTTATATTTTCACCTGAGCGATAGAAACGAATGCGGTTTTCTACAAACCCACCAACACTAGAGGAAACTTACCAGCACGAAGGCGTTCCGCTAGGTCAGATTTGTCGTCAAAACTGAGAAATCTGAGAAGCTCACGAAATATGTCTCTTGGCATTAAGTCCTTTATGAATTTTGGTCTCCAAAAACAAGGCCGAAGATCATCCACTGAGATTCCCTTTGCACACAATGCTCCTCCTGCATACACGATGCTGATCATGGCCTCCAACACAAGGTCCAGTGTTGTTTTTCAGTGCTTTTCGTGCTTCTGAATCTGCGTGTCTCTTAATGAGGCAAAGCATTGGATCGTCAAAGTGCATACAGAAGGAACTTATCACTGATCCATACTTTCGCTGGCAAGCCCACAAAGTGGGACCACCTCGTTCTCTCTAGACATTCACAGCTGCTCTTCTGCCAGATGATGGAGTTGGCACTGATGACTCCTCCCACTTCGTTCCATCTCTCGCTTCATCCTCACTATTCCTTGGCATAAAATCTTCATCTGAATCAGTTATATCACTTTCCTTCTTGAAATCCAAATTTTCTAGCATAAGGACAACTTGTGAACAGAAAGACCAATTGAAAATGGTATTACGACCACACACAAAGCAATATTCTGACAAAAAAACTAATAAAAGCATAGAAAACCAAATGAAACTTATCATGGATCGATACTTGTTGAAATCGTGCTCTTTTCATTTTTTACTTTCTGAGAAGGATTCAATAGTCAAATCAAGCAAGGGAATAATTTAGATGTATTTAGTCAAAAAACAGTAAAAACTGTATGTGACATGGGGGAAAAGATCATCAGCGCACGTTTTCTTGAGTTTCATAATCCCTTCCCATCATTTTAACTATAATTAGTTGAAAGATGAGTAAAAGTTAAAGATAAATAATAATAAAAAAAAAAGTGTGAGATTAATAAAATTTGAAAAGCTAGACATTTTCATTCCCAACTTATAGAAAACTTATATGCAATGGTAAACAAACTGCAGATTTGATTTTTCTTCATTGCTAACAAAATAGGAACTCGCCCTTACCTCTACTACCTACAAGGAAAAGGAAGAGTTCAACAAAAGACCCAGTGCATAGTGAAGCTACAAAAATGTCCAGAAGCAAAACAAGTGGCCATCTCGGCATTTGGTCAATGTACCAGGAAAACTGGACAAAAACCTGATCAAGATGGAGGCAATTATCACTTCTATATTCAGTGTAAAGAGTATGACAATAGATATCGCATCATTCCTGAAGGAAAGGGATATCTTCTAAGATTGCGGTTCTGTAGAATCTTCATGATAATGAAACAATTAGACCAAACCCACACTGATCACGTCCAGAATACTGTAGTTTTACAAATGAAATAATATGGGATGAAATGACCCCTCCTGCTGTTCCCGAGATATTACATGATAAACTAAAAAATATTTTATAGATTCCAACAATATCATGAAGATAATAAAAAAGAGGAAAAGTAACAACGTTTGAAGAAAGAAAAAACACACACTTAAAATCTGAATTTAGTATTTAAGAAAATGTATGTAGATGTCATTTTGACTCCTGCCACTGTTCTAGTGTTGAAGAGGAGAAACAAATAGTGCGTATTTCACTGACAAGAAAAATCAATTTTTTCTTTGTGGAAAATGTATTTGTAAAACATGCACATTTGTGAAATAGGGTTGAAACACTTATTTTTAATAGCCGTTGCTCCAGAAGAAAGTAACAAGAATCAATCTATAAATATTTTTTTATACTATTGTATATTTGTAAGACACAGATTATTGCCTAAGTATAAAGTGAATATCTGAAAGGAAGCCAATCCATTGTACATGGTTTACTAAGAAATATGTAAGCAAGAAGTAAAAATTAACACACCAGAGAGAGAAATGTCCAAATACTGGCACACTTGTAAACACTGCACAACACATTTTTTATTCTTTAAAGTTCATTTGCAAAAATGAATGACATGGGAGTATTCTGGATCCACCATAATGCCTAGTCTTACAATTTATGAATTACGAATTCCAAGGGCCTGTTCAAGTTCAGCACGTTTTTGCTGAACCTTTGTGTAAAAGTAGCGACAAACAGCTTCTTGAGCCCATGGCTGATAGAAGAACTCTGCTCGACGCTCTTCTTCAGGATTCCCAACAACATCAGTCATTGTCTGAAATTAAAGTGAAATATTAAAAATAATATTTTAGAAATTACAAGGAAAAATACATACTTTAAGATGGAAGTCAATTTTCTTGAAGAGTACTCTTTCGAGTTTTGTACATACCTTGAGATCACGTGTTTGAGAAATTATCCACTTGTTAACAAATTGCTGAGGATCTTTAGCAAAGCTCAGATAAAATTCACGATTTGTTTTAAGCTGATTTATTGTTTCCACTGTCTCATGGATCTTATTATCAAGACTCTACAAATCAATGAAGTTTTTGTGAGAAAAGCATTAACTGGGAACATAACAGCACAATTTACACTTTCTTTCTTTTTCTCTCTCTCCCCCTTTTTTTTGTTGCAAAAGTTATTCCATACTTTCAAGGAAAACAAAAGTCTGTTTAATTTTTCTGCACATAAGAATCACCTCTAAAGACATTTCATTTAAATTAAAGAATGAATAAAATTAATGCAACTTTATTATAATGAATAAAATGAGTTTCATCAATATATTATACTTGAATTTCAAATAATCAAATCAAATAATTATACCTGAATTTCTTGTTGACTGGCAGTAGAGAGTAAAAAGTTATTCATTTGAGTTTTTAAAGTATCATCAACTTCAACATCAATATCGTAACAAGCAGTTTGCTTCTGCTCAGCACCTTCCACACTGCAAAGAATTATATTAAAATAAAAGTATAATTCCTACACAGAATAAATATTCACATGCCTAAACTCTAATTGGAATTAAATTTTCAAATACCTGATGGTGTGATTGATTACAATTGGATCAGGTGGATGTAAGAGAGGATTGAGGCGCTGAGGAATTTCTGCAAACTTCATTCTGGGACAGCCAAATATCTGTTCTAGGTACTTGTCGCAAATTATGTACTCCCTTTCATGTGAATCTTGAAGTCTATGAGTTTTAATATACTGCCATAATGCAGAAATTATAACTGGTCTTGTTTGGGTGTGAACACCCAACAATCGAGCCAAACGAGGATCTAATTTAAACTGAAGGGGTTGGTAGTCCAATAGAAGAAGAATGGTGCAGCGGACATTCTTATCTCCGGGTCTCTTCACCTAAGATTATTATGAAATTAATTTTGGACAATTCTATAATAAAATAATAATTTCAAATGGACTGAAATTTGTACCTGGAATCCATCAGTCTCCTGGGTGGTGGGTGTACGATGCCATTCCACTAAATGATTATCAGGGCCATAAAGTTCTTTATCCAATTCTATTACAAGAGACTTGAAAAATGATGAAAACTTTCTCTTTACCTGGAAAAATAATACTATATCTGGGTACCTTCCTGGAAAATCCTTACTTCAGACAACAACAAAAAATGAACTGTTGTTTTACTACATTCTAAGACAACAGTTTGCAAGCATTACATGCATTATTGCAATGAATTTATATGCAGTTTTTGAACTTGAGAACTGCCCTCATCAAGCCTCTTGAAGGAAAGCAAAGGAATTTTTATAAAATTTCTAAACCAACAAACTTTGCTCTGCAAGTAAGTGAAGTCCTTCATTAATAACAGGTGATTTTCTGCCACACTATTTAAATATTTAGCCATATTTTCTGCCACACTATTCATATAATTATAAAGCTAAGACACTGGCAGGTCTAAAATTGAATTAACATATTTTTTATAAAAATGCAATTTTGACATCCTTTGTCTTCCTATAACCAATTTTTACTTGTTTGTAACGTTAGTGATAACAGCAATGATTAAATACACAAAAATAATTTTGTTCTAGTGTCTTTGTATTTCAAAGCAAGAGGGAGACAAACATTTTAGGGAAACTTGAAAGCATTTCTAAATAACAAATTATTTTTGGAAGAGAAAGTTTCTAGAATTACTAATCAGTTTTAATACAAAGGTTCATAAAATGAAAAATGACTGAGGAAAATTAAATGTTAATCAATTAGAACACTGTGGAACCTCTTATTACCTGGGAATTCCAATGATCTGATGTTTTTTTCCATAATAAAAGTTATTAAATAAATGAACTACAACAAAATTGTCAGTTACAGGAGTTAACATGCGTTCTTGGGATGATTTTAATTAGTCGATTTGAAAATGAACTTCGAAATGACCATGGGAAATGGCAGAAAATGAAATAGAAAACAAAAATACTATGATTTGTACCAATAACAGTGAAAAATGTACTAAATTGTGGTAAATTAATTAATATGTGCTTTATAACTTTGCCACTATAAAATTGTTTTATGTACATTCATTCATAACATATCTTTCAATTAACACATTTAAATTCATTGAAAAAATAGTTTCGATAATCTTGAGTTTACGATTTTCTGAAAACCCACTTTCCCATCATCCTAAATAATAGAGTTGAATATATGGGAATTACAATAGAAAAATGTAAAGATAAGTCGGCTTTCCACCTACAAGCCATTTCAATCAACAACACACATGTTAATTTGGCAACATGATATATAATTAGCAACTTCACAGTAGTAAAAAATTATTATTATTGTACTAAAATGATGCCTTATAAAAATCGCACATGTTTAAATATTTGCACCTTTTGATCAACTATAAACAAACAGTTATTCCATGTCTTAAAAACACCCCAACAACAACTTATTTTAGAGGGAAGTATTGTCTAAAGCCATTGGATCAATGAAAAAATTTCCACAAGAAAATTCATTTTAAATGTTTAAAGTTTGTAGTTTTTTTTTAACAGATTAGTGGTGGGTTGAGTCAAAACAATTATGAATTTTTACCACAATTTTATTGACCAAATGATGGTATCTAGTAAAAATTAAATTTTGAATAATTATAATTTCCAACATCAAATTTGAACTAGAAATGTGAAAATTGAAAATGATGGATCTAACAACAATACTGGGGCAAGAAAGCATTAAAACAATAGCCCTAAGCGCCCAGAGAAACTAATTCACTAACAATTCCCTACATACAGATCTCAAAAACCATGGTTATCAAATTGATATTTTATAAGTTTTCCTATTAACATGCAGCCTTTTTTTGCGTATGAACTATTGGGTGGGGTACCACTGACCCTTCCCATTTCTCACACAAATACTTTGAGAAAGAGCTCTTGAGGGCAAGAGATGAAATATATCCCTGTCAAATATACAGACGTCTCTGAGTGTGTCCCTCAGCCAGACTGAGCAGATATTTATCTCCTTGTCCAATGCACTCTTATATTCTTGATTTTATTAATAATGTATTATTCAGTAAATTTGAGTAGGCACTCCAGGCAGTTAGTTACTAGAAATGATTTCTTGAAGGGTTGAGTATAGTTTGCGGCAGCAATATAGTTTGCATACAGCAGCAAGTTTGTTTCCCTGGCTGCCTGAATGCTCTTATCCTGCCCTCTCTTTGTGGTCTTAGTTTTGCCTTTGAAACAGCCGTTTTGAATTTTGATACTTTGCCTTCAAATCAGATATGAGAAACTAATATTTTAAATTATTATTTCCCCAAAATAAGAATCCATTTTGCTAATAAAATATGATTTGAGGCAATCTTATTTTTTCAACTTTGACATATCAAAATTCAAATTACTACTTATTTACTTACTAAAAATTTACTTATACATATGTCAACAGAAATTACTTTAAAAATTTGTTGAGAATTTTACATTGAAATCATTTTAAAATCAAGTATCAAATCAAAAAATTTGTATTATGAAGAATATGTTTTTAGCACATCAAATATTTAAAAACTTTCCACACATGGCGATTTTCGAAAATTACACTGTAACAACACTTTTTATGGGAAGTGGTAGATTAGTGCATCTTTAAGTGATGGCCGAAAGCTAAATTTCAGAGAATGAAACTATTTCGTAACAGAATCATTGTTCAATTTGTACTACTTCATTTTGCAGGGGGCACTTTTTACAGTCTTACTCGGGACTATCTTTTACAACTTTTGATGATATGAGACACTCAATTAAGGCTCAAGAACATGTTTCTATAAAACTGATTAAAAATTGAAAGAATACCATAATAGCTTTATCACACATTGCAAGGGTTCTCAAACTATTTTGTCTACTTTTTCTGAACTCCATCATAAGGCAAGATATCTTATTGCCCCATCCCACTCGGGCAGCCTTAAAAAACAGCTGCATTCTGGGCTAACCATTATTTTACAAAAGTGTCAATACTGGATTAGTATTTTCAATTCTGAGAATAATAGCTTATTAAATGAAAATTGCTGTTTTCAAATAAGTCATAATCAATACAAACAAAAGGGGGAGACCATGAGTTCCTGACAAGATTAGTTCATTGGGTCGTCTTTAAAATAATCAGGGCAGAACTATTTAAAACAATAATAGTGCATGATGATGAAATTCAATTTTCAGTACATCCGTGAAAACCCCCTCTGCTGCTCTCTCTCCTCTGCATTATATTAATTGAAACACTTTATGTTTAAGAAAGCCAGTCTTTATTGCTATTGTCTGGCCAACATAAATCTCCCTAAATTCAACAAAACATTGAACAAATTATTTCTTCAATTTTCATGTATGTTGGAGGATTCTAATGACATTTATAAAATAAAACAAACGTAAGTATACCTTATTGGGATCATTTTTACTATCTTCAAGCAAGCGACCTTCTACTCTCAATTCCCATGAGGCCACACTGCCCTCTTCACTTTCTCCTGGCTCTTTAGCAGGATAAAATGTATTTGAGATGAAAATACGGAGCTTCCTTTTCTGCTTCATAGGCCTCTTCAGAGCTTCCTAACATAATAGACAAAACAGTGAAAATGTTCATTTTAAAGGTGGGGAGATAAAACTATTTTTTTTGCTACAAAACAAATAAAAACCAATTATTGTATCACCCACTTGTATATCAAGACGTTTACGCATTATGGTTGAATCCAACTTGCGTTCGAAAGCCAGAAGGTCCATGTACGCTTGAGATTCCGGAACAAGATCCCTAACTTTCTGTGGTAATATCTTATCCGCAAGCTTCTTTTTCTTTTTGCCCGTGGAGTGTGAGAAGTCACTGTAAGAAACAAAACTGCCACTCCTCCATGTAAGGAAGATCAAAAATGGAATACAATTTTCTAAATGTATGCCTTCTTTAGTCTTCAATCCGTTACGACAGCCTCTTCATGATGATGTTTAAATAAATTATTTATTATGACTTTTATTTATATTTTTTATTATGCATACCATTTTTAGATTTGTTCTATTTTTCTCTAGAATATCACCCTTCGCTAGCAGCATTATTGAACAAAATATTTTCTACATCAAAAGAAATAAAATAATATTTGTTTTAATAGAACTGAAGAATTTCAAAACTAATCATGTTGGAAAGAAAGTTCTAAAACAGGCATTCCATATTATGAAAGGAAGGACTTTATGTTTTCCTGAATATAACAATAACATTTTTCTTAATTTTATTTTTTTATTGAAAAAATAATGTGTTGCATCTAGACAAGATGCACTTACTAAAACATCATATAAATGTTTATCGAAGAACTAAACCCGTTTGTGAAGTAATTGTATTAGAGAAAGGTTATTCTAGAGTTAAAATGTCAATTAGCATTTCAACATTTAAACATAATTATTTAGATTATATTTTAAAATATAAGTTTAGGTTTCAGATTTAAAGTGCTTTACACTTTACACTCTTACTTCTTCTGCTGAGGTGGGGGAGGGCGAACATCAGTTGGCCGCTTTGGTGCTGCTTGTGGAGGAATTGGTCCCTGCCTCATAGGAGGGTATGGAGGCTGCTGCTGTGGCCGAGGCATCAAGTTGGGACCTGGGGCAGAGCCCATGGTCGGTGGAGGCTGAAACCCGGGTCTCGGTTGGAGCTGTAAGCAATGATAACTATCACCAATTATTACACTCACAAATGATGACACACTTGCTTCCACCTCTTTCAAACAGCAAATAGCACTTTGTCTGAAATAAGCTGAAAAGAAATAGATATATCAATGTTGCTTAAAATATTTTGCATTCAAGTTAATTAACATTCTAATACAAATAAGCTTAGTAATGTTTGTTTTACAATTGAAAATTCAATGTAGAAGCAATGCTCAAACACTACTCTTAAATGCTTAATATTACAGTCCACAATTGTAAAGCAATTTCAGAATGAAATCTAGAAACGTCAAATTATGTTCTTCCTATTTGCTTTTCTCATTTATCTAAAACTCCATCATTATATTCAAGTATGATTCTACATTTGACAGTAAAACACACATTTTTCACAACAAATTGAGAGAAAATTTGTTTTACAGGCCTTACTGACACCACACACGCACGTTAAGTCAACGTTGCATCTGCATTCCTTCTGTCTCGCGTTATTTGCGACACAGCGAGGCGACGGGTCGATAAAATATTCATGGAGTACATGCAGAAGGGAAGCGTCAGTCTGACATTTCTCGAACGCAGACGGGTAAATTTCTACACACACGCACATCGTTTTGGCATTTTCTGCTGTAAATATTTCACAACAAGAACAATTTGACGTAGCAAACTGCGGTACAGTTTTGCATCGTTTCCATTGAGTTAACCTATACACTCTACACGTCTCACCTGAAAGGTTGGTCCAGCATACTGTCTTAAAGTCGGGACAGACGGGGGTGGATATCTCTGTTGAGGTGGCCCTGTCGCAGCACCACCCTGCGCTCCAGTAAATCGCTGCGCCATTTTGGTGTTCTACCAATTTAACCACTATGATTGTATCAAAACAACGCTTGAAAAGTAAGATAACCACAAACACAAATGGACGCACCAAAGCTTTCTCTATTCACTGCCGCCACCAACTGCCTACTTAAATCGGACAAACTCGACTTTTTCACAACTATCGAGGCGGCTTTGGATATGATTGAGCAACGCCATCTATACTGGAATTATGGCACTAATTATGGAATTAACGATGCTTTGTACATTACAATAGCTTGTATTGGGACATTTTTTAGAGTTATAAAGAGCACAATACATTAATGCACATGCTGTAAGCAATTATTGAATTATCTAACTATAGGGGGAACTATTGAAAGCCTATTGTGCACAATGCGGAATACAAAGGAACGATTTTATAAAATATCTGTCCCATTCACAGAACACTCATATTTACGATTGGCAACTTTCAGGCGCGCATTTCAAGTTTAAAGTGTGATTATTCACATTTAAGAAATAAACATTACTAGAAATAACACGAAGGGATAAAGTGGTGATGGAGTTTGGATAATGAGATGTTTCATAGTTTTAATCCAGAAAATGGAAAACAATGGAATACATAAAAATAAATATTCACAATATTGGGAAACATTAAATACAAAACAAGTTATTCACAATTGTTTAACAATATGTTGTTTAATTAGGCTCATCATTTGTATTATAATGGAATAGAAATCACGTAATAAATACATATTTGGTTTCTTCTACTCACTACAGGCCCAATATCTATATTCTGCTTATTATACAAACATTTGAATCACTTGTGAGGAGCAAGATTGTTAGTTTCATGTGATGTAAATGTGAATAAATAAATAAATAAATACAATAAACTACACAAAATGCAGTTTTTTCATTGAAAAAATATTTTGGAGCACAAACAATAATACATTAAAGTAAGTACATTTGAGCATATGTTTCAGTAATATAAGCATGCACATTTATTTTTAACTTTGTAATAATAGAATTATTTGTGATAGATCTATAAATTAGATGCTTAAATGGAATATACAATAAAAACTCTTGAAGAGTTTCATTATCACTGCCAACGCTTCATTGTTGGAATCAATAATCAATCAATAATAGTTAAGCAGGTTTCAATAAGGTAATAAGAGTATTTCCATTCATTTCATTTATACAGAATTGTTATATTTAGTTATAATGGTCTTGGGTTCATTGTAAAAAGTTGGAGAAAGAGCACGTGCACACTCGAAGTATTTCTGCACTTTCTTGAAAACGTTGGACACATTTCGTATAACACCGAAAATATCATTTCAACAAATTTTATCTGACGAATAATTCATTCACGAGAATAAACGTGCTTCACTCATATGTAAAGGAAGGTGCACATGACTGGTTGCCTTAAGGCAGGGTCTGAAGATCACAGAAGACATTAATCGGCATCAACAATGATGGAAGGCATACGAAATCGTAGATGCACCAGCGTGTTCCATTTTTTTTATTTCGCAGAACTATACATAAAAGATTTTGACGAGACGTTACTACGAAACAACATCAATACCTTCGGTGCAAAGTTGTATTGGCTTTTTGTTGTTGAATACTGAGAATGGAATGGCGTTTTTCTAGGAAAGACGAGTTTGGCAGCTAATAGAGAAGACACGAGCAGAGTGCAGTAAAAGGATAGGGCACAGGCTATGAAAAAGTGAGCTAGTGCCTTTGATCCCTGAGCGGGTGAGGGGATGTCGCTTGTGACTTCAAGGGAGATATGACATCGTCAATCACCATTTTGGAGGAGGAAAGCGAAGTTTTGTTGCTGTAGCAACTATTTTCAGTCGTCCGTAAATCAATATAAACCCTTCACAAATTCTCATCTTGAGGCTAAAATCTGCTTTATTTTAATATTTTGCGCGCAGATTTTTATTTAGCCGAGGTTTCTTCCAATTTGAACATTCTTTATTTAGAAATGACGTTGTATATCATACATAAATTATTCTGCTAATATTGACGTACTCATTGCTTGAGACTGTAAAGAGATAAGGAATAAGAAATATCATTAAACGTTTTGACAATAGATAATTCATCTATCTGCTTAAATTATTACTTATTTTCGCTATTTCTGCTTTTCGATCTTTTATTCAGACTTCCCAGACCTATTCAATTTCACACGTGTATTTATTTGAAATTTTTACGTATTTACTTATTGTTTAGATGTTTTTTTCCTTTAAATCTTTGTCTTTAACACTTTCAATTTCTTAACCTACGATTTATTCCTTTAAATTTTCATTGTTTATTTCATGTTCTTTAATTCGTGCTTCTTCCTCTTGCGTAATTCATCCGTAATTGTTGCATAACATTGTAGACTGCTGTTCCGCCACAGTCATTTCTCTAGCGTGATCCCCGAAAAGTACTGACGATAGGAACAAGGCACAAGGTGACTATTAAGTATGTGTATATCCGTGCCATAGGAACGGTATAGAAATACCATCTCGCTGCCGATGGCTAATGTTAGGAGCTCATTGGATGTATACTCGCTTTTTACGTTTCGCACTGTTTTCGTTCTCTGTTGCACAGTACATCTACTTTTTACATTTTTTGGCGACGACTAAACAAGGTCAAATAGTTACAGGTGTAAACAGGCAGTGGTTGCCGTTAACCTCGATATTTCAACCTTAGTTCACCGAACATCGGTTAAAGGTTTTGTTGCTTATCCTCCTTACAAAAGCCAGGCAATTTTATCTACTGAATTTTAGATCTTATGGGTATTGTCAAAACATGGCAACAAAGGCACAAAACGCCGGCAGAGAGGATGATGGTGGCGGTAAAACTGAAAGGTTTTCCAGGCTTTGTCATTGCCATTCGCTGAGTTTCAGATCTTTGAACCGTCAAAATTGCACGCATCCTTTATATATAGACAATGCAATCCATTCTGACGTGGCTATGTGAGTAGAGCAATAATGACGACGAACATTGTCGTTTAGTTAGAATGGCGACGATCTCGTCGACAAATGACCGTAACGACAACGGTGACGTTGATGACGGTCGTCGTCACATTGTCATCTTAGTCCATGTGTGAGATCACCGAGTGCCTGTCTCTCCGTCGGGATGTGCGCAGCCACCTCTCCGTATAGCGGCGACCAAGGCACACAGCAGCATTCACAGGGCCGACAGCAGAAGCGACAACGGCGTTGATTAGCACACCGTCGTCAACATCCCGCGCGGAGCACGTGTCAGCCTCTTTCCATCTCGGTGCTCCGAGTGTGCTCGGACCTCGAGCAAAGAAAGGCACAAGGAGGCGGCGGTGGCGGCGACGGCGGCGACGACAGCGGTGGCGGTGGCGGCGGCGGCGGACAGCGACTCACACGGGCCGCTGTAGGCGCCTGCAGGCGCCCTCGTCGTCGTCGTCCTCGTCCTCCTCGTCGTCGTCGGCATCCCCGGCCAGCAGCGGGCTGCAGCCGTCGGCGACGGCGGCGGCTCCGCCAGGGCCCGCGCCGGCGGAAGGCAGCGGCGGCAGCAGCGCGGAGCAGGGCGTGGCGGGGGCGGAGCGCGACAGCCAGCGGCGCGGGGGCGGCGGCGGCGCGGGCGGCAGCGGCAGGTAGGCGCGGCTGATGCGGCCCAGCAGCGAGCGCAGCTCCAGCGTGGGCGAGGTGGCGCGCGGCGGGGACGCCGCCCCGGCCCCCGCCAGGCTGCTCGCCTCCGACCCCGTGGCGGCGGACAGGGCGGCCGCCGACACGAAGCGCTGCGACCCGCCGCCCCCCGTGCCCGCGCCCGCGCACGATCCCGACCCCGGCAGCGGCGTCTGCGCCACCGGCCCGCTGGCCCCAGTCGCCACCGACGACAGCCCGAACTCGTCCAGGCTCCCCGTGCACGAGTACGGGGGCGGCACCATCGAGTTGGCCTGCGGACAGAGCGTCTTCTTAGACACCTCTCCGCTCCTGGTCGATGGAGAGGGGCGGGCAAGGGAATTACACGGAAATGTCCTAGGAATTGCGAAGAGAGGCGAGACGGGTGTGAGGGGTGAGAAATGAAGAGCGATGGATGACAATGAAGTGATAGGTGAGGCGACACAGCATGAAGGAATGTGACTTCAAATGCACTGAACGGGCAACATCAAGTGAACTGATGTACTGACAAGTTACCAATTGTGAGGAGTTAGACAATTCTGCAGCATAGAAAACCTATAGACTTCAACAAGATTCAACAGTATAGTTCGATTTAAACAGAAGGTCTGTTGACGTAAATCAGCTGTTACCGTGTCATCCAATTGGGAGGTAGAATTTCATTACAGTGATGTCACTATAGATCAAGTTTAAGCTCTCGATTGAATGACACTAAAGCAGCTGATGAACAGCTACAGGACACTATAAATTAATCGAAGTATAGAAAGTATACATCGATCTAAAACAAAAGTTTCAAAACGGAAATAAAAATATAATTTACCAAACACATTTATTATTTTGACTTTTAATCGCGAATTAGAAAAAGATTAAAATCAGTGAAATGGATGCACATCTACAGACGAAGTTATATTTTCTTTGTCAAAAATGATTAAATAATAATAATTTATCATAATACTAAGATCAAATTTTTATCACTTGACAGTAGTATAACATTTTAATTCAAGTTTTAAAATCTAGATAGTTTTATACACTATATTCGTTGATAACAAGCGAGTTACATGTTAACAGCATTGTGTTAAGCTTAGGAAATGAGTTCTCAAATGTTTTTGAAGACGTTTGTGAGCTCTCTTACGAATTCTCTACTCATTTGAATATAAATGCAATCCGAGTTAAATCGAGTAACTTACAACTACTATGAAATCATAATTTCATTAAGATAACTAACTCTCACACTACACACTTCACAAAGCAGCGTTTCTCTCATACTGTTCTATCAATCTCAATGTCACAAAACCTTGTATTATTTTTTTATATTTTTGAAAATCATCAGGTATAAAGTAAAATTTTTAGAAGGCGCGAGTAACGGAACATTCTTAATTCGGAATGAGAAGAGTAGAAACGCGGGCAATTTCTTTTGTTTGGCTGCGATTTCTCTTCGACCGAACCTCTTCCTCTTTGATGTTTGCTGGTGCAAGCTTAATAACCGTCGCGTCGAGGATCGTCTTTCTGTTCTTTCATCTTTTTCTCTCTCTCTAGAGAAGAATCGTTAGTGATGAATAATTGAAAGAATTCGTGGAATATTTTCAAGGATCTTCGTTGAATCTATTTAACGTCCTGTTACCATTATACGAGTTAACTCCAATTGAAATATCACATGCTATAGAGATGGAAAACAACGTTTAATAGTAATCTAAGTAAATATTTAGAAGAACTTTATTTAAAAACAAAGTTTCTCCGGTATTAAAGCAGGCGCAGATTCATTAGGTGGGGGGGGATGAGGGAAATCCCCCTCAAATAGTTACCTGTAACTATTAATTTTAAATATTCACGAAACTTTTAAGTAACAAGTGGTGCTAAAATAGCATTTTTCGCCCGTATTTACACGCAAATTACGTGAAAACTTCAAATTTTCGAAAAATTGTACCTGACTTTATTTTAAAATCTATCTTTAAAGAAGAGATTTCAGAAAGGGAAAACATTTCTGTCTTTAATATTTTAGTTGTAGGAAGACTCTTAAAAAAATTTCTACTTTTGCAATTTTCCAAAAATCATGTTTTTCAACGAACATGAGACCTGCACCATTCTCTTAAATGCCCTTCACACTATCTAACAATGTAATAAAAAACAGTGAAGCCTTTTCTTTTGAAAATTTGAAAAATGTCCCAGAAGATTCATGTAAAGTACCTCTAAAACTGAAAAATAGGTTTCAAATTCCAGGGGCCGCGACACCAGCCAGATCGATCGGGGAATATCAATTTTGGAGAAAATCGTCTGAATCGTTTAGCCGCTAGCACACAGACAGACAGATTTTGTTGACATTCGATATTTCGGTTTCAAGGACCCACAAACATAGAATCTGTTAGAGGATTTTTCTAAATTTAGCAATAGGATTTATCCACTTTTTCGTTACCAGAATCCTGTAATAAAAGCTTTTCTGCCGAACATTCGCCGGTTTTCGCGCAACATTACATAACTTTCCCTCTACTTCGTAAAAATATTTTCGTATAATCATTAAAACGAATAAAATCGTATCGCAGCATGAGCTGAGTTAAGCCTGCGTCATTCTATATAATCTGTAATACGGCATACGACCAAAATATTTTGAATAAAAAAGTATCTTAATGTACCGATCACATTCGACTCATGGTCGGGCATTTACTCGTATATAGTATCCTTTGGATGGTGAAATACAATAACTAGGGTGTTTGGTTTTAATGAAATGTAATTTTTTTTCTTTTCACTTTAGAACAATGCCGTGTACTTTAGAAATGTATTTTATGTTATGACAGAACGAAATGACCCATTTTTATATGTAATTGTTTTTGCATTTTTTGTTCATTTCAACCAATAAGTATTTTTTTTACCTTTTTACGTACATTTTTTGCTGATCTCGTCCATTTTAATATCATTTTAATGGTACTTGCTTCAAACAATATTTACGAGATACAACAAATGTTCACTACAGAATTCTTGAGTTGCCTTTTCGATTTCTATACCACAGAATTCTTGAGTTGCCTTCTATTTACAAGATACAACAAATGTTCACCACAGAATTCTTGAGTTGCCTTTTCGATTTCTATCCTCATATATTGTAATGTCAGCCATTGGGAGTGCTATGAGGTTCTTGTGACGCCTATTGGCGCCATTGTTAGGTCGGCCGATTTTGCAATAAATAAAGTCAGAGATTTTCTTTTAAAGAACAAAACTTTGCAAGCTCAGTTCACTTGAAAAAAAGGAAGAACCCTCGATTACATCAGTAACATATGCAACAGCATGAGTTGTTCATCTGAAGTGCTTTCGATTAAATACTTTTACCTCATTTTTCTTTGTTTTTAGGGCATTTTAAAATAATTTTAAGAGCATTTTATTGATCAATTTCGGCAATGTTTTAGGTCATTAAATCCGCCCCCTAATAATAACTAAGCGGCGGATTTTGGTGATCTAAAACATCGCCTAAAATGATCAATAAAATACTCGTAAATTGCCCTAAACTATACCCTTTTCAAAATGCCATAAAAGGAAAGAAAAACTACGTAACTTTTTATCAAAACAAAATCAGATGCATAACTTTGATGTAATCCCAGTGTCGGATAGAGGAAGGGCAAGCCCCCTAGCCATTACTTTATTCTTAAATCTCTTAAATAAAATATTTTATTGTTGAGCTCTCCTGAAAACTTCCGGCTATGCACTGGATCTGTACCAGGTAATAGACGAGTTGAAACTCCCAATTATGTTTAATTCTGGACCATGATTAAAGAATTGCTTGTAAATGAAGGAAATAATATTTTCTTGCAATGACATGTCTCCTGTAATTTAGACGACATCGATTAACTAAATATAGGCTGGTAGCGAGGTCTCGCGAGGCTGTTGGCGAAATTGGCCGCGGCGAGTCGCGCAGGTCGGGAGGAGGGCGGCGCTGTCACTCACCTCGTTGGCGGCGCTGCACAGGAAGCCCGAACTGAGCGAGTCGACGGTGCTAGCTCCCGACAGCGACCCTGCAACAAGCCAAATGTCTTCCTGCAGCGCGGCAATTTCAGGACAATTACCTTTATTGTTTTGTACTGAAATACTTTTCACTTCTTTTTATCGTATACAGGGGAGTAATGTTTGGTAAAAAATAACTTTATTGTATTCTTAATCGATTGATTGATTTCGTGTTTCCAAGTGTATCAACTGCGAGTACTACAGTCGTTAGTGCCATGAATGTAGTGCATGTGTTTATTACAAGAGGTGGCGGTGCTCTTTCACCGCTGGGTGGTGGGATGAGGCAACGAACATGCCGGTTTGCGTGATTTCCTCAACAAGTATCTCCCTCCAGCGGGGCACCGTCCCAGCCGGAATAAGATATAAGCTCCCGACTGATCTCCCGACAAGTGTGGTAGTGTAGTGTGAGGTAAGGAGTTGGGATAAGAAAAGGAAGAGGAAGGAAAGATTACGGGCAGTCCGTGGCTTTGTTAACGTTGAGATTCATGTTAACAAGTAATAACTCATTTACTTTCTCACAGGCATGGAAACAGCTAGTAAGTATTTTAAGCAATTTTCTAATTTTGTCATAACCTATATTTATTCAGCATCGCACAGCGTTCTGCATCTCAACCAAATGACAAGACAACACACATTCGCTCCTATTCGGGGCTATCATTATTTGCACCTCATTTCCATGCCATCAAAAATTCAAGTTTTTCATAGTTTGTATTCCCAAATAGTAACTTTTCCCTCCGGTGATAGCAAGTAGCATGCGTTCTGATTCAACTCACCACGAGAACAAGCATCTGGACGTTATAAAACTAGAGTATTTCTGTGCCACAACGCAGTTTTTCTGATTGATGAGACACTTTACTAATTTTCTTGAACAGAAGATTTTGCCGCGTTTTTGCATACAACATACGTAGTATAGAAAAAGTTATGTAATGATAGAGCGAAAAACGGCAATTTTTTATGTAGAAACATTTGTATTGTAGACTCTCAATAACGAAAAAGTGGATAATTCTTGTTTTTATACATTGTAAATTACTTCCTCTAACACGTTGTGTAGTCAGAATCTACATTTGGTGGGTCTTTGATACGAAAGATTGATTTATGGCTTAATGTATGTTCGTCTGTTCGTCCGTCCATCTGTGAACATAACTAATGGCTAAACCGTAAACAGGATTTTCACCAAAATTGGTATTCCTCAGTCGATCTGGCTGATCTCGCGGCATCTTGAATATGAAACCGATGTTTTAATTTTTGAGAATAGTTTACTGGGCCTCAATGACATTTTCAAAATTTTCTCAAAAGTAGCTCCAAAGTTTTTGATAAAAATTCTACCTAAGATAGCGTAAAGGACGCTCAAAAAATGGAGTGGGTCGTAGTATCGTTAAAATATCTAAGTATTCGAAAACTGGAAAAGTTCAAAAATTTTTGTGTCTTCCTAAAACTTCAATATTGAAAATTTTCCTCTGAATAAAATCTGTTCTTTAAGGTTAGCTTAATAAATGAGGCCACATACATTATTTTAAAAATATGAGTAGTTTTCGAATAATTTTGCATGAAATAAAGTTTTGTTTTAAAACAAGATTTCCTCAAAACGGCTCCAAATATTTTCATTAAACTTTTTAAACGAATGGAATAATTAAGTGGTATATGTACTGACTTATATGACATAAACGTCATTTGACTTTTTCTAAACTACGTATGTTGTATGCAAGAACGTAAAAACGTCTAAACGTTCTTTAGATTTTTCAAAAATTACTGCAATCTAATTTTTTTATCACTCACGTTGGTCATGTTTACATTACGGTACTTTTAGCGTTACTGAATTTGTGTGTACAAATACTTCAATTGATTTCTTATGACGTTTCTCGAAAACTCAAAATTTTCTGTGAAAGTGAGCTTAAAATTGCCTCCAGACAGCACCTGAATTTCATCTACCTGTGTAACTAGTATCGAACATCCGCCATTGTCGGGTCTCGAACCCTACTACCTCCCGGTCAGAGACACCGCAGAGTCAGCGCCAGTGCTGATACACTTCACATCGAAAAAACGTTGCACACACGCTCTAACCGACTTAGATATCCTGATCGAGTGCGAAAAAAATACAATTATGATATTAAATTTATAATAATGAATCTTTGAGTATGTTTTTACTTTCTAGCCTTACTTCGCAAGAAGTTCGTGTATTGTAATCGTGCGCTGGAAAACACTCAGAGTTTTACGACAGAAAAACTCTTATTGTGAGACCCTGGTAACGAAAAACTGGGTAAATCTTATTCCTATATATAGTAAAGTACTTCCTCTAACATGTTGTGAAAGAGAATTCATGTTTTGTGGGTAAAACGTGTATCTGCCCGCTCATCCGTCAGTGTCTGTCTCTATGGTCAACGCTAAGACCTAAACCATTCTCCCGAATTTTTTCAAAATTGATATTCCCCAATCAATTTAAATGAACTAAGGCCCTCTGAGTTTAAACGAATATTACGATTTTTGAGAATACTTTACATGACGTATCACATTTTCAAAACTGGCGCCAATGTTTTTTATTAACCTTTGTCCTCGAATAGTATGAAGGATCCTAAAAAGAATGGTCCCGGTTGAAATTCCTGATTTTTAGAAAATCAGTTCAGAAAAAAGTTCAATTTTTTCCGGCTCTTCTTGCAACCACAGTATTGAAGACTGATATTTTTTCCTTAATGAAATCTGTTGTTAAAATATCTTAAAATTAAGTCATGTAAAATTTTTCGAAAATATCAGTTTTTGCGTAATTTTGCTTGAAATTTAGGCAATTTTTAAATATTTATTTTCTCAAAAAACAGCCCATTGTTTTATTTAAATTTTCTCCTTGTATGTATCAAAGTATATATCATGGCCGGGAAACTCTTTGTGTTCTCGAAAATTACAAAAAAAAATGTGTTGCAAAACTGCAAATTTGAATATAGAGGATTTTGTCTTATATGACATCTATCCTTAAAGTCAGAATCTAAAAAAGGTCATGAATATGTTGTTTTCTAAACTAGTAGTTTTGGTAAGTTCTTCTTGAAGTTAATGCAAATTTTAAAAAAACATATCTCCCAAAACCGCTCCATATTTTCCCATTTTTTTCTACGAATAGAATAAGGGACGCTTAAGACAATGGCGGAGATCTCATTTTCGTTGCATTCTTAACATTTTCGAGATTTGTTAAAGTTGGAAATAATGCAAGAAAACTTGTGCTGTTGTATAACCTTTATATGGTTGCGTAGGCTTCCGCGGCCGGTGTTTATGTTGTCTAGGCAATCCGGGACGAGCCGCGTCACTGTCATGGTGGCTAACGTTTCGGCCAGCGTGTTGTGACCTTCAGTGCAGCAGTATGCTCTGTAAGCAGCGTGTTGTGGCCTTCACCAGCAGCAGTACACTCTGAAGAAAACCACAACACGCTGCCCGAAACGTTAGCCAGCATGACAGTGACGCGGCTCGTCCCGGATGGCCTAGACAACGTAGAGCCTTTAGTTTCAAAAAGTATTGCAATAGTCAACTGTACTGTCAAATGTCCTTTTCTAAGATAACATTTTGATTTCAATGGTCATAAAGTTATTAGTAGTTGCGCGTAATAGTGACGAGGAAAGTCACGTTCATACAACATAGCTTAGAATAGATATATAAATACCTTAGTTAAACTCGATTCAGCATTACACAAAAATTACCTCGAGACTTACTGATTTGAAAAAAAGCGAAGGGCATAGTAAAATTTGGGTACAAATGCAATTTAGTGAAAGGGCAAGTGCCTTTTATTGAGCTTGAAGAGTTATTACATTTCAAAATTACGTCCACCATGTAATTTATTCTTTTGGAGTTATTTCAAATGAATGCGTTTTGCGCGAAAGCATTTGTATTTTAATTGCTGAAAATCCTGAAACTGTTGACTGAACACACTCAAGTCAAAGATAGCCATTAAATGATATTTTCTGCTCGAAATGCACAAGTTCGTCTCGGAACTCATCTGTTGAATTACAGATCGCGACTTGAGTAGACACGATTAAACGGTGACATTAGCGATCACCATTTCAATCATACAATTGTGACTCATTCTTAATAAGGCCAAATGAATAATATAGGTAACATGCATGACAGTGAATAAAAAGAAATAAAATAAGAATCTTATATCTTATTCGATCGCTTTTATTTGCCCTTTACATGCATGTTCGGAGAGATAAATTGCCTCATTATTTCACACAATATAATAAAGCCAGTAGATAAAATGGCCATTAATTAATCATATAGGAACGCAGTTAGAAAATGTCCAAATTTTCAAAAGGGTTGAGATATGGTCAAACGTGTTTACACGTCGCTAAAAGACAATTATGAGCAATAAATTATTTAATCTGCAAGCTATCCACTTGCAGATTAAATAACTATAATTAATGGAATACGAAGAATTATGGAATATCACACAAAATAACGGATTTGCATGCTGTGAGTTTCGTGAAGGGAAGAAATAAAGATGTGAATGAGGGGGTTTATTAATCGTAAGGGCAGTTTTCCGCCTGACCATGTGAAACGATAACAAGAGAAGTTGGAAACCAAGGAAACGGGAATAGAAAAAGCGATGAGCAAGGAAAGGAGGAGGAGAAGACGAGAGCACTCACCGATAGGCCGCACGATGTAATTCCGGAAGTACTGCACCATGAGGTAGCTGCCGGCGCCGGTGGCCGCGCCCGCCGCCCCGGGCACGCCTTTGCCCGGCGCGGCGCCGTCCACGTAGCCGAAGACGAGCGGGTAGAGGTCGGGCTTAGCCGTGACCTCCGTGTAGGGCGGCGGCGCGAGGTGCAGCGAGGCGCAGCGGCTGTAGTGCGGCGGGGCGCAGCACGAGCCCGGGGAGCCCGAGCGCTCGGAGGCGCCGCTGCCGGCGCGCGCGTGCGGCAGCGGGTGCGGGTGCGCGTGCGCGTGCGCGTGCGGGTGGCCCAGGTGCGCGCCCGCCGCCCCGCAGCACGCGCCCGGCGCGTGGCGCCGCCGCCGGTACAGCCCGCAGCCGCCCGCGCACGACGCCAGCGCCAGCACCAGCATCAGCCTAAGCACACGCGCCCCGCCGCGCCACGCCACGCCCACTTAGTCGCACGCTCGCGCACGCGGGGAACGGGAGTGGGCACAGACCACTTTCCCTCGAAGTGTGGGTGGGTTCGGATAAATGTTACAAACTTCTAGGGGAGCCATGTCAAACAGCTACTTGCCCGATTTGTAAGTCCAGCTTACCTGCGAGTCCAGGCAACTTCCCCTCACTCAACTCTCATTTCCCCTCCAAATCCAGAAAGGGTTGTAAACGCGAAAGTTGGATTGCTTAATATGAACGTATGTTTCCCTGATGCTTTCTGTGATACCTGGTGCCCTGTGATACCTATGTTCATGTTGCCTATTCTAGGGCATGCAGAGAGGTATGTATGTAAAGAGTATCACTTTTGGCTAATGAAAATGGGGCGGAAATCTCATTTATCGAAGTTACACACGCAAATTTCTGAGACTGCGCTCTTAATTGGTATCAGTGTTGGGAAGGATGTATTAACTAAAAAATCACGAAGTATTGTTAAACAACAACGACAAAGTTAAACAACAATGACAAAAACGCGAAGGCGCCAATGTAAAAAGAAGAACATAATGTATTAAGGAAATATTAATTCTACCATTAGAAAATAAATCAATAGTTCACTGCATTCAGTAAAAAAATAATAAATTATATTACAGATGATATTTACTTTTTTCTTGAATGAAGTTAAGAAAATTATCTTTTACAGTCTGCTTAATGTTCCTGCTTTTGTTTCAATAATTTTCAGTCATTTGCGAAATGTTTATCATTAATTAAATAATTTAAATTTAGTATAAGTATTGGTTATACATAATGCTGTTAGTACGTAATAGACCAGAGAGCTCACTGGCCATTATAAGTGAAATACGACCGACATTAAATTCGATAAATATCTACCCCATAAAAGTTTCTTGAGCCTTCAAAATATGCAAACGCAATGAAGTTTTCTTCAGAACAGACAGTAGTCTTTTACGACACGTTTCTTCATTATTTATTTTTTGGAAATTGATCTGATATAAGTTATTCATAAAATTAACTATACATGCAATTTTAAAATATAATTATGAACTAACGGTTTTTAAACTACATAATAAATCTTACAAAATGTATTATGAATATTATTTATGTTCTTGAAATGTGAACAAAAAGGAAATCTCTCTCATTCAATACATTGCAGAGTGAGATAGCCCAGATCTTAAATTCAAGATTCTCTTCTAAATGCACCAAAACGTACGTTTGTTATTTATCACTGTAATTCAGGAAAGAGTTTTGCGTTATCTCTGCCTATGCGCCACTAATTTTTATTACTCCAAAGACAACGATTCCTTTTCACATTTGGATTCAACATTGCTTATATCGAATATTTATGATTAGTGTGAGGTAATTGTCAACGTTTGGCCAGCTTTGAATAAAGCTACAGAGTTTGGAGATCTTGTTCTGAATTAGAAATTTGTTTTCACGACAAATGAGAGACGAGATATCGTAGTAACTGTGTGCACATTCGTCACAGAAATACGCAATTGGCAAATATCAATCCTCGAATTTGATCTAACGGGAATATCATAAATTCATAACATTAATAGTGTATATGCGCCTTTTCCCTAAATCTGTTTATTCTCACTGCCTATAAACTCTCGCTTCTGGGAACGAAGAAAAAAGTCGCTAAATGTTTATTGACGGGAGTGCGGCTCGTCTGAGATAGGTGTTTTCATGCCATCAGTTCACGATAGTATCCGAAGAGTTATTACTTTTCCGAAGGACGACATAAATTCGCCGTTTACTGTCGATATCGAACCCACGCGCTTTACGACACGTTTACGACTCAAACATGAAATCTATTTCATCTACACTTCGAGGAAGAAACTTTTTTTCGAAGTTTTAATTTGTAACAGCGAACATAGGTATGTAAAAAGATGAAGTAAAATCAATAATAAAAAATAAATAATAATCTGTAATATATTTTTGTAATGGTAATACCTGATTATAATGATAATCAACCTAAATTCATATATTATTCATTTAAAGTAGGAAAATTGGAACATGCCAAAAGTATTTCATTGGCATTCGAAATTACATAACCATGAATATCGTAATGCCAAAGAAATATTTATGTAAGAAAAACTAGATCGTTCTGTTAGTGACTTTGAAAAGCTGTTAATAGAAATTAATCCAATTATAATCGTCAAAAATTTTCATAGTTTAACTGAATGAATGTTATTGTAATTTAGTTTTGTGATTATTAATATTAATTTTAAATAAATAGTAAAGTGCAGAGGATAAGAGAAGAGTTATAGAGTATTTAGTTCAAGACTAGACCATCTAAAAAATCAATTTAAATTATGCATATAAGTAAAGGAAAATAATGTTTAGAAATGATAAAATATTTATACTTATCGAAGTTATAGATTTTAAACATATGAATGGATATCGTTTTAATTGTTAATTGTATATCATCACAAATAGTTCGTCCCAATTGCTTTAGATATTAGCGTTTGAGTGAGAAAATACTTTCACATTTCTGAACATACTTACACCTTACGAACAATTTGATGGAATAAAAAAGGAAAATATAAACTACGCAAGCCTGTAGCGAGCATTCCGCACTTCGTAAGTCTAGTGAAAATAGCTTTACACGAGACCCAACTTTTAACGGTCGCTCTCTGATTTGCGATACAGAATTGTGTGACCACTACTGTGCATGGATAAATATTATAATATTGTTAACAATTTATTAACCAAAAAACACTCACGAGATTAAACTTCAGAGAATATCAGATAGTAAATTTAATTTTAAATAATAATTTCTAGATTATTCTTGTTTCTGACCACTTGTTTCAAAGAGCGAAATACGCAAACGACCTAAGCCACCAAACATGCAACATAATGTTTAAATACCTCATTTAGAAGAAAACATATCTTGGGGTCCACTTGTTTCCTACGTATTTCCCAGCATATTTCTCAGCATGTAACTCACATGTTTCCGGCATGATATCTCATTTTCTCAGCACGTCCTCCTAATGTTGCCAGGCATGTTTCGCGTGTTTTTGTCGGATGTTCCCCTTTTTCCTCCAAGTACTCCGCATGTTTCCACACACGTTCCTTACTTGTTTCCCGCACATTCTTTGAATGTTTAGCAGAATGATCTCAGCATGTTATTCACGTGTTATCTGTTTGTTCCTCCGCGCGTTTCCCACATATTATCCAGCAGACCCGTCCGCATAACCCCCACAGATTCCCATTTTTCAAAGTATATTTCTCCAAGAGTTTAAGAGAAAATTAAACGGAAAATCTAGATATTTATTTTGCATTTGTTATTAAGAGGTACCTTTCTAACCCTCGCGACGGGAATAGTACGATGGTTCCCCAAGCGGATGAAAAAGAATTGCTAGAGATTTCAGAAGAGTCAATCCTCCCAAAATACAATAGAACTCAAATGTTTGCATTTTGTGGAATTCTGCTTAAGAAGCACAAGGATTCATAACGGAGTTTTAAGAAGCTAGTACACGCCGTTTTCGAATTATGCACAAATGTAATGTGTGTTATGAATTGCATTTGTTATTTTTAATTCAAGATGTTTTTGTTCGTGAGGATAATAAAATGTTAAATTATTGAATTTGTCACACCATATGTCCTCGTGTCGCAACTAATTCTCATTTGTGATATTCCATTACGTATTTTTCATTATATAGGGTAAAAACTGTTCGCAATATTTTCTGAAATATCATATAGAGAGACGATACCGTGTGCCTGGAAATGCTACTAACTTTGGAACTGTGGAAGCAGATGACAATGATGAAAACACAAAAGGTTTTTAAAACCCTAAAGTTGTCACATTCATTTAGATAAATCCGCAGATTTTTTGATAGCTTTTTGTTGTCAACGTTTATATCCCGCGGATCAACAAGACTGTTTGTTGTGCGTTAAATAAGTGATATATTGACATATCGATTCTCACACATGGGTTGCAAGAGAAGGCAATATGAATATATACACACCCGCGCATGCAAAACACTCAAAATATTTTGATTCATTTAGAAAACAAATAAAGCAGTGAAACATTTAGAATATTACATTTCAGAAGCACAAGAACGTGTCGTATCTAACGGTAATAATTTGAAAACAAAGGTAAATGCAATTGGAAATACTATACAACCCCTGAGATAATGAAGTAAACATTCAGGAAGATGAAGTCATAGTTAATGAAGAGTATAAAGCGTCCTTAAAAGTTCTTTAAAATGTCCTAAGTCATTATTATATTCAAGATTTGTTACTTTCTCTTCTTACCCGGTCTTAGTATTAGATTACATCACTAACAGGATTGCAGCGGAATTTCAATAGTTTCTGGGGAATGAATGACGCATGACATGGCAACTATAAAAACACACCGAGTATTTTATATTTTTCCGAGTCACTAAAACGGGTCGAGGTATCGACGAATGAGTACACTGACCTACGATCCGTTTCGTGTTAGCACTCGGCGCCTGGTGTTAGGCAACCCGTGAAACGCGCGTGCTCGGAGAGTAGGCTACGCGCAGTTCAGCAGGCGCGCGCGGCGGGAGGGCCGGTGACGACGTCTCCGTGGGCGCAGAGGCGGCTGCGGAGGCGGTGGCGGCGGCGCAGTGCGGCAACGCCTCGGCACGCGATGCGCGTGGCAGCGACGCCTTCGCAGGCTTCATCTTTTCTGCCGCCGCTACCGACTCGCTTCACGAGACTACGCGCACGGGGAATTTTGAAAGAACGGAGGGACCCGACCAATTCACGGAATGTGCATGGTTTGCCAAAATGAAGCGTCTTACTTATTGCAGAACTGAAGCTACAGAGTGATGGAATATTTTATACAGAAGTAAAAATCACAATGATAAAAACATGGTAATTCACGGGCGATGAAATGATTGGAAGAAAAGAAAATCTAAAAAATAAAAATGAAATAAAGAGAATACAAGGTAAATTGGTAAGGCTAATAAGAGTTATAATTATGTAGGAAAAATACTGCAAGATACGAAAATAAATTCAAAATAAATTTAGTTGTGTTAATATTAAGATTAATTGTGTTGTGGGAAATTTACAATTTTCCTCAATAACACTCGAGGATGATACATACAATTCCAAGAAAAGGAAATCGTCCTTTTTATAGAATAGAATTTACAAACATTAGCGATACGTTTTACAGACTGATCAGTGGCTAAATAAATTGCTTAATGTTATGGGAATGGGTTCCAGTGGCGGAGGAACACCATCTCTTCCTGGCATAAAAAAGTTCATCACACCAATAAGAATAATCACCATAGTAATTGACGTCTCCAAAAACATCACACATTCAATCCAAATTTTGTTTCAAAGGGAATGAAAATGAAAACAATAAGGTAGGAAGGCAAATGAAGACGCATGAGTGAATGGACTTGGAAATGGGTTATTAGTAATTGGAAACGGATGGAAGGCAACAGGAATGGCTACAAATGAATGACTAATTCGACATATTTCGGTTATATCTGTTAACGCACTTACGAGAATGATGACCGAAAAATTGACTTGAATTTGAGCTTATACATGTGATCCCAAATAGTGTGAACAATCACGAGTAATATTGATTACCAAAACATTTAATTAACACTTAGAGATTTTATATTTTAGAGTTTGAAATCGCTTCCTAAACTTTGAAAATCAATTAGTCTATCTTCTCTACTATCGTAAATACTTAAGTGGTGTTAAAGAATGCTCTATTTGACATATTTTGTGCAGTGTTCCTGAACAGGGAGACACCTGTACACATACTTACGCAGTCAAAGAAGTATCGTGTGCAGAATGGTTTGCCGCCAAATCAAGGACGCGATGCTAAAAAATATGTAACTACGTTACGTCAAATTTCCCTCCACATGATCAAAGTAATGGTCTTCGCCTCCTTTCCATGCCCTAGAAGTTTGTAACATTTGTTTTGAGACCTCCGGCCTGTCTAACGTCGAATATTGTTTCTGAAGCCCAGATGCGTTGTGCCAGCGGCGTGGCAGCAGGCGATGCTCACCAGAGGTACCAATTGTTCCAGAAGACGAGCGCCAGCACGGGCGGCGGCGCCGGGGGAGCCGGGGGCGGCGGACGCGCTCCCGAAGGCGGGTACAGCGCGCAGCAGCCCTGCGGGCAGCACTCCTTCGGCAGCGGGCATCTGAAGGGCACGCCCACCAATCGCCTCAAACAACAGCCCTGGAAGGCTCATCTACACCTCAAATGTTTTCTTTTGGACAAAATTGTACCGGTATTGGTATACTTATGAGAGATATCGTATCTGACGTAATTTCAGACATTTGTAGTAGCAGCCTGTTTTCATGGTAAACATATTAATATTAATGCAGAATACAGGTGACTCCCAAATCCAACATTTGTTCGTAATTTTACCCAACTTATTCAAAACAAGTCCATATTGATAGTATCTCATCAGAGAATGATTTCCGATTAGTGCAACTTGGCAGCATTTCAAGAAGAAATTTTGTATTAACATGTATTGTCATTTTTCTTAAATGAATTTATGAGGAGATTTAAATGAAATGTCTCCTCGCCGGTTCAGAAATACTTTTTGGATTTTTCTGTGGAGAATGTTACACAGGGTTAAAAAATGTGACTAAAAAATCAACAAGTTTAGTGCCATGGGGCTGGATCTAAGAATTTTGTAAATATACTTTACAACTTCTTTGATTCTAAAGTTTCGATTTCCTAATTGTATATGTAAATAAAATTAGTATTTGAGTTCCAAATTCAGCATGGATTTCAAATGTTAAAAAGAAATTATTTTAAGAATATCCAGAAGTATAAATGAATCTAACAAGGTTCTAAGTAAATGTTGATTAAACGTAACGTTTTTATTCGTTAGATACGAAACTTTCTGTGGCTAATCCATCACTATCTGCTCTACTGCGTCAAAATAACTAATTCAATGTATAGAAAATTGACATAAGAGTCATGAAATAGTTTTGTGAAGAATGCATATTTACCAGTACACTTTTCTTCCTCATTTGAATGCACTACTACTTTGTGTGGAGCTCAAATGGCAATTGACGCGCTTGTTTTTTAAGAAAGCGGCCGATAGCGTGTTAGAAAGGGTAGTTATAATAAGAATGTAAAGAAACTGTTTTGCTACAACGATGCAATGATCTCGATAATAGAAATATAGAAAATCAATTTTTTTCTGCTTAACATATAAGGAGACATAAATTATTTATTCATCATTATCAAACATAAATGTACCAAAACACAAAATATTCCAAAGAACACTTACGTCTGGCCGCCGTCACAATACTTGGAGGTTGCCTGAAAAAGAGAGAGATTCCCATAAATGTTACTTACAAGTACTTTTTGTCGTTCATAAATAAGTATGATGTTATTATTAAATGTGTATTCAATGAATATGAATCCACAATGTAAGGAATTAAATTAAAAGACACCGAAATACAAGAGAGCTCTTGCAAGACGAGAAAGAATTTTTGGTAATATAAGTTTTGAATTCATCCAGAAAAATCAATATTTTATCGAAGACTAATACGAATTATGTGAGATGTTTTATAAGATTTATAGTTATTGTCATGAAGGAATTTCAAAGTAACGCCTAAACTATAACTATTAGAATAAGGGTTAAATATTGATATTTCCACAACTATATCTACAGAAGATCTTTTATTTCTCTTGTTGCCACGGTAGTTTTGCAATTCACTTCAAAAAAACTGTAATACCTGTAGTAACATAATCGATAAAATGACAGAAAACTCCATCACAAGGAGAGTTCATGAGGAGAGTAGAGGTCATAAAAGGAATGTGAATAATGGGATGTCAAAACTAATGGGCTCACGCAACGCTGGGCTGTTTGACATTGTCGCTTCTACACTTTCCATGCCCTTGGTTACAGAAGCGCTAGTTTGGTAAATTTACCCTTCGTCGAATGCACATTATCAACAATAATTTCAACAATACAAATTTTGAACTTAAAATAATGACTATTTTCTATTAATGTGTTTACTTTCTTTGCGAATGAACTCAGTTTGTAATGATTACCTCAAAATGCAGGATAATTGTCGAAAAACGAACATTTAGCTTCTTAATTTCACTTAAAGGGATGTGGATTATCATACATTTTACACTCTTTTCTATATTCATCAGTGAACAATACATTTCACCTGATACAGCATATTTTCAAATACGCTCGAAAAAATGTATTACTTTCTTTTGAATTTTTGAAAATTATGTACTAGTTCATATATAAAATGCTCAAATAATAATTCTATGTCACTTTCACTGAGATACACCAATTGTGATATGATTTTGCAGGAAGTTTTTGCATATCAGCGTAAGTGGAACGTTTCTTTAATGGAATATGCAGAAGAGAAAGCCTTGCCACTAGGACACTGAAATCATGTACACATCAAGGAAACTCAAGTTACGGGCAAAAGGAGTGAAGCGATCATTTGTCTGATATTTCAGAATTAGTGATTCACACTGATGTGATCCCATGTGTATAAAATCTCTTCGCAAATCACATGAATAGCTTAAATTATTTGTACGGCAAAGATCCGTACTTTTACATTTCTCGTTTCCCCAGTTTCAATTGTTTGGTTTAGATGGAATTTGAAAAGTTTCATATGTGATCACGGATTTGTTGATCATCCATGAAGTTGGCAAACGTAATCGTGAAACAATTTAGGAGAAATCTAAAATATATACAATCAGACAAGAGTTTTCATTTTGTTCGTTTTTTAGATATAATTTATTGCTAAATGTTTGCTTATTTAAGTATTAGTGATTATAGAAATACTAAACAGACTTTAGTTTGAAACCTTGATTCTATATTATTTAAAACTACATTTAGTGCAATTACTTTTTTCTGCCTGCACAATGATTTTGTAGTTTTCACAATTTTCATTTTTTTTAATTATTGAATTCATGTTCTTATTGTTATTCTGATCAAGTTCTAAGTTTACAATTTGACAATTATCACTTAATAATTTTACAAAATATACTCTAACGTATTCCTATTCAGTATGGCGGAAGGCCAACGTGACATGTTTTCACGCATTAGGATTTGATTAGAGGATGTTATAAATTCTTTATGTTCTATGTTCTTTATGTATTATTTGTGTATATTACGATATAAGTTTTACCTTCTCGTATATGTACTTTCTGGTACACATTATACAAAACAATATACGTTGTACAGAAAAAGGTATATAAGGCGACGAGGGAGATTTGATGATTTTTCGAAAGAAAAAATCATATTCAACAGAAAAAATGGATAAACTTTGTTCCAATATGTAGTAAATTAATTCCTCTAACACATTGTGCAGTCGAATTTCACAATTTGTAGGCTTTTGATACAAGGAAACTATTTTTACTTTCCCGTATACGTACGTATATACGGAATAATATACGTAATATAAGGAAAACGTAATATAAGTTATGTAATGCTGCGGAAAATCGATTACGAGATTTCAACGGTAATACACGTTTTGGGGACCCCTGATGCCCAAAAAGATTTTTTTCCAAACGTTCTTCTGTCCGTCCTTCAGTCCGTCCGTCCGCCTGTCCGTCCGTCCGTCCATCCGTCCGTCCATCCGTCCGTCCGTCCGTCCGTCCGTCCATCCGTCCGTCCATCCGTCCGTCCGTCCGTCCGTCCGTCCGTCCGTCCGTCCGTCTGGTGTATGTGAACCACAATAGCGTCTAAACTATGCAAAGGATTTTATTCCTAATTGAAGACACCCCTGTCCATTTGGGCTGAGTCAAAATTTGCGATTTTGAAAAACATTCTTCGAAATTTGGGGGTACATTACTAGAAGTGCTTCGGACATTTTCAAATTTTTCTTAAATTATGCTCCAATTTTTTCTTTAAATTTCATAATAATATAGTAAAATACACTTATAAAGGTGTCTTAGGTCCGATTTTAATTTAGGTCCGAAAATTAATTATAGAGATTGTTCCTTCAAATAAAATGTATTCTCCATAGTGAGTTCTTTCATTAATATCAAGTACATTTTTTGAAACTTTTAGTAGTTTTCGCGCAGTATTGCGTGCAATATGTGCAATTTAAAAAAAATAAAAAACAAGATTTTCTCAAAAAGGTTCCAAATATTTTCTATAAACTTTTTAGTAGGGATAGTGCTAAATGTACTCTATAAGATTACATAGACGTCGTATTGTTCTATTCTTTTGTTTTTTGAAAAATGACAAAAATGTAATTTTTTTGACTTGTCTCTCACGTCGGTAATATGCACACTAGCGTTGATTTGTTCACATTATTATATTTATGAGTACATGTGACTTAAATAATTTCAAATAAAGTTTGTCGAAAATTCATACGTTTTCAATGAGTACTAGCTCAAAATTCCGCATTTTCGGAGAAGCTCAAACGCTATTTTCTCAAAACAACTCCATTTTTTCAAACTTTTAGAAGGGAAGTGCTAATTGCTCTCTTTAATATGACGTACAGTTCATTTCGGTGTATTTTTTGTTTTTTCAAAAATTACACTAATATAATATTTTTGAAAGCCGATCAGATGGCCGAGATCGCTAAGGCAGTAGTGCCGGAGTGGTTTCGGACCAGAAGATCGCTGGTTCGAGTCCCGCCTCGGGCGTGGGTGTATTTGTGTATGTCTGTATGTGTTGTCCTTTCACCCCCATTATCATCATATCATCATTTCATCTTCCATACCCCCAGGGCTAACAACCGTGGGGGATAAAAATCGGATCCAGCTAAAATGCTGGTCCCCCCCCAAAAAAAATTGTCGCAAGCACCTGCTACCGTGATAATAAATAAAAACTGAGCCACGGTAAATGCAGGATGCTTGCATGCGTGGTCCTAGTCGGCCGATTAACGAAGAAAAAAGAAAAAAGAATATATATTGTGACGTACCTGATTGTCGGTACTTTCCACTGCAAATATCAAGGTTATAAAGGACGGGTGTCTTACTCGTGAATGGGTCTTCAGAGGGAATTGATAATACATTGGTGAATCAAAGTAATAAATTAGTATAAACACAAACACAATTTATTCATAAATCAACGTCTAATACACCTGATTAATTACATAAGACCTCGATGTCTTGGTACCAAGATTCTAGTTACCATACAATCTTATCATACCTGGGGCCCCATTAAGTAATTCGACTGTCGCAGCTGCTCGCCCTCGGCGACGGCGACTGTTGACCTTCACCGCAGCTCGGCGTCCCCAGGCGGTTGGTGACGCAGACACGTGCCTCGCCGGTCTGCAGTGGCGGCAACGAGAATTCCTCGGCCGCAATCCGGGATGTTTCCGCTTTCAGTTCCACACACATACACTTACAGCATCTCCTGGATGTCCATTTCGTTCTATCATATACTTGGATGACGTCGCAGCACTCTTTCTCAGTTCATTTCTGCTCCCCTCTTGCAACCGTCGAGCACGTGGTTACACTCCGTGCCGACATCCACTACACTACCCACTATTCTATTGTTCTTTCCGCTGCATTCCTTATCACGAACGCAATTTAGAGTATCTACGGGCTAATCTCTCCCGACTTCCACGTTACCGGCATCTAATCAGCGATTCTATAACCTAACACTGTTTCACGTTCTTCGTCTTTGGTAATGTCCTGCTCTGCTTACAGCTAACCGTCTTTTTCCGGCCACTTTCTTCCACTCGCTCTCAGCAACTGTCCTCAACGGCCGTCTCCCGGCTACTGCTTTCAACCGTCGCGCTCGACTCGTAACGGCCGAAATCCCCCCCTCTCTCGCTAGGCCACGGCGGAGGCACCGTCCACTCTTCCCCCCACCGTTTGTCCTCGCACCTGCCGCTATGCCGCGCAGTTCAAAATGAGTAGTAATTATACTCCTGTACTTCTTATCTTTAATTACGTATGGAAACGCTTCCGCGTTTCAATATATATATATATATATATATATATATATATATATATATATATATATATATATATATTTGAAAGATCTCATGGCTTTAGTGTGAACATTTCCAGCGATTTGAAAACATTATAGCATGTGACAATGAAACTGCTTGAAATGACTTCTTATGAAGTGTTTCGAAAACTCAATAGTTTTCTGCGAAAAGAGGTTCAAAGTTCGCATTTACAGTAGCGCTTAAACACCATTTTTTTTAAAAAGGCTCCAAATATATCAAAGAAAATTGCCATTTAGAATGAGGTTTTATTGTTATTTAATAATCTTAAAATAATATTTCGGTTCTATAATTAGGAAACCGAAAAATTAAGAAAATAGAAAATACTACTTTGGGCGGCGATAGATGGCAGCTGGCAAGAGTAAGTGGCAAGTGCGAGTAGCTAACCGACACCAAAGGAAATAGAAAACTAATACGGGAAATTCTGTGCCATTCTGTAGCCCCACTAGTTTTAAAACAAACGTCCGCCGGTCTGTATGTCGTATGAGGACAACACTAGAGCCTAAAATATTCGAAGAATTTAATCCAAAATAAATATTCTCGGCTGCATCTGGCTTGACTAACAGCTCTGCAATTTTGAAAACTATCTTTGTATTTTCAGGGTACTTAACATGAAGTATCTGGGACTTTTGCAAACTTTTCTCAAAATTTGACTCGTTTTATTACTGAAATGAGTTCGTGTGGTGGATTTTTGATTGCAAAAAATAATATTGTAATGCGTCTCATACCTACATCACTTAAATTGGCTGAAGAAACATCGCTAAAGTGTGAGTAGTTGAGAAATGTACGTGAACAACGATAGCGACTCGCAGTGAATGGTGCATCTATATTTTACGTTATTTATTTTAAATCGTTTGTATTTAAAAGTTCGTGATTAGTAAAGGTAATGGTTCCCTGTTTTAAATGGTCGAATATCAGCCAATTCCGAATATTTTTTAAAATTATTTTTCAAATTATTAAAAAGAAACTGAAATTCTGTTTCCTTGATAGTGATGAAAGAAAACAATGTTCTTTCAATTAAAATATAAGATATTCTTCCATTAATATTCAATAGTTTTAAAATGAATAGTAAGGTAAAATTTTTAATAAGTTACGTTCCTAGAATTTCTTTGTGACAGAGGATAAGATATGTGATATGTGACCTATCTGTACGAAGGAAACTGGACAATTTGGTAAGACACCTCGTTTTCTTGCTTTAATCTGTTCTAAAATAGTTATTCAAATAATATCATGTTCGTTTTTTTGAAAAAAAAACGAGTTTTCGTGAAATTTTTGCTTGAAGTAAGGAATGTGAAATTTTTTTCTAAAAAATGACTCCATTATTTTCTTTTCATTCCACCCCTAGGATACCGCAAAGGACGCTGAAAACGGTGCAGGAATAAATTTTGTTGAATAGTTTGAATTTTCGAAAATTAGAAAAGTTATGATGTGCAAAATATGCGCTGTTGTAGCATTTCAAGTTCTACTCTGCTAGTGGACCGAAAATTTGAAAACTGCGAAAAATTATATTTTAAACGCCGTTAGGAAGGTAAACTACCTAGATCCCCTAGGTAGAAGGAGCGTGGTGGGAGGAGCGTGGAGAAAGGGGCGTGACGGGAGGAGCATGGATGGACGAGGGCGCGGTGTGTGGAGTGTGACGAGGAGGAACGAACTGAGATAGGAAGAGTGAGGGAGGCAGAAACGGATGGGAAGCTGCGAGAAAGTGTGTCGAGAACAGTGAGGGGAAGGAGCGTGGTGTGAGGAGCGTGGAGGAACTTGGTGACGGAGAGGAGCAGGGCCAGTAGAGAGAGAGGTGGACAGATCCGGATTGGGGGATCGAAAAGATGGGTGTCCGAAGAAGGCAGAGGGAAGTCGGGCCGGGAGAGAGCGGAGTTCGGAGGAGGGACTGGGAACCACTTACCTCCACATTGAAGGGGCGCGTGTGCGCGGAGGCGGCGCCGGGGGCGGCGGAGGGCGGCGCTGTCATGGCCCACGGCGGCGGCGTGCCGCCACCTGCCTCCGCGCGGCGCGCTCCCTACGACAAGCACACACACACACACGCATGTACTCACTCGCGCATGCATGCGCTCGCTGCGTGCGCGAGTGTCTTGTGGGCGGTGCAACGTCGCAGACTGGCCATGGATCTGCCATCTACGAGTTTAGCGTCCTGGTGCGGGCATTAATGGGAACGCTCTTTTCCTCCCAGCTCACGCACTTTCCTAGGTAATATAGCATTAGAAAGTAATGAAATAATTATTATTCTCTTTCAAGTATGCTATGTCTTTGTAAAATTATTTTCAAGTTTAAGATTCCCTTTTATTATACATATATTATGATTATTTATTATTGACTGTTTTGTTGCAGTATAATGGTGTTAATTGATTAGAAAATGTACTTTGCAACATTTAAAAACTGTCTATAATTAAGGGATTTTTAAACTTGAAATTTTCTTTGCACTTTTAAGAAAGAAGGAAATAATGAGGTTTGGGATATTAGTCAATAACATTTCCTTTTATTTTCAGAATAGTTTACCACAGAGAACACTGTTTTCGGGTGATTCTGGTAAAAAGAATGTGAACAACAGAACTATGCCTTTACATACGATGTATAATTGATATTTTACAACGTAATTACAAATATTTCAAAAGTTTACTGGAACTCCTTTGAATCAATATCCACTTCCATTCTCGAATTAGCTCGAAGTTACGAGTGCGTGAGAAAGACACATACAAAAAACCAGAAGCACACACACGCTCGCATACATACACACACGCGCCCGCAAGTGCATACACAGAACATTTGATTTATGAGAAGAATCTATTGTATGCAAAACTTCCTGATATTAAAAAAATGAGATATAATGTAAAACAAGTGTAATTATGAACTGATGCCAACATCACATACCCACGTTTTCTGGTATGCTTTGTAGTAGTGTAGGTGAAGGTGAAATGTCTGATAATCAGTGCAATATCATGAAAAATGAGCGAGCCGAAAATATCTGTTTTGACGTCTACAAAGTTTGAATTTAAAGTTATCAGTACAAGTAATTCTCAGTTAATAATCTGCGAATATAATGGACTTATGAAACGCAATGGATTTGCGAGAAAATGTGAATTAGTAACTGGAATTACTTCATTCACATAGACAGGTACAAAAACATGACTTTATTTAAACGCAACCTTTCAAACTTCGTTGTCACGATGCCTAATATTTAAAACTCGCATTCGGTTATATCTCATAGCCAACTCTGAAAGACATCATTTACAAAACAATATTTTTAAATAATTTTAATTCTTTTTTTTAATAAGAACTATCGTTCATGTAGTGTTTCTTAAACATTTAAAACTGGGATTTTGAGACTGAATGAACTTGGAACATTTGGCTCAAGGCTTCATTGTTTCACGCACAATTTTGTTTGAGACTATTGTATACTCTTGTGATTTTCCGTTCTTCTCCCTAATCTTTTATTTGCCTAATCCATTACTCGTCACACGACTGGAGACTATTTTTCAATTATCAACAATTTATTTTATCTTACTGCATTGTCTCTGATCCGGAGGGCCTAAGTTCGAGTCCCGCCGGTGGCAGGATTTTCGACACTAGCTAGAGAGCTAGGAAGAGTTCAGTCACAGACAGCAGAAGAATTCTAGCGTCCGGCTGCTCTGATCGGTAGTTTCCCATGGTTTCTCCGATCAAAACCAGGCGAATGCCTGAGCAGTACCCTAACAAACGGGCCCCTGACCGCGCCCGATCTCTCCTTCATCTTTCTTGCCCTATCCTTATCCCTTACTTACACACACTTAGACACTTAGACTGGCATGCACTACTCTTCACTGCATGCCGGGGGACCGGTTGGGATCTTAGAGCTCTACTCGGTTGGGGGCGGTGCCTCGCTGGAGGGAGATAGCTGTTTGGGGAAAATCCCTGTAAGCCGACGTAAGTCTCACCAGCCAGTGGGAGAAGATCACCGCCACCTCCCGAGGGAAAATGCACGACACATACGGGAGTAATGACCTTAGAAGTAGGCGCGCCCGGAATCATCAATCAGTCAATCGACGCTGAAACTGACTTCGATGGTGAAACGGCCTACGTAGCGGGACTGTTACATAGAAGTACGCAGATTGAAATTCGATCAAAGACTTGGATTTTTAAGGGCGAAAAAATCCTTTGTACACCTTTCTTCGGACGAGAAATAAAGCTGGCTGTACTATGTTTCAGATTTACCGCAAGTAAAAGATGCTTCTCTAAAAATAGTCATCTGAGCATAATTCTAATCGCCTATTTCAAGGCTCAAACAATACCTTTTTTCTCTGCTAGATGGTGAAAATGTAGCGAAATCTGCGTGGTCAGGCTTAAAAGCAGGCCTAATAGCCTGAAACTCACCCCTTAAATTAAAGCTGAGTTGAATTGTATTGAATAAAATTGAATTGAAACTCCCGCATTGAGAAGCAAAACCAACCTGAACTCTTGCAGTAACATTCATTTACTGTTTCACAATTTAAGTAGGCACGTTACACTTTCAGGAGGATAATAGATTACTAACACATTCAGAAATAAGAATTGCAGACGGAAATTTGCATCGTGTACACCTATCGTACTGATATTAATACTAACAGGATACTTTAAACGAAAATTGATAACTAAAACAGCACAATATTTACATCCAGAACAAACACAAGAATCAGAAATTCCAAGAAAGAAAACGAATCAAATAAGATATGACATATACTTAAGAAATTAGGACCACAAAGAATCCCATGAACGTGAAAGTGCATATTATACAACTCTTATTCATTGTTTGTAAAGATTGTGTCAAAATCGATTTCTGAACTTTACACATACAATCTCGAATTAACATTTACCGAATATTGTTTATGCATTTCTTCTGCATTACGTAAAAGAAAAAATAATGATTTTATTCCCCAATAAATGTTTGATGAATTTTACAAATTTATATTAATAACCTATATCAGGGGTTTTCAAACTTTTTTCGCCCACGGCTCCCTTGACCTAAACGAAAATTTTTACGGCTCCCCTGGTAACAATAAGTTTCAAATATTCAGTAACAATAAGTTTCAAATAAAATTCTTATAAAAATTAACGGGAAGAATGGGCTTGTTCCTTGATTAACATTTGTTCAAATCTGGGTTCAGTATTTGAAACTGCGGCTCTCAATTATTTTTCGACGTTCAATATCGATCTTTGTTTGGTTTTCAATAATGCAAACTTCAAAATATTAGCTCACATAAGTAGGATATTGCAAAAGGAATCAAAACTCGAAGGGCCGTGTTTCCTATTTGTGGATACTCCTTTCTCATCAATCTCCAGGCCATAGCACGAGCTCCATTAGTACACTCGCCTTTACAATACTTCCATTTAACGTTGTTTCGTTTCATAAATGAATTCACTATTTCAAAGAGATCTTTAGTTTTTCCTCCAAGAGTGATATTCCTGCAGAAAAATATGTTCATGCAACAAGATATCATTAATGCGCCTCGCGTAAAAAGTTAGATGCGCATAATTGTGGCTCTTTGTAGTTCCACCCAAGTTAATGCCGTAATCTCTCTCTTTTTTTTTTTTTGAATGGTCTGACCATGAAAATGGTCAGCCATGTCAAAATTCCACGACTAATTGTATTTCCTGACAAATGCACAAGTACCAGTTGCTTGGCAGCAGACTTATCTATAATAATAGACCTCATGTCTATGGCAGCTAGTAAAACGAGTTCTTCAGCAATGGTGTGAGGTTTCTTGCTCTTTGCTATGCGGTATGCAACTTTGTAATATGACAGAAGGGCCTTTGTATGTATTGTAGTTTGTTTAGTGAATGTTGATTACTTGCCTAGCAGTAATTTTTTCGGCTTCTGAGAACGTATTCCCGAGGCTTATATACCAAACTTCTAAGATTTTACTCCAAATGACGTTTCATTTGATTAGGAAATATGCTTTCACTCGACACCACTTTCAAACAAATATCATTGTGGTCGTTCTTCTTTTCCAACAATAGTACACGTTAAACCGAAGTTGAAGTAACTGTCGTCATACTTAGTCTACTATTGTCTTTAGAACCGCATGAACTCTCTCCCTTTGTAATATTTTTTTTTAATTTATCCATACTGACGCAAAATTATCACGGAAGACAGAGAACGTTCTGCTTCTGACGTAACTGACATCCAACTGCTTCTTACTATCTATATATCACGTGCTGCGACTAGACATACAACCTGCCACTCTGCGATTTTGTGATGAAACTGACTCCATGACTCCAATTGTGTAAAGTATCCTGTTTTTGTTAAAACCGATATTCTGCTTCTTCCTGTTATATAGCACGTTACACCTTTTTAATCGTCTCAGCTTTAGCTCCTCTCAGCTTAGTTTTCTGTCGGTACTCATCCTTAAGTTCTAAAAGTGTTTGCTGACAATTAAGATTACCTAGATTAATTTTTGTCTGAGCACATATCACAGTGATTTTCTTTTACATTTTTCGGAAGCAGGTGTCCTTCTGAAATTCATTAATCAAATCTGCCCTTGCGCGGAAGTGATCAACACTTATTTCAAGTTTACTCTTCTAGGTTTGTTTTCTTTAACATCTCGTTGAACTTGTCTCCCTGGTGCGTGTCTTTTAGCCATTAAGTTTGATTACACTTGACGCTGCACAACGTGTAGGCTTCCTCTAATTCCAAACATTGACTTAGGTCTTGTTTCAAGATGATATTATTATTATTATTATTATTATTATTATTATTATTATTATTATTATTATTATTATTATTATTATACAAGTGTTCCAATAATATATGGTCACCTAAAATAATTACAAATTACAACGCGCTGCCATCATTTCCATAATGAAATCAAATTTTATGTTTTGAAGATAAAGTTATGTTTTTAATTGTTTATTTTTCTTGTTTGACGTACGGGTTTCAAGATGTAAATACAATATCTTCATTACTTTTTAACCTTTCTCATTAGACATGAATTATATTGTTACCCTTCCCGTAAACATTCGGAGTAATTTACATATGGAGTAATATACGTAGTATAGGGAATGTTATGTAATGCTGCGCAAAAAAACAGCGGATTTTTGGCAGAAAAAAATCATTGCGGGGCCCTGATGTCGAAAAAGTAAATAAATCCAGTTGATAAATTAATAAAAAATATCCCCTAACACGTGGTGTAGCCAGAAACAATACTTTGTGGGTCCTTGATACAGAAAAATCAACTAACGACAAAACGTCAATCGGTCTGTCCATCCGTCTGTGAACACTACTAGCGCCTAAACCATGCGAAGGATTTATTTCCAAATTGAAGAAACTCCTGTCCATCTGCCACGAGTCGGAGCTTTGAGATTTTGAAAACTATTCTTTAAAATTTGGGAGTACATTACATGAATCCCTCCGGAATTTTTTCAATTTTTTTAAAACGGGTCCTAATTTTTCCTTTAATTTCAAAAAAATAGAATAACATACACTTATAAACGTGGCATTGGTCCGATTTTCACTGTTAACTCTGAATTTTAGAATATTTCAAAAGTATGATTTTTTTGTGTCTTCGTATAACTACAAAATTAATGAGAGATTTTTTCTTCAAATTAAATTTGTTTTCCAAGGTGAGTTCTTTCATTAAGGTCATGCATATTTTTTGAAACTTTTAGTAGTTTTCGCGAAATATTGCGTGCAAATTTGCAATTTTAAAAAGGTACAAAAACTAAATTTTCTCAAAAACAACTTCAATTTTTTTTCTTTAAACTTTGGTAGGGGTAGTGCGAAATGTACTCTATAAGATGACATGAACGCCATTTGCTTTATTATTTTGTCGTAGTTTTTTAAAAATTACCAAAAGTAATAATTATTTATTTATTAATTTAATAATTACAATAAAGTAATTGTCTCTCATATCGTTAATATTTATATTAGCGGCAATATGATCACATTATTTAATTTAATAGTACATATGCTTTAAATAATGTCACATAAGGTTCTCGAAAACTCAACTATTTTCTGTGAAAACCAGCTCAAAATTCCTCATTTTCAGTAACGCTCAAATGACATTTTCTGAAAAACGGCTCCAAACTTTTTCTTCAAAATTTTCGAACGGATAGTGATAATTGCACTTTTTAGTATGTCGTAAGATTCATTTCGGGGATTTTTTTTCTTAAAAAAGTACACATATTTTTAATAATCTCTCACGCCGTTAATATGCACATTTCTAACAATTTGTAAATCCTATTGTATTTGTGAGTTATGGTACTTCAAATGACTTCAGATGAATGGTTTCGAAAACTCAAAAAGTTTCCTTGAAAAAGAGGTTCAAATTTCGAATTTACAGTAGCGCCATTTTCTTAAAAGCAGCTGCAAACGTTTTGACGAAAACTGCAATTTAGGACCACGTTTTACTATTCTTTAATATTCATGAAATAATATTTCCGTTCTATTATTAGGAAACTGAAAAATTAAGAAAATGTTAAAAAACGTACTTTGGGCGGCGATAGATGACAGCTGAAAATTCGCATGTGGCAAGTTCTTATAGCTAGCCTAGACCAAAAAAAAAAATAGAAATCATACGGGAAAATCTGTGCCATTCGTAACACCACTAGTTTTAAGTTGTTCCAGAAAGGGTTCTCTGAATAGATATTTTTAATGTATATTATTACTGTGAAGCTATTAATACTATGAAATTATGGAGAAAAACGGACAATGTTTTGAACGTCGAGATTGAATTTTGGGGAGAGAGTTAGCTGATTGGACTTATTTAAAAGTCTGTGACGCAGGTAAATGATTAAGTGAATAGACGTAGATTTGGATAACTTATTTATCCATGTTACGAGGGAATCAATGGTAGTTTCCTTCTGGATTTACGCATTTCTAATAAACCATGAAACATAAAAGACGACTAAAAAGTCGATTGTGTATTACTTCAACTTTGTGAAATTTTATTTTTGTTGCACCACCCCGTATAAAATAGCGTATGTATGTGAAGGTGGGATTATTTATTTAATAAATGATATTGCATTTTCAACTTAATGAAATGATGTTTTGTTCACAAATGTATTTGTGTTTTGAAATTTGTTTTATTACACGTGCGCATTAGATGATATTATCAAATTAGACTTCGTCTAGATTTAAATTAAAATATCTATTAGGAAAATTATGTTTAATTTTAATTGTAGTATTATTAATTTTTAATGAATTAATATTTTAATAAGTCACGTCGCAGTCCAACTATTTTTCTTGGATTTTGATTAAGTTGATAAAAAATTTGGCAATTATTAAACAAGTTCCTTATAAGTTTTAAAAAATGGTTTTGACTTTGTAATATATCACTGTGGAAAGTTTTTAAAATTGTAAGGTCTCTAAATAGGGCAATTTCTGATGCACTGAAGGGAAAGGAAAATAATATAAATAACAAAAGGCAATTGAGAGGATCATTGAGATATCCTTACCAAAACTAAATATTGGTCAGATGGTTATAAGTTAGCTTGTAATTCGAATAAAGGGTATGAAATAAAACGTTTCAAATTAGGTTGTAAATATTATGGAAATCCAATTTGAGGTAGTGTTTTGTAACAGATGTATAATGTCTTATAAATGTTGAAAAGTTGTGTTAATGAGGAAAGTCTAAAAACGAAAACTATCTCTAGGACGTTTTACGAAGTAAATTAAATATTTAGCGAAATTATCGTTAAGCCAAAAAATCCTGTATTTAAATAATACGTCTTTCTATATCTATTTCGTATAAAACTATATCTCAAGAACTCCCTACCAAATGAATAACGTTATTTTATTCGGATTACAGGTGGCGAATGTCTGTGTCGGAATATCAATAGTCGATAAAGTTAAGTTTAAATATTCAAAATCCAACTACGTCAGTATTTCGAGTTTGGGAGAAAGACCATTTGCATTGCGTGACCAATGAAATCTAAATTTATTTCGAGGACAAAGAGCTGAGCGACTTCGTGCGGGGCCGTCGAATCAGAAAAAAACATGGGATTTTAGAGATCATTGAATAGTCAATTGCCTTTTCTTCACGAAATCTTGGGATCTTTCAAAACATTTACAATGCAATTATTTCCCGAAATAGTGCCTAGATATACGTTTTCACAAACATTCATCTAACGTTCTTAAAGATAATTCTGATATCCCAATCCAGTGTAAAACCCGTATAATTTTTATTGAAAGCGATAGAAATGCTTCTAGATTTAACAAAGTAGAGAGATAACTCGTCAATGAAGATATTCATTACAAAATGTTTAGATATAATAAAAAATATATCACAAAGCAAATGAGATTAAAACCCATTAACCAAATAAAATTAAAATTTGTTTGTCAACTTGATGTCAGTCAATCCACGGTTAGATTTAGGAAAGTATGTCAATACGAGAAGTTTTTCTTCTATGTACTACATACTTTTCCAAAAATTACAACTATAACATCCAAATACAAATGGTCCCCTTTCGAGCATAAAGTTCAGAATTATGGATGATTATATTTGAGTAAATTTAATTTTAGACATTTAATGCAAAACATCGTATTGAAATTTTCATAACAAAAGTTTCAAAATCATCAAATTTTATTTTAATTTTGTACGTTCTAAGCGTATACTTATTACGTGAGATCCTGTCTTAAAAATAATTATTATTGTAGAAGGATTAGACAAAATATGCGACTTGAATGAAATTGTCACTCCAATTACTCGACGGCACTCATTTTAAAGATGAACCATTTCGTGTATTTTAATATACAAAAATCATTATTAAGAAAATAAATATATTAAATTTTAAATTTATTTACCTAATTTTTAACTTTTCTAAAAGACAATAGAATATAAAATTTAGAAAATTCGTCAAAAAGTTCTTTAGGCGGCAAGTTTGAAGAATTATTGTTAATACTCTCAGTTGTAAGTTACATTTTACTACTTAGATTTCACTTGCAAAATAAATAAATACTAAAATTGATCTTGGCGTTTCATTGATAAAACTTAGTTTTGTCATTGTCTGTTGAATACTGAATGGTAAGTATTATTCAACAATTTTCTGTATTTTGTTTAATTACTGTCATGAGCAATAAAAAAAATTAAATTTCATATGCACTGATCACTAATTTCTCTATCAACATATTTGCAAATGACCTCGTATGTCATACAGCACAGTCAGTTTTCCTCAAAGCCAACATAAATGTGGCAACGCAGTTATAGCGTTGTCAATTTGGAATGCAAGTTTCAAAGACGTCGAGCATATAAAAATGGTTGGAACGGAATCTGTTATAATTATTCACAATACTGTCATATGGTCAGAAAGTTCGCTTTCTTATAAAAATAATAGCCGGGACAAAAATCCTAATATATTTTAATACTTTTGTTTGTTTTTGTAAGGATCCGTGTTGTTAGGAATACGTAAAATCGTCGAGGTGTTTTGTTTAAATTAATTTTTCCATTATTTATTTTCCGAAACTTTCCCGCTATTAAATATTTACTAAAAGATTGGAAAATGTGTACTTCTACAAATACGCTTCGTTTGGAATAAAAGTGTAGAGTATGCGCTGTTGATGTTAATATTATAGATACTAAATACGAAATATAATATATAATATATAATATATAATAATATCGTATAATAATATCAGAAGATTATTATTAGAAACTAACTACATAATTCTACTAGATTTGAAGTCTATTTTGGAGGTAACTGACTGGTTTATTTCAGAAGTAGCAAGTGCTCATCTCCAAGACTCCTATCAGGAGCTCACGCATCAGCGGCTACCCCCTCCTTCGGCTGCCGGGCCCGGCGGCGCGTCGGCGCGCAGGCGGGTTGGGGGGGGGGGAGGGCGGGGGGCTGGCGCGCGCGCCGCACCCTGGGGCGGCGGCGGCGGCGGCCAAGCGCCGGGGGTGGCAGCCGCCACCGCCGCCGCCTCCGCCGCTGTCGCCGTCCCTGCGTGCCGCGTGCCCCGGCGCCGGGGGTGGGCGCGCGTGGTTCGCCAGCTACCTCCGCTCCGCCACCGACCCCGACCCCGCGCCGTCCCAGGCCCCTCCCCCGTCCCCGCCGTCGCCGGCACCCCCGCCCCCTCAATCAATACGGCGGCCCCGATCTGCGCTTCGACCCGCGCAAGTGGGCCAAGGCACCCCGCGAGCCCCGTGGCCCGCCCCCTGACCCCCCATCCGCCGCCTCCCCCTGCGCCCCCTTGTGCACTGCGGGCGGCGCCGCGGGCAGGCCGCGGCGGCGGCGGCCCGCCGCCCTGATCGATGCGTGCGTGAGGCTATGCGTAAGGATGCGCGGCCTCCCCCGGGAATGCGAGAGCACTTCCTGTTCCGCCGGCCGCCGCTGGAGGGCGGCTCCTGATCCCCGCGAGATTTATCAGCCTCGGGATTTGGGGGCTGCACGCTCCTTCGCTTCCACATGGCAATTGTTTCTGTGTAATTTCTATTGCGAGGCCGACAGACGACCAGAAATTAATTTCAAAAAATAAGTTTTTCAAAGTTGGGATCTATTTTTTGGAACCAAGACCAATGGCGCTCTTTTTACATTCTATTCTCATTATTGCATCACTAATGCCATTCACATATTCATGAACCATGAGAACATATTTTTTTTATTGGACAATGATTAAACATGAAAAAAAAATACTGCAATATAATAAATTAGGGCGAAAAAGAAAATATGAAGAAATTGTTTAGTTAATGACATAAATATTGCATACTTATGACTTCATGATGTATTCAATATGTAAATAATACGATGCACATCCTATATTAACAATAAGTCATTATCAAAAATGTTCCCTGCTTAGCATACAGTAAAAACCAAGCCGAAGGTAAGTAAAATGCTGTAAGGTGCATTGAGGTATTTTATGTTGTCCTTTTACATTAACATTTATTTTAAATAATTTTGATAAAATGAGAAAAAAATTTTTTGGAAGCATTTTTTAATTTTTTTCTTCAAACTGAAGATTTGTATGAGATACATTTTTGTTCATCTGATCAGTACACGCAAAATGTGAGCGTAAGCACAATTCTTAGAATAATAGCTAACCCTTTTCTGATATAGCTATATGTACGGTCCTGAAGATTCTGTACTTGTAGAACCGGTATACCTGCAGTCGGGTTGTGTGTATGATTCACAAATTCATTGCGATTGCATATGTATGTGACTATTTTAGACGTTCTCTCGGAATTTTAAGTATCCTGTGACCATGACACACTTAAAGCGGATCTCATACGTTACTCTCCTCTCAACTTAGGTAGGACGGAAGATGTCCATCTTGTCAATTCTGTCTCGAATTATTTTCAATTTATGTTAAATTCATAAGACATGAAATATTCAGAAGACATTGTCATCAAAATTGTAAGCAATTGATACATTGATGACCAAAATTTGATAGGAATTTTGATGTACGAATGCAAGTAAGATTAAAGTGGAATTTACGTTATGATTCAAAAAGACAATAACATGTTTGTTTATCACACACGAACACTTCTTCATAAATTCAAAAAAAATCACAAATAGAGCACTTCGTTTATACGAGCGCTAGAGAAAACAGTTCCCCTTTCTATGAAACAAGAGGATCAGCTTAGTAAAGGGTTTGTGTATAATGTGTTCCTTTAGGAAAATAAAGGGCAAAATCAATTTGTTGTCAGCTGTAAGACCATCCAGCAAACTCTCGCTTAGTGTCAAACGATCCGATCCCACTGGCAGCTAAGCAACAAGACGTCAATCCAGTCAGACCCCCCTCCCCCTTCACACACACTCACAGACACACACTTTCTTCACTGTCGGCATCCAAAAGTGTGAACCTTGAGGTACACCTCTAAGGAAAACATGAACGCGAGCGCAAGCGACAACAGCCCTTGCAGCGGGGGCGGTTACACGCACCACTCGTGTCCGCGGCGGTTCGCAGCTCCAGCTTGCTGTAGGTGCGGGCGCGGGCGGGCAGCGCGGGCGACTGGCAACGAGCCGGTGGGCGGCAGCCGCGGCGGCGGCGGCGACGACGGCGGCGGCGGCGGCGGCGGCGGCGCCGGGGCGCGGTGGCGGTAGGGAAGGCTATCGACCGGTCTCCGCCGCCGCCCTCTCGCCTGCCGCCGCCGCCGCCGCCGCCGCCGCCGCCGCTGCCGCTCCCGGCGCCGCCGCCGGAGCCACCGAGAGGCTGTGTCGACTCCCCGTGGACCGCCCCGCCGCCTCTTGGCTGTTCCTTTGAAAAAGTGCTTCCGCTTAAGGAAACTGACAGAACTGTTTAGCACGCTAGTTACTAGCAGGCGGTGTGGAAGACGGACGGGAGCGATATGCAGCTAGGAAGGAGTGGCGGGGAGGGAAGAAAGGAGAAATTCAGAGGAAAAGGTGTATTGCATTTGGCGTGGAGAAGGGCGTGTCATTACATACGCATATATTTTGTGGAAAGTTGCATTCATGAATTTAGATTGAAATTTTGACAAAGACGCCACACTTCATGTAAGCAATTTAGGTGGTGAATTCACGTTTTTGGACATTATTTAGCCTGTTGATGCCTGTTTAGCCTGTTGATGTGGTGATCATTTAGACTGATAAACTACAAATTCACAAATGTACGAAAAATGACATAGGGAGTGATATTAATAAGTTTAAACCAAGTAACTTATCCATAAGCAAAGTTATTATTCGAAGTCAATAAGTTAAGCAAAGTTATAATACATCCGTAAACAAAATTCCTACATAAAAAATATTGGTTGTTTAATGAAACAAATAGAGTTGGGGATGTGGAAGGAACTATAAAAAAATAAGACAACGATGAGATTTACAGCTTTTATTTTAAAATAACAATAACCACAACACAATACAACTACAATTATAAAAAAACTTAAACTTGAAGTAAAGTTGCCACAAAACACCTTGTGTAATCGGGCACGGGATTCAGCCACCGTCCCTCGGCGGTGTCGCATTGGCTGCGTCCAGCAGCGCCGGAGTGTCTCTGCATGCAGAGCTTTGGCTGGATTTCGGAGCCCTCATGCTTCCCGTGAGGTCTGCACGTCCAGTGTGAGTGTAAACCTAAGTTATATGCTTCCGTGCTCTCTCGTGATTTCATTTCGCACAGTGCCAGTGCCAGGATCGACTGGAGAAAGGGGTTGAAATAACTGTCGTTGGCACACTTCTATAAGAAAGTTATTGATGATGCTGGCAGGTCTAAACCATCATACTGCATGTGGAGAGCTACACATTTATGTAAGATTGTAGGGAAACTATTACAAAATATTTTAAAAAGACAAATGAATATAGTACATATTTATTTACACACATGTGTAATTATTCGTAAGAGAACTTGTAACCGTCACAGATTCCTTCATGAGCCCTGACATCGACAAATAACTTTATATACTTAGTTATCTATTCCATTTATAAGCATCTTGCAAATATTCACCTCAATCACCTAGTCACCCCTTGGCTAGACCGTGAAAATCACACGAATGTTTTCGAAAATCTTTTCAAAATTTATTTTTAAGTACAAGTCAGTTTCCTTTTAATATCTCTTATGTCATGTACAAGAAAGATATTTTCTCAATTGTTTTCCTCAGTCTATTTAAAATTGTTTCGTATAATAACACCAAGTATTCTTATATTGTAACTATTGTCTTACTACCACAAAATCATAGATATTTTGATTCTGGATAACAATTTCTCAGCCAACAAAGTAAATGAATGTGTTACAAATTCAACAGTAAAAGATATTCTAATGCCTGTTATTGTGTAAATTACATAATTTAAAAATGATTGTTTTCTCTATATCGATTCTAATGAACAGCGTTCAAAACCTTTTCTTCATCGAACAATTGAAATTCATTGAAAAGGATCGCAAATTTTGCCTTTTCGATTGAGATATTAATGTACACTTTTAAGATCCCAATAATTAAATTAATGAGGAGAGAAATAAATAAAATTTATTTACCACTGATTGATTAATACGATAGCACTAGTAGTCACTATATCCGGAACGTTTTTGGCGACTCACTCCTGTGTCCTTGACCTCCTATGGTTCTAGGAGTGCTTAAGGATTTGCAAACGCTTGCACGTGTTTGCATGGCTTCCCAACGATGGTCAAAGGTTTCTACTGATGAGACAGGAGATGATAAGCTCAGAAAAGGAGAACCTAAACATTTAGAAGTTACTGAATGAAGCTCTTGAAGAAAATGTCATAAGAAAAACAATTATTTGAATTATGTCATTTCAAAGAGTATATTACGCAAATAATTTCTTTCGTACAGGCTGTGGTGATCAATTCTTTACTATTTGAATGAACGTTTAATATTATTTTGATGGAATTAAAATTATATATTATTGGAAAAGAGTAAAAGGATTTTCACTTTATCTACGAATTTAAGCAATCATTGCAATCCTTTAGATCAACAAGTAACCTTTTAGTCTCGGGTAGTTACTTATTGGTCACTGCAATTAACAGTGCCAAACTACAAGTATCTTCATGAACCCACAAAATTCTTGCTCAATAACAAGTTTAGACCTAATGCCCAGACCTGGCAACGTTGGACGAAAGAGATGGGGTCAGTTATGAGGCAAACAGGGAAGCTTTCCTTAACGACTGCTGGACATTACGAAAAATAATTAACAATTAGGAAACTTTGAAAATTAAAACAAAGTAATGTGTTTCATATTAATTGTAACATTTGCATTTTGTGTATATAAAAAGTAGGATTTATAACTTACATTTTAATTATACAAAATAAAATATTTACAGTATTTTAAAACTACTTTATATATTTCATTCCGTATTTTTTTAATGTTTTTGAGAAGTCTGTTTTCAACAGTAAATGTATCGTGGGCAATGCATGAACTATTCCTTATTTGTGTGACTCTTTCAAGGCACTTGAATCAGAAATGGTAAATTTTAATAATAAAAAGTAGTGGTATTTCCAAAGTATAGCATCTTTTCAACTATATTTTCATCTGTTCATTAGTCTCGCATGTTTCATGATGCAAACTGAGATTAACCCACCATCGGAGTCCTTCAAACTCGTGCACTCGGGTAAACTAGATTGTTTGGTCCCTTGGGGCGCGGAGCGCACGGCTTCCACCAGAACTGGAATCACCGCTTCACCGGCCATTTCTATTCGATACTCTCGCATTACTATTTTTATCAGAGTCTTAAAAATGCACAATAAAAACGCGCGAATTACACACTTGTACTCTACAGTGTCGTTTCTATTTGATTCCCGCTCTTGCGTTCGTTCCATAATCGCCACAAACAACCCTTGAAACCCAGGCGCCAGGCGCCACGGATTTTTTTTTCCGTCCCTGGTGGTGAGGTGCGCATGGCATCCTCCAGGGCCGGAACGCGCCAGCCCTCTCACCGGCGGCGGCGGCGGCGGCGGCGGCGCACGCAGCCACGTGGCGCCGGCGCCGCTGCCGCCATCGACCGCAGCGCCAGGGGATGGGACGGTGCCCTGAGGGGCAGGGGAGGGGGCGGGGCTCGGGAGGGGCGGGGAGCAGCGGCCGCCGCCGCCGCCGTCGTCAGCGCCGTTTCGCGCGGGTTCCGCATCAATCCTCGCGCCCCAGGCGGCGGCGGCGGGGGAAGGGGGAGGGGAAATGGCGGAGGGGGTGGCGGCGGCGCTGCGGTGGCTGTGGTGGTGGTGGTGGTGGTGGTGGATGAGGAACTAGAGGGCGGAAGTGACGAGGAGATGGACGGCGATGGCACAGACTTTGATGATCACGTCTTTACGGCGGTAACAGTCCGTTGATGGGCGCGGGGGCGGTGGTCGGGGTGGAGATGCGAGCGCCGGGGGAGAACAGCGGCGATGGAGGCTGAGCCGCTGTTGGGGAGGGGTGGGGGCGGGCGGCAGAGTCGGAGGCGAGCAGGGCGCAGAAAGCGAATGGAATGGAAGAGAAGAGAGCAGAGGAGAGGAGAGGCGACGCGGGCGGCCTGCTCGCTCGTCCGCTGTGGCCGGTCTCGTGCCGCAGCGCAGGACCTGCGCCCCGGCCGTGATGGACGCCCTGCCCTGGCCTCTTTTCTGAACTATGGCTTCTGGCGCGCTTCGCTCGTGATTTGGCGCACCTGCGCGCGCCCAAGTTTAAAACAGAACGTATTTCGTAGATGTTTACGATAGCGGGTGATTATGGGTTCTTTTTGCGATCCAGAACATTTGTTAGATCTACTCCATTAAGGGCAATAGTATGACCTAATATGGTGCACACGATTTTCTGATTTGTGTAAGTGAACGCATTCCTAATACTTTCCTAAATTAGAAATAACTGTTTTAATACATTTTCGATCACGCGTCAGCATTATTTTATGTTGTTAATCTTTGGTCTATTCCTATTTTTGGACATACAAATACTAAAAAAGCAGGCTTCTTTTATTATTTATTCTTTAGTATACTGATGAATTCGTGTGAGCAGAACTAAATGAATCGAATTGAACTATTTTATTTGTCACTGATGTACATTATTTACTATTTCCGTCTTTATACTACACGCCTTCTGGAGGTGAGTAAATGATAAATTGAAATTATAATTGTCGATAAAAATTGAAACATTTTAATAATTGGTTACGAATTCAACTTTTCTTACGAATTCAAAGATAAGTTAATGATCGTGGAAATGAAGCTTCAAAAGTTGCACAAAACCATAAGTTTACACTAATGTAATAAATGATACATAGAATATTGCATTTTTTAGTGAATGTGGCATTTATGTTTAAATATGTATTTATGTTCTACCTCAAACGTCTATACAAAAACATACACACGCACATCGCTCTTTGTAGTTAATATTGCCATTATGATGAAAATACTCTCGGAATCAAAATATCCCTCACCTTCAAACACAATTCGGTCTAGTCTCAAGAAAGTTTTATTTTTTCTTTCCGAGTCAATATATTAGTGCATTGTCGTAGACAATATACAATTGCGAATGTTTTCCGCTCGCAAATATAACATTCTTTCCACAGTAAGATTTTAAAAAGATGATATGTACAAAAATAGATTAGTATATGCCTCTTTTCAAAAAACTATCTGTATGTGTAAATAATATAATCAGAAATGAGGATGACAATTAACGGTTATTCCCAATGAGTTGTACTACATTGCTTCATGTGCTACTTCTTGATATTCCGCCATTTCGTCTGAAACATGTTACGTAAAACGTAAGCGTTTAATAGCAAAATTCAGCTACAAACAAAATATACTCGTGCATAAATTGTGCATTTTTATTAAAATTCCAAATAAAAAAACTTTTTTATGAACAACGAGCCATTGATTTTGGTCTAGATAAATGTTCATAACACAACTCATTGTGAATAGAAACGTATCGCAATTCAACTCTATTACTACTGTAGCGTAAACCAATGCAGGCTCCCGCTGTGTATGCAACCCGCGGGGCGCGCTTCGAGGTCGTGTCCGTCGGCGGCAGAGGGCAGCCTAGTCGGCGGCAGCGATGTAACGGTCGAGGGAGGCCCAGCTCCAGCTGTAGTCGAGGCGCAGGTGGCCGTGGCGGCTGAGGGCGTAGCGCGTGGCAGGCGCCGGGGGCGGCGGCGGGAGCGGCTCGGGCGACTCCGGGGGCGGAGGCAGCGCCATCGTGCGGCTGTCGAAGTAGCAGCAGCGCTCCTCGTCGTCCTCGCTACTGCTGCCGCCGCCGCTCAGGCTGCAAACACACAACACACGCGCTCGGTACACTCTGTTCCTACACGACGTTTTTAACACACTTATTTCTACCAACTCTTACATAGGGGAGGGGCGTGATCGAACATTATCATGTTGAAATCATAGGCCTTCATTTACCAAACGTTGGCAAAACATCTGCTGGGAATTTTGTACTTCCATTATTTTTATCTTTCCACCATTTGGAGAATATTTCCGTGACACCAGTTTATTTATGGAACTAGAATGCAAGAAATCTTACCTCCAAAACCTCTACTTAAAGAAATATTACATGGAATATTCTTTGATTGAACGTCGGCGTATTGCGAATTTAGTTGAAAGCGCGTTAAAGGTGAGTAGCACGGGCCATTTTATAGTCAGCGATTATGAGTTGTCCGTTTACCTTTGATGTGAACAGCATTAGTTTTAATTTTTCTATTAAAAAATTCTTATTAGTATTCTCAGATGCGTTTCAACATGATTTGTATCAATTGATAGTATATAATACTATTTAGTGACGACATTGAAATTAAATCACTCGTGAAAACAACCTCTAACCTCCAACTGCAGTGACTGAACTGACTCTTCGAGACATTGGTCAGCTGGTACTCGACTCAGCTGGCTAGCGGAAGAAAACACTTCGCGGAGGACATTTCACGAAATCTTCAGCGAACCACAGTTTTAGTTGCTGTCAAGACATCCGTCCGCTAGCTTAAACGAAACATGGCGCCCGCACACTTTACGCACCTTCTTTCCACACTTTCCTCATTACCAATTTTATTAGCACTTAATTCGACACTTTAGAATATCTAGACCTGCAATCTGACTTCTCCCTTTGTAAAGACCGTCAGGATACATCCCTACGTACGCACGTTACTGAACACGAAATGAGATTTGTTGGGTAAAACCATCCGTGCCTAGTAATCCCGTTATCTGAAGTGTCCGTCAGGCACCAACCGATAGATCATCTCGGGTCCACCAAGCGAGGAGCCATTCGACGAGTTTCAGTCTACCGGCGCGCTTCTAGCAGTTTTCTTGTATAGTTATATTCTATTTTTTAAAATCAAATTAATAAATACGAAAACATTTTTAAAACTGTTTAGAGGGTCGGAGACGCCATACAAACCTAGTAAGTACCTATTTATGGAAAATGAAGAAAGAAAATATACCTAAGAGGCGTATTTCTTAAAACTATATTACAGAATTTAAGTATTTTAAAGTGAGCTATGGATTTTCATGTACTTTGTTCTATATCGTCCTTTTTTACAGTTTTTGTAATATATATATATATATATATATATATATATATATATATATATATATATATATATATATATTGTTGGTGTGCATCATTCACGCATCTTGTTAAAATTTAGTTTAATTAATACAAAAGTTCGATTTAACTAATTACTACAATTTGTGTGAAATGGTGAAAGGTAAGACTACTACTGATCAGGGGTACAACATAGTGTGCCTTTCACCATTTTTCTCACTCAAAAATTAATTTCAACTTTATTTAAAATTATTTTCAGATCATGAGAAAATGATATTTTATACGAAACATTTATGTGCTTATTTTAAAGCCTAAACCAAGTTAATAAATATAAAACTAAAGGGGAAAAATTAAAGTGTAAAAATTGTTCAAAGGTACACCACCTTCCCTTCCTACTCGTATTTAACTTCAATTAATTGATCGGCTGATTCATTTTTTCTTCTTTTCTGGGGCGTCAATTTTTATGGTCATTAGTCCCATAATTGTATCACTGGAGGTGGAGGTGTTCTTTTCTCGCTGAATGGTGAGATCTGGCGCCGGTCTAAAAGTCGGCCAGGAGTTTTCCCTATCCAGTTATCTCCAACGAGGGAGGCATCGCCCCAGCCGGGACAAACTCTGGTCTCCCGACGTATATGGTAGTGTAAGAGTGAGGGTAAGTGGTGAGAATAAGACACGGAAGAGGAAGAAAAGATCGCGCTCGGTTTGTGGCCCGTTTGTTCGAGTATTGCTGTGGCATTCGCCTGGTTTTTAGCAGAGAAATCAGGGAAAAGAATTTTACAATGTAACTTTGAAACTCTTGCAATGCTCCGAACATGCCGAGACTCTGATACATGAATGAAAGATCTTGCCTCTGGACAATAAACTCATTAAATCATCTGTTTATCTAATCCTGCTCATCACCCACAACGAGACCTGAAATCACTTTAAGCTTTCGCAGAAAGACTACATCGCGTGCATCAAGGGATAACACACGTGAGATCTGCGTCTAGTAGCTAGAATCCAGTCCTAACGCCCAGGAAATTGTGTGTTGCCGGCGACACGCTCTCTCTTTCTTCGTCACCAATCAATACGGGCCTCAACGGGCGCCTCGCCTGATTCAGATTCGATTCGTGAGTCGTCTCTGGAAACGCGAGCGCAATGACAGGAGCGTGACGAGAGGGGAAACCCTCAAGCGAACGAGTCTAGGGCCTTGAGTTTCTCTGAGGTAAACGGTGGCCGTCCTCACGACATTTCCAGACGCGGCTCGTGTTCCGAAGAGGAGCACGAAGAACAAAAAGTGCGGGAAGGCTGATGGATTTAATTGATCTATTTGGTCGCCTTTCGAGTCCACTCGGAACTCTTCAACCATATAATTTTCCATTCTACGTACAATACAATGCAAAAACCTTAAGATTGTACTTCAAATAGATGATGGATAAGAATTGCTCACATTGCACTTGAAAGAAATCGAGATATTTTTAACAAGATACCCATTTTGACTTCAATAAACTAATAGAATATATCACTGTCTTAACCCTTCGGTGCACGGAGCTCGGTTTCGCGATCGTCCAGTTGGTGGTCCTCAGAGGCCCGGTGTGAATTATTTACTGGTTTGGGGTCGCAATGAAGAAGTATTTATTGAAATGTTTTTATTATTAAATTATCTTATATTTTAAACACTTAATACATAATAAAAATTTTAAACTTTTAATTTGCAATTATAGCGCAGAATAATGGGTTCTGAATGTTCTTAGCAAACATTATTTTTGTTCATAAATCATTGTGATTTTGTTTTACTGTATTTTTTCTGGGGTCATAAGTAGCACGTACGACGAAAGTATCGATGTTAGTAGAAAAATAATTTTTGATAATTTTACCATGGTATTGACATTTGTAAAGATTCGCCTCTCCACTTCCGTTTCTTTGATGATCTCTCAGGAATTTCCGATTGCGTTCCTGGGTATCCCGAAGGTACGAAGAGCATTTACAGTTATGTTGGGGATATTAGAGTTTCTCACTCTTTTCATGTTAACACGACATTATTATTTTGCTAATTTCTTCTAATCACCCCGTTTCCCATTTGCTGACAGTCTTGAAGGTATTTATGTGAAGATTATATATGCATTCAAAGCAACAATGTTATAAAATAACCCATTGAACATAGACGAGTATCCCTTCACGATATGTAGTCATAAACCAATTCTGTATGCAAAAATAATAGATTTTTAAAGATTTTTGTCAGGACATTTTTGGTCCAGATGCATTGTGCTAAGAATACAACTGATTTTGTTACTTTTTGGTTTGTATGATACAATAATTGAAAGATTTCCATGGCTTTTAAAAATACCAAAAAATAATTCTCTATTATAATATCGCGGTTTAGAAAATATTTATCACTTGTTAGCAAGCAATCTACCAAGAAATGTTAGTTTCTTCTCCCTTAGAAATTCGAGCAGGTCTCCAGGCGGACAAAATCAGTTATGTCATAACTTCCACTGAATAATGGCTGTACCGAATAATGGCTGCACCGAATTCTTTATTGTTGATTGATTGATTGGGTAGGACAGGGAAGAGGAAGGATTCAGGACGCGTAAACTGCTAAGATCTTAGTCCCGTAAGTGGAGTGCATGTTTCATCGCTCGACGTGACTGTGATCTTCCGGCTGGTGAGATCCGGCGCTGAGCTATGTCGGTTTACTGGAATTTTCTCAACCAGGTATCTCCCACCAGCATGGCTTCTCTCCAGGCTGGACCATCTCTAAGCTCCCGACCAGTGTGGTAGCGTAGAGCAGTTAGTGTGTGTGTGTGTGTGTGTGTGTGTGTGTGTGTGTCTGTGTGTGTAAATAAGATGTGCGAGTAGCACAAGGAAAGACCTGGCCCGTTTCTTAGAATACTGCTCCGGTATTCGCTTGCTGTTGATAGGAGAAGCCAAAGAAAGCTTTCGTTCAAATCCTCTAAAATTCTCCTCTAGATCGAGGTTGAATGCGACGTAGCTGACAGTAGTACCGAAAATCCTGCTACCATTGGGACTCAAAGTCTGGGACTTCCTGGTCAAAAATCTGCATCAGTTGATGCCCTGAACCACCTTTGCCGATCCTCTCTTTATTATTGTTTTTTATGCCAAATCTTTTGCAACAGGTTCATCTTTCCTTATGCCACAGTATATTTTCTCACGAAGGGCAAATCCATTCCCTGAATCACAGCAATTTTTATTCCTCATTTATGTTAACGCGGTTTGTGTTACTTGCGCAAAACAAGTAAACAAACACGTCTGGAATGATTGTGTATAAATTTCAACAACTTAAATATGCTTCTAATGCTGGCAAAGAGCAGTTAAGGGGAAACAGACTACCGGGCCTCGGGGGCCCACTAAGTGGAAAGCACGACTAACAACAGAAAAGTTGAAAAATATGGAAAACTCTCGTGGCTTTTTATACTGTCTTTTGCCTTATGAAAAGAAACATAACGCAGAGAGTCGAATAAAAGGACACACCTGTCATTTGAGCGGGAACATATTTAAAGCAAAAAGAAAAAATGCCGGGCCTCTGAGGCCCACTAAGTGCACTGAATTGTTTAATGTATTACGTAATATTACCTAATAGTATAATGCCATTTTCAAAATAATATGTAATTTATAAGAAATATTTGGACTTTATTCACATCAAATTTCAATCATTAATGTAACGACTGTGATATAACTAACTCGTATCAGATAATTATAAGCCGAAGTAGTATCCTGACAAACGGGTCACGGAACGCGCGCGATCTTTCCTTCCTCTTCCTTGTCGCTATCCTCACCCCTTACACACACTAACATGCACTACACTACCACACATGCCGTGTGACTGGTCGGGAGCTTAGAGCTTGTGCCGGCTGGAGTGGTGCCCCGCTGGTGGGAGATACCTGGTTGGGAAAACCCTGTTAGCCGACGGTAGGTGGGTGTCGGATCTCACCATACAGAGGAAAATGCACTACACTTACGGGGCTAATGATCTCAGTAAATGACGAATAAATCCCTGAATCACTACACAATCAATATATCAATCAATCCAAAAAACTAGCTCAGGGACGTTAGGAACGTTAGTTAGGGACGTTAGTCACCAAATTAATTTGATCAATATAGTAATCAAAAGGCATTGATGAGAAATGTATGATGGTGAAATGAACGATCTATTACAACTCGCTTTGAAGGATAAATTATACACACTACTACTCAATTTTAGGGAGAAATTAAATATAATGATGATTTACCATATATCTTAAAATGAGTTCGTATAGGAACTATCTCTATTGTGATAGTGAAGAACAAGCACTTGTGATCAATATTTAACAGAACGGAACGCGAGAGACACGTAATCAAAGATTAATAATGCTGGAGTTTTCCGTTAAACCGATTTCACATTTTCGTTGCCTACACCCAACACTAGGAGCGGCGGCTGAAGTGTGCAAATCCGAATCCTTGCTTTCACGCCAAAAGCGCAAGCAGGCAACTGTCGCGGTTTCTGTGGAAAAGTTTTCTTTCTTTCTCGTATAGCACAGAACGCACAGTAAAGCATTCCGAGATTAACAGATACGTCTCAAGGCTAGCTCATTATCGAAACGTTAGTCACCAAATTAACTTGATCAATACAATCATTCAAAAGGAATAGGTGAAAAATTTATGATGGCGATAGAAATGGTCTATTATCATCATTGAAAAATAAATTATAAATTATATATGAAACAATTTAATTTTAGGTACAAGTTAAAGAAAACATTTGTTTAACATATATGTTAAAGACAGGTCATGCAGAAAACTATTTCTATTGTGATAGTTATGAACAAGCACCTCTAAACGATATTTGAAGTAACAGAACGTGAGTGAGAAATATAGTACAGAATCAAAGACTAAAATGGCTGGAGTTTTCACTTCATTTTCGATATTTGAAGTAACAGAACTCAAGTGAGTAATATTGTACACAAACAAAAAACTAAAATTGCTGGAGTTTTCCATTCATTTCCGGTATTTGAAGAGTTCTCACTACGGCCAGGGTTTTTTTTTTTCTTTTCATTCACTGGCTGGAGTGAGAAAATCCGAACGCTTCCCTTTTTTCACGCCAAAAGCGCAAGCGGGCGACTCTCGCGGTTTCTAGGTCTCCGTCGCGTCGCTCTGCACGAGGCGTAACACTTGACGGCGCCAGCGCGCGAGGAAGCGGCTTCCGGCACCGCTGCGTGGGGAAAGAGGCACGCACGCCACACACGCGCGTGCGCACGCCGGCAGGCGCACGCTTCCTCAAGCGCTGGACAAAAGGCACGCGCGCGCGACTCCATTTAACGCCGCGCGCGGAAACGTTTCCCAGACCTACTTAAGAGGGAGGAACGGGTGGCGTTTTATATGATGTTGGCTCAAGTATAAATAAACACTGCCCACCGCGACAGCCACAGTCGCAGTCCCGTAAACGCTCAGCAACAGACGTAGATAGTAAAGAACAGCAATTTTAACATCTATTATGACCGGAGATGACCCTTGACAGTGATGCTCGTAGCAAACAGACCTAGCCATAAATACAGTAATAACAATAGAAATAACCACTTTAATATCCTCAGCAACATCTTTAACATCAGATGTGGCGATAGGCATTTGAATGAAACTTAAGTTTTTTTAAAAATTACGAACCTTGAATGTGAATTCCAACTACATACATGTATCTTGAGAATATTAATTTAATTCACTTGAAGTAACATAATTATTAAGATAAAGCGATGCTGCTAATATGAAATTGAAATAGAAAAGCTATTCAATGAAATTCAAAAAACTAATAAGTAATACGATTTAATTCTAAAATGCTTCAGTTCAATTTTAAAATTGGCTTGAAATAAAGCTCAGGGTCTTTAATAAATGAAATAACTGCACCTTCATATCGATGTGACGTGTACCTAAGGTGTATCTTCAATAAAATGTTTTTAGTATGCAAGTTGTTGAAATGTGAATCCCCTTTGATAAGTACACGTTAATTAAAAATCGGAGTGGAGTTTCTCAGTGGCAATGTAAAAAACTGATATCTAAATCAGAAGTTGTAAAAACTCAGTGACTGCAGATTTCAAACTCATATCCCATTGTTTAAAGTGAAAATATCTGTGTTGTTTCTGTTCACAAAAATAAGTACGGAGAGGCAGATCCAGAGCTGTAAATCTGAAAAGTTTCTTTAACGAGGAAGAATAAAAAGAAAAGCTGCACTAGATGAGTTCATTACCTCTTTGGATGTCTTCCAACTAAATTTGCGGTAGATAACTTCATTTAATGTTCTTCAAGCAAATAAAGATTTATCGATTACAAGACTTTCGCTGTAAACTGTTGCAATGCATCTTTGCTCAGAGATTATTCAATAGACTCCCGATTAATGTAATTTTAATTGCTTTTTGCAGCTTGTAGAAAGTCGTACTGACGGTAACAGTTTCATGAAAGCAATGGAGCTTTGAACAGATATTCAGTCTCATGATACGATCGACAACTTTCAACAGAAGGTAGTCATTAATGGTGAAAGCTTTCAAAAACGAATTTTGCTTCTTTAATTTTGATGTTTTACAAAGCATACAAGAATGGAAGATCAAAATGTCTGGCGTAATTACCCTCTACCCTTTAGATTAAAATTTGAGAAGTTCAATACATCTCCGTACATATGTTTGATGCAGCAAGCCTACTTAAAAAAGTTACCATAAACATTTGTACAAAAATTCTTATAAGAAAGACGAAATGCAGCTGAAAAATGTCTATGTACATTTATAAAACTATATTTTGCGTTATGATTATTGATGTGTATGTGAAATGTATGTTATAAAAAATGACGTTTCAAACTCTTAATCCAATACATATAGTTTTTGCTAAAAAGTAAAAAATATTAACGTTTAAAATAATTAGAGATGCTACAATTGAACATATTTTCTCGCATTGATTCTAAATTTGCCATTATCGAAAATTCACATAGTTCAACGAAAATTAGACCAGGGGCATTCTTTTAAGTGCCCCTTCCATCCATGGAAAAAAAATTGGAGCGGTTTTTGAGAAAACTATTTTTTAAATAAATTGCTTTAATTTCAAGTCAAAATTACGCGAAAAATTCTCGTTTTTTCAGAACTCTATGCTTGATCTTTTTTAAAGAGCTGATTTTTTGGAACAGACTTTCACTAAGGCAAAAAATCTCCTCCAATTTTGTAATTTTGAAAGTCAATTTGCAATTTTCGAAAATACAGAGTTTACAGAAAATCGCGGTAGTACCACATTTTTATCCTTGATACATACGAGGAGAAAATTTAAAGAAAAAATTTCGTCCCGTTTTAGAGAAAAAAGTTGTTTAAAAAAATTAAATTGCCTATATTTTATGTACAATTACGCGGAAACTACTCATATTTTTGAAACGTTATACCTAACCTTATTTCAAGATCTGTCTGTAAGGAACACATTTCATTAGGGACAACAATCTCTTTCATCAATATTATAGTTTTAGGGAGACGCCCCTAAAAATTACACTTTTGCAATTTTCGAAAAATCTGGGAACATGGGACCTGCACTATTAAGCATCCTTTACGCTATTGTGAGCAGAGTTTAATAAAAAAACCTTGTTTTTGTTGAGAAAATGAATAATCTTTTTGAGGCTTCATGTAAAGTACTTTAAAAAATCAAAATATTCGATTGAAACTGCCAAAACTTTGAGTTCGTTTAAATCGATTGGAGAATATCAATATTGGAGGAAATCGGCTGTGCGGTTTAGGTTCTAGCGTTGACTACAGGTGTGAGGGCAGACAGAAATTTTCATTAATTTAGATTTTTTAATTAATTTAGGTATCAAGATTAATTTAGGTATCAAGGACTTATAAAACATATATTCTGACTACACCACGTGTTAGAAGAAGTAATTTACAAGTAGCAACAGGATATATTCACTTTTTCGTTAGCAGGTCCTGACAATAAGAGTTTTTCTGAAGAAAGTTCGCCTTTTTCCGGCGCACAATTATATAATTTATCTTCCTACGAAGTAAGTGCGAGAAAGTAAAAATCTTTCAACTCCTCAGTAGAACGAGAACCCTAATATACTTTCACATTTCCTATGAAAGTCAATTCAATTGAACGTCACAATATTGAGAGGAATATTTACTCTTTGTGCGAATCCTTCGGTTCCTATGCAAATTTGAAAATCGTTATTCCCCTATGCATATTATTTTACACCATTTCCAAGAGAGGTTATATTTTTCGACAAACAAAAGTGAAAAAGATTCTCACTGAATGAATATTCCGGCAAACAGAGGTCCTCAATTCACCGCACATCCTCAGGCATAGAAAACACAATGTGTCAAAGAAAATATTTGAAGATTAATCGTAAGACTTTATGACTCACAAACTAGTTTATTTGTCACAAACATTCCAACCCGCACAAAACTACATTGGGTCCCGTGGTACTAGTGCGCTACTTCAGGCGCCCCTCTCGCAAACAAGAGTTTGAGTGTTGTGTTCCGAGCGAAACACAGTTAAAACATTGTCGTGGCGTTCAGCGTACGCGGAGTCGGCCACGCGACAGGGCAGGATGCCGCCTCACTGGAACCCGCTTTGCGTTGAGGTGCGCGTGCACAAACACACGACCGCTAACCACCAGTGGCACAGCTAGGGCACTGGCTGCCTTGGGCGCTCTTGCAGATGGCGACCTCGAAAAAAGAAAACGGCGCAGACCTCCCCCCCCCCCCCGCCGAATCAAAGTTCGCGGGCGATCAGCGCACGTTTTCATGGTCTCCTCACTTACCTTTGAGTGAGACTGCGAATTATTTCATTGTTTCGTTATCAGTGCTATCAAATTAAATCTTTTGCTCGTTTTCTGAAACAAATAGTTTCGTTTATACGAGAACGAATACTTTTAATCAGAAAATTATTATTTGTATTTTTTTCGAAATATTTCTTATTAAATGTTGTCAACAGCGCTTGTAGTTATCTTTTATTCTGTAATTCGCCTATGAGTGGTAAAAGAGAAGGGTAGAGATTTTGGAATTCAAGAAAATGGGCGTATTGTACACAAGTTTAGTGAAGTAATGAAGCTGGCATCACCAGCGACGAACCAGCAGCGAAGGTGTATCAAACGCTTGCGTTATCTTAGTCAAAATTATAAGCATCGTTCAGCTTATAATTTGATGTTTCGTTGTCAACTTCTCAAATGCTACTCATGATCTCCGGTTTATAGAATATTTTCGACATTTAATACTTGTTAGTGGCGAAAAAAATATAAAGTTAATTATTTTGGATGAAAATTCTGAAAGTTATCGACATTAGCCAAGCCACTAGCCGAGCCACTAGCACACAAGTACAAGCCACTAGCAGGCCACCGTTAAGAAAATATATAAACACGTGATGATGAAATAAACGATGGCATTATCGAAGACGATGTAGGTGAAGGCTGTTAGAACAGGATATTTGATTAATAACAAAAGAAGAAAGATTTCATATTACTTGTGAGTTTTTCATGTTCAAACACAAGGGCGAAGGTCTTGTTGTGAACGCTGTATGTAATACTATTGTTAACCGTACTGTTTAAACTACAGTAGATATTTTAATAGTATTTCAATTGAATGAGGTTTGAAAAGTTGGTAGCAATTTTGACGATTATTAAACTGCTCTTTTTTAGGTTTTTGAACTGTTTAGTAGATCCGCAAGAAATAAAAAATAATCTGCACTGTTAGAGGAAGATTTTATCGCCTTCCTTGGTGGCTCCGAGCGGCGCCGCCCACGAAAACGTGCCGCCCGAGTAGGCCGACTCCTTCAGCTGCCGCGCTGCTAACCGCGTCCTTGTGGCACACGGCGCTAACGAGGTCCCAGGCGCCGCCACCGCCGCAAATGGAGCGGAGGGGGCTGCAAGGGCCCACCTGTAGGCTCCCTTAGAGATGTGTCCCCTCCCTGTTCACTCCCAAATGAGGATGGGAATCCCGAATTAATCGGACCGAGCTTCATGTAAATTATACGCATATCTAGTATATTTTAAATACGTAGGGACTTGTCAAACGAAGAAAGTACTGGTAAACTATGTTTTTCGTGGCGTTTCGTTTATATTAAGAGAGACGCAGAAACAGTGGCGCACACAAGGGGGGGTCATGGGACTTCAGCCCCCCCTCAAAAAAACAATGATATATTTTAAAAATACAGATTTTACAAATGTTCTATACTAACAAAGTCATTGCTTCACATAAAAATATTAACTATGAGTCAACAAATAAAAATACATTTTATATATTCATCATAAATAAAAAAATCTTTATAACAAAACATCAAGTCGCCTGGACACTATACCTGTCCCCCTCCACTGAGAAAAATCCTGTATGTGCCTCAACAAAGCAAAATGACAGAACCTCTTGTCACCGGCTCGTCACGTCACTTAGAGGGTTCGGCGAGGCCCTTGATGCTTCCTTGGCCATATATATTCTCACAAGGATTTTGTAAAAGGGTCTCAAGAAAACGAAGTAATTCATCGTAACCTCAAAACAGACCCTCGGAATGCACAGTCCAAACAGACCAGACGTGTCTTTGCCACTGCAATCACTGGCTTTCAAAGATTTTCCGAACGGAACTTCATTTTCGTGAGAGGTCCAGCCAGTTTGAACCGTTCCGAGAAAATAAGGGACTCTGAACCAAAAAGCACACGCGCATTCAAAAAGAAGAAATCGAAGAGGAAATAAGGAAACCAAAATAAATTCTAGGCGTGAAAAACGAATAAGAAGCATGCTAATAAATAGGGATGCACTAGCACTTCACCTTCATCTGGCGAGCCGTCATTGTTTATAAGATCTGTGTCTATTAGATTAATCAAAACTTTAACAATATCTACGAAGGAAGTGGTCATACTGAGCAATAGAGACTTAATTACTAAACTCTTCATTAACACTCTAAAGATCAATTAGCTATGTGAAAAATTGAAACGAACATCAATTATTTAGAAATTAATTTTCTATATATGCATAAATTCATGGAGGTAATTAAATGCTAACTCAAATTCTGTATTTTTTATGTTTAGATTTACAAAAATGGTCACTCTTGTATTTATTAGGCAATTGAAATATTTTTTCCTGAAACCGAGTGTAATATTTATACAGTGTCAGTATTGTCTATCTTCCTTTCCAAATGTTAAAATTACTCACATTATTTGTGTTGTATGGCTTATATCCAGTTTCAATTTTTATATGTTATTAATCATTGAAACACTAATTGTACATACAAGATGACAAGAGCCCCACCTGTAGCAGCAAGCGTCGCCGTGGCCCATGACGTCGGGCAGGGCCAGCTTGCGGCCGCCGTACACGTAGACGAGGTCTCCGGGCGGGCGGCGCACCAGCAGCGACGGCGAGTACAGGCGGCACGAGTCCCCGCCGGCCGAGCCGTCGCCCAGCTCCTCCTCCATCGGCGCGCCCTTCCACACGCCGCCGCCCACGTGCCCGCCGTGCCCGTGGTCGTGCCCGTGGCCGTGGCCGTGGTCGTGCCCGTGGTCGTGCCCGTGGCCGTGGCCGTGCCCATGGCCGTGGTCGTGCCCGTGCCCGTGCCCGTTGTGGTGGTGGCCGTGCCCGTTGCTGCCGTACACTGCGAAAACACAAGCACAGACATGGTGAGATGGTTAATAGTGGCACCAGCTTCGATTAGGGGACATATCGAATTTGTATCGTTCAATTTTTCATGTACAGTGATTTAATTGGTAATTTGGCACTAGTAATTTTAATTGGTTTCATATTTGTTCAAATATATTAAATGTGTAGGTGGAAGAGGTTATTAGAATCCATTTGGTAGTTTCTTTTCTTTTTGTGCAGAGAAAATATTTGGTTTGGATTCATAAATCAATTTAACTTGAATGAATACATTCCATCACTATAATCATTATGAAACTTTTATTAAAAGTATACGTACGAGTGTGCATAACACATACTAGTGCAACGGCAATTATAAATTATATTCATTCCACAAACAAAATGTATTTAATGAAATAATTAGTTGCAAACACACAGTAGTTATCAAATACTCCGAATATAAACACACACACGCACACACACACAACACACACCTAGTAACAAAGAAAAATATTTCCCATACCCATCCAATTTTAAGTATAGTACAATGTTACTTAAGATATTTTTAACACTTTGTGAGGCACTCTCAGTGTCAGTATTAAACAATGCATTAGGTTTTGAATGAAATTAAGTGGTGTATTTGAATACATAAAACTGAAAATGATCTATAAAGACAATTAATGTATTCTGAGAAACATAAAATATTATAGTTGAGAAATGTTTCCTTTATTAACAAAGGCAAAGGGCAAAGGCAAAGTTAAAGAACTTTAATGCAATTCAACTCTTCGCTGCATAATAGCAACTACATTACTATAATTAATTTTCTGCAATATCTTAGGGCATCAACTATTGTCACTGCAGTGCTTCTGATCGGGAGGTCCAAGGCTTGAGTCCCAACGGTGGCAGGACTTTCGACACTAACTTCTCAGCTAGATAGAATTCAGTCAGTGTGTGGGGGAGAACTGTAGCAGCCGACTGCTCTGCTCAGTAGTTTTTCGTGGTTTCTCCGATCAACACCAGGCGAATGCCGGAGCAGTACCCTAATGAACGGGCCACAGACCGCGCGCGAATTTTCCTCCCACTTCCTTGCCCTGTCCTCGCCCTTAATTACACGTAATTACACTGAAATGCACTACACAACCACGCATCCCGAGACACCGGTCGCGTGTTTAGAGCTTGTCCCGGCTGGGGCTGTGCCCCGCTGGTAAGATACCTAGTTAAGAAAACACCACTAGCTGACAAAAGGTCGGCGCCGGATCTCTCCATCCACGGAGAGAAGGTCACCGCCACTTCCCGAGGGAAATAATTCACTACACTTACGGAACTAATGATTTAAGCAATTGGCGAACCCGGATTCTTTAACAATTTCCACATTATATTTCTTTATTATCTCATTTGCAGATTTGTACTTCACAAATGCAGATTTATGTAATCTGTCAAATTTTGTTACCTTAGAATAGGAAATTTGTAAGTTTATATACTAAATACCAGATATGTATTCCATTCCTTACAAATATCTATGAATAGTTATGCAATCGTTTATTTCCCTTCTGCAACACAAGTTTTATCCAGAAACAATTTTGTTCGAAAATAGTTCTTTTTCGTGTGTTGGAATCTTCTCTGAACCTTCCATTCATTTCACTTTCACAAACTCTCGTGAAAGAATTGTTAGCTTACCCTCACGTCTCTGTACGGATAACGCTACGTCATTTATGAATAATTTTCAAACTTCAGCAGAAAATTCACTCTATGTAAACATGAAATGAGCCATTTCACGGACACCTCCATAACACATTGGCATCATAAACTTCGAAATGCACAAGCACAAGAGATGCTTATGAATGCTTTGACGATGTCAGCAACCCGATTCCCTGGCAGCGAACTTCAGCCACGATGGCAAGACGCCGAGGAGAGCGGAACGACGCCGTAACATTTCAGGACATTTTTACGAGCTACTCTGGGGATCTTCTCTTAACGTTTTCGTGCCGTTCTCTCATATTAGGAGGCTTTGATTTACGCCCTGCTTTAGCGTTCGGTGACTGTAGAAGCTCTGACAGAATATGTGCTTTTTACACTCTCACGCAGTGTTTACAACTTCAACATCACGCAACAAAGATAAAAGTAAGTCTCACGAAACATTTTCATTACTTTAAAGAATCTGACAGTTCTGGAACGAGCAATTTGATTGTGGATATGATATCAAGAGCTTTAAATCATTTATTGATCACAATGTAAGAAATAAAGTAATTCATTTTGAAAATAAAAAGTAATTGACTTGTGTATTTTAATGTGTGATAATGAAAATGAAAAGTATTCGTTAAAATATTGAAATTTGAGCAAATAGTTAAAACCAAGTTTCATTTCAGTAAGATATCTTTCTTTAGAGTACAATAATTTCAGCACTATAAACTGCCGTAAGTTTGTAGAAAAGGGGAGAGGAAGTTAAACACAATAATTATTTTCTACAGTGTAAAAGAAGACGGGGTACACTACCAAGATAAACGAATTCATTATGTATCGAGTTTTCTGGTAGTATGTAATTCTTATTTCGCCAGATACTATGGCAATCGTTCACTTCTCAGGTTGAGAAGACCGGATTAGGACGTGGGGATGTCTACGTGCTAACCACACGTACCCCCTTAACCTATAGCCGAGAGCCAGGGACGTCGCCGGTGGGGCTCAGCCCGTTCACGGGGTGTAGCGCCTAGTACACACACATGGCGATCGAGTGCGCTGGTGACGTCCATCCCTACTGGGGCTGAAAATTCGCTTGATGCTCCTGACAGTTGGTTACCCAAAGCAATAAACAAGTAGTGCATTATATCTTTCATTTATATTACGAAAACATTTTAGCTAGTAGTAGTAGTTATAAATATAATCTTAAAGCTGTGAATGTAAGACTTATTTAAAGATAAAGCATTAAAACAATATTACCACATTGTAATGTGAGGGATTTCCTTATTATTTATTGTTCCCCTTAACTAAAAAAGGAAAGTTGCCGAGTTTGGGCCACACACGTGCGATAATTTATATCATGCAAGAGAGTTCAAGACAATAAGAACAAAAAATAAATTTCTGTTCACAAGGTCACAAAGAATATTGCGATGATGTTGAATCTACGAGTAGATCATTATATACGGTTTGTAACAGAAAATAAGACTTGTTATTTCTTCAAGTATGACAGTGTGTCTGGCGTGAAAATTATAAGTTCACATTCGGCATGTTAAAATTAAATCCAGCATTAAGAAATTTTGCTGCATAAGTTGCAGAGATGAAATGTGTTACTAGTCATTATGTTGGTTCTTAACGTTTTACTTGTGGCCTATTAGAAAGTTTTTACCTAATAAAAAGTGCAGAACTTATGATTCATTTACTTAGTGCTACATAGTGATTTCATCAAAGGAATATTTTAAACCTGACAAGCAATATAATATCAATATATTAAAACAATTGCTTGTAGATATAATCGTGGTTATTAGAATGAAATGTGAAATCATTAAATTAAGGAGCGGTCTGACGTTTATATTTTCCCAAGAAAACTAATTTCTTTCAACCAATTTAACAATCTTTTTTATTATGGTGATAAATTGTATTAATGTTGTTTGCAAGAAACAAATTCGTTTTTTCAATTCGTTTATTATTTCTAGAGCATTTTTTGGTCCAACTTAGAAGACAACAAGCCCAAATTAGGGAACCGGTATCTCAATTTCGAACGATTGTACCTTTTTATTTTTGTCCATTCTTGACCAAAAACAATGAAATTAAAATGTAATACTTAATAATAAAGTACTTATATTGTAGATTGCTTTGGTCTTCATTTTGAGTCTTAATTGAGAGCATGGAAATGGAAACAAATATCAGTCTACTAGGCAATTTTTTTTTTGTTACTCGATTACAAACAATATGCGAAATAATGAAAGATGAAATATTATAACAGTGACATGGTGTTAAAACACTGCCTGGTCATGAAATTTGTGTTATAGTATTTGAGAAATGCGTATCAATATTTTAACGTTTTGTCATTCATTCGTCAATAACACAGGTGAAAGATGAGAATGCTTAACCTAAATTCGGCGAATTTCTCCGAAGCCGGTGAATTTCTCTCAAACGTGAACTAGCGCAGAACTAAGTACGCTCTACATGGTTACGCGCCGGTGCTCTGGGGTGCAGGATTTGCGACTCGTGCTGCATATTGAATCTCGTCGGTTCCTTTTGCCAGCAGGAAGCCCTCCGGTTTCGCCGCACCTGGAGTGTGACGGCAACACGGGGAAGTGATTCCGATCGCGAAAACGTCATACCGAAGAGCTGTAAACAGGCGGCCGACTGTGACCGAGTTGCTGTGTTGTCTACTTCCTGCCGCCTTTCTTCCTAATTTCGTCTCTCTCAACCCTTCACTGAGCGTTAAATATTTTTTACTTCATAGAATGATACTTGTTTTCCTCAGTCTCTGGTTGTGAACCCGGAAGCCGTCAGAGAGAAAGTGAAAGAAATTGGACTATTTATATAATACACATTAAAGGATTAAGTTTCTTACGCCATTTTGTCGATTTTGAATTTTTTGTTTTATTTATTGTATTTGCAGAAAGTCTCCATAAGGAACCAAATGCTCACATATTTTGTTCTATTATATTTTCAATGCTAACCACAAAATATTTTAATATTTAGGGTAATATACTGTGTGTATTCAGATACATCAGGCGTAATCAAAGGTGCCCGCACGAGCCTGCTTCAAAATCACGGCACTCCTACGGACATGGGCGACTTCCCCCAACTCCACACTTATTTTCACTCCAAACCCAGAAACGCGTGCACACACGCAAGCTGTAGACGGCAAGGTATGCTCGAAACAAAGCGAGCTCGAAAAATCACTACGAATAATTGCTTCATAACAGTTGCTTGAAATAATTTGTTCAACAAAATTGGAAGTTTTCTAGAAAACCACTGAGATTTGAATCATGTTTTAATCTTTAATTATACTTATTACTTTATTTCAGATGTATTTTATTTTTAAACTCAACCTTGTGTAATAATTTTTGGCAAGGAGCAGGACTATGATTGAGTGGCAAATTGTTTGCCTGTTTTTGTTTGGTGTTATGTTGAATTAAGAGGTTCTGTGATTTGTTGTATTTAGCAAAAATTTGAAATAAATTAAAAGTCTATGTAGTCCACCTTCTGAATTAAAAACCCCTCTTAAATTTATTATATCTCTCTTCTAGTCGGACAGCTATTTTAACTATCTATCTTTGCTTTTAACATGAACGTATGAAATTTGTACAATTATAACTTCTTTAAGTAAACCTCAATACGAAATCAAGGTTGTTTAGATTCACTGGTGTTCACTAACCTTAGAACTACGGACGATAAGGGAAAACTCCGCTGATTGCTGGCTATAGCACTACACTGGCATGCGCCTGGATTTGATCGGACGAAACCACGAGCAGAGTAGCTGGTCCCTACGGCCTTTGTCACACGAGCATTGTGTAGACGCGCGTCGTTGAATAACACTATCTCATACGAAACGCCATACGGAGAGCTTTGGCAATTCCGTATAAAATTGTGTTAATTTACGACGCGCGTTACTTATTGCGTGTCAACGCAAAGCTCGTGTGACACAGACTTAAATGCTCATCCAGGCAGTATATACGCTGGCAGGGGTAGACCGCCTATGAATATTTAGTTGGTGTCGAAAAACTTTCCACCGGAGGTACTAGAACCTTGGATCTCCCGGCCTTCGATCCTTCAGTTGGCAACAACATGCGCCATCGCAGTCGGTGCGACTGTGCGATAGGTAGGTATGAGCTTTATTCGAGTTACGTTATTTGGACCAGATGCTATTCTATGAAGAAAACCGGGAGAGGTGGCTCAGGGCATCAACTGATGTCACTGCAGTACCTCTGACTGGGAGGTCCTGGGATTCGAATCCCACAGGCGCGGCGGTAGTATTTTCGACACAAGTCTGTCTGACGTCCGCGGAACGCGTAGTAAGTATGAGCGTTATTCAAGTTATGATCTTCGTCAGAGCGTCTTTGTCAGACTGTGTCGAGTTCTTTTGCTGACTGGAGGAGAATTCTAGCGGCCGCCTGCGCTGTACGGTAGTTTTTCTTTGTTTCTCCGATCAAGACCAGGCAAATCCCGGAGCAGTACCCTAACAAACGGGCCACGGACCGCGAACGATCTTTTCTTCCCATTCCTTGTCCTATTCCCACTCATTACACACATACATTCACTACTCTAAAACACATGCCTCGAGACCTGTAGGGAGCATAGAGCTGGTCCCGTCTGGACGATGATCCGCTGGTGGGAGATACCTGGTTGGGGAAAGTCCCTCTAGCCGACTGGAGTTCTGTGCGGGATCTCGCCATCTAACCGCAAGATCACGGACACCTCCACAGCAAAAACATGCACCACTTTTACAGGACTAATGACCTTAGCCGTTGACGCCCGGAATCACTAGTACAGTAATATATGTCTAATCACTAGTACAGTAATATATGTCTAATCACTAGTACAGTAATATATGTCTAATCACTAGTACAGTAATATATGTCTAATCACTAGTACAGTAATATATGTCTAATCACTAGTACAGTAATATATGTCTAATCACTAGTACAGTAATATATGTCTAATCACTAGTACAGTAAAATATGTTTTACGGTACGGGCATGACATGTAGAGGCAAAAATCTTGATGAAACGGAATTCCTGCGTTTTTAATACGATTGGCAGATATGCAAGATATTCTTAATGTAATGAATGCTTTTGCTAGTCTGTTTTAATAAATTCTCTATCCCACGTGATTTAGTCGTGGCATCTGCACTGTGAAGAAGAGAGGCTTCAGCTGACAGCGTAGAATTGACACTTGTCTCTCAAAGCGTAGGTTGCAGGGAAATCTCCCTCATCTCTGAGCGTGAGAAGGTGTACGGGCATGGCTTTCATTCGCGCCTCTTACTGTCTCACGTTCAAAATCGTAACCCCTCGAGCAGAGACGCATTGCTCAAAGCCATGCGAGGGTATCAGAAAATCATAGTGCTCTGGGTTGTGATGCATTGTGCGTCGAATGAGTCAGCAAGCAGTCCGATTTCAGCCATTAGGACAGGAAAGTGGTGTGTATTTTTATGAGTTTCACAACTAGTTTAACAATGCGAAAACCATAAAAGTCTAACATTCTCTAACAGATGAAAATTCAAACTTACGGAAGCAAGAGGAACTCAGAAGCTGTCAATGAAGAATCTTCGTTTATTGGTGATTTATTACATAAATACGTTATATGTAAATCTATTTTAATAATCATAACAAATTCATGTAATTTTTACTTTAATTTATCTGTAGATATATTAATTTACTACTTTCAGAACGGTAAAAAATCAATATCACAAGTGTCGTTAAATGAACATCCCTGCATAAAACGGAATCCTCTCTAAACCGGAACTTTTTTTGTTCCGATTGATTCCGGCTTAAACAGATTTTACTGTAATAAATCAATCAATCATATGAAGAAAAAATTGAAGCATAGTATTCTTCTCTATGAGATATTTTTTAATAATCATATTTTGATGATCATCTTATTACGAAAAACATTTTAAAAGAATGTGCATAACTAATATGCTACAGTGTAATAGTAAGCAAACTTTATTTTTTTTATCGTTTAATCAGCCCCATATTTATGTTCAGTATAATTTCATCTCTTTAAAACTGCTGAATAAAGAGTCTCTCGTATACTCAAGTCTTATATTTCTATAATATTCTGCGTTTTTTGGGCCTGAGTGATTTAGAAACCGCCAAATCCTTTGATTAAGGATCAGAGAACTCTCTTTCACCGCGAATAATCATCTGGCGGAAGAGCGTCCATCTTGGCATTCCTTCCTCAGTCGCGGGTACTGGAGCGCGACCTGACCTTCCGGCTCGTTTACATCACTCGGCGCCCTCTCCCCCGCGCTTTCACCAGCGGCGAAGGCGGCGCGGCGCGGCTGGGGAAGAGGGAGGCCCACCCCATCCGCAGCCGGTCAGCGCAGCCACCCCTTCCCCTTCCCACTGGCCGCTGCGCGATCGAAGTGCGTCTCCTCGCACTTTCTCCGCCCGATCGAGGCGGCGCGGCGCGGCGCAGCGCGGGGGCGCAAGGCAGGGAGCCACGGGGGGACGTGACGACCGGAAGCGACCGAACCGGCGCTGAGCAGGGGTGACACGGGAAATGGGGAGTCGAAGGGTGATGCGAAGCAGGATGCGAGGAGGAAAAGGGAGGGAGAGCGAGAAGGGGGAACGATGAAGGGGCGGACAAAGGGGAGGGATTGACGCATAAAGGGCAGGAGGCGAGGATAGGCGGACGAAGCGCAGAAAAGAGAAGGGTGAGGCGAACACAGAGCAGATGGGTCGAATGGCTGGGGTGTTGAAGGGCAAGGAGAGCAGGAGGCCAGGGGGAAGGAGAGAAAGGCACAAAGCAGGTTGCAGTCTGTGAGAGCGAAGGTCAACTGGGAGGACTGTCAAGAAGGGGAAAGGAAAAAACATAATGAAGTCGCAAAGGACGGAAGGGAAATTGACAGAGAGAGAGGCTGAGTGGTCCAAGTGTCCCCACCGAACTGAATTCAGAGCACCGTGGCCCGGAAAATGCCTAGGGAAATGGCAACGACAATTTTTGCTCTTGCCTGTCTCCTCCATCTCTCCGACTCCCCCGCCCGGTCTTTCAGAACCGAGCTTGAAGTATTCAGCGTGGCTCCGGTGTCTGCCGGCTGCCCTGGGCGGCGGAATATTGTTTTGCGCACACCTGGAGTAATACGTATCAGTTTGCTACAGGCTACCGTGGATCAGGTCTTAAGATCCTAGATAAATGCAAAATGATGCATTTGGTAAACAACAATAACAATAGTTATAAAACTTCGAGTTATATTTCACGAACAGTCATAAAAAACATCAATTTGCCTGATATTAATCCTCGATAGCGTTGAGTTGGATAGAAATCTGTCTTCGACTTAATTGCTCGATTTTATCTACCGGCCGAGATTAGCTCACGGCCAGTATTCTCTGCAGCTTTCTGCGGCAGATCTGACCGAGAGATCCTAGGGTAACTCGTGCTATTTTTCCTTCCTCGTTCTTGACCTGTCCTATCCTCCCGCCCCTCTCTCTCTCTCTCTCTCTCTCTCTCTCTCTCTCTCTCTCTCACACACACACACACACACACACACACACACACACACACACACATACACACACGTCCATGCACTACGCTACCACACATATCGGGACCTTGTCTCGGCCCAGTCGGTGCCCCACAATGGGGAAAAACGTAGAGGGAGAATTGCCCGCAAGCCCACGCGGGCTCACCATTAAGCGGGGAACGATTCACCGCCAACTCCCGACGTAAAAACGTCTACCACGCTAACGGGACTAAAACCATAGCAGTTGACGTACCCGGAAACATCAATTAATCAATCGACCAATCAGAGTTTCGTTCGCGTAGTTTCCTTCCCGGAGGACTGCGCGTCGTCGGGGAAAGTGAGGAAGCGCGCTTCGATCGCCGCGGCAGGCGGAGGGGCGGCGGGTGGCGATGGCAACGGGGAGGGGGGTGGGGGATGGGAAGGAGCAGGTGCTGGATTGTCTCGAGGAGAAGAGGGGCGGCGGGGCTGCGCTGCAGAGATTTGCACTGCCTCGATTTCCAGACAAGTAAAGCGCACCTGCGACCATACGCAGCACGAGACGCGTTTAGACGCTATTACGCACGCGGGTTGGTTTTAGATTTTAGCATGTTTACCTTCTGTGCGATGATCTACAATTTAAGTAGCTACTTCATTAAGTTGTACACCACTCGTACAATCAAAATACAACTTGAAATTCACTCCAAGAACTCGACACTTTACTACTTTTGTCACAAAAATGAATATACTTTCCTTTCTTATAGCTCGTTTGAACTTGATCAGTGCGAATGATCAAATCACAAACAATACCACTATCAACATACTATCGCCTCCAGAACCTACATACTACCCAAGAGACGTTACAAAGCAACCAGATATCCTTGACATCGGACTGACTGACAGCAACATAAATTTTTATTCAACACCGTATCATGAACTCGACTCCGACCATCTACCGGTTAATATACACACTCGTCAAATCCCACCCCCGCGATCCCCAACCCCCAAAATAAACACACTCAAATTAAACTGGATTAAATTCCAAAACATAACCAGCAATTTAATACCAAAAATCAAAATTTTAAACAATTCCTTAGAAATAGACAACGCCGTAACATTATTAAACACCATAATACATACAGCTATATCAGAATCGCAGCCCTCAAATACTCAACCACATAATAAAATTAATCATTCTTCCCTACCGGTAGAAATCACAAACTTAATACGCGTCAAAAACAGGACCAGAAGGTTATGGAATCAAACCAAAAACCCACATATAAAGACAGAACTAAATATATTAACTAACATAGTGAAGAAATCAATAAAAAATCATATGAACCTCAAATTCCAGAACAAGATAAGTTCCTTTCTGTACAAAATAACTCTATATGGAAATTCACCAAACAAATACTAAAAAAGAAAACAAGAATTCCTCCCATCAACTCACCAAGAGGCAAGTTATACACCCCAACCGACAAGGCTGAGGAAATCGCCAATTACTTTGAGTCAACTTTCACACTCAACCAATCTAAACCGCACCCGGATCACAACACAATAATACAGTCCATAAACCTCCCAAACTACGGTCCATATCACAATATACATTACACAAACCCTAAAGAAATAAAACAAATCATTAACTCTCTCCCGATAAAAAAAGCACCAGGTCATGATAAAATCAATAATTCAATACTAAAACATTTACCTCCCCCTCAATAGCATACTTAACTAATATATACAATTCATGCTTCAGAACAACTCATTTTCCATCCACTTGGAAGCATGCCATCATCCTACCTGTTCCAAAGCCAAATAAAAATTCAGCAAACACCGACAGCTATCGCCCGATAAGTCTTCTACCATCCCTGTCAAAAATCTTCGAAAAAAAAAATACTCCAACGTCTTAAAAAGCACCTACAAATTACAAAAGCTATCCCAAAAGAACAGTTTGGATTCACAGATCATACATCCACACAACATCAACTCCTCAGACTCACAGAACATCTCAACACTGCATTTCAGAAAAAACATCACACAATACTCATATCACTCGACATAACTCAGGCATTTGACAGAGTCTGGCATCAGGCACTAATTATTAAATTAAGGAAAATAGGCACTCCACATTACATCACCTCAGTAATTCAAAACTATTTAAGCAATAGAACCTTTGCAGTAACAATCAACAACAATCTATCCAACCCCAGGTTAATTAAAGAAGGATTACCTCAAGGTTCCCCCCTATCACCCACACTGTTTAATCTATATGTAGCAGACATCCCCAGTGATGAAACAGTAAAAATAGCACAGTTTGCTGATGACACACTTATCTTCTCCTCCAGCCACTCTCTAACCAATATCAAAAATCACTCACAATTGTATCTTAACCAAATAGACAGTTGGTCATCCAAATTAAAAATAAAATTAAACCCAAACAAAACTGCAGCTAAAATATTCACTTTAAGACCACACACTCCACCAACCCCACTCACATTAAACAATGAGCCCATCCCTTGGTATCCTCCAAATAAACCCATAAAATATCTTGGACTGCACTTAGACACCAAAATGAACTGGAAACAGCATATAGACATAAAAATAACCCAAACCAAAAACAAATTGCATCAATTAAAATCAATAATAAACAGAAATAAATTCCTCCCATACAAAACAGCAATAACCTTATTCAAAACAATTATCAGACCTACCCTCCTCTACGCCTGCCCTGTATGGATCAATGCTGCAAAAACAAATATCAACAAAATTCAAATTGTTCAGAACCAATTCCTCCGTACAATAACTAATGCACCCTGGTGCATAACTAACCAACAATTACATAATGAATTCAACCTCGATCTCATCATGCACCACATCACCTACCTATCCCATAATTTCTTCTCCAAATTACACCATATCCAAACTTTATCTTCATTCAAACTTTGTAAAAGCCCCATCCTCCCCACTCGCATAAAAAATAAATACCCATTCCATATTTTTTGTAAATTGTTCTCAGACCTGGAATAGTACTTATGAGGTGCCAATATGGTCCCCTCAACCTTTGTAGTAGTATTAAGTTAGGATAAGGATAGAATAAGTTAAACATAAGCCATCAATACATATGTACAGTTATATATAAACTGATCTATGTACTAAACAATCAAATAAATAAAATAAATTTAAAAAAATAGTGCGAATGATGAATTTAACCTGGTGATAACTACGAGCAGTATAAATCACGTCAAATTACTTTCACGTTATACTCCTAAACGATGCTCAATGGCATTATTACAGTAGCACGATCTTTTAATATAATCCGCCAAGTATTTCTGGTAAGAACATAATGTTTGCGCAAAATTTAGAAAAGTTTCTTATGTAATTTCTAGATGATCTCTTTTTCAATATTATATAAGGGAAAATATAAATGATTTGTGCTTTAGTGTGTTTGAAAGTCCCTGCATTGCTTTTTATTGTATTGTATTTTTACTATATTATAATATACGAAACTCCGCATGAAAAAAGCTTTGCGAAACAAATATAAAGACAGAAATAATTGACAAAACGATTGTCGTATGCTCTAACGAAACGGGGAATACCATTTTCCAAAATATAAATATATTCCTTCTACGATCGTATGAAACAGGGATATTGCGTTCCGTTACGTGAGCATGAAGTCTCCATTTTCTCTCGTCTGCAGAGAATAGTGATAAAAAATTGTTTTTTGCCCAGTGCCGTCATGCGAGAAAAAAAATGAAGTTTTCGAAAAATATGGCGAGTCAATATGGCGCTTTGTTTCAATAACCATGAAGAGTAGAGATGAAACAAATAATGATTATAGACTGGATAACTCTCATTGTTTAATCAAAGGTTTGCCTTTAAATTATGTCCATTCATTTTATTAGAAGTTCTAATTTAGAACTCTATTCGTTAGAAATGCTGCCAATTAATTAATTCGAGTTTATATTAGAAGCTTCATCGTCAAGAAGTTCTTGATAAATAGATAAATTATTTTTTACAAAAATCATAAACTTGTCTAAGAAAATAATAGAATCACACAAATTACTTCGATACTAGTATAAGTTCATGCAGTAATAGTGATAATCTCATCTCGGCATTGGCACATTTCATCGCACACAGTTAAGCGTTTAAAATACAAGATGTTAAATACAATACTAGCGTTATGTGAGACGTGCGGATTTCATTCTTTGATTAAACGTCTTATTAAAAAAATGTTGGTGCGATTATAATAAACCTTTCACTTTCTAACAATAATTGAGGAAGACTGAAATGTGGTTGGATTATAATAGTTGTCAAAAGAACAAAATATCGATTGTGATATTTTTATTGAGTTGCTTTTAGGGTCTTAAAAAAATTAGCCTGATGTTTCTCAGTAGTGTTTTAACTGCTAGGGAAAGTTTCTACAAGTTTTTTTTTAGTCACGCTCTCTTGAAGATGCTGCAAGTTCTGGAGAAGACAAAATGAAAAGTATCTGCGAATGTTTCATAATGGATATTAAAAATAATTGCAATAATACAGTAGTTACAATAATTACAGAGGCACAGAAAAAGTACGCAATTGGATCCTGAATGCACTCGTGGTTTCAATATTCCCTCCGTCTTTTGGCTTTATATTTGAATATCAGTCGAGTAACTGACAAGTTGATATTTCCATTTACTCTATTCTCGAAACATGATAATTAATTACACCTCACTATTTAAACGTGGCATTTTATTACAGATTATTGTGTATTAACTAAGAATAATAAAAATTCATTTTATAACACCATTTAGGGTTTAAAATAAAAGTTTCTTGCTTTGAGAAGTTCTAAAATATCAATGTGAATACTATGTGATTAGACATTATTTTCTAAAAATGAATATGTAGACTAAATGATTAACACAAAGCAAGAATAAAAAGTTGATGACAAAAAAAAATTTACAGAATGATGTATCCTGAAGGCCTTAAAACGAAGGTTCGCTGATTCACCCCGAGCAATGACGACTGTCCTCACCCTCGTGTGCCACGAGTCGCCAAGGTTCTTGCCTCCAATCAAGGAAGTAAGACTGCCAATCGTGTGAACCAATAACACACTCTCATGAAATGTTATGAATAACCAAATTCGCCGGGAAAAATATCTTACAGTGAAATAATATTATGCATACGAAAACTACAATTCAGCTACTTGGCCTATGACAGCTCATCCAACTTGATTCCTTGATTTCTAATGGGATGCGGGCGGAACGGCGTTCCGGCAAACACGAGGCAAATGTCTTTCTTGTCCGACCAACTTTCGTAAATTCAACATTAATTTTCCTCGTAACTGTATCATATCTATGAATCCAATAAAATAATTTGTAAAAAAATTTAATATATCATTATAAACTCTATATTGTCTTCCCTATTATATTATTAAATTATATTATAATGATAACTATTTCTATTAAATTAATAATTATTTGGGGGCGCGTACCGGTATCTAAAATTTGTAAATCATATATATATATATATATATATATATATATATATATATATATATATATACATACATATAATATAAATATTAAATATTTACTCGCATATAATATATGTGTTTCACACTTAAATTATGATTATAAAAATTTGAGAAGCCTTGTCTAACCGTCGCTTAGTTTCTCCGGGTTAATATAGTCATGCGCAGTTGACGCGGTGGGGCGGCGTCCTCTAATTGGGTGCAAGGAGCTGCGCGGCAGACGACGCCGCGGGCCGGAACGGCGTGGCGACACCTGCGCCGCCTGCAGCGCCGCTCCGCGAGTCGCAGGCGACGTCGACGCGCCTCCTGCATCTGGGTTTTGTGACCAAGCAGTGCCTAGCGCCACGGCATCGAACAGCTTTTCACATGCGCAGTGACGACGAAACGAGTTAAAGTGGCTAAGGGGCTGCAAAGGGGACAGTGCATTGAAACGTCATTACTATCCCATTTTATTTATATCCTTGTCATTCTCATTCTGAATTTCCTTAATACCACTAATATTATTATTATTATTATTATTATTATTATTATTATTATTATTATTATTGGCGTATAGGCCATTACTGACCACGCTACACGATTAACGCGTGTAATTCTTCCAGGATCAGCTTTTCAGCTGTATCCTTGGATTACAACAAGGTTGTTACGCCTTGAAGTGTGAATTATGAGATGATAGGTTGATGATGATAGGTGAAGGGACAATCACAAATACGACCATTATTATTATTATTATTATTATTATTATTATTATTATTATTATTTATGATTTATTATTATTATTTTATTATTATTATTATTTTATTTTATTTATTTCACTCTAATAGAGGCAAACATGTTACTCCGGGTCTGCCAAAGGACGTAATATTTCGGTTTGACATCTTTCTCATTTAATCTTCCAGTATTCTTCGGACAATACTGCATGTGTCCAGAATCACGGACTTCTGAACGGAAATGTACTTCAGATTTTTCAGAATATTTTATTGCGGAATTTTGGTTCTCATTTTTGTGGTGATGGCTGTAGTGATAGAAGAATAGAAAGTGCAGTTAAGATACAGTTACCAATAGAAGACTGTATTGTGTTGTAGCTCCACATAATCAATCACCTTTAAGGACTCGTAAATTTCTATTTTGTTTTCACGTGCTTACATTGAGAATGAATACTGAAGTTTCCTCAAGGCATTGACAATACTTCCTCATATGTACCTATAGTACTCGTACACCTGCACGTTCTTCTTTGACTTTCTTTTGCTTGAGTACTTCTTTTGACCCTTTGTATGCAGACACTAGGTCAAAGTTCCGGCAAAAACACGAATAACGTCGCATACTCTTCCTATACTTTTCCAAGTAGACGTTGAATTCTTTTGAAGATGAAATGCTGTGAAATATTTATTAAGCGATCTCCAGTATTTCGTGAGGAAAACTTGCTTTTTTAGGACAGGCGCCATATGACGGAGGCAATAAGCATTCGGCCCAGCTTTGCTATTTACAATGAAGTTAGGTATTGCTTGATAATACATTTTAATTACACTTTAGCTACCAAACACCGGAAGCTCTTTTGCACGTGCGCGAATACAACTCGTAAACAACTGTTATCCAAATCATTCATCTTCTTCTTCTTCTGTCAGCTCTCCGACATTCATAGTTTTGCCTCGGTTTTTCTTTTTATAACAGCCCAATTTCTTCTATCTTTTGCTTTCCTTCGCAATTTTTTAACACCTAGGTGTCCCTAATCTTCCTCCACCTCATCATTCCATCTTCATCTAAGCCTCCCTCTTCCTCTTCTACCAGCCATACTCCCTACATGTGTCTTTCTAATGGCACTCCAAACAATCCCAATAATTCAATTCTACACTTTTCACTCTTCTTTCTGATTTCACGGATTGTTTCCTCCCATTTTTGAACTTTTCCTACAACTAGACTTGAAGCTGCAATACACATACTGGTAAAACCTCAGAGCTTGCATGAAAAATTGTTATCTGAAACGTAAATTAATCATGCCGTCAGAGACGCAACTCTAGATATCATTGCGCTATGAAATCTGAGTCCTCGCGTTGGAAAACGTTGAAAAACAGTAACATTCACCAACTTCTTAGAGCGTTGCCGATAAAATCCCAAATTGGTTAGGACGTTATGACTTCTAATACTGGTTAATGTAACGAAATGTGCCTGGCCACTGACCACGGTGCCAGATGACAGCTTAATAGAGGGTTTTAAGTAGTATGTTTACATGTGTCTTGAAAAAAATCATCGAATACACGAAAAATCATCGTTAATAGAGGTGACTGCCGATTTGATTTAGCCATTTTAACAGATTTCACTGTAATATTGTTAATAAAATGAAATTATTAGAAGCAACCCCTGTTTAACAAGATTATTTTCCTTAAATAAGATAAATTGAGTGCACTTCCTTAAAATAAATTCTTGAGATTTATTTCGTTTAAATTAAATCCCTACCTTGAAATGAAAGTTCTGTTCTATTGAAGTTTTATTTCCGAGCTTTCACCAGTTCCTTTAGTATCCTCCTTATTTGCAAGATCATTCCCAACCATTGTTTCCCGTTCTCTTCGGAACAATCGAATATTTCTCTACTTCATCACAACAGTGCCCGCAAGTCGTTAGCAAGGGATTCTCATCGAATTACCCACTGTTCCTCAGTCAATGCCTTTTGTGGCAGCCGCGCATTCTCAGTGCTCCTTCCCTTTCTGCAGGCGCTTGAGCGGAAGCCTGAGAGTCTGGCAGAGGTTGCATCAAAGTGTCGTGCGGTTAACGCACGGACTGACACATTCTATCACAAATGGGGAAGAAAACAGAAACATTATATGTACTATTACTTTCTCTTATATCCTCGTACTTACGTGGTATAGAGAACGTTATGTAATCCTACAGCGGAAAACGGCGATATTTGGTAGAAATATTTTGAATTGAAGGTCCCTGATACCGAAAATTGTATACTTCTTGTTCCTGTGTATAGTAATTACTTGGTAGTCAAAATCAACTTTTTGTGAGTCTTTGGAAGCGAAAATTTTATTTATGGCAAAACGTCTGTCCATTTGTCTGTGAACAATGCTAGAATAAGGTTAAACCGTTGGCAGAATTTGCACCAAAACTGATATTCTTTGATCAATCATCTTTTATTAGACCCCCTTGAAATTGATATTTTGATTCTGGGAGTACTTCACATGAAGTCCCAATGACATCTACAAATGTTTCTCACAAATGTCTCAATATTATTCTTTTAATATTGCAAATAACGTTTATTACGTACGCTTACAAAATATTAATTTACGACCAATTATTCAATGGCTTTGTGCATTTTGAGATACCCCATACATCAGCCTTTGCCCTCCTAGAGTACGTCTTGATCTACGAAGTAAATAAATGAAAATCACGAGGAAAGTAGAGCAGTATTAAAGAAAAATTGGAGACTACATCAACATTCCCACAGAAGCCCGGTCACCTTGCGTGAGAGCTCGAGGCGGCGGCGCCAGGCAACGAACCGGTTCGCCCGGTTCCCGCGAACTCCTCAATGAAACAACCGCTGAACTGCACGCCCTCGGCCCACCCCGCCCCGCATCCCCGCACCGTCCCACACCTTCGCCCCGCTCCGCCCCACACCTCCGCCCCGCTCCGCCCCACACCTCCGCCCCGCTCCGCCCCGCCCTGCCCCGTTCCACACCCTCACTCGACCCTCCCCGCTTACGCTCCCCCACCTACCAAGTCACGCCCCCTCCCGCTGAGCTGGCCCCAGGAGCGTGACTGCTTCGTTTATCAGAACAGGGTCTTGGACAGTTAAAAAATATTTATACCTGTCGCGTCAACTATTGAGGATTCCGTGCGTGTAAGTACAGGGTTAACAAGTGTAATGCATTTAATATCCCGGGAGGTGGCTCCGGGAGAGATGACTCAGGACATCAATTGATGTCACTGCTATGCCTCTGACCGGGAGGTCCTAGGTTCGAGTTCCGATGGTGGCTGGAATTTCGACACTAGCTTGACAGCTAGGTCAAATTCAATCGCTGTTTGGAGGAAAATTCTAGAGGCCGGCTGCTCTGATCGGTAATTTTCCGTGTTATGCAACTTGCTCTGAACCAGACGCATTGCAATTATCACTAACTGAACAATAACCACTTAAACATAACTTTACAAATCACGTACAAAAGATTCATTCTAGTAGGAAACGCAACTAACTGCAAGCTTGCACCTCACGGATACGAACAGTGAGGGTCAATGTTTACACATCTGGAGTAGGGCTATCAACACGTGCTGGGAAGGGACGCGCTCCCCCCTAAACCGAAACGTTTGAGGAATGGACTCTTCCGGCATCTCTGAGCCCTTGATCTTCAGCGCCACGCTAAAATAATACTACTGTAATTGTGTGAGAGATGTGTATTTAATTTCTGTGTCTAGTTGAGAAACTGGATCCCTACGCCCATTACAATTACACAAGAACAGTGTTGGAGAGCTGGGCTACCATGTTATGGTAAGGGGCGGAGTAGAGCCAAAGGGCTATCAAGCCAACGTTTGGGAAGCGCGAGGAAACCTTTCTCTGAGAATTGTCCCCTGGAGAGCGGTTAGTATCGCGTGGGAACGTTGTACGTCTTTTAGACGCCGATAAATGGCAGCAGAGAAGGGGATGAGGGAACAGGAATACACCAGTTATTACTCGGAAATCAACTCTTACGAGGAAGCGATTTTGTAGAACCGTTAGTTATTTTTTGGACACCAATATTGAAACGATCGATAATTGTAAGACATGAAAAAACGGCAAAATTGTAATTATGTAGTTCATTTGATTGTTTTATAATATTATTATTAGTTTGACATTTTCCACTCTCACTTTAAACAGTTTCGTATTGTTTTAGGGAGTCAGAAACAAAGTTGCGTGTTGCATATTGTTTTTTAACTTATTGACAATTACTTTCTTTTATTCGTATGTATGTTATTATAATTTTATATACCTAAATTTGACCAGTTGAGCAGACAATATTTTATATTAACTCAATAATTTATTTTATAATAAAATATTAACTGTAAAACTGATCGCATTTATATATATTACATTTTTGCAATTCAAAATATTAGTTCAGATTATATTCATCAAATTATTTCAAAGATTACTAGTTAAATAATGTTGTAAATATAATTTCATGTTGTCCTAGAAATGAAATTGCGCACGGTGTTTTCATAATATCTTACTTCTGAAATAAGATACAAAAAGTTTGTGTGAACATAAGTAATTTTTTAAAGATATTTGGTATTAGCAATGATGATTTCTTGATTGTAAAATACAAAATTAAAATCATAAAATCAATTATTTTTCATGGAGATGTGGAGACATATCGCTGAATTATGAAAATTGGTAATTTAATTTTGCTAACTACATGGTGTTAATCATTGGAGGGATGATAATATTATAAGTATTAATAAAAACTTAAATATTTTAGAGCTTATCTACGAAATTTTATCACGATATTTTATCTATGAATATAAATTATTTCATCTATTTTATTTATTACGATATTTTATTCTAAGAAATTTTTGTTATTATCTCTCTTATTTTTTATGACAATTTCAATTAAACAATAAGTGAAAACAGCTCACGTATTGTTTGGAAAGTTTAATTTAATTTCTTCACAGTACATTAGTGCATCACCTGTCTGCTTTAGTCTATGACCAGTGACATTTTCGTTGAAGAAATTAATCGTCATTATTATTGTCACGAATGTGGGTCACAAGAGTTTACGCAGCCTCAAAATAAAAATAAATAACGGAATAATTAATTTCTGAACGTTCGGCATCTCGTAATGAGAAGGAGATTTCTCGCTTTCGCTTCCGGCAAGGCAGGTTCGTAGGCGCGAAGATCCAGTCTGAACTTGAACCTGGAGTCGCGCAGGTTCAGCAGACCTGTTGGTGGGAAGACGTTGCTTAACTCTGCATCGTGTTAGGCGACTGAAGGTTTCCGGAAATTCTTCTACGCGCTGGTGGAAAAGAGAAAGCTGTTCTAGTCAGATTCCCTCTGGTATATGTAATTATAAACATTTCGGAAATCGCACTGCCCGATGTCACAACGCCAATTCCGCAAAGTTATTTCGAAATACTGAAGACTATTAGAGTTTGTACCAAAGGGAGTTTGAGTAGTGGAGTGTAATCTATAACTTGCAATGTAGTTCTGATTCCTAGCAAAGCTTTATGTACCATTCGTGTTTTTTGTGCAAATTAAGAACTAAATTTAAATCTTAATATATATAAATCTCGTGTCACAATGTTTGTCCTCAATGAACTCCTAAACCACTTAACCGATTATAATAAAATTCGCACACCATGTGCAGTTCGATCCAACTTGAAAGATAGGATAGTTTAAATCTCAAATTATAGTCGCAATTTTAATTTATTGCTAATTTATTACAAATTTGATTGTTGTAATAATTGTAGATAATTGTGACTGTCAAATAATAACAGACAAATAATTAGCAATAAATTAAAATTGCGACTATAATTTGAGATTTAAACTATCCTATCTTTCAAGTTGGATCGAACTGCACATGGTGTGCGAATTTTATTATAATCGGTTAAGTGGTTTAGGAGTCCATTGAGGACAAAAATTGTGACACGAGACGAGATTTATATATATTAAGAATACAACAATCAGCTAGCTGACCCGGCCACGCGTTGCACGCGTTGTGCTGCCACGGAAACAAGGAAAACCACATCCTTCCATTACAGGCATATTCAAAGCTAAGACATTGGGGAGACTTTACACGGTACATCCAAAGCAACGTGAGTGCTTCTATTTACGTTTGTTATTGGTGAATGTTTCCGGACCAACGTCTTTTGAATTTTTACGAACAGTTAATGGTCGAGTATTCAATACATACCAGGATGCATGTCGTGAACTGAAATTGCTAGAAGACGATAACCATTGGGACTTAACGCTTGCTGATGCTGCGTTGACATCAACACCGAATAACATTCGTCAGTTGTTTGCAATTATTTTGACGACATGTTATCCCTCGCAAGCACAAACTTTGTGGGAAAAATATAAAAATTGTATGACAGAAGACATATTGCACCGAATTAGACAAACAAATCAATGGCAAAACATAGATTATACACCAGAGATGTACAATGAAGCATTGGTCTTGATCGAGGATTTATGTGTTCTTATTTCAAATTTACCAATTAATCATTATGGTATGCCATCACCTAATCGTCCAGCCACCTACTTAGTCAATACCGATTTACAACGAGAAAATCAATATGACCATGAAAGTTTAGCAACAATTATCATGAACAGTGAACCATTACTGGCAGCAGAACAAAAAATTATTTATGATCGGATTACGCTGGCTGTTGCTGCTGAACAAGGCGTTTTTTTTTCTTGGATGCACCCGGTGGAACCGGTAAGACATTTTTATTATCGTTGATTCTTGCCAAAATACGGTCGCAACAAAAAATCGCATTAGCAGTAGCATCGTCAGGCATTGCGGCTACTTTACTGGATGGTGGGCGAACAGCACATTCACCATTCAAGCTGCCATTGGACGTTCATAATAAACCAGATGCAATGTGTAACATCAAAAAGAATAGTGGAATAGCTGCAGTGTTGCGGAAGAGTTCTATAATAATTTGGGATGAGTGCACAATGGCACACAAATATTCACTTGAAGCATTAAACAGAACTATGCAAGATTTAAACAGCAATAATAAACTTTTCGGTGGTGCTATCTTACTTTTGTCTGGTGACTTCCGGCAGACCTTACCGGTTATACCTCGCTCTACTTTCGCGGATGAGATTAATGCATGTTTGAAACAATCATTCTTATGGCGAAGTGTTGAAACACTTCGATTGACCATAAATATGCGAGTACAATTGCAAAATGATCCATCAGCACAAATATTTTCCGAACAACTACTAGATATTGGGAACGGTAAAATAGAACTGCAACCAAATACGCAATGCATTAAACTACCAGACAATTTTTGCACTGTTGTTCAGGATAAAAATGAATTGATTCAGAGTATTTTCCCGGATATACAGAATAATTATTTGAATCATGAATGGCTTAGTCAACGGGCGATTTTGGCAGCCAAAATCGTTGATGTTGACGAAATTAACTTCCAGATACAACAGTTATTACCAGGCGATATGATGTCTTTTAAATCAATCGATACTGTTGTTGATGAAAATGAAAGTGTAAATTTTCCGATTGAATTTTTAAATTCATTAGATATCCCTGGAATGCCACCACATAATCTTCGATTAAAGATTGGTTCCCCTATTATTCTCCTCCGTAATTTGAATCCACCTCAATTATGTAACGGTACGCGTTTGGTCATCAAAAAGATCACCGGAAACATTCTTGAAGCAACCATTTTGGCTGGGAAGTTTAAAGGAAAAGTGGTCCTGCTGCCACGTATTCCGATGATACCATCAGATTCTACCATACCCTTCAAAAGGCTACAGTTTCCAATTCGTTTAGCTTTCGTCATTTCTATAAATAAATCTCAAGGTCAAACAATGTCCATTTGTGGTTTAGATTTGGAAAATCCATGTTTTTCTCATGGGCAACTATATGTTGCGTGTTCACGTGTTGGGAAAACGTCTAATCTATTTGTGTTAGCTAAAGACAGGTTAACCAAAAACATTGTGCACCGATTGGTGTTAAATTAAATTGAATTCGAAAGTATTTATAATTGAATAGTACTTATATTTGTTATACAAATTAAATGGAAATAATAAATCTGATAAATTTTTATTTTGTACCTATTGATTTCTGCTTAATATCAAGTGTAAGAACATTTTAATTAATTGTGTTCAACGTACTTCCCCTTCAAATCTCAATCCAGTGAATTTGTATACCAACATCAATATTTTCGTCTTTATTGGTAAATAATTTCAAACACAAACTTTCGCAAGCACAAACTTTGTGGGAAAAATATAAAAATTGTATGACAGAAGACATATTGCACCGAATTAGACAAACAAATCAATGCCAAAACATAGATTATACACCAGAGATGTACAATGAAGCAATTATCTGTTAACTCCAAATGATTCTAACAGATGTCGACACCTTTCGACTGGGTTGAGTAAGTAATCAATAGATGGCGCTGCTATGGTAAAAAATCAGCTCCAAGAATCAGGACAGCAGAAGGTCATGCACAAGAATCTCAATAACAGTGTAACGAACGTATTCAAGAGAATATCATAAGAACACTGTGACACGAGATTTATATATATTAAGATTATTTAACCTCCATTTAAAATTATTTTGCACTTATTATTTCAATGTGCTATGATAACATGTTTTTCAGTTCCTCTTTCTAATATTTAAACTATTATTATTATTTTCAGTCAAATGCCACCGAAAAAATCTAACCTCAACAACGCGAGCAGCAAAGGGTCACGACGCAAACGTGTTGAAAGAGCTCAGCAATTACCAGAACAAATCGAAACAAGAAATGCAGCTCAAAGAATCAGGACTGCAGATATTGGGAACGGTAAAATAGAACTGCAACCAAATACGCAATGCATTAAACTACCAGACAATTTTTGCACTGTTGTTCAGGATAAAAATGAATTGATTCAGAGTATTTTCCCGGATATACAGAATAATTATTTGAATCATGAATGGCTTAGTCAACGGGCGATTTTGGCAGCCAAAAACGTTGATGTTGACGAAATTAACTTCCAGATACTACAGTTATTACCAGGCGATATGATGTCTTTTAAATCAATCGATACTGTTGTTGATGAAAATGAAAGTGTAAATTTTCCGATTGAATTTTTAAATTCATTAGATATCCCTGGAATGCCACCACATAATCTTCGATTAAAGATTGGTTCCACTATTATTCTCCTCCGTAATTTGAATCCACCTCAATTATGTAACGGTACGCGTTTGGTCATCAAAAAGATCACCGGAAACATTCTTGAAGCAACCATTTTGGCTGGGAAGTTTAAAGGAAAAGTGGTCCTGCTGCCACGTATTCCGATGATACCATCAGATTCTACCATACCCTTCAAAAGGCTACAGTTTCCAATTCGTTTAGCTTTCGCCATTTCTATAAATAAATCTCAAGGTCAAACAATGTCCATTTGTGGTTTAGATTTGGAAAATCCATGTTTTTCTCATGGGCAACTATATGTTGCGTGTTCACGTGTTGGGAAACCGTCTAATATATTTGTGTTAGCTAAAGACAGGTTAACCAAAAACATTGTGCACCGATTGGTGTTAAATTAAATTGAATTTGAAAGTATTTATAATTGAATAGTACTTATATTTGTTATACAAATTAAATGGAAATAATAAATCTGATAAATTTTTATTTTGTACCTATTGATTTCTGCTTAATATCAAGTGTAAGAACATTTTAATTAATTGTGTTCAACGTACTTCCCCTTCAAATCTCAATCCAGTGAATTTGTATACCAACATCAATATTTTCGTCTTTATTGGTAAATAATTTCATTGTACTAAAGGGTTATAGTAGTAGAAAGTCAAATAAGGAGATCACCATATTTTTTTACAAATACCATCTGTGTGAAAAAGCATAGTGGACTCCGTGACTGATGTTCTCTTATTGTTCCTCTTAGATTGTTTACTATAATGTAATATAACAAAAACTTTAGCCACAGCAACGCGTGGCCGGGTCAGCTAGTTGCTCTATAAAACCTAAATTCCCATTTTTATGGTGACAATAATGGAAATACAAAAGCGAAAAACACCCTTTTTCTTATCTCTTTTCATTTTTAGAAATTAAACAAAAAAACATAATGGGGATTTAATAGATATAATACTATTCGCTGGAATTACTAGTCAGTGAACTCCGTTTTTTATAGGGATTTTGTAAGTTTTCAAGAAGTTTTTCATATCAATGGTAGTAGTGAGTTGTTAGTATAATACGAGTGGAAAAAATGAAATTTAATTTTGCGATTAGGAAATGTTGCGACACAAGATCGAGTGGTGCAATCCTTTGAGAAAAATAAAATCACGTTTGCGCCGTGTGTCATGCATTGTTTTTTATAGAGATTTACTGATTTTATTTTAATTTTAATGCAAGAATACAAATAACTTAATTACCTAGCATATTACATTAAGATCAGTTACATCTGCTCAACCGTTAGTTTGTTTTCTTTGTTGTATTCACAGCTTTATCTGAGCCTTTTAAACATCGTTGCTCTTTTAGAACTAATTCTAAAAATTGAACTTTTAGCATGTTGTGCCAACCCAGAAAGTAACTTTTTTTATTAATGGTTGTCTGAAAAAATAATGCAATCGATACAATGAAGTTGATGTGAGTCATTAGCTTATTTACAATACAAAGCACTCAAATGGAATTAAAAAATGGAAAGCATAAGGGAGTTCTCGTGAGATAATGAATACCACTTCTCAGTAATACATCATCGGATGTAAGTAGAGAAAGCACACGGCAAGTCACGGATTTCGATTTACAAGTAAAACGTGCGTGGGCGATGTTTTGGTGATTAAGTCAATCGTTAATTTCAAAGAGAAACTCTTAAATTAAGTAGTAGTAGTTCTAGGCGTGAAACCAAATTTCACCTTTTTATTTTTGAGAATTCCTTCCAGCGTCCTCTGTTTTTTCCTTACAATACGACCGTTGAAAAAAGTCATAAACAAATCTGCTTTCTATTCGCCTTCACTTCTCTAGAAATGAAAGATGAGAGGCCGAAACGGAAAGCGAAGCAAGAGGGGAAAGCTGTGCTGAATATGCTACACAACCGCCGAAACTGTATAAAACGTTGAGGGAAGGCTAACAGGCTATCACTACATAGTGGTGGTTTTTCACCAGTCGCTGTGGCTCAACCGATAGCATGTCACCCTGTGTTCTGTGTTCACCGTCGAGATACCCTGGCAAAACAGACGTATTTTTCGGATGCAAAAATCAGGAAGCAAGTCGTATGTTTGTTTATGTGCAGTTGAACACCAAAGTAGAAGGCGGCGGTCTCATAAGGCTGCAGCCTCCCCTCAGAAGCTAATGACCCATATTTAAAAAACGCTTTTACTAATTTTCTGTACAAACGAAAGTCATTCAACAAATCAATTGTTAACGTTATAATTATTTAACTTGAAGACAATAAATACAAATTATATTTTATATTCAATATAACTGAAAAATGCTTTATCAGAAAAAATCAAGTCAGCTAGACACTATACCTTTGCCCCCCCCCCCCCCACCTACAAAAATCCAGTGTTCACCTCTATCTACATGTCTTGTGAAATAACTCATGGGAACCATCTGAGTTCCCTCGACACAATTAACGCATCAGAAACATAATCTAAAAAGAGTTCAGGCATGTGCGTTGCCATCTATTGAAAATGCAGATTTACGCAAGTCAAGGGCGACATTGGTAGGGGGGACACCCTCACTCCAATATTTTCAAGTCATTTTTATGTAGTTTTATTATATTTTCAGGCTATACTATTAATTTAATCGGTATATTAACTATTCCAAATCAACCCATGGCGATCCGCGGTTTAGTGGTGAGACTGCTCTCTTTCCCAAGCTGTGGTCAGGATTCCAATCCCGATCGATCCACATGGAATGTGTTGTGCATAAATCGCGTTCTTCCGTTTCCCCTGCCTTTCATTCTTCCACTGAAGCATCATCATTTTTCATAATCGTCTACATATCATACCCAAGCCGTTCAGCGTATGGTTAAATTTAGTATACTTATTATACTAAATCTACACATTATGATGTTTCCGGGCAGTTGTACGATGAAGCTGCCAATATGAATGGTGTCTATAATGTGGCGTAATATGTTTTTGAACCAGGCAGCCATTATTTTATTTATACGTTGTGATGCTTACTGCGGAATTAAGGAAAGTTGAGAACTTTATGCTACTTCGAAAACTGCAATGCAATGGCTACACGAGTTAGCCGTCTTTTTTTCTCCACCATTTCTCCATCACAAGAGAGGTTTATTTATGTGTTAGAATCTAAATCCGAAGGACTGATAGGCAGTACCAGTAAAAAACGCCTTTCCTTACAAAATAGTTGTAAGGTGGCAGTACAAGAGCGACACCACAAGATAATTTTGAAACAGAACTCACTTCTAAAGCAGCGAAACGTATTTTAAATGACTATTTTTTTCGTGTTGATTCATTTTTTTCAGTTTATTATCACAGTTCTCTAACCCTTCACTTTTTACCCATGTTTAAATGTAGTGTTGTATTTGTTTTTAAAGATAATGTCATAAAAGAAAATATTTGGAATATTAGAAAAATATGCATACGTAGCCTTCATAACTAATTGTATCTAAGTATCGTTCCTAGAATGAGATACAAACAATACATATTATCGAAATATAAAAAATAAAATTTACAGATAGTTTCCAACCTAATATGATAGGAACGAATTTTGTTTAACACAACATTATATTAAAATATTGAACTTTATTTTATAGAACTTTCAGCAAAATACTCGCCTTGAACATTATCTCAAAATCTGATGTTAACTTATTTTATGTGCTTAAATGTATGCCACTATTAAATGCATTAAACTACTATTTTTATACACCTTGGTTTTCAAACAGGAATCAAGGGAAAATACGTAAAAATAAATATAGTATATAAAAATGTATTTTCAAATTTTTCGTATTACTTTCTCCATTTAAAATGAAGAAGCACTTTCGCTTGTATGTCATTTTAAGCTCACTGATTAGATTCATGACCAAAATATTTCACAATTGCTTAACAAAAAAGCTCTTAATGAGTGCCTTGAGTAGCTTTAAACATTTTATGCAAGACAGATGGGTGCAATGACCATATCTATATTTTTTAAACAATTTTTCGTAGCGTTAGTCCGGCATAGTTGCAGAGTCTGTATGGCCGCCTCACCGGCGTTGCCGATTATAAAGGAGAGGGTTAGGGCGGGACGCACCCCTCCACGGCGCACCAGTTCCGATTGGTAGAGATAATGGGGAGATAATGGGAAAGAAAGATCGCGCACAGTCAGTGGCCAGATCTAAAGAACGATGTGCCGTCCTTGAATGGGTCAGAGAAAAACCACAAAACCACCGATCGGAGTAGTCGGCCTAAATTATTTTCATCCCGACACTACAAACAACCTGCGTTACACAAATACATTTTTGGCACCCTACCGAGATCGATACAACAACCTTCCAACCACTGCAGTGCACTGGTACGCTGGAGCCACAGGGATTGCGTTTCCAGTGTTCAATAACATCAATACAAATGATGAAATGTAGTACTATTCAATTTTCCAGTATGTCAACAATTATAGTTTTAGACAGACTAATAAAATACACACGTATTAATGAAATCATTTATTTCGCTTAAAGTATTGCAATGAAAAACAAGTTCACTCAAATTCATCTTGAAACTACGTTCGTCGTAACTTCCATGTATGCATCTGTAGTAATTTGTAATTGAGCGGACATTTCCTCTTTTTTGAAAAAAAAAAAAATATAATCTACATTCACTTTCTTCCTGACTTGTTCTATCTTTCTAATGGATTATGTACGACGAAGGAACTGGAAGAATTCACTAATTTCAGATTGACGAATTATTAGCTGTGGAAGATGCTGAAATGAAAGATTGTAGAGAATCGAATAAATGTCGGGAAAACGACCAGACATTTGAAAAATCTGTCGCCGGTAAATTACTCCGCTATAAATTACAGCCAATGAAGGCATTTGAAACTCGGATCACGTAGAACGAAAATTGGCCTCTGCACCTCATTACGAGCTCTATTTGAATGGCGTTCTGAATTACAAAGACACTAGTGGATTGCAGCAGCAAATATGCTGCTGAAAAAAACCACACAAATGGTTTTCCAAAAAGTAACACAACAACAAAGATTTCGAATAACATTGCACTAAAATAAATAATTAAAAAAATCACGGATACTGACGTAACGGATAGCGGATAGAATACAGATACCTATTACAATATTTCTTTACATATGAAGAATACGGATACCCATTACAACAGTTCTTTACATATCAAGAATAAGAAAAATGCTTATTCCATAACGCAACACGTGAATAGCAAATATGTAATGGCGGGCGGTGTCCTCCTTCAAGTCTTGCTGTCACCCGACATCAACTGGTTGTAGGTAGTGACGCACTGATTATGAGAATTCGGTCTGTACGTGTAGTATGAAAATAGGTTAAATAACAAACAAATCTTCGCATTGCTCAATCAAACTCAAAACTGTGCCACTTTTCGTTTTTTTTTCTTCCGAGTTCCTGGGTATATATCGACACTGAAGATATCTCACATGGTCGAAGGCTGCTTACTTTTCTCCGAATTTCTGTGCGCGTATGAAATTATATCCTGTTTTAATAATAAAGTTTTGTTTGCAACACACGCAGCGAATGAGATGCCAACATGCCACGACCTACAATGATGCAGAGGGGCTCCTTATGGTAAGTGCATATTGAAACGCACTCGCATCACTTAGAGATAATGTCAGGGTTCATTTGAAAGCTTGGAAAGCCAGTTAATCTTTAATTGAACTGTTTTGGGATATAAGAATTGCATGATAAAATAATGATTGGTAGTAAAGAGAAACGAGGTTGTAGTTCAAATATAACCACACAACTCTTTCATTGGCGCACTTTAATTCCATATCATTATATGAGGACAAAACATGTTTTATTATCCTAAAGAGAAATGCAAGATAAATATTTGCAAGACGATAATTTCGAGTCTTTCACACAAATGTCTGGTAACAGTGATATTTCGGAATACGGAGATGGTAGCGATTTGGAAAATTAACTAAAAGAATGACTGGGGGGCTTTTTTTAGTCACAAATGAATATAAAATTTCACCGCTACTCCACTTTCTTTTCCCACCCCAAGTCATGAATCAAAGCACTCGTACTCCCAAACATCACCTAGCTATTCACCTCCACCAGGGGGGTCAAGCTTCTTACACACTTAGCCTTCAACAAACAGTGAAACACGCGGAGGTGCATCGTCATGGCAGTCGGCGAGGCCCGAAAGTACGTCGTTAAACAGACGACGCGGGCCGCTCCGCACCGTGTGCTCGCACACAACGGCCGACTTTAACGGCCGCCCGCGAGCAAAGCAAAGCGAAGCAAGGCGAAGCAAAGCAAAGCAAAGCGAAGCAAGGCGAAGCAAAGCAAAGCAAAGTGAAGCAAAGCAAAGTGAAGCAAAGCGAAGCAAGGCGAAGCGCAGCGCCGGGCGCAGGGCACGCGCCCGCGAGGTCGTCTGCGCGCGCAGCCGCCCGCGACCAATTGTGGCACTCGCGGAGAAATCGTGACCGCTGGGATTGCCGCCATCCCGGCCGCTGTTACCGTTCCCCATCGCTGCGTCCTACGGCACGCTGAGCAACAAGAGGCCTCTGGCGCCGGCAGCCGCCGATGCGGCTACTTGTACTCGCAAGCACGACACAGCGGTCGTCTTCAAATGCCTGTGACAGGTTACGTTACGTTTTATTACCGCACGTTTGTTCCCCCCTTTCCTTTGTAAGTGGTGGGATTTTCCGCCGATATGAAGACTTGCTATTCATGTGATGTTGCTGAAACGTCATTTGATGGATAAGGTGCCATGTGTAACTGTAGAGTAATGTTGCCGATTGGAAGCCTATTTCGTTCGAGAGGTTCGAGAGTGCAGGAAGAAGAAAGAAATCGAGAGACAGTTTCAGAATTTAATCCCAGAGAATTCAAAAAGAGATAGATTTAAGAAAATTCTAAAGTTAAACAAAAAGCAGAAAGAAGATTCCATCTTCGGTGAGGAATCGAATGACATGACCTCTAGCTGTTCCAAATTGGAAGTTCTATCACGGCGAGCGCCTCCCTCCCAGGTAAAGAAAACTACAGAGTGCAAGCTTTGCAGGGAAACATTTTCCGGGACTGTAGAAGAACTATGGGTGATGTGCCTAATGTGTTCACCTGGGTTTATATAGAATGGGCGGGGGCGGAAAAAGATGCTTATATAATGTGTGACTTTTGTCGCCCTCGAATATATAGACTACGTGCAAGACGTATAAGACAATTACTTATGTATAAGATGTTGAACTTGTACTTTTGTAATCACATTAGGAGACTTGTTTTTAAATACACAAAATGTAATGTTTACGAAAAAATATTTTATTCTTAAAGTACTTGGCCTATAATTTTAAGTAGATTTATATAAGTAAGCAAGGTATGCATTGCAAATACTTTGATTTATTTTTGCAGAAAATTTGATTTAAAAATATTCGAAAACAAAATGGGGCCCCGGTTTAGGTACTTTTCTCTATCGTTATTTAGGGATAAATTTCGACATTTTTGTGATACATAAATCGTAAGTGTATTATTTGGAATATAAAACATAAGTAGAGGATAAATAGTTCCAAATAATCTATTTAAAGGGTACGAAGCACACAAGATACGGCTAGATTTACAAAGAAGCACATTTCAAACAGACAAGCATATTATATGCATAAAATACTGTTCTGAAGAGTTACATAAGTATAATTGGTTTAGTACTTTGTGGGGGTCGACACAATATCTCTTTATTGATTTCACCGATAAATTATAATATTTCCTTCGGAAATAATATCTGCTAAGAAAGTAACTTGAATGAAGCATTAACTAGATCATTGAGACTAGCTACAATAACAGGGAAGTTATAAACTCGGAACCAGTTGAACTGAAGTGCTGGGAATGTGTTCTATTATCCTTACCACGCCTTCGACCGCAACCACAACGTGCGGATCCTGTAATTGTGAGATCCAGCTCGGAGCTCTATAATTTGCTGTGAACGAACAGTGCTGCCTGTCCCTTCTCATTGCCGGCTATCGTTTTCGTCCGCTCGGCGTTGTCAAATCACGTCGTCGAGGACGTGATATCCTCTGGCTTCGTCGTGGATTCGGGGCGATAGCCATCACTGATCACGATGTCGAAAAGGAAGCAAGAGAAGCGGGGTTTGACAATGGGACAAGTGCAGAGACGGAATGATAAGGAACAAGTAGGCTAAGACAATTTTCAGAAAAGACCAGACGTTCAGAAAATAGGAGATTGATGAAAAAGGAAACGACGACTCAGTATGATGAAGGTTCGTAAAACGGTGACCAAAAGCGCTGCGAGAAAGATGCTGAAAGCGTTAGTTAGACGATGTCACACGGTGTAGTAGAAAAATAAAGCAGGGACGTCCCTTGAATAATTAGTTTGTGGTAGCAGAAATATACCGGGTTCCAAATATTAGTGGATTACGATGGCGAACGAGATAAAGGAAGAAATAGAAGATGATCTTAGCGATCGGAAAATGCAATGGAGGAATAGGCTGCAACAAATACAGCAAGGACGATTTCCTAAAAAGATCTCGAAATGTTGGGGGGACGGAGGCTTGCAAAACAAGAACAACGACACCTGCAAGCGATTTCAAATCATAAGAACGAAGAGGAAAGAAATCCGTGAACATGGGCTCGCCGAAGGGAGTTCGGTGTAATAACGAAGGAAACAGAGAAAGCGGAGACGCCTCGTGAAACACTGGCTCGAGGCAAAAGAATCTCAACATGGGGGATGGTACGAACGAGCGCCACATGTCACGCACGCGCAGGGGATAGCGGCGGTTAGGAAGGTTTCGCCAGGACGCCACCGCCGCCGGGCCGTCTCCGCCGCCGCCGTCACCACCGCCGTCACCACCGCCGTCACCACCGCCGTCACCACCGCCGTCACCACCGCCGTCACCACCGCCGTCACCACCGCCGTCACCACCGCCGTCACCACCGCCGTCACCACCGCCGTCACCACCGCCGTCACCGCCGCCGTCACCGCCGCCGTCACCGCCGCCGTCACCGCCGCCGTCACCGCCGCCGTCACCGCCGCCGTCACCGCCGCCGTCACCGCCGCCGTCACCACCGCCGTCACCGCCGCCGTCACCGCCGCCGTCACCGCCGCCGTCGTCGCCGCTGTCGCCGCCGCCGCCGCCGCCGTCGCCGCCGTCACCGCCGCCGCCGGCCGTCACCGCCGCCGCCGGCCTTCTCCGCCGATCCGTCTCCGTCGTCTCCGCCATTGCCGCCTCCGCCACCGTCGCTGCCGCAGGCGGCGAAAACAGCACAGCATCGTGACGCCCAAGGGCGCGCTGATTGAGGAGGCGGCGCGGGGATGCCACATGGAAGGAAGCGCTTGTCGCCCCGGGGCGAGTGGGAAATGTGGAACGTGGGCGGTGGGCGGGGTGCGGGGGTGGTGGCGGCGCCGGCGGCGCGACGTCGAGGATCCCCGCGCGGGCGGTGCCGCTTTCCCTTCCAATTACGGGCGAAAGTCCAGCGGCGGCGGGGGCGGGGGCGGGGCGGCAGGCACAGCTGAGTGGCCGCGCTCGCGAATTCGTCCGCCGCCGTCGCCGCCGCCCCGTGTCCCCACCCACCTCCACCGCCTACGCCCGCGTCTGCCCATCCAGGGCGTCCACGCCCCGGCGCCTCCCCCCCCCCCCCGCCGCACAGTAGCTCGTTATGTCCGTTTTGTTTCTTTACGAGCTTTGCATTACGTGAAGATTTCCTTTGCCCCTTTAGCGGCGCTTTCTGGGAGACGTCTGTCAAGAAGGAATAGTGAGGTGACAATTCATTCATTCTGTTTTAAGAAAAAAGTTAGCGAAAAATATAGTAGAAAATATTGGAATGCTGTTTTATTTTTGTGGCTCTAATTTAGTACTTTTGTAGTTTCCTTAGAACTTGGGATTATGCCACGGAGACAAATTTTGGGGCGTGAGCCGAAACCTTTTTTGCGATTGGTAGAATGGCAAATTACATCAAACAAAAATACCATTTAATTGTTGCTCTTTCTACTTTGCCTTGAGAAAGTGATAAAAAATCTAATATTTTTAATTTATTAACATAACTTAATTTATAAAATATTTGAAAGTATAATTTTCATATTCATATTCGACAAATATAAAAAAATACTACTATAAAAGCATCATTCTAATCTACTCTGTTTTATTGTAAACGACATGCTTCTACCGTCATCACGCAAATGTTCTTCTCAAGACATAGGTAAAGAATTTTCTCATTTACCAAGAAATTGAATGTAAGTTTACATTTACATTCATCTTATTTTTGCTGACTAAATTCTTATTTTCATCAGAATACTAACACTCGATGTATTTGTAGGGTACAAACATCAACACAAACACAGTTGGCGCATCAGACGATTTCTCATCAGCACAAGCGTTATTTCCCTCAACCTGAGACATCTAGGACGTGTCTTTACCACCAGAGCTTTTTGCTGCACACCCCCGCCCCCTAGAGCGACTGCCTGTCTCGCAGAATGAGAAACGTGAGTGTTTGCATGCGTGCGTGCGCGCGCGCTGGTGTAGGCATTATGTGCGTGTACGGAGCGTGCCGGAGATGACGCGTGGAAACGACGCAGCGCCCGCCCGCGCCAGACGTTTCGGGGTCACGGCTACGCGCGCGGGCGCCTGCCGGCTGGCGGCTGGCGGCGACCGCTCCGGGGGTGGAGAGTGCGTGGTCGGCGTGCTAGTCATTCGGACACCCCGCGATTCGACTGCGGAGATGACTCGTCAATCTGATTCAAGGGCAACGCGACGCGAGGCAAGTCATGCCACTCCCACTTCTGCCGCCTCTCCAAGTATCGCAGAATACGGTAGGATTCTTATGAGTTGGAACTGATTCATGAAATGTTTAGTGGTTGTGGAGATATAAACCATTGCGAAGATAAAAAGTGTCAATTGCTGATTAGGTTATAAGTACTAAATCTCCCGCTTAAATAAATTAAAGACACTTAAACTTCTAAACTATTGGATGGACTTTAAAAAAGAAAATTCGCCTTTCTGCACACATTATTCATTGATTTCATTTAAATAGTTCCTCCGAACAGTGAAATCGTTAGCTAGTTATTTATAAACAAGTCATTGAAAACACGAATTCACGAGTGGACTTAAATCTAATAGAGAATTTTTTTTTTTTTTCATTTTAAACTTTTTAAAATCACGCTTTAACATTCTAGAAGCCTTCTGAAAGATGTCTATCTCATACTTCAATGTGTCGGAATGTTTTCGTTACGAAGTTTATAGATCTGTAATTATTATCAAAAGTTTCTTTATTTACAACAAAAAGGTAAACACACTATCGCATTTCATCATTGTTTGAAATATGCATTCATTCATTAATAAATTTTAATTGTTTTTGAAAAGTGCTGCAGAACATCAGTAACGATTCTGAGAGAAATATTTTTGGATAGGCTCCATAGCTTCATATTCCCCTTAGTTCTCGTTTCATTCAGAGACCCCCTTCAAATGTTTTCTTGAGAACTCCCGTCACAGAGTGATCGCCAAACACATGGTAGTGACTCGTTGCGATGGAAGACTATGCGTCTCTTTATATAAAATTGGTACTCTTAGATTTTCAACCACAGGGCTTAATGATACCTATGTTTTATGAACTTTAAAACATTGACTTTCAGAGAGTAAAGTGCCAGCGTTCCATAATCGACTGTCTTGAAGTACTCGACAATTTTACAAAGATGTGATAAAAGCTACATCCTATTTGATTCACTTTAGATTCCCCGTCACGAGTGGGATTTGAATAAGGATAAACACTGTTATATTTATTATTGTAATACTGCTGATTCCTTTTTTCTGAATCCACAGTGTATCTTCTAGAGCCAGTTTCCCATGCTTAAGGTGATAATAAAATAATAATTGATCTAAACAAAATTGTACGTTGTTGATTAGTGAAAGTAAAAAACTAACATTTGTCGTACATTTGCAAGTATTTAACAACATACGTACATTTGCAAGTATTTAATTTTTTTCCGAGCCCTTCTGGAGTCATCTTCTACAGTTGATGTACATAGGGTTATGGCGAAACCTTTGGATTTGGTTTCACAAGACGTAGGAGCAAGCTGTAAAATTAGAACTGCAAACTCATGGTGGAAGTCGCAGGGAACGTGAAAGTCAAATAAAGTTTTAATGAAAAACAAAAAATAATCATCAACAAGTACCATTAGACTTGTGAACGCACATTTAGTTCGCATAAACAACAGGTAGGAATAAGTTTGAATGCCAACTGCAGAGAGAAATGATGAACGAGTTCGGACTTTCAATTCACCAATTACCGTGAATGAATTACTAAAACTATTACTAAAATGTAATGATTTGTAAAGTCTCTTGGACATCAAGTAAATGTTGTAAAACATTCGATGGTCTGAAGACGAAAGAGCCAGCACGTACATCTTTGAAGTGAAGATGAAGATGAAGATAAATGACTGGTGTCTTTCAGATACGTCGACATGCTTTTAACGAAGTTTTCTGAAATAAATGCATTCATCAATTTACTGTCTTATAGGAGAGTGATAAATGAAACATCTGAACCTAATATGTCTTTAAAGCAATTTTTTTCAAAAGCATGGCATATCTGTCGAACAAATTTGCATTTGGCGTGGCAGATGGACTCAGCCTGAAGCGACAGTTGCTCATGAACGGCCAACAGCCCTGCCCATCTGGTGTGACCGGAAATTCATGGAGTTCCGTCTCGCTAGGACTGAAGTGGTTCAGCAGGTTTAGTGAAATCAGGGTACGATAAACGAGACCTAAAAATCGCTGCACAGTATACTAATTAGACTAAGCTGAAGCATATGTCACGGGAAGTCGTCATTGCAATTTATGACATGAAATTACAGCGTTTTTGTCAAGTCACTAATTCTTACCAATAGGTTCTTTAGTCATTTGTTTAGTAGGGAATGTAGGAGAGTAGATTATTGTTTGCTTTTTACAACATTTGTTTGCTCTCAAACCGAGCTCCACTGTTATATGTTCGTGTAATGAGTTATACACTTCAAAATTAATAATATAATTATATTATTCATTTCGTAAATAATACAAACATTTGAGTTGCAATGATCGCACATGAATAACCAACACTGTCTGGTTAATTTTAAATTTAAATGAGAATTTGTATTGACTAAAATTAATAGTTGAAAATGTATTTTTGGTATTTACATACATAATTAATATAAGCCGCGGAAAATTGCAATAATAGACCGAGTGTAATTTGCAGAAATTGAATAGCATAACAAACGCTACGAATATCCAAAGCGTTATACCGGAAAATATTAATTTAAAATCTATTCATGGTTCAAATCGAATAAGAGGAGTTCACATACAAGAGAATACTTGCATCGATTATTTGAGCGACATCTAACAAATAAGTAAAAACTCCTTCCCATCCTGATATATTTACCCGTGGGACAGTTAACATAATATAACATAGATTTATTGAAATAAAACAAATGGTGAAAGTTAATAACGTCATCAAGCCGATATAGAGCAAATAACGCACGAGGTGGAACTTTGTAAACACAGGTGCAAGCTGAGGTTTCTAACCAACCAAGACCGTTATTTGTTATATTGGACGAGTGTCGTTCAATAATTTTTGTAATAACTATTCCAAAAAGCTCTTAAACATGTAAAGTAACTCATTTTATTCAATTGTTATTAACGGAAGATGAACTGTCAAAACCCTTAACAGACGCCTGCCGTTAAGGGGTAGCTTGTGTTTCCTCTATTTGGTTGCATTAAATCGATATAAGAGAAGAATAGTATTGCGAAAAAAGGAATTAATGGTTGAGAGTGTTTCAAGGTGCAAATACTGTAAACAGACCATGGCCCTCCTGAAAATGTTGAACCACGTAGTCTCATGTAAAAATATAATTCAGAAGTATCTTAGTAAAATACAAGAGTAATTCTATTTAAATGAATAATTTCAATCCCTCATTTCCCACGTTTGTTAACGGAACAGGTGGCCCAGAAATGTGGCCGTACCTCTTCATGTTTCTGGAGGCGGATGGCTGTGGCCGTAAATAACAACACGGGCGCGGCTGAAGGCGCGGTGTAGTGGCGCAGGGTGCATCGCCCCGCAGAGGTATCTCTGGCGCCGTGCGTGGGCGGAGGGAGAGCGGCCGCGAGCCGTGAACCGTTTCTCGCGATGCGTCGCGCGCCGCTCTCGCTGCCGCGCCGAGCTCAGCTCCTGCACGTGTACGCCTTTCGTGAGATTTTGACAATAGAAGCTCACGTTAATAGAAACAAGAATGATTGAAATTATACTGGAATATTCAAATGTCTGACCGGGAATAATGGAAAAAACCTAAAATGTAAAAGAAAACATTAATTTATCCAAATTTAAAACAAATAGTTTAAAACGAAAAGAAGTAAATCTCTACGATATAATTTAACATTGTAATATATATTCTAAAAAACCTCATTTAATTTTTTACATATGTATATAACGGAACAATCACTCGGTAACTTAAATAAAGTACTTTCGTTTTGAAGTAGGTTATTTGAATGATAAAGTATTAAATTAAAATTTGTTGAGAGTTCTCTTGTTATAATATTTTGAATTTCAATTTTACTGAACAAACAAAAATGTCAATGCCCGGGCACTGGAAATGTTTTGACTGGCAAACTCTGATAGGCTGTATTGTCGAGTATTTCCCAATTTGACACAGCATGGGTGCTCAACTACTTTTTGACTCTCTATTCGCCGGCAGGTATTGCCATAAGAATGTGTTTGTCGTTTTACCGTTGTCTCGTTCCCTGGCTAACGGAGAATAGGAATTTCCGAAGGATTTAATTTTGTCGATCCTTTAGCCAGTGATTTTTACACGCCATGAGCGTGATATGGAAGAGGATTTTCCCACCTTCGAGAAAAAACACCGTCAAATCCAGGATTGCACAGACACACAGGAACCAATTTACATCATTACGTTTATAAAGTAACATATTATTAACTCTTCCTTTGGCATTAGCATGATTTAACATATCTGGATAAGTAATATTTGGAAAAGAATCGTATTCGCTGGTAGAAGTGACACAACATTGCCGGTCGTTTTATCCGTATCTTGCGACAATCATGCACGCCACCCCGGTGAAATACATACGAAAGAGAAGACATTTCAAGAGTTGAATTTGTTTTTTAAATGTTCCAAACTTTTCCCATTATTACGTTCTGTTATTGAATGCATTAGCAAACAATTAAAATAATAGTAAATAGATCACATTTAAAATTAAAAATTGTGCTTGATCGAAATAATAGCGAGGAAATAATATGATAAATACTCCATTATATAAACTTCAGAAGTAAACACCTGCATAGCCGAGGTTGCTAAGGCTGAAGGGCCGTAGCTGTCTCGGCTTGAAGGATCGAGGTTCGAATCCCGCCTCGGGCATAGATGTATATGTATGTTTATGTTGTCCCCTTACAGTTGTCCCCTTCAGTGTGCTCACGTGTTCCCCTTGCAGTTGCACTAAAGTGAAAAATTACAGTGGTATGAGCAAGTAATTAAAAAGCGACCTGAAACAAATATTCAAATATCTTTCAAAATTTCAAAAGCCGTTGGATATCGCTTTGTATAAATATTTGTCTACAACGATTAGAATTTTTCTCCAAAGCACTCAGAAAATTGTCGAAATACCTTTCAAAACCTACCTCCGACATTGGCTTAATCGTTTCGTTAAAGAACACAATCGCTAACTGGCGCTAGGTTCCCCTGCTTTAGAGCTAAATGGCATCCGGGGCAGGGCTGAGCGATTGCGACCTGATGAACCGGTCGATTTGCGAACGAAGGAACGATGCGGTCCGATCCGTCCCAGGGGCGCAGTACGTCTCCCAATTTGTTGGCGACTAACGGCTCGTTAACCCGACGGTGGAGGGATTGAAACGGGCGCCAGGGACTTCTTCGCCAGCGCCCTTTGCACGGCGCCACCCGCCGCGCTCACGAGCGATCGACTGCCACTCCCAGGCCCTTCGAAGGGCGGCACTCGCGGTAGCCTTTTCACGAAAGCACTGCGATGAGCATCTGACACAGAGCAATTCAATGAAAATGCTCCTTAGTTCTTCACCTCCCCTTTGTTCTTCGTCTCCTCCCCTTTCTGCTTCCCCTTCTTTTTTTCGCTCCCTCCCCTCCCTTTTCTTCTTTTCGTGGTCTTCTACTACTGCTGCTGCTGCTGTTGCTACCACCGATTTCTATGGGGGATGTTGTCAACCAAGTACACGAAAATGGTACTTGGATTTGCAGTGCACTTTTAAAATAACAAATAATGATTATGCAAATAACTAATTTAAGGATATTTGTGCATTTATTTATACTATTTATTCATATATATGAATTAATTTTATTTATTTTTATTTACTTATTAATTGCAATTTAGGGACCCTTCAACTAAGTCCAATGAGAGTTATGAGTGATGAGTAGATAATAGCAATAATGACAATGACAAGATGAAGAATTGGTGAAATGAAGAGCAAGGGAAACAGAAATGTACTGAGTGCTCACTTTGTCCACCACATATTCCACATATGATGAAGGGAATAACATGGGTTCCAGAAGTGCAAAGCGTATGCGCCGGCCCCTTCCTCTAAATGATATGTGACATTAAGGAATTAAATAATGTTTACTTTTGCTGATGACACCACTGTCACATGAGACCAAGTTGTAGTCTCCTACGGCCAGAATCATTCGTTGAAATTCGATAAGGCACGCCGGCAGTCGACGCGACACACGATATCATTCACACCATACAGCTTACGTAAGTCACCAATTTATTTCTCGGACACATAAATTCTTAATCGTAACAGTTGAGTGTAAACGGAGGACATTTTTTTCTTGTCGCCTTCATACCTTTCTACCCGCATAGAAAAGTCAATGTGAAACAATTGAAGCCACGACACAGAAACGTAAAACATTTATCGTCGTGTGCGGGTCGCTTTCACCCATGTGCTTGTTCTCTTTGGCCGAGGTATAAATACATCCTCCTAATGAAGCATGCAGCATTTTGGGGAGCTGAATTTTGTGACTGGTGACTGAATTTTGTTTAGCCGTGAGTTAAATTACACTTCATATTTTAGTTCGTTTTTCCACGCCTCACCGACCCCATATTTTAGAGTCAAACTTTACATGTCAAAAGTAAAATACTATTGACATTTAAAGATTAAGACTCTCTTCGCAAACCTGCTCCTTGACTATATTTTGTTTGAATCGCATATAGTGCTTAACTAACCCTCCGTTTCTGAAAGTCTAGGGAAATGAATGCCGTTCTACTACTGACAATTTTGGTGTGATACATTCAACCTTTATGATTTCGAAATTGCCAAGTTTGAAGTAGGTTTGTCTAAAATGTACCTATTCCTCTGGCTGGTGAACATTTATTATAAAAATATCTCGACCAGAAGTGTAAATGAGGTTATCAATAGCTCCACATCGCTTATGTCAATATCCAGAAAATGTGGCACTTTGTGACTATTGATATTGGTAACATACATATAACCAGTCATTATTACGCTTTCTCCATCAAGAGTCTACATTTTCTTCAGTGTAATTAATCGAATAGCAAAAGGATGCAGACCATAACATTGATTCAGTATCCTAAGGTTGGCCTGCTGAAACTCAAAGCGTCAGAAGTATGCCTTTACTCGATGTGGTTTCATATTTCGAGATCTCTTCACTGGAGCACCTCTCGAGCGACGAAAGTTCTGGGAAGTGTCATCGAACGCGCGGTTGAATTCAGACAAGCTTCAATCAGCACAACGTTGCAGGTTTTCGAAACGAAGAAAAAAATGTCTAATTGACAAGTGTCAGAAACACTAATAAAAACCTTGGAAGAAAATAAAGTGTTTTTTCTAATGTGATAGGAATTCACATCAAATAGTTTGAAGTGAAAGAATATTAAATGAACTACATTCCTCTCATAATACCTCTATTTTTTACATCTTCAGAATGTATAATTAAAATTTGATCTTTCCATTCTTCACATAATACACAGCCCTAAAAACAAATAATTACCATTGAGTTACAAGTTTTGTGATAACACGTAACTTTAAAGATCTAATTACATTTTTAAACTAGAATAATAAAATGATAAACAATGTCGCGTTCAATAATTTTATGCCTGAACATTTAGTGACACAAATTTCTCTGTAAATTGGTATATAAAATGAAAATAATTATTAGAAGATAACAAATAGGAAAAGATAATTCATCCTCTAATTTCTAAAGGGAAGTACAACGGAGAAGCAAAATTAAGAGATGCATGATTGTAAGGAATTCATTTTTAATTTTTTCTACCAAAGAAACGTGAGTTATAAACACCAGGTGCGAAGAGATATTCATGGTTTGTAATCCCTTTGGGTTTACGATGGCTTACGATAACAAACTCTCTCTAAGCGAACTCCTGGAATGATTCGAATCGAGAAATGAAGCAAAAGAGGAGCGTGCGTTCACCTCACTTTTGCTACGCTCAGTGCAAGTGCGGTTATGTACCAGTTACTCTTGAAGCTAATCTCAAGGAACATTAACTCCATCGCTCCAACGGATAGCGACAACCGTGCCACTCTTTCTCCTTCGTGTTCCCTCGCCCAGTGCACCATTTTGGCAAGTACGTTTCCGACAGCGTGGAGAAACCATAGTTTCTTTTAAAACATTCGTAATTTGTTTTAAAAAATTATATAATAGTTATTTATATAACAAGCGACACTTCACAGCAATTCACACTTCCTTAAAAACAAAATTTGAAGTAATTATTCAATCTTCCTTGACAGTTAGCTTTTTGCTTTCCTTGTTAGTCACAAAAATATTAGAAAAGGTTTTTACTTTTGAGGAAGCTAAGTAAAGTTTTCCATGCGAAAATATAGGATCGGGCAGTACAAACCTACTCTTTGCAATATTATTTTACATCCCTGGATTTGTTATGAGGAACAGAGGGGTTTTTTAGAGGGACAGGGTGTCAGCTTGCTGGGGTGCGAAAATTGATAAACTATTTGTATACTAAAGAGTATTGGATTATTTTCTGCGGTCTTACGTACCCCAAGGAAAGCAATTCCGATCCAAAAAATAATAAAACTAGTATTTTACCGTTGAGTAATAAATACCATTTGTTACCAATAGAAACAGTTTAGTAAGCGTAGACTTTACTTCGGTACATGGAAATGTTGCTCAAACGATGTTTACGTATTGAATATCTTAGCGAACCGACACCTTAAGTTTAATATCAAACGGTGTATTATTTGTAATATGAGTTTATAGTTGGCCATTCATGTACGACTTCCAGATACCGCCAACATTTAAATCGTGCGTCTGGATTGATTGTTGGCAGTTGTCGAGTGACTTGCGATATCCTTTCTATAATTTTAATTTTGGTTTCATTTTTAAATTCATTCGTGTAGTATTGTAGGCTAGCGCGTTTTGATTTTTATTGATCATTTCTTTCAAGCTACTTTTTCTTTAGTTACTTTAAAAAGTTTGTTCTCTTGTATTGGACATAGCACAAGTTTTTCCTTACTACCTCCGCGTACCCTTGCGAGAACGCTCAGTTGTTAAACCCCACACTCTTCCCTATCCTTCTATTTTAAGAGGGAAAGTTGTTAACGAAATACTTTGTTTAAAAATGTATAAAGGTAACTTCCAATGTACTAACACAATATCAAAATAAAAACCAATGTAATTGATGTTGAAAATAAATTTTCAATAAAGATTTATTCACTAATATCGAGTGATTCCTTGGAACAATTCACACTTCCTTGAAAATATTTAAAGTAATTATTCAATATTCTTTGACAGTTAACTTTTCGCTTTCCATGATAGTTACAAAAATATTTAAAAAAAACTTTTACTCTTGAGAAAGCTACGTAACTGAACATGCCGACTTGAAAGTTTTACCAAAACATTGCTGATAACAGAAATACTGGTACAGGTAAAACACGAACCAAACCTAAAAATACACGTCTTGATGCATAACTGTACACCCACATCACTCCGTAATTAGGCACAACATTTTTAGACCTCGACAAAACGTGAAATGAATGTTTTCACTGCACTCATAAGAAACAATCTTCATCGGTATCAAGCAACTATTAATAGTACTTCTAGTTGTTGCTGCGACAGCGAATCTTGAATTAATAATTATGCAAATAAACCTCGTCAGTCTGCGCAAACCACAGGGAACACAGAGAGCATAAATAGTATAAGATAAAGGAATCTAAGTCTTCTAAGCGTGACGTCACGAAGATAGCCACCATTACCAAGGATTGAAATATAGGTGGCAATATAGTCCAAGAAATTCTCATCCTGTATATTACGGTGTGAAAACGTTTCTTTGAGACGTTTCGTCTCAAATTTTTAGTTTTTCAAACCTTAGAATGCTTAGTTTAGGAGTTATTTAACAATAGAGCTGACTGAGTGCTGCGGGTTGTATTTGACATGAATATTTGGTTGCGTTTTTTAAATAAAAACGTCATATTATTGAAGGCAAAATGCAATTTGTCACGTCTCCGTGAAATTCTCTTTCTTAGAGACCATATTTATAAAAATTTGTTTGCGTGTGAGAACCGCAAAAGATATGTATACTACTGAAATACTATAGGAGTCAATATATAGAATACTGTTAAAATAAAATAACTGTATTTTAATGCATTGAAGACGAATTGTTTATGCAGATGTATGCTGTGTTATAAATTGAAACGAGGTAAGAAATACAAGAAAGTCTGAGAAGTTTGAGAAAATTGAATTTACATAAAAGCAAGTACACAGTACTTTTATACTCCACGTGGTGAAGGGAACTATCAGGAAAGATCATACAAGTCTACACAATACTTAAGTGTTGACCAAGATTTCTTCCAGAGATAAGGAGACAGTAGAACAAAGAACTAGTGAGAGCGTCGTGAGCGAACCTAAGCTTTCAAGGCGTTTTCGCAGGCGAGTGCAAGAATCGTGAATGTGAATAAAGCGTGTACATTTACCTTTGCCAATAGCACGTTGAAAAACCGTACACAAAGACGTTCTTTGTTCTTTGATAATTATGCGTACACTAGAAAGTTTTCTGTTTGAGGATTGCTAGGTAAATGGGAATCAATTCGACTCAGTTCCAATGATTTGCTAGCCGAACGTTACATTTTATCTATCGTTGTCTTCATTACAATATTATCAAAGAACACTGTAGATCATTGAAATAAATTGAAATAAATTGAAGTAAAAATAATATTCTCTCGATCATTATTCACGATTGTTCTCAGCAAACAACAGTTTCTATTTTGCCCACCATCCTGTATTTCAGGTTCCAACTTCTTAATTTATTTCCTCAAATTCTGAACATTTATATAAATACCCTCTCTTCATTGTGGACAAGTCTACTAGAATGAGACCAACAATACATTTCTTTCTGTTCTTCCGGTAGACTTGTCCCCTTAATTACCACGAGGTCGGAACAATTTCTCCGAGATTGCCGTGAGTGCGACGGCCGCCAGACTCGTGCGGCCACAAAGCCAGTAAGCGAGCGTGGGTTGGGGGAGGACTGCCCTGAAGGCGCGCGTGCCGGTGCCGCTCTGGAAAGCCTGCGGCCACGACGACGACGACGGCAACGACAGTGGGCCAAAACACGCGCACAGCAGATAGTCAGGAGCCGGAGGAGGCAGTTGTGCCTTAGCGATCTCGGACCGAAAGATCGCGGTTTCGAGTCCCGCCTCGGGCATGGTTGTATTTGTGTTCGTCCTTTCCACCCCTATCATCACTATATCATGTCATCTTCACAGTTACCATACCGTTAAATGCAATAGTGGTGGCTAATGACCTATATGTTAATGCGTCCTTAAATAACAAAAAACAACAACAAATATTCAGGAGAAAATATTCGGACCCATTAAAAAAGTACGTTCGCAAAATTTTGTTTTTTGTAATGCCCTCCTCCCCTTTGTAACCCATTTGTGAAACTTACCGTTCCCTTTAAGGACGTTGAATTTCGTATTCCCTTCCCACTCCTGATTTGGAGAAAAGTTACTTAGACTATTTAAATACTTGATACTTATTTTTAACTAAATGAAAATGAAATAAACACATTTCAATAATTTAACAATTTATTTATAGTTTATTACATTTAAAAAATACAATTTTTTATGTTACAGAAACGCGTTTGAACAATTTTGATTGAGTCTGCCAAGAAAAAACAGGTTGGCAATTCCAAATTTGGTTACACCCCATTTGAACACCCCAACTGAAAATTAGTAACATTAGTAATTAGTAACATGTAAGCGGTGACATCGTAGCCGGGTTCCCATGCAGACGGGGTGCTACAGGGGCGGGTGGGCAGAGGGGGTGGAACTGGCGGAGCAGCTGGGTCGAGCGGGATGGCAAATACATACTCAGACAAACTCGAATAATCGGGTAATATCGGGTAGTATCAGCTAAAAAATATCACGAATATTTTGAAAATATTCAGTTTCATCAACCCTTTCTTGCTTCTCCTCTTCGTTCTTTTTTCTTCTTTTTTTTCATTTTTGTGGGAAGTTTCGTCTCTCTTTAAAGGAAGCGTTTTTTTAAATAGCTTATTTAAATGCAAGAGTTATTCAAACAACAACAATGAATGTATTGGGTAATGCAAGAGAAAGAACAAAAAACACAATCTCACTTTTCCTAAAAAAAATAGTGAATGAATTCTTTGTAAGTGTATTGATAAATTATGTTATAGGGCAATTAAATAACCAACTGTTTTCATTTCCAACTTTGAAAATAAAATAATTGTAATACATCTACAAAGAAATACTGCATTTATCTGTACATCTTCATAAAAAGGGTTAGTGACTGATCAAGATTAAAAATTTCGTAATGTGACTTCAGCCTGTGCATAAAGGAAAGGAGGACTACGAACTTACACACAAGGGGCAATCGGGCATATTGTAACGAAAGCACATTTCTGTTGCAAGTAAACAGACATAATTAACAAGCTAAGAAGGAAATTTCGGCTGGTCCGGATAGCCGAGATCGCTAAGGTAGTAGTGTCGTAGCGATAGCGGACTGAAGGATCGCGGGGTCAAGTCCCACCTCGGGCATGGTTATGTGTTCGTTCTTTCGCCCCACATCATCACATCATGTCATCTTGTCATCTTCACAGTTACTATACCGTTAAAATGCGCTATTGATCTAGAAGTTGATGCGACCTTAAAAGAAAGAAGAAAACTTTGGTTTTAAACTCAAATTTTTTTTTGTCCGAAAAACATTGAATTGGAAATGAGAGAAAACCTATCCCGCGCGTCTCTTAAGAGTCCTTTCGGCGCACCGCCAGCGCAGGGCATTGGCGGAGGGAGAGGGAAGGGGGGCAGGGGCTTCCGGACCCTCGCGCCTCACGAGCGCGCGTCCGCCGGCCTCGGCCCACATGCGCGGATCCGGCGCCGCCTCCGCAGCCGTGGAGAGGCGCCGCCCACGGACACCGCCTTCCCGCACGCCAGCCCGCCTGTGTAGCCGCGCCCGTCCGTCCCTCGCGCCCGTCCGTCCCTCGCGCCCGTCCGTCCCTCGCGCCCGTCCGTCCCTCGCGCCCGTCTATCCCCCACGCCCGCCTGTCTCCACACCCGTCTGTCCCTCATGCCCGCACCTGTCCTCCCTCACTCGTCTGTCGCCCCACGCCCGTCTGTCGCCCCACACCCGTCTGTCGCCCCACGCCCGTCTGTCGCCCCACGCCCGTCTGTCGCCCCACGCCCGTCTGTCGCCCCACGCCCGTCTGTCGCCCCACGCCCGCCTGTCGCCCCACGCCCGTCTGTCGCCCCACGCCCGTCTATCGCCCCACGCCCGTCTGTCGCCCCACGCCCGTCTGTCGCCCCACGCCCGCCTGTCCCCCACGCCCGCCTGTCACCCACGCCCGCCTGTCGCCCCACGCCCGCCTGTCGCCCCACGCCCGCCTGTCGCCCCACGCCCGCCTGTCGCCCCACGCCCGCCTGTCCCCCACGCCCGCCTGTCCCCCACGCCCGCCTGTCCCCCACGCCCGCCTGTCCCCCACGCCAATAAACTTAAAAACTATCTATTCATGACGTTCTCGTTCTTTACGAATGCTATGAGTTTTTGGTGGTATTCCAATTTTTTATTCAGTGTAATAGTCTCTACACTTTTTATTCTCCTTGTCCATTTTCTGAAAGCACTGGAAGTTTGTTTTAATCTAAAATCAGACGGCCGTTTGATGTCCAGTGTATATCGTCACAGAAAAAGCTCGGTTCTTCGATCATTCTTTTTTATACAAATTATGCTCTTTTGTTTCTTCGTCAACAGTTTTCATCTGCTGCAAAATTTTGCTTAGTAAATTGGGCATTTCTTACATTTTTATGTAATCTTTGAAAGACATTAAATTATTTTTATGAATTGTCAAATGTAATTATCCAGACATCGAGGTGAACGTCATTTTTTAACATTTGCTTATATATTAGCTTAAAGGAGACAAGACAATTCGTTGCATATCTAACTTTAAGCAAAAAAATCTCAAGAAGAATCAACCACGATGAACAAAAACAATTTAGCAAGTGTATGTTTCGGAATTTTATGAAAAACAGATAGAGGAAATTTTGCATGGTTAAATAAGGACACACAATGAGATTAACATATTTACCAAAAACTCAGTTCACCTTTTTAGTTTCTGATTTCTCTGAAGATGGTTCGATTAATATTTCACGGAGAGGATATAGATCTTTAACGACAATTTTAGTCGAAGGATGAAGACGGCTCTGAAGAATGCGAGATACATTTTACTACTGAGCATTAGTTTTCTTCAGGTGGGAAGGAAATTATTTTTTAAAGTAAAAGAATAATGAAATCTATATTTTAACAAATTAATTAGAGAAATGACCGCAACACTTACTCTGTAATATTTTATTCGCAAATTTCGTTCAGCGGTTTTCCAAGGATCCCAGTTCGCTTGCAGCAGTATTTCTAATGGAGACGCAATTGAAGATTATTTGTTAAAAGTACCTTTCTGTTAAATTAATGTGACCTTCGTTGGTTGGATTGCAAGCAAACAATAGAAGCAATTAGGGTCGGTCAACATTATGTTCTTCTAGGAAACCTTGGAGGCAAACAAAAGAAAAAAATGTGAAAACTTTGAGCTGGTTGCAAGGTCAAGTTTTGTAAAGTATTTAGTAAGATTGATCATGAGGCGACAGTAATTCATCAATAAAACTATATGATAAATCGACTGCATACAATCATGAAAATATGATGACACTTTGACTTATTCGGTACAAGCGACAAGTTGCCATCGTTTCACTAATGTATGCTTGCATTCAATAAAAAAGAGGAAGAAAAGAAATTATGTTGGAAGAATGAGAGCGGAAATGGAGAGGAAATGCAAAATTAGCAGAGCAAGAAGAATGTAATAAGGGAAAGGAATAAGCGAGGTTTTTATTGCTTTCTCTAACAATTCAAATTGTCATTGCAGCATTAAACTAATTATTCCAAATTGACCGAAAGAGATATTTAAAAAATATTTTAAAATACTTTTGTAATTTTGATAAATTTAATATTAACACGGTTCTAGAACTTAAACAATTATTTACAGTTTTACCATTATATCGTGTTTGGGATTAAAATGTGTTTTCGTTAATATGTTTAAGTTTTAAATTAATTCAAGGAAGAAATTGCACTGGGCATAGTTTTGCCGATACAAATCATGATTTTAAACGAAGAATCAATAATTTGAACAATTAAGTTAATAGATTCTTCAGGACGTAGAATATGAGGTAAAAGTGTATATCTTTCCAATTTTTCGTTCTTTCATTTCAAAGTCTGCGATGTAACTGGTGAAAAAATATATAATATTTATTTTTTTTAAATAAATATTTGTATTTAATTTTATAGCAGAATTTCATAAGCATAAATAGTTCAAAAAATATACTGTTTTCACTTCTATAATACAAAAAGGGTAGGCATCATTTATCATCATCAGCAGCCAAAACCATCATGTTGAAAACGCATCAATAAATTCGTACCGTCATTGATGTGCACCAAGGGGGACTAGGAAGGTCATGACCGTCCTGAAAATTTCGAAAAGGCGTAATAAAACATTTATTATGTAAATATGTTAATTTAATGATAAAAAGACAGAGCCCACAGATTCATTTGAAAATTCACAGTAATTATGATAAACGAGTGGATACAACAGTTGATCCTTATATTGTTACAGAATCTGTATAATTAAGAACTATTGCCTTATTATATAGAGTAAAATGTGAACAATTCGGTCTTCTAGATAGTTGTAGAAGTGAGCACGTGTAGTGCTGCAGTTATTATCTCATAAACTCGATATTTCTCAACAATTTAATTTTATAAAACTTAACGTATTTATTTTTGATGCTTTTAATACATAACTTATGAAATCATATTAAATGCAGGACTTGATTTCTGGCGACGAAAAGGCGTCCCGGTACCTTGGGAACGAAATATAACACAAAATGAGAGGAGTAACACTTGGAAACTTGGATTTTTAGATCGACTCAATTTCGTTAACTCAAAATTGAATAATTTTCTATTCAAGACAGACAGACGGTCTATCGGGCTGACGCTCAGACGGACAGACACTCAGATGAATACGCAGACAGACAGACGACAGAGAGACGTTTTTCCATAAACCGATTTTTCGGTATCAAGAACCAAAAAAAAACGTGAATTCTGACTACACAACGTGTTAGAGCAAGTATTTTTTTTCATATGGGAACAAGAATTAATCACTGGCCATTTCCAAGCAAGTTATTGCAATCAACATCTCATTCCTACAGAACTCACCCTAACACCCGCTTCAAGGCCGATCTAAAATAAGAATTTTACTGCCCAAAATTCGCCGTTTTTCGCGGAAGCTTTATATAACTTTCTCTAAATATACTACACGTGTATTATGAACAAAGGTACAAATGTGAAATGAAATAAGTGAAAAATTTTAAAATTTTCCAAAGACGGAGGAAAAAATTAAAATTGTATATAGTGTACCTACAGTGTAACGTATAGTTTTGAAGCGTGTACAATGTTCAGAATCTCTCATGAAAATGGCTAAAATTAACTCAGGCCACATATATAAATTCTTAAAAATTGCAAAATACTCCAAAATAGGCTAAAACTGCTAACAATATTCGAAACTTTCTGGAAAAAATGTGGCCCATTCGGTGTTGAAACCACTTTCAAGAGCCCAAAAATACATTTAAAAGCTTCAAAATTGTTTAAAGGCTGAAAATTGTTTTATAAATAAAAGGTCACATGCAAATTACAAAAGTTTAATGAATAAGGGAGTTAAAAAATGCAGGTGGTCCCCGTCTTGTATTAGACAACACACATCTATGCATAGCAAACGACTTCTCTCTCTTTAACTTATTTAGTAGCGTAGGTTCGTGTAAATGTTCACTGAATACAACTCCAAGTTTCAGATGTGATCAGACGATCATTTCATGACACAAAAGAAACACCTCGAAATTTGGCAGGTCTCCAAGAAAACAAACGGAACGTATCCTACAAAAAAATGAGACCAAGTACAAGAAGTATTCGAGAAGCAGTCACGTACTGTGCGGCGGTTTCCGAAGTCCTCCCCACCGCAGGTAGGCTGCGTGGGTGAGAGGCACTGAAGGCCCTGAAGGTTGCGGTAGCAACGCCTTTGTATCTTGAAGAATTGGCAGTGACTGCTTTATCTCCTTTACCGAATATACTTTTTCCTTTTGTTAATATGTACGTAATTGTTCCATCACTTATTTTACTTTTTTTAAAGTTGATATTTTTTAAATACATGGATGTAGTGAGACAACTTTTCAGCTTTTTTACTTTACAATTTTTTGTTTCTCAGAAATTCTTATTTTTCTATTTAAAAAAAAGGTTTAGATTCATCTCAAAAATGAATTTATTAGTGCCTTTCTGAAACAAATTAAAATATTAATTAGTTTTTGAGATCTTATATAAATTAATTTTTTGATGAATGCAAACCTCCTTTTTAATAGAAACATAAGATTTTTCTGAGAAAGAAAAATTTGTTTCTCATGAATTAATTGTAATCAATTATTTATATTTATAATTATTATAATAAACTATAATGAATTATAATTCATTATAATTTACTTGGTTTTAAATCGTTGAATTACAACTTTCTTTTTTCATTTTTTGTTCTTCTTAATTGGTCCTTTTAAAGTTATTAATGTTACAATCCGTATTCTGCTTCATGCACTAAAACTGTTCATGTTATTTAATAAGAAAGATTAATTTGATTATCTTGATTAATTTTGAAGTAAAGTTTTGGATGAATCAACACTATTAAACCTACTCAAAAGAGGTTTAAAGAGGATACATTCGAAGTGAACGAAAGTCTAAAGTAATCCCATCTACAGAAATTTATAACCCACCAGATTCCATACGAACTGGGCAAGTCAAAGATAAATTAACTGATCGAAGCATCTTGTATCAAATAACACTCACAAAAAAAATGTTTTCAGTAATATCAGGCAGAGTTTTCTGCCAGCTTGCAATGACGAAATATCACCTGCAACTTCATACCCCATTCGCAGTATGCTTGTTTCAACAAAACTGTTTCCCCTTTTATAAGAAATATTACATTTATTTACTATTTTAATGTAAAAAATAAGTTCTAACAATAGAAACCACATCGAAAGAATCGCGCAAGGAAGAAAAAGGTAAACTTCATGGAGCTCTCAAGGAACTAGTCGTACAAGCATATGAAAGTCACATGTGAGCAAAACGAAAAGAAGGCTGTTACTTCGTTTTTAGGTTTTATACCAGTAACTACAAGCCTCTATGGTTGATTAATTGTTTGTGTTTCCGTGCGCGCCATACAATCAATCAATCAATCAATCAATCAATCAATCAATCAATTGTAGTTTAAGAGGTGAATGTCCGTCCCTGAGATTGGAAAACCCCCCGGTAATTACAATGCAGTAAATTAAGTTGCACACTCCATCGACATACTCCTATATGCCATGCCAAACACCTTCGTACTGCAGAAGGCAGAGGCAAACCAAATCTCTGTACTTCTACCCAGGAATGCAGAGGACACAAAGAGGATGTAGGCCTCCTTGTTCACCTAGGTTCAGAAAGGAATGCGTGGCTTGCAACATCGCGTCGATGCAAAGTCACAGACCATTCCCAAGCATGTAATTGCAATCAACATCTCATTGCTACAGATCTGAGCCTAACAGCCGCTTCAAGGCCGAACGCAAAAACCAAACCAACAGCGTGGAAACCACGTAGCGAGGGCGTGGGCACGGCGGGTCGCGATTTCCGCGCGATATCTCGCCCGCAGTCGCGTTTCGTCGCCCAGGGCGGCGCGGCGCAACGCAACGCAACGCAGCGTCGCCCCCGCCGCGCCGCGCGGCGCCACGGCCGGATTTCGCCAGCCCCAAGCGCCGCTGCCCCCGCGTCCCCTGCCGGCGACGTCCGACGTCCTTTGCGACGCTCCACGCAAGTTTCTCTTCTCACCAAAGCCCGAACCAGATTGTTTCGGAGGAGGGGATCGGACTAATATATAACTAGTTGAACCCGTGCGATTTCATCGCCACAGAAAGGAGTGCTGTAGAAGAGTTAGGACAGAAAAAAACTGCATATCCATGAACATGCATTACGTATCATATTTACCAAGATCTTAACACACTTAACAAGGATATTGTTTTGGCCTTTAACAGCAAATTCTGCTATCAACCTTACGTTCATATATGAAACAAAATGAATGAAATACAATTTCGAAATGAAAATAAGAATTCCCTCATCTCTTAGATGTTTTCCTTAATATCACAAGAATGATACGTATATAACAAAGTACATTGAGATATAACATACTCATTGCCATGCATTTAAAAGGAGGGCATAAGGAACTTTATCTTAAATAACTTAACTTTGAAACTCTATAAATCGGTTTAGGTAGCTCGCGGTGTCAACTGATGTCATCGCAGTGCCTCTGACCGGATGGTCCTAACGTTCGAACCCCGACGGTGCACCGCGGTGGCAGAATTTTCGCCCCTAGCTACACAGGTGGATTGAATTCGGCCGCTGTCTAGATGACACTTCTAACGTCTGACTGCTCTGATTAAACGTTTTCCGAGGTTTCGCCCATCAACATCCGTCAAATAGCGGAGTATCCTACCAACCGGGCCAAGGACCGTGTGCGATTCTTCCTTTCTCTTCCATGTCCCAATCTTACCCCAACACTTACATGTACTACACTATAACACATGTAGGAAACCAATTGGGAAGTTAGAACTTGTCCAGGCTGGGGTGGTGCCCTTCTGGTGGGAGATACCTGGTAGGGGGCACCAGCGGAGATGACCGTCACCTCCCGAGATAAAACATGCACTACATCTACATCTACATTACTAATGACCATAGCAGTTGACGCGCCCGGAATCAAAATATTCAATCAATGAAACTGTATAGCTTTGGGAGCCCTGTAATGTGTCAGTAAGTCTTATCATCGTTCGCACCGAGCAGCCGTGCCGTGAACATCGAACGCCACAGCTCTCTCTCTGCGTAGTGTGTTTAGATTGAGTGTCAAACTAGTTTCGCTTGCACAGCAATCTACCTGTATATTTTAAATATTATACATTGTTTCATCAAAAACAGTTTAATTTTGCAAACAGTATTATAAATATTTACCACAAGTGATTGAAAACCAACCCGTGACCGCGAGTGGCGAAATGAACGTCCAAGGTAGCCCCGAGTCGGGGCTACACAGTACATCACAAGTGTTAGTGAACGCTATGGATACCTTATATGCAAGCAACAGCGATCAGTGCATTCTCCCAACAGCACAATTTCAACTATTACAACAACAGCAGCAACATCTGCAACTCCTTCATCAGCAACAACAGCAGCAACTACTGCTACTGCAACAGAATCAACCCACAGCGCAGCAAGGGCAACCGTTAATGCAGCAGCAACCGCCCCAAACGACCCTGCCCCAAGAACACCAAAGCGAGGAGATGCACGCAACAACTTCCAACGAAACGCTTTCAAACGTAAGTAAACGAAAGAGAAATGATGATGAAAACTCTATGCCATTATACAATGTTCAAACTTCATCGCGTTTCGAAGTGCTTCAAAATCTTAAAGACAGTGATCTAAGTACTCCAGAACAAACATTAAAAATTCCGCCCATAATTATGCACAACGTACTTGACTACAACCAAATGATTTCCGACATTAAATCAGTCGTCAAATGTGATTTCACAACCAAGACAGCCGGTGATCAACTAAAAATCATGCTCACTACAATAGAAGATTACCGTAATTTTAGACATCACTGTGTTGAGAAGAACAGACAATTCTATTCTTTCCGCGACCCTTCTATTAAAATCTTTAATGCTGTGTTGAAGGGCATCCCCACATGTTACTCGGAAGCTGACATTTTAAAAGAACTTGAACTCAAATACCCTGTTACCAAAGTGACTAGATTATATGACAAAAAGAAAAATCCAATTGAAATTTGTGCTCTAGAAATAAAAGACAATAGAGACGGGAAGTCAATACTAACTTTAAATCGCCTGATGCATTGCGTCATACAAGTTCAACCTAGAACAAATCGAAACTACCCAATACAATGTAAACGTTGTCAAAGGTATGGACACTCGCAAGCAAACTGCCGACTCACTCCGAGGTGCGTTAGATGTAAAGAATCACACCACTATTCTCAATGCACAAAACCAAAAAGTGACAAACCGAATTGCGTTAACTGTGGCTTGGAGCACACGGCCAATTACAAAGGCTGTCGCATTTTCAAAGAAACTCAGCAAGCACGTTCAAACTTAAATGAACGCAGGTCAGGGTCAGAGCAACAACCGCCGCCGCGCAACAATCCCTCTCGTAGCCCTCCAACATTTAGCCCTCGCGAATTTCCTCCCCTTCCCAAAACCAATACCCCGTGGTCACCGGCTCAATCTTTGCAAACCCAAATGCCAACTGATGTATCTCAACTAATAACCACAATAGTATCACAAGTAATCTCAGCTATAATCCCGCAAATTCAAAATATTGTACAGTCAGTGCTAATAAATTTCCATAATGGCAAATAAAATCACTTTATTGAATTGGAATGCAAACGGAATTAAAAGACAACAATCAGAAATAGAAATTTTTCTTCACGAACACAAAATCGATATTGCATGCATAACCGAAACCCACTTGGTTCTAAATGAAAAATTCAAAATTTCCGGTTATAAAATATATAGAAGTGACAGAATTTCAAATGTTGCAGCAGGGGGTGTTTTGATTGCTCTTTCAACCCGAGTCAAACATCAACGGTCACTTAGCCCCAACACTTCTAACCTGGAAACAGTGTCAGTCACTGTAACCATAGATAATAAAGATTACACAATAATAACAGCATATAAACCTCCGAATAAACAATTTCCAGTAAAAGAATACAAGGAAATATTTAATAACAACGCCAACGTTATTCTACTAGGAGACCTAAACAGTAAAAACCAAGCCTGGGGATGCAATTGCACAACACAGAAAGGCACTAAATTGCAATCTTTTGCAGTAAACAATAACTTAGATGTAATAGCACCTTGGCAGCCAACACACTACCCGTACAATAGTAATATTATCCCAGATATTTTAGACATAATGGTGTCTAAAAACTTCCATTTACCTACATCTCAAACCGTACTTCCTGAATTAGATTCAGATCATTGCCCAGTCATCATTGAACTAAAATCTTCAAACCTCTTGCAGTCTAATAATCCCTTCACAGTTTTGGGCACGAAAGGGCACGTTAACTGGAATAAATTTAGAGACCTATTAGAAGTAAACCTTCACTACCCGGAGCAGATACAAACAACAAATGAAATAGACAACCAGGTAACTAATATCACACAAAAAATCTACGTTGCATTGCTACAATCAACAACTCCTTTCGCAAGACCTTTCACTAACAATAGAAATCCGATCCCAAGGAATATTCTAAACCTAATTAAAAGTAAACGTAACCTTCGACGGCTCTGGCAAATCAACCGCAGACATGACCTTAAAGCAAAAATCAACAAATTAGGGAGAACAATCAAAAACAAATTAAATCAAATTCGAATAAACAATTTTCAAAGATCCATAGCTCAAATACACCCTAATAGTAGACCACTCTGGTCAACCATAAAAAGACTATGTAAAGAAACTACTGACATTCCTATCCTGAAACACAACTCAAATGTAGCTTATACGGATCATATGAAAGCCAATATGTTAGGTAAATATCTGCAAAATAGTTTTACTCCAAACCCAAATACAAATTCTTCCTTTACTAATTATATCACAAAAAACGTCCTGTTACCAGACTATAATGTCCCAGATAAAATAAAATTTATATCCCCATCCGAAACATCTAAAATTATTAAGCAATTGAAAACCCGAAAATCAGCAGGTCACGACCATATTAACAACAGAGCTCTTAAAGAATTACCCAAAAGAGCTATAACTATTTTAACCGCCTTATTTAATTCCTGTCTAAGACTGGGCCACTTTCCAAAAGATTGGAAATTATCTATAATCTTACCCTTCTGTAAACCAGGCAAAGATCCTCGCCTTCCTGCAAGCTACAGACCAATAAGCCTCCTACCCTCAATCGCAAAGATATTTGAAAAGTTAATTCACAGCAGATTATCTACTTACCTAACAAAGATTAGCGCTATCCCAGACTTTCAGTTCGGATTCAGATCTCAACATAGCACCACCCACCAATTGCTCCGTTTAACTGAATATATTGCAAATTCATTTCACAGCAAAAAATACACAATTGCAGTGTTCCTAGACATTGAGAAAGCCTTTGATAAACTCTGGCATGAAGGTCTTTTATACAAACTGCGCCTACTAGGAACTCCCAAGTATCTACTCCATCTAATCAGAAGTTTTCTAAAAGATAGATATTTTTCCGTCCGTATTAACTCAAGTCTCTCAAACAGATTTGAAATCAATGCAGGAGTCCCTCAAGGTTCTTGCCTCTCTCCACTTCTCTTTTCTGTTTACATGTCGGATTTACCACGGTCAAACTATACAGAAATTGCCCTTTACGCAGATGACACAGCACTTTTTACCTCTCATTCAGACATTAGCTGCGCCTTCGACAACATACAGATTGACCTAAACAACTACATTAAATGGGCTTCAAACTGGAAAATAAAGATTAACGCATCTAAAACACAAGCAAAAATATTCACACTCCGCAAACTTCCTCAACCACCCCTCCTCAGCTTCCAAAACACAAATATAGAATGGATGAGTGGAAATACACCAGCAAAATACTTAGGAGTACTACTTGACACCAAACTAAACTGGAAACAACATATCAAATCTATAGCAGATAAAACTTATGCAAAAATATCCAAACTATATCCAATAATAAATAGAAATTCCGGACTTAGCACTGACTGCGGCTTAATCATCTATAAAACAATAATAAGACCAACCCTCACATATGCCTGCCCGATCTGGAATAACGCCGCAAAAACAAACCTAAATAAAATAGAAATAGTACAAAATAAATTTCTCAGAAAGATTATTAAAGCTCCTTGGTTCATAAGCAACAGACAAATCCAAAATGAACTAAATATATCATCCATTAACGAATATATAAATCTTATGACTCATAAATTCTTCTCATCCCTTCCCCAATCGCGCAGTACAACAATATTCAAGCTAGGTAAAACGTATGGTTCATCAAAAAGAATAAGATCACGATTCCCTAAAGACTCCCTTCGTCCACCTTAAATCACCTACCCATCTTCCACTTTCCAAAAATTCCACCCACTTACACCCTCTCCTCAAAATTATCACATATAACTTCAAAAACTGTTATCCACAGTTTCTTCTCAAAGTACAACGTTTCATCAGACCCCTGAGAGAGGGGGTAACGCATGCGGATGTCCATCCCTAAATGTTATTGTGTAGAATATTGTATAATGAACACCCCTGAAAGGCAGAAATGCCGAGCAGGTAGAAATAAATTAAAAAAAAAAAGTCTTATCATTTCGGCGATTCCTAATGCACTGTTTCATATGTCTTGAGATAAGCATTAAGATCTCAGAAGAAAGCTGTGCAGAGGTAACTCCTTGGAGCCGTCGTGTGTTAGAAGAATGATGGGAATGACGTGGAAATTAGAATTTATAGTTTTAGAGAATTATTATAAAACGATGTATTTTACTGGACTTCTGATTTACTGAAATTAATTGTACTAATTAACGATACGTGTGGATAATGTGGGGTGTAATAGCATGAGTGGTATGTTCAAGAAAACGAGAGATTATAGGAGCAATTACATCCCTTTATCCATGTGTTACGTTCAATATTATTTCTCTTTCATTTAAGAATAATTTTACTTCGAGAAATTCAAGCATATCTTCACCATTTGAGGGATATATTGATGACGTCATATTGGTTCAGAACAAAATATATTTTAGTAGGCTTTGAGGCTTCGTCCGTCGAGCCGTGGAGCAAAGGAAGTGTCCGAGGCGGCAGTGGGCATACAGTGTTCCAATGATGGTACGGAAGTGGGTGGGGGAAAGGTTCGCTCGATAATTACATTTTAAATAGTAATTATTTAAATGTTTATGATTCAATGAAAATATGAAAAGTAAAAAAAATATAACATATGTTATTATATAACTCAAAGCAATATCTCTGTTTATCATAACCAGTACTGTGATTCGACTTCCATTCTTCTAATGCATAACATTTTTGGAGAAGACAGTTTTAATATTCTAGTACAATAATATTTTATACAATGTTATATAATAAAATAATTTTAGTTCGTTCTGAACCAATAATTAATAGTAACAAATAGATACCCGGGATGGCTTACGTGGGAGAATATGGAATTCAGGGTTGATTATTTCATGAACAGTTTTGTTTGAGAATGTTGTAAATCCTCGTGATTTTCAGTACCTTTTCTACAATCTATCTGGAAAACCCTTTACTCATCTCATGCTATCTGTCAATTCCCAGAAATTATTTTCATCTCGCGTTCTTCTTTGGGTTGCAAAGCAGCGTAATGCCTCTATATATTGAACTTTTTAACAAACTGCAGTTCTTTCGAACACACTAAACACTTCGCCATTGTTGCGGTTTCTACAAAAAGAAACATTTCTTCCCAAATTGAAAGAAAATTAACGGGCGTAATTGGGGTCTCATGTTGCCTGGAACACGGACCATGGGCCACTGCCAAAGCTATCGATCCCTCCCCCTCCGTCCCTCCCCCTTTGCTCGCACTGCTTCTGCGAGCCTGCTCGTGGAGGGAAACGCTGTTCTGAAGTCATTTCTTCTCCAGTTGGCAAACGCTGGTCTATATCATTTCAGGATATTATTATATGTTATTTTTAGTAGAATATTATTATTGTATCATTTTATTATTATTATTATTATTATTATTATTATTATTATTATTATTATTATTATTATTATTATTATTAAAATTCGAGTCCCGAAGCGCCTTGGGTATATACCTTGAAGTTTCCAATCCGAAGATGGTATACACGAGTAATTCACGAATTAAATGACTTACAAAAAAGTTCCACATCACATTATTCATTAATTATACTAATAAAATTCGCGTTTTCAGTGCTTACCGCCTCCTTCGGCTGATGTATTGCAGCTTATGAATGACCAGAATAGAAAAGTGATAATCGTATAAAACGGCAACATCGTATAAAATTTGTTTACATACACCTCCCTGATTGGAGAACAGCATATATATTGTTCACTGGGAGTGGAATAATCTAGGTTATTTTGCTTCCTGGAAATCCTTTAGCAAACGAAAAGCTTCCCTGTGTGCTGAGCGTATTTGCCGCCCCGCTGCGTACGCAAATGGTAAAGAGAAAATGAATGCGCGAGTGGATGTGCCAGACAGCCGATCTAGGCTGCCAACGAGCCCTACTTAGTCACCTGGTCAATCCCCCTGTCCCAGTATTAGACGATTTCCGCTCTGAAACTTAATTATCCGTATAACCTCTAGGGAACATATTCCCTTTTCTCTCTTAATTCTACTTCACATACATCCGGCGTACCAGCACCATTATATTTACATCGTGTTGGGCCCTAAAGCTTTCACCTCTTATATATTCGTTAGCCACAATTTTACTGTTTCTGATGACTTGCAGTCAGTGGAGTAAATTATGCTCCTGATATTCTCACGATGACGTTATGTTGTACTTCGATTCGTTCTCAATAAGTGGTTCTGGAAGACAAAGCCTTTTTTCTATGAATTATCTAATGAAAACTTACCCATTTCTTGTATCTAATTTGGAACTATCTGAGAAAATATTATTCCTCATTCATTTAAAATGATAATCCTCGATTAAGAAATTAATACTCTAGTGCCCGCGAAAAGTATTGCAACTAATATTTTCAGAAGAGTCAATGTTGTGTGGGAAGTTTTATTTTTTTAATTTCACGAGGAATAAGGGAAATTTAAAAAAACTTTAAACGTTATATGTTTAAAAAACATTCAGCATGCCTGTTTTAACAAGTGCTCCGAAAGGTTAATCTAATAAGTGCGGATTGCTTGCAGGGAAGCGTGCAATGGAGACTTGGAAACAAATAGGTGAATTCTGAAGTAAAGATATTAAACCACGAACAACAAAAAAACAGTTTTAAAACATTGTTGAGAAGCAAATCCTTCAATGTCCATGTCATATCTGTGAATAATATTTTGAATCGCGATTAAACTAGTAAAGGAGAAATGAACATGGTTTCGAAAGTGACAGCATGATATATTGAAGTATCATCAACACTTTCTTTCTGAAGGGCCTGACCCCCTTTGTATTTCCATTCTACATGACTAGATTTCTCCTGTAACATGGGTGGTCAATCGTGTATTACATTTCATACTGGGACGTATAAAAGAAACAATTCATTTTAGATCATTCTAATCTTCCCCATATTTGCTATCATTCTATAAAATATCCAAATAATATACTCGTATTAGTAGTTATCACTGATAATGATTGTTTTATTTAGCTTGTATTCAGCATTTCAAAAATAAAGTTAGAAAAAATTTTACGTGGTAAGCTCATTACACATTACAACTTACACAATTGTTCACACTACATTAAGTAATCTATGCCCAGGCCTATGCCGTGCTATATTATTTTCTCTTCCGTTTCTCCTCTGTCGATTTTTATCTTGCGCTTTATGGCTTAGTCACGAAGCTTCAAAGTTGTGAATTAGTAGGCGTCTATAACTCTGAACACTTCCAGGGAAAGTAGAGGTCTTCGATTTTAAGTTATTAACCCATTTTACGGAGAGAGAGGTTCGTTAATTATTGGCAAAACTTGAACAGCTGAACAACAACACAAACCTCTTCCCATAGAATTGTTTCAATGGTTGAATATTTGGTTTGCATCGTAATTAGAGAGGTTCTCGGTTCAAATACAATGGCGTTCGATTAATCCTCCCGGGTACGAGAATGCATGAGCTGAATCACTTTATTCTCAGGTTGTCGTTTCTGCAATATACTCAGACAGAAATGCGTCATAAACATATTTAAGCAATAGATCGTGATTACTAGTAAGTATTTAAGCAGTAGATCTCACTCTCGAATTAAATATCCGAATGGTTCGAATTGCTTTATTTCTCGTTCTGCTGAATGATTGAAAAAACTGGAATACACCCAAATTTGGATAAACCGTGCCGTTGGAAAGTAGTGATGCCGTTGAAACGTATCGCTATGTCCTACACATTCCACGAGTTTCAAGAATTCCAAACGTCGAGATTCTTAATTGGAAGCAAAGCACAAATAACTGCTGCTTTCAGTAAAGAAAAGAAAAACACAGTATCTAGGATCTACCTTCTATGAGAGGCGAAAGGTATCACATACTTAAAGTAATTATGGACAGTATGAAGGAATGACATTGAAAGTTTAAAAAAATTGGGACTAACAGATTGATTGATTGTGTGTTGATTGTGCGAGGCTGACGATTATTGGAAGCAGTTTGTGCTCCCATAAATGAACAGCTAAACAAGATTTCGAAAGAAGACAATCACGTTAATAATAATAATAAATAATAATAATAATAATAATAATAATAATAAATAATAAATAATAATAATAAATAATAAATAATAATAATAAATAATAAATAATAATAATAAAGAATAATAATAAATAATAAAAGATAATAAATAATAATATTATCCGGGATCGCTAAGGCAGTAGAGCCATGGTGATCTCGGACCGAAAGATTGCGGGTTCGAGATCCGCCTCGGTTATGGGTGTGTTTGTGAATGTCTGTACCTTTGTCTCGTCCATTCATACTTCATTTTCATCATTCCATATCCCGTTCCCTTGGGCTAACTTTTCTGCGGGATAAAAATTGGATTCAGCATAAGAATGCTGATCCCCCCCCCCAAAAAAAAAGGTGTCACGTAAACTTGTCTCGGGAAAATGTAACAGCCTCGATAAGTGGAGGTGTACATGCGCATGGTCCAAGGGGACTAATGCGCGACCAAAAACAATGAGGGGCCGGATGTTTACGAAAATGAAAATATGATCATAAATACGACAAACTTTTTTGGTTGGATTTTTTGAAATCTTCAAAATCGTTCAGCTGTTTACATAACCCTTATATTAAAATCAAGCTCATTCACAATTCACCCCTTATTCTTTTGGTGCCCCGTGAAGACAATTCTACTTGGTAAAGTTATTAAATAAATTTTATAGAAGGGGTTGACCTTGGCACAAAACCTAATATATAACCAAAATTGTGAGAAATTAAATAACAATTAACAATTAATGAAAAATCTCTTTTACACGATTGCAACCAAGTATGCGAAATCGCAATCAAAAAATTAAAAATATGACAAACATTTTGAAAATTCATGAAAAATATAATAATATGAAACTTTATCGGAAAATAAACAGAGTTGAAAAAGGCAGAATATGACTTTATGACACGAGAAAATTGCAAAATTTTAGTTATTGCAGATAAAATCATCTTACATTTTCCATGAAAATAATGCAAAGAAAAAATATGACATGTCCCAAACATCGAGGCTCTAGTAATAATCATGATTATCAAACAAAATATATTTTCAATTTCTCAAATCCAATGGGATGTGGAACGAATTTTGCCTAACAAGTTCACAAAACCTTCGGCTGATAATCGCATTCTTCAATGAGATGATTCCACTTCAGTGTGAAATGGTGTGAGAGGAAGAGATTGGCGAGAAAAGAGATTCAAATTACATAACGGCTGCGATCGTCTGCGGAAGAGTTATGAGTAGCGTGAGAAGGATGGGTGTACGGTGGCCGCGATAGAAGGAGGGTACCGCAAGTAGAGGATTCTCTGGAATTGGCTGCCGTGCCGGGCATAGCTGGGCGACACGTGCAACTCAACCGACATAGGCGTATTCAAAGTTGCTTCCCACGCCCAGAAAGCGACCGCTATGTTGCGTGAGGTAAAGTACGACACGAAAAGCAGGGTCAAGTTAGATTCATTACCCTCTCCGTTCTTTCGTTTCTGACAGGTTCACCTCCCATGAAATGCTCAGAGAAGTATCAGAACAAAGAATCAACGCAATACTTGCAACAGCAAATTCTTTTATTACCATAATGACCCGTAAGTAGTATTACATTCTAACAATATTACCACACCACCACTGAATAAACACACTACGAACTGCAGCTACTACTAATTAAAATGTCAAACAAGGAAAAAAAATGTTTCTATCAAAGACTCTGAAAAGCGCATACAATTAGTATACGAATTAATCATCTAATTGAAAACGATTAAAAATTTAACTTACTAGAAAAGTCAGTAAAAATATCAGAATATATGTCTTCCGTCTAGTCATTAACTAGTGGCTAAAGTACTGCTGGACAAAACCGCACAAAATTATTTTCCAAAAAGTAACACGCACACTGCTCAAGAACAGCAAATAAAATATTCTCTTAAAAACCTGCAATCCCTCTACGGTAATTGAGTAACTGCCGAGTGGGCCTATGTTGTATGTGCGGTTTCGTCACTCGCGGCTCGACCATTATCGTGACATATGAGGTGTCATTCGACGCGTCTCAGTCTCCTGATGACTCCAACCACATGATTCAAACACATTTCCAAAAACGTGTTTTTGGGTGTTTTGGCGCTGCGATCTCTGTGAGTATGACGGAAATTAAACCAACGCCACCTAAATAAATCTATGTACGTGGCATTTATTATACTCCAGTACCCAGAGGCATTTTTCTCTCAATATGACAATTTTTTAAGACGTTGGCAACACTGATGTTGACATATTTAAGTGAATAAGAGAAGGTAATTTGAACAAGTGAATCGCGCAGTATGTTTCATTTTAATTTTTATTGGTAGGCGGCCTATTACTACATTTATAAACATAAATTTGCAAAAACCCACAAACTGTATTGTCTTGGAACTTATTGAATTTGAAATATTTCAAGTGAATACGGAGAAAACAACACTGTGAATAATGTCAAAGAATGAAAGAACGTTCTCACATTCGACTTCTCACTTTTTCGTTTCTAAGTGTACAAATACCGATTTTCAAATCAACTTGACCCAGAACTTATTCTTTTTAAACTTTACTAACACCTCATTCACATAAACATACAAAGCAGTCGCCCTTTTAAATTTTTATATAGATTCGCATACAAAACTATTAAAAGAGCAATTGCAGAAGTAAAAGTGAACACAAATTAGACTGAGTTTGTGGAGTTTTAATCTCTTCAAAAATTAGGGGAGAATAATATGGAAGTGTTAAGTAAATCAGAGGAAGAATCAAATGTAATTGCAGAAGATTTTGAGACAGAACTTTCGGAACTAATTCAGAATTATCTTAAATTAGCATTGGAGAATAACCCAGAAGAACAGGTGATCTTTAGACTATAGTGCATATTAGCAAAATTTTTAAAAAATGTAGCTGAACTCAACTCAAGAGCTGAAGTATTTTTGATTGCGATTTTAATTTTGAAATTGACGAATCACCTTTTTTCGTTTAAGATATAAAGTATTCTAATATTTTGCCACCCTTTCACAAATGCCACCCTTAAGCGGTGCACAGCATGAAATAGGGTTCGCGCGGCCCTGCTAAGTAATTCACGTTTCTGGTCAGTGTTCTCAAATTTGTTAAGCAGATAAATTGGTCGTAAGGTACAGATACTTTTTAGAGAATGGCACAAAAAATGTTAATTTTTTTGTACTTTCATCTGTAATATAAAATTTCTTACTAATTTTACCGACCATAAATATTTTCTAAGATGGATTCATATTATTGTCAATGCAAAATCTGAACACTAACGCGTACGCACGCAGAATTCGGCGTTTATTTAACAGCTCGACTTACGTGCGACCTTCGCTCGGATTTTTCCACCGAAGCAAGGGACAGAGGTGCGTGAACTCCGAGAGCGGAAACACGCGTGAGCGCGGAGTTAGAAAGGGAAGCGAAAGGATGTGAGGAAGCGGGCGGTGGGAGGGGGGTGGTGGAGGGCGGGTCCATACCAAGTGGGCCACCGCCGGTGAACGGGAACCCCACGGGCAGGAAGGTGGAGCCGGCGGCTCGCACTGTGGCCGAGAGCTTTCCCGGTCTCTAAACCTGTTTTCGATCGGTTACACTTTCGTTGACTGAAATATTTATCCGTCAATGTAATGGATCAGAGTGCCTTACTGTTGCAGGAGAATCACACGTGAGGATTAAATCGGTGCAAGGGTTTAACGCGAGGTGTTCCTTGCAAGTATTTTTCTTCCTTATTAATTCACACATTAATGCATGTGATGTACGCCAGGAAGAGTCAAATTATGATTCCGTGTAGGTATTATTCACATTTCGCAACTTAGCATCCGTATGTTAATTAATGTAACAATATAAAGGAAGATTAGTTCATTGGCTTTTACAATATTACTATTACTATAATCATTATTATCATTATCATCACCATTATTATTATTATTATTATTATTATTATTATTATTATTATTATTATTATTTGCATTCCCTGCGTTAGCTCCAAAGCGCTTGTCGGATCAATCACAACTCGAGTGTAGTTTTCGGGAGGATCTAGAATGGGGTCAAAGATGGAGTATTTTCGACAGTGACCGACTGCTCTGATCGATGATTTCCTCTCGGCAATTTTAAGCGATAACTTCTTCACATAAACACAAATTTAAACACACATGTACTGGATTCTAGCCAGAGGGAATGGATTGGAGATGGAGTCTCGCTAGGGGCGGATGCTTGAGAGGAAACCTACTAGTAGCGCGGTGCCCAGTGCCGGGATCACGATATCCTGGCACTTAGGGTCACCACCTCCTGGCATGCAACGTGCCCTACTCTCACCAACACGCAATAGATGCAGTGGTTGACATGCTGCAACATATCTTGACTATGTACTACATTAATATCGTTTGTGCGTTGTGTTACGATATGCTAGAGTGTCTCCTTTAAATATTTAACAAAACTCAGTCCTGGCACGTTTCGCAGTTCGGTAGAAAGAATAGTCATCATTTTCGAGTACTTTATATTTGCACAGCAAAACAAGCATCTCTTTAACTGAATCATCATCTGCATGGACTTATTTCCGTCACATAAACCTATGTGAGTTCAAGCAGTCTGGTGCAAATAATATCTCTCTTGTTAATTCTTGGATTTAACACGTCTTTTTTATATTTCTATTATTTCGACCTTGTATTTCGCTGTGCCGCTGTGGTACTCTGTATCATTAATTTGGGAGGATGTGCCATGTCTGTAACACGTATTAACGCAAAATGCCATTAACCCGTGATGAGGAATTTTTGCCGTTCAAGATCTGCCAAACCTTTAATATACACAAAATACTTTTTAGAAGTGGTCAGAGTTCTGAAAACTTCTCATACAATTTAACAGAACTCTTATTAATGCCACTACATTTCTCATTACAACATAATTTGCATGAATAAATATTTTATGATTTTGTTTTCTCTCACGCTGCGTTACTGTCAGTTCCTCGCTAATTCTTTCTGCAACATTTCAAGGTTTTTTTAACCACCATCGCTAATTATCGTCACGCAAATTCTTTTAATAAACCTCACAAACCACTTCATCCGTTATAAGCAGCAACTGGTATTTCAATTGTAGTTTTCTGCTACAAGAAAAACGTACCGGATAATAATAATAGTAATAATAATAATAATAATAATAATAATAATAATAATAATAATAATAATAATAATAATAATAATAATAATAATAGTTTTTATATTGTTAATTGTTAATACTTCTATTAGAGGTGAGGACTAATGTAACAGAAAACAGTATTGGGTACTTTCGAATTCTTTCTGTATTGGATATTAAAAGCAGCATAAAATGCAGGTAATATTTTACTGATAAATTATTGCTTCAATAATACCTTTATGCAGAATAACGTTCAAGCAACTTTATACCTTCGCGTTCCGTGGGTAAGTAAATGGTATATTTGAATGAAAAAGAACATTGCGTTATTTCAAAGGAATTGCTCGCACGCGGAAAAATATATGCTAACACATCTTGGATTAGTGTCAGAAAAAAAAAAATTAAGCATTTCGAAAGAGAAAAATTACTCTCCGATTGACACTTCATAGAACTTTAGGAACTAGTTTTTAACTTTGCTCCGATTCAAAATCTGAAAACTCACTGTTTGATGAAGTTTTCCACTTGCCAAGACGGGTGACACACGTATTGTCAACCAATCCCACTTATTTAAATTGTGTTAATTTCTAGGGCTGGGTTTAGAGACATGACTAATAGACTATTCAATTGAAAAAATGCATTAGCTCTAATCTCATGCTTTTGCACTATACACTTTATACAACCTTTATAAATTGTGAGTTTCATAATGTGTATTTTCTTGTAATAAAAAATATAAAAAGACGTCTTTCCTAAGAAGCGATTTCAGCAGTGATGTGTGGCCACAGCAGTCCTATCAGAGACAACACCGACGCGATGTAGGGTACCGCTGTTGATAATTAACTACTATAAAATGTTGGTATGCTTCTCGCTAGACGAACTTGGGATTGCGTCCCTCCCACTACAGAAAATGGAAACTTGTAACAGTGGTTGTTGACTGCAAGCCTCTAACATTCAAGAGTCATTATCAAGGCGTCGAGCCGACGTATATTGAAGCCAAGAGGTTTGAACTCTCCTGACAACATGTTTGTTGTCACTTGTGCTTTGCTGCAATTGAATCGTTTATTTCACAAACCCATCAAACGCCAAATTCCTTATTTCGAGAAAACTGAAAAAATCTCCCAATTTTACTGATTTCAATTTTTTTTTTTAAATTATTACAGCAGTTGATAAATGAATAAGTTTCATATAAATATGCACTAAACGATGTGTCTATCCTCTTGAAACAATAATCCGCCGCTAATGCGAATATTAGATTTTGGCGTTTGGAGGGTTTCTGAAATAAACGATTCAATTTATGTGACTGGATAATTTATTTCCTCGTTCAGTCAGTGTGTGATACTTGTGTGTTCTCTTTCAGTCAGTACTATTCGTACTAAGTTAATTATTATGTTTTCATTAATTTGTTTTAATTCACATTTATTCTCCGGCGTGTATGTCAGCCTCTCTGTGCCCCCTTAGGCACGGTCTTTTGAATTTCTTATTGTCCCTGTCAATGTGAGTTTTCAAATGACTTCGGGCGCGGGAATATTTGTTAGGCAAATTAAGTTAGTCCATTCAGTTTCCCGCCTGAACATACGCGGGTACGAACACATTTCATTTTGACAAATACTACATCACATTTATTGTGCGATCGCCAAAACGCATTACATTAATTTATTACATTTTACAGTGTTTCTTCCCAAAATATATAAACAGTAACGCTGCTTTTTATCGCTGTTGCCTATTAATGTTCAATTTTTTTTACCACACATTGAATCTGTCACAAGGTCTCGAGAGGTAGTAGCGTTGTGGCACTAAAAAGGTTTGGAACCATTACCTTAATGCATACGACTGTAGTTATATGCACTCAGCAAAGTTCACCTATTGAGTATCCAACTCTTTAAACGTTTGAGAGAGTCCGTATGTGAGGGAGTAACAGGCCGGCCACTGCAGTTCTGTTTAAAGAACTACCACGCGTTGAATATTGTGCTCATACCATGGCGTTGAATACCATGGCTCATTCAAAGTGTTGTGTTTTGTGTGTCTAGATAACGGTTAGTATTTGGATTACTAATTGCTTCGAGTACTTATCGCTATGAGAAGTATTTCCTGGTAAACATTTTGTAATGAGAGAGCAAATACAAGAAAAGGCATTACGAGAGGTAAGTGTAATACTAACGCGTTTGGGAACGCGACCTACTGTATTTAAAAACATGAATGCGCAACACAACTCGACGTCGCGTCGTCTCATTTTAAGAACGTAGACCAACAATTCAAGAATAATTTTAAAAAGGGGAATATAATTACGAAAAACGAATGAACCAAAAAAGTAAAATTGAAGGTCTTAAGAATTGTATAAGCACTTCAGCATTAAGTAAACTTAGTGAACGAAAAGACCAAGAGTAAGAAAGAAAGATGTAACACGGAAAGTGAAAAGCACGAGAATAAACAGTCTAAAAGGTATAAAACAATAAATATCACAAAAGTAGCCTCAAGAAAAAATATAATAATAATCACAGAATTGAAAAATGTAACAAATAACATTTTCTTAATAGAAAAATAAAAAATATATACAACGTTAGTTAAAACACAAATCGTAATAAAACTGGCGTAATCGGAAAGAAAAGAGAAAGGATTTTATTACAGAGAAAAAGAAGCGAGACGCAGCAAGTAGGCCATAGAGAGCCATAGGAGGGGAAGAAAGTATCAAGAGACAGACCGCACGGCGGAGAGCAACATGGTCATAAAAGCTTCTCCCAGCCGTTTAACCTCACAATCGAAGCGGCGCTCCTTTGTTTCAGCGTGCAACCGCAGCAGCGCGCCTTTCGGCAGACGAGCGCAGCCGCGGAGCGCGCCCAGAGGCTCCCGCGCAGGCGCTCCCGGCCGTTGCTCCCCCCCCCCCCCTAGCGCAATCTTCCTGCGGCGACGTCGGGCGCGTATACAGCACCGGTTCTCACGCCCTTGCACTTGCCACAGAGCGATGGAAAACTATATCGCGTCGCCCATGCCGCGTTTCCTTCTGGGCAGGGAGATGGCGAGGGAACGCCGTTCTCGAATTTCTTCAGGATGTGTATCAAGAGTCCAGGTTGAGGGCGATAGGAAGATTCTTCGAGCGACTATCAACACCTTCATTGGTTTCTTTTTGAGGAACTATGCGACACAATAAAAGGGTGAAATAAAACTGATATACTGCTTTGTTATAATGATTCTCAGTTCCCATAGCCTTTTCGAACATACCAGGGAAGAATAGGTTTGATTGATAAGTGAAAGGGGGCGATTAGTTCCTGGGGGATCGTTCATAAATTACATAACGAAAATATAGAGTAGTTTGGATGCCTCCCTTCCCTCCTGCGACGCACTAGTAACGCGATCGTCAATGCCCTAAATAATTACGTAACGCCTGCATCAAACCCTATTATATACGATAACACAATATATTTTACTTATACATTTATCAGTAAAACAACATTATTTATTTTATTTGTATTATTTATAACGTTTACAATAATTAAAGAAGTTCAATATCATTCATATTTAAATTAGACAAGTGTTAAGGGATCATCTCCCCACGGTGTTGACGGATATCAATTCATTTACAATATCAGGAAGAGTCTCCGTTTTCCACCTTTTAAATATTTTCTTATGTGTAAATATTGATAATAATAATAATAATAATAATAATAATAATAATAATAAAGCCGATCAGATGGCCGAGATCGCTAAGGCAGTAGTGCCGGAGTGGTTTCGGACCAGAAGATCGCGGGTTCGAGTCTCGCCTCGGGCATGGATGTATTTGTGTATGTCTGTATGTGTTGTCCTTTCACCCCCATTATCATCGTATCATCATTTCATCTTCCATACCCCCAGGGCTAACAACCGTGGGGGATAAAAATCGGATCCAGCTAAAATGCTGGTCCCCCCCAAAGAATTGTTCCAAGCACCTGCCACCGTGATAATAAATAAAAACTGAGCCACGGTAAATACAGGATGCTTGCTTGCGTGGTCCTAGTCGGCCGATTAACGAAAAAAAAATAATAATAATAAAATCAGCGTTACGCAACACAAAAACTAACACCACAGACCCCAATGTAACACAGCGTAACGCTGCCTCATCTCCCCTCCTTCCTCTTTAGAGTAGTATAATTTATAGACAACTCCTACGATTTTATTGATGGGCATTGAAAGTGAGCGTTTCGGTCCTTACAAATGAAGTCTCGGTATTCGGATATGGAGTGAGCGGTCCTTCCCCGACTATTTAAATCCCGGTACCCAGCGGTGGAAGGTGACCGGTACGAACCAGATCATTTAAATCCCGGTACCCAGCGGTGGAAGGTGACCGGTACGAACCAGATCATTTAAATCCCGATACCCAAAAGTGGAAGGTGAGCTGTTCGTCCCGGACTATTCAAATTCCCGCTGTCCAAGGGCGAAAGATGGGTGGTGAGAGTCCGACCATTTAAATCCAGATTCCTCCGGGAAGGTTAGTGACCTAACTAGAGAATGGGTCGTCCAAAACAAATTATGAGTACTGTTGGTACAATTATGACCGAATCCAAATTCAGTTTTTCGTATGGGAACTCAGCCACCGCAAATTCCTGTGTTCGCGAGATGTTGTACCGTGACCCGAAGGCATAGACAGCCTTCACTCGCGTCTGCCCCTGCCCTTTCGTTTGCCGCAATGCAATGAGCGACGACGCCCGCCTAGACATATGGAGGGGAGAACTTCGCGCCCACATCTACTGGAAAGTTAGCTGTTGTAAGCAGAGGATGATCATCACCCCGACCCGTCAAATGAAAAGACCAAAACTTTATGGTTTCATACGACGCAATGTAGTGCATTAACGGAATTTATGCGAACAGACTAGACAAGTGGAATCACTTATGTAAAGATGATCGAAGTGCATTTAATGTGGCTATGGTGTTTATTGTGCTACTGAAAAATATAGCAATAACAACCCTAATGTTTACGACTATGACAGTGGTAGGATTGCAATAGAAAGGGGTTGTAAGGAAGGTTGTGGCTGCGGCTACGGCAAAAACTCAAATGGTAGCATAATTATAATTTATTAACAACGCTATAACTTTTGATGCATCTTACATTGAAGTACAGTCGGGTGATCATTGTTATTCTGCTTATGTAGTTGACTCTAATTACAACATTATTGGCGTTCTGGTCGCCTCCGCCTTGATAATTATTCTCCTTATTCTAGGCGCACTCTACTCGTTCGAGCTCCTCTTTGACGACGATGATGATGACAAAATGATTAGGATTAATTAAATCGGTGAGTCAAAAACAGTACAACTCCAAAATTCTTGTTTTGAGAAAACAAAAAAAATTGTTTTGGGTAAAAAGTGAACATTTTACAAAAAATTCTCAGAGAAGTTGTAAGGAATGACTCCCTCTACAAGAATCTGCCGGGCAAGTTTCATGATGTGCATCCAGAGAAGCTGTACAGCCAAAACAAATCTTGTAGTTATACTGTTTTTCCATTCAATATTTGTTAAATGTAAAACTAACTAATTTTAATAAGAATGCCTCTAATTAATGAATTTTTACACTGTATGATAGTTTAGAACTGTAATGATTTCATTATGATTCTTGCTGATCTTCATTGCTTGTCGCCCAAGCCGAAAAATGAGAGTAAAACTCCAAAATTTGGCCACTCATATACTTGAAGACTTTTTCTATCATTGATCTTCTTCACATTCGTTGGTAATGGTTTCTTGTGGTATGGTTCGTTTGGAAAAGTTAGAGTAACGTGAGGCTTGAACAATTTGTAACTAGTTCGTAACTAGTTCGTCGGTGAAATTACTAATTGAAATATAACACGGTGTAGAACTGATTAGAGTTTTTAATATTTCTTTGAACTATTGATTTGCGAGGTTTTTTTTAATAGTAATTGGGCACAGCCTTTTGAAGTGCGTTATATCTGTAGATTTCATTATTGATATTGTGAATGGTTTTAATTTGCAACTGTTTATAATCATATCTCGTAATCATCTATTAGATAAATTCAGTCACGTCTTCTTGCGACTCGTTTGACGTTCCGAAGGCTCTGCCGCATAATAGAAAGGAGGGTCAACGAACACGAACATAAAAATGAACACTTAATTATTAGATACGTAACAACCATTACTTCTTTCAGATGAACAAACAACAATTATACCTCCCTCCAATATTCACATTGCCGGTCTATAGAGTGGGTTACATACGCGTATGTCAAACTCTAGCGGCAAGGAGAACGTAAGGTATTGAGTGGAAGGATGATATATCTCCAGGTGTTATATTGTTCCACTCACTACAATAACAGGTAGCCTGGTAAATGCGAACACATTGAGTAACTTGTAATGCTGCCCCAGCCGGGACAAGCTCTGAGATCCCGACCGGTCTCCCGGCATGTGAGGTAGTGCCCTGCATATTAGTGTGTGTGTGTGTGTGTGTGTGTGTGTGTGTAACAAGGGGTGAGGATAGGACAATGAATCGTGCGCGGTGCGTGGCCCGTTTGTTGGAGTACTGCTCCGACATTCGCCTGGTGTTGATCGGAGGAGCCACGGAAAACTACTAATCAGAGCAGCCGGCCGCTGGAATTCACCTCCTGACAGCGACTGAATTCAACCTAGCTGAAAATGTATTGTCGACAATCCTGCAACCGTCGGGACTCGACCCTAGGATCTCCCGGTCAGAAGGTCTGCAGTGACATCAGTTGATGTCGTGAGCCATCTCTCCGGTGCCATAGCTCGAGGTAGCAGGATGGTTGTGGCGGTGACTTTGCGAGAAACTAAAGCGGGATGACTATTACAAATGAGAAATAATTTCGTCCCAGGTTTTGAAACGTTTACGTCGGTGAATGTTTTTCCTTTACGATCTTTTTACTTATTAAAAATTCTGGAAACATTCTTATACGATCATAATTATTTCTAAAGATCTTAGATCTCATTTTATTGCGGCTAATTTCGAAACGTGTGGAAATATTTTGTTTCTCCATATGTAAATGTAACTTCGGCGAGAGACTGTTCAGCTAACATTATCGACACCTTACACCGGCAAAACATTCGTAAATGAATACGTCAGAGTAGAAAGATGAAATGTGTTAAACACATAAAAATTAGGTATTATGATTTGTCAATTATAGTAAATACGAGAGGGTCAAGTTAGTTTCCCCCTCTGAAGCGTAAAGTAAATGAAGTCATTAAATTAACTCTGAGGAGAGAAATGTGTTGTATCTCCGTTTGTTAATTTTGGCTTACGGCACTTTCTAGGAAAGTAACCCTCCCGCTTTTGACAAGAATTGTTTCTGAAATCAAGAGTTGGCTCATGAAAGTATTTCAAGAGAGAAATAATATCAGTTGAAATCCCCCTCTCAAATATTTTCAAATATTGAAAATAGAATGAACTTGAAATTTTAAAAAATATGTATATTCATCATGTATATACTCTTTTCGATGCCATGCGATCAATAAGTAATTTATTCAATTAATTGAGTAAATTAATTTTAAATTGGCTTGGAACATGGCCAATGGCATGGACATAACCCTTCTCCCTGGGATCTTGCACTGCTGAGATTGAGTGGTGAAGACATTTCGCCTCTCGACAAACGTAGAGGATGGAGAGGATGGAGAGGAGCGCAGGAAGGCACCGAGTGCTGGGGGCGAGTCCGCGAGGACAGCGGAGGCAGCCTGTCCGTAGAGACCCTAGATTCACAGAGTAGCGCAACCGCCGCCATTTAATATATTCTCTCACATGCCAGTGCCGCTAAGCAACATTCAGAAGTTAAAGGGAAATTATAACAATTCGTGACATTATGAAGATTTTCAAGGATATTGATGTCAGTTTGTGATCGATTCATGGTTCTTAGCGTATAGAATACCACACAGTTCCAATGCTGATGCCAACTGGATATAAAATGGCGGGATCGGTAGAACAATGGAATGCGCTACTCTCTGTATCTAGGGACTCTACCTGTCCGGGCTTCCTGCAAGAGCAGCGGCGGCGGCGGCGGCGGCGGCGACAGGCGCGTCGCGTCTCCGGTGGAACGGGACCGGGCGCGCTCCCAGCTGGAGTCCGCCACATTGTTCTCCGCTACAAATTGCGAGCGGTGGCGCAGCAGTGGCGGATGCGGCGAGGTGCGTCGTCAGCTGGCAGCTGGCGCGAGTGGAGACGCGGCGTCTCGCGTCGGCGTGGGCGTTTACGACGCCGGTGGCGCCCGCGGGCGGCTCCACGCGGCGCGGCGCGCTGGTCTACTTTCGGCGCCGGGCTGCCTGGGAACTCTCCCCTGCGCGCCCGCCCCGCTCCCGCGCCCCGCCCCCGCGCACCGGCCGAGGAGGGCGAGGAGGAGAGGGAATGTGGGACGCACCGCCCGCCGGCTTCAGGACGCGTCGCGTCGCGCTCCGCTCCGCACCGCCTGGCGCCCGGAGCCTCGGAATAAGTAGACTCCTTTTTGGAAGGCCTCATGCAAATCAACCCGCGGAATCTTTCTCAAAAGGAGGGCTGTTAGCGAATTCATTTACCACGTGTGTGCGTGGGAAAGGTAAACATATTTCTCAGAGATTAAGGTATTTCTCAATAAGTCTCCTCTAAATTTTGGGGTAAGAGAGAAAGTGCATATTTAAAACTCCAGGAGGATTCAAAATAACTGAGTTAAACCAACAGAACGCCTTTAGTAATAAAGAGTAAATATTTTGATTTTATGATGTGACAGCAGTCTACGAACTTCCAGTTAAGAATCATCTTTCAGGGAACAGCATATAGGCGTAAGCAGTCTAACGCAAGAGGAAGGGGACTACATTTCAGGGCTCCTTTTTCCTTCCTTTTTTTTTTTTTTTTACATTCCTATGACATTTTACAAGTAAATAAATAAAACATACTACAAGGAGATTGAAATTATAACTATAATAATACAATTAACAGATACAATTGAACCATTAACAGCGTTGCCACATGACTTCGAGAGCCTCTTCCACACATACACGTATCATACTTCCAAAAATCGTCAGGTTATAAAAAAGTATGACTTAGACGTATTTATTGCAATAAAATATTTTATTACGCAAGGCAACGAGACCCCTTTCAAAATTTTCAGGGCGCCACGACCCCTTTTTCCCCCCTGTCCCCCTACCACCCCCCTACCACCCCCCTTCGCGCACGCCTAGAAAGAAAGGAATAATGCAAAAAGGAAAGCCTCCAATGTTTTATTCCCCCAGATTTAAGAAAGACAAGTTAAGTGGGCCAAGAATATATATATATATATATATATATATATATATATATATATATATATAAAACAAAAATATACATTATTGAAGGCAGTTGAAAATTCTTCATTCTTCTAGATCAAATGAAAAAGATTTCAACAAATTATCTAAACATTATTAAACATTATTGTGTAACCAATAACTATGCTAATCTTCTCTTTAGTTTCTTGAAAACCTCTAAACCACGAGATCTCCTTACCCCCTCACGCGTAACAAAACCCACGAAGTGTCGCGATGCGTGTCCATTTGTTTTTACCCAAACAAAAGTATCAACGAGTGCATCAGGACATTGTGTGAGAAAACGAGAAAAGTAATTTCACGTTCTTAATGTTGTCATCGTGAGAACGCACACCAACATTTCTTTGAAAATAGTTGTCTCTTTTTCAGTGAATGAAGCGTGATTATGAATAAGAATTGAATGTGATTTATTATGCTTTCTTTCTCACATGAAAACAATGCTACACAGAGGAGGAGGTCAGGGGATCACCCCTCCCCAAAATACTGAAGTCACTTCGTACTTCAATAACTAATTCTAATTCTGAATTTCGCGTAGCTCTATGTTGAATGTTCAATAGTTAATTTTGGTAAAAAGGAAATGATAGAATGACATTTTCCATGATTCAAATTAATGATTTCCTTCACTCTGTGTTACTCCCCCTCCCCCCTCCCCCAAAATGGACAAAACCGCAATTAAAATACCTGCTCATTATGACCACCTTACACTGGTTTGAGCGCCTAACTTACACGTAGAAATATGTTCCATAAATACGTAAGTAATGGAATAGTTCAATAGACGAAGCACAAGTGCGTACTGGCGAGGTGTGCTTAGCTTAATCACAGTTTTAACAAGTTTGCGGTGTATCATTTCTTCTTCCTCTTCTCCTTCTTCTTCGTTTTCATATTTTGTCCCACTGAATGATAGACGTTTTAACATATCTCCATATGTCTCTATCCTCAGCTCTTTTCTTCATGCGACTATACCTTCGTTTTCCCTATTTTGTCAACCATCTGGTATCTGCATTTATTTATTTATTTAACGTCAATCAATAAACTGTGATTTGAGGGGAAGCGTTTTCTTCTCACCTTCAACGACTATTTTATTTTCCTCCCACAATTTCCTCTAAAACTTTGTTCAAAGCAAGTTTTGTGCGAATTCTTACAAAAATGTACAAAAGTTCGCAGGGTGATAAAAGGATGCATAGTGAAATAAACATAGAAAAATTATATATATATATATATATATATATATATAATTTATATCTCTATATATATTATCTATATCTATATATATTATCTCTCTCTCTCTCTATATATATATATATATATATATATATATATATATATATATAGAGAGAGAGAGAGAGAGAGAGATAATACATAAATTATATAATTGTATTTTCCAAATATCATTGATACAAAAACATATCTATTAGTAGTATTTGGCTAATCTTAAACCACAGCAGTTACATACTATGGGAATATTGAAATATAAAAATATATTTTGCATCAGTAATTATACTGTTACGAGTATAAGAAATGAAGGTCTGCTTTTCAAGTAATTAGTTGACAATATTGATTAAACAAACTAAAAAAAGTACAAGACCATATAAAACGCTTACTTCTGATATCACGTGCTCGAAACGCATTTCTTTCTAATAACTTAGTTGTTTGAAACCGTACATGTATTCTTTCGGTCAGTGGAATAAGTAAAGGGGAAATGAAAAGCATACAGGTCAGAGAAACTAAGATTCATCGAGAAATTTACCAGTAATGACACTCTCTTCGAATTCCGAAGAAAAAAGTTATTTCAAACAATGAGCTGGTCCCAGCAGAAACCCAGCGACTAAGTTGGTGCGTAGATTGTGAGCATGCGTTGTCATGTTGCTGCTTCAGAATTGAAATGACTCTGCCTTTTCTGCGGAGCAAGTTAGAATTAATGAATTTGCACTGAGCGGTTCGAAAGTCGTTAGAAGGAACTCTCTGAAAACGGTTGAAGTCAGCGCCAAAGGGTCCTTTCTGCATCATAGCAAAGAAGGAATAAGGCAGAAGGTTAGCTATTAAGGCCATACAGTGTTCGCCTTTCTCGGATCATCCTTGATAATAATATATGACAACTATTTTAAATTTCTTGATTGCAATTCTTCGAAAATGTTTTACGAGCAGGAAGTACACTCTACAAAAACCTTGGAGAACATTTAAGTTCAATGCACAAATAACATTTGAGTACATTACTATTTAAACCACAAATTTAGAAAATAAATATTTAATTTTACATTCCAATTGTTAGAACGAAAACATATTAAACCAAGTGTTGCGTAATAATTAACCTACTTTGGGCATATGTTATCATTAATCACATCAATAAAAAAATTCTATAAAAGAATGTGCATTATTTTTTTAAAATCTAAGTTACGAGTTAAAAGTTTATTGCTAATGAATCGTAATATAGCTTCAAGAAAGAATATGTTATAACCCTTTACGTCTTCGTGCATTGCGCGTTGAGATTCAGTGATTCGTTGCATAAAGAAGGAGCAACCACAGATTTCGCTCGAGCTCCTATTTAGAGAGACGATTTCCCCCAGCCACCTGCTGTTACTTCATTGAACGGATCTCGGCGATTTCGCCCAGCCTCCGGATTGCGGTCGCGCCCGCCGCCGCACCGCGCAGTGGACCGGCGCGCGCGGCAACGATTTTGCGCTCGGCGGAATCTCGCAGGATTACGAGCGTAACATCCGTGCTGACCGCGGTTTCCGCGTTCAAGGCAGAGCTTCTGAAAGGAAACGAGGTGAACGCTCCGTCGCGGCCGATATTTTAAGGAGGCGGCGCTTTGTACTGCATTGCTTCGATTAACGCTGACAAAACTACCCTGCACACTTTCATTTGTTGTACTTATATACATTTTTTTAAATTTATTACATCTTTTCAACGTCCTTAAGGAAGTTAGTTGCGTTTCTTAATTTGTACATTACAGACGTATATATTTGACAGGTGTTTCCCGCTTTTTAAGGCCAGGGGATCGGATAAATTTTGAATTTTGAGAGTTATGTTTCTTTTCTTGGAAATAACATTTAGAAGTGCACAGAAAATGCGAATGTACCAACATATTTTAAGGTGGTCTTCTATTGAGCTACGCAGCTCAATGATCAGAACATACAGATAATTTAAATTTTTTATTAAACAATATTTTTTATATATCCTGACTCTGAAATTATCTGAAATTACATAACATTTCTGCATAATAAGGAGAAGAAAAATAATTCTAATTAAGGGAAGTTTAATATTCATGTATTAACGTAGAACAACCCACAGAATTTTCAACTTATTTAAAAAATATTTTAGACGATATCATTATATCATTTCTTTTTCTATATTTTTAATTGGACATCTTTCGAGCTTTAACAAGCAATTATATAATAATAATAATAATAATAATAATAATAATAATAATAATAATAATCCTATCTCTCCTAATTGATACTCAAGGCTAACAACCTTGGAATCAAGGAATGCAGCCGAAATTCTGATACCCATAATTCCTCACGTTGATCTCTCCTGAATAGAATATAACTGGACCACGGAGAGAGAAATGTGCTGCGTTGTCAGTATTGGTCCATACGCGAATAATACATAACTTTCTCTAGAATATTTAAACTACACTCGAATATATAATGATAGTTCAAAAAGTTTGATGACATACGAGTATGGGCACATAAGTTAACATGACCCCAAATATGCAGTAAAAAGTGAATGAATAGTTTCAATGGATACTTTTCGAACGATTAATATTTGGGACTAAATGAAATTTTTTCCACGGCTTTCTCTATTCAATCAGGACTCCAAGAGTTAGAGAAGCTTTCTAAAATAGATTTTCAATCACCGAACTTCATTTCTTCTGTTAATTAATTTTGGATATTCATTCACTCTGTTAACTTAAACCAATCGGCATTACAGCCCGCTTTAACATTTTTACAGCTTTTGAGAAGTAGTTCGTGAGATCTCACCTGCTCTAGTAGTCGAGTATCAATATAAAGTCGTAAATATTCGAGTCTAGTTTAAATAGAGAAAGTTACTGCCCCAGCTTTCAAGTTATGCAAAACACTCGTCCATCGATTCATCCAAGCGATTCACTTGTGGAAGGTCCCTAAATCGTGAGGTCTCTCTTTACACCTGCAGTTGCTACAGGGAAAAGAATGAGACCAATTTTTGTGGGTCTAATTGCTTCAAGGTTTTTTATCTACAGTCCATTTTAGGAGAAAGTACACAGAAGTGCCATAGGCATAATGAGGCTTATACTTAATTTTTCCGTCCAGTAGTTATGGATATTTGTAAGAATGAGAAAGTGCGTTTCGCACTTCTAAAATTTCATTAAAAAAATGTAATTTATTTTAGCTGCTATTGAGTGAATAGAGTTTATTTTCATTTGTAAATATGGTTAACTTAACCAATTATTTTTTTACACCAAAGCTTTCCTTGTGTGCAATTTCTCCCCGTTCTTAAAATTGGTTAATACTGAAATGCTACCACAAATTTACGTATGCTATAAAATATACAAATAAGTTTTCACACAAACTTTGGAACCATTGAAATACTTTGGACCAGGCGTGTCCCGTTCTTCCTTAGGAAATTCCCAAAATGTACTTCTTTCTAAACGCATGAAAGATTCAATTGTAAATGGCGACTATGCTTACATTTTGCAACTTCTATGCTTACATTTTGCAACTTCTATGCTTACATTTTGCAACTTCTATGCTTACATTTTGCAACTTCTATGCTTACATTTTGCAACTTCTATGCTTACATTTTGCAACTTCTATGCTTACATTTTGCAACTTCTATGCTTACATTTTGCAACTTCTATGCTTACATTTTGCAACTTCTATGCTTACATTTTGCAACTTCTATGCTTACATTTTGCAACTTCTATGCTTACATTTTGCAACTTCTATGCTTATATTTTGCAACTTCTATGCTTATATTTCGTAACTTCTTTTGAAACTAGGTTTCCCTTTGAAAATGGAAAACGCGGTAATATAATATTGAGTACAAAATGACGGTAAAAGCTTGCCGGCAGTACATAGTCATCAGTAAGCACCTATTACTCAGATGCCTTACTTCGTAGGCTTTACAACAATATTTATTATTTGTGTTAGGTCTCCGAGAAAAACATTAGTTACATATTTTGCACTATGCAACAATATGCATTAAAAAAACTTAAGAGTAAAAGTCGCAACTTCTCGTCACTTTAATGCAGATAGTTTTCAATATTAAAGGGTTTTTACGTGTACATTTCTAATCGCTATAATCATTCGATTAAGTTGTGGTAGAACTAGTAATAAATTTAATTAAAATTCATGATATTGACGTAGTTATTGCATTAGTCTAGATACATTTTGTTTTAGAAATAGCTTTTCTTTCCAGAAGTTTGGAAAATTTTTAACAAAAAAATGTGCGTTTGTGAGTTTATTAATAAACCGGCTATTCATTAAAAAATTGCAATTTGTTTCAGCTGCTACTGAGTGAATTATGTGCATCTATATTCAAAGTAATTTTAAGAGACGTAAGATTTAATGATATTATGCTAAATGTTATTTTTTAAATTTTGTTTCATAGTAGGGAATTACAGTCAATAATAACTATATAACTGTACTGCAATTTTCAATTAGATTCTTTAAAAAATCGTTTTTAATGACAATGGAATGGACATATTCCATATTCCCTGGTGACCGATTACCAGAGAAATTATTGTGTGCATTTGCTTGCAAATAATTATACAAATCGATTGTTACTAACCCAGGCACTCCACATCTATACATCTGAAAAGAGTAGCATGTTTCGTCCGACCTCAAAAAGCTGGCCCTGTCCAGCTCTCCAAACCGGTCCACAGAGATCTCGCTCTCTTCCCAACAAGACTAGCAGAGAAAGCATCTAACTCTAATTTCAAATACACCACCTCATCGCATTCAAGGTGAACGTACGGTTAAACCTACACGCTCCTTCCTCCCCCACTTTACACGTGGACTGTTCTTTAAAAAGGAAAGAACTAAGAAAAAAAACTACTGTCATTTAATTTATTCTATCAGTGGACTTCCTGACAGAACGTGGAAAGTTAAGATAAAAATTAATAGAATCAAAGGAAAGAGAAGTTTAATATACATCACAGAAAACATTTTAAGTATGAGAAGCTAAATTAAAACTGCACTAAAAAAATGAGTGATTACAAGAATATTACGAGTGGACAACATGACACATATGCGAATCTAAATTTCTCTAACGTACCGAATATAACTGGAAAAATATATAATCATTTTCTCCAACTCTTCAAAAACTGAATAAATTACGTTTTTAAATGATCTTATACAACTTTTTTATTATCTCATTTTCTCTTTAAAACAATATTATTAAGTCTCACTAGCGTTTCAGGTAATATCGAGGAAATGCTGAGCCTAACAGGTATATAAAGACTAAAACAAGAGGGAAGGGCGAATATAATTATAACTTAAATGACACAATAAATACAATTATTTTGCCGTTTATGATGTTGTGAATCATTTATAGGTTCCTAGATATTTTGAAGAGCTTCTCCTCCAAATCCCTTAAAAAAGTGGGAAAGCAGGAATTTCCTTATTTGAGGAAATAAAATGTTTTGTTACGTCGGGTTGCGGGGGCCCTTTCGAATTTTTCGGGCCATGGCCCTCTGGTCTAGGATCTAGGAGACTTCAATGGGGGGATCTGCGCAACGGATGAGATGACGGATAGATGACGTTTGAAAATAAGATAAAAACACATCCGAACTAAATCATCTAATTCAACAGTCAAATTATTGATTTTCAAAATCCGTTAATGGCCTAACACAGTTCTATGAGAAGAAGAGACATTCTTCGATTTCACAGAATTATCCCGTTAGAAATTGAATCAGTCAATATGCTTATACTTCGTTAGCTTTCATCATCTTGACACCACGGTCATATACACAACTTGCTTGTACAGGTTTTGGAAATTGACATCGACCGTGTCTTGATTTGTCACTGAATGTTTCAAAACCAACGTTTTGTGTATCTTGTAGAAAGTATTTACTCGCAACCGGATTTCTTCCTATTTTGCTAGTCCTTTCCAACTTTTCTTGCTAGCGGCGACTTCCACCGCGATGGCCGTCATGTTCCGAAAGCCACAAGGACGACATTTGGGCGCGGTGGAAGACGGCGCTGCGGCGTCCGCGCGGCCAGAGGCAGCATCCGGCGGGAGGCCGCGACCTTGCAAGGCGACGCCCACGCTCCGATGCGCCGGAAGAGGCCGCTGCAGCTGCGCCGGAAGCCGCCAAGACGCCAGGGGCGGACGGCCACCGCCGTCTCGCTCCACCGCGCGCTCACAATCGACCCAATCTGCGCGCACCGGGAAGCGGAAACGCCGCCGCTCCCGCCCCCACAATGCCCCTACAGCTACTCCCACCGCCGACCCGCGCCAGCCCCAAAGAAGCCACTGATCCACCCCCAGCCATTCCATCAGCCATCGCCGCCGCTGTTCCATCCCGCCCCCACAGACATCCTCGCCCTGCCCCCACAACCACTCCTCCCACACCTACAGCCATCCCTTCCGCTGACCCGTCCTGCGTCCCCAGCCACCCTCGCCCCACCCCGAAAGCCACACCCACCTCTCCAACAGCCATCCCTTTCGCTGACCCGTCTCGCTCCCAAAGCCACCTCATCTCGCCCCCACATGCACCTTTCCCACTGCCAACACTGACACCTCGCCACTCCGCCTCCACAGCCACCTCTTCGGCCGCTCCCGCCCGTTCCATCGCCACTACCTCCCCGAGTCCCCCGCCGACTTCACTTCACTGCGCCCGCTCCCGCTGGCCATCTCGCCGCCGCCTCCGCCCCCGCACCTGCACCACCACCACTACCTTCTCCTCCTAATCGTCCTGGCACTGTGCCTTTGTCACCTCCCTTCACCAGCGAAGAAGTGGGGGGGGGGGAATTTAGGGGCCTATCGGAGCCCGGGCGCCGACCCCTCCGCCCATCGCAAGAAGCTAAAGCATCGGATCGGTGCTCCTTCCGCCACTTTCTACTTTCGAGCCTCTGCGCTTCTTTCGATCTGGAAGATCCTCAACGGATTTCCCTGTCGCTTAGGTTCGAGCGGCGTGCCGAAAGACGGGTGTTGGAAAATAATTGCGGTTTCTCGGACTTTCTGGTTTCTAGTAGGCATAACTCCCAAGGCACGATGCAACATTTTTATGTACTAGTACGTCATTATTGTGTGTTTTACTAATTTTAGTTTGTGGTCCAGCTTTTCTGTTCTTTGTGGAGAATAGAAGAAGGCTCCTATATTTCACCTATATCCGTGTGATTATTTCGTTCATACATTGTTCCAAATTCCAAGCATCCTCGGGACTTCAGCTTCTGACTTGCAGGTCAATTAAACATTTTCTGGTGAATGTTTCCACGGTATCAAATCAACGGACGACAATGCGAGATGACGCCCTCCTCTTATTTCTCCCCGAGGAGAGGTCATTATCCTCGTACCTTTCTCCATCCCATATTTATTCATTTTTCCCAGCTCGTTTACCAATACGCGAAACTGTTTTGATGTACGCAAATGGGGAGAAGTGGCTCAGAGCATTAACTGATTTCACTGCAGTTCCTCTGACAGGGAGATTCTAGGTTCGAGTCCAGACAGTGACAGGATTTTCGACACTAGCTTGTCAGCTATGTTCGAATTCAGTCGCTGTCTGCAGAAGAATTCTAGCGGCCAGCTAATCTGATTGGTAGCTTCCGATCAACACCTGGCGAATCCCAGAGCAGTACCCTATCAAACGGGCCACGGTCCGCGCGCGGTCTTCCTTGTCCTTTCCACACACACTAACATGCTCTACACTTCCACACTTGCCAAGAGACTGGTAGGGAGCTTAGAGATAGGCTGTTTGGGGCGTTGCCCCGCTGGTGAAGATGCCTGGTTGGACTCCTCCTTTCTTTGTTCATTTATCAGAATAATCGTTTACTACCAGGAAACATTTGTTAGGCCGCTTGCCCACGCCGCCACAGCAGCGCGCGTCCGTCAATCATCAGGGCTCTTCGCCGACCCTCCGGCAACGACGGACAAAGGGACCGAAGCAGACCTGCTTCGGTCCCTTTGTCCGTCGTCGCCAGAGGGTCGGCGAAGAGCCCTGATGATTGATGGACGCGTGCTGCTGTGGCGGCGTGGGCAAGCGGCCTTAGTTTTTGTGAATCTGTCGCGCAATCTTTAATGATATTCTTCAAATCTGAATACAAACTTGAATATTAATTTTTTCATTGTTTCTCAGCATACACCATCCTGTGAATACTTCGTTGAATGTTTACTATCGAAAGGAAAGCCAGGTTGCAGTGAGAACGTGAATGCGGCCGTGACCATGACTTGGTAGAAAGGTAAGGAAAGGTATAGCAAAACACATCTCGTTATGCTTAATCACCAGTTTGCTGCTCAGTTATCGAAAACAAACTACTTGTTCGTTGAACCTCAAGGAACTAGGCTTATTATTTACTAAGACGTACGAGTCTGTACCTTTAATTGATTGATCACTGATTAGTGATCCCGGATGCGTCAACTGCTAAGGTCATTAGTCACGTACGTGTAGTGCATGTTGTATATCCCCGGATGTGGTGGTAATCTTCCCTTGCTGGATGTTGAGATTACACTTACGTCGGCTTGTGGAGATTTTCCTCATACAGGTATCTCCCGCCAGCGTGGCACTGCCCCATGAGGGACAATCTTTAAATTTCCGACTGATCTCCCGACAAGAGTGGTAGTGTAGTGCATGTAAATGTCTCACAAGACTCGAACCTGCAGCCTCCTCGGCGCAAACGGTGGCTGCCGCCACCATCTGCGCCACGCGGACTTTATTATTATTATTATTATTATTATTATTATTATTATTATTATTGTTATTATTAATATTTGTTGGAATAAAGATATAACTTTCAATTATTTTCCAGCGAAAGAATATTATAACAGTGTTACAAGTCTTTCTGACATTATTTCAAATGTAATTTCTTACTTTCTCTCATTCATGTTATGTATACCCAGCTACAAAGTGTACATATCACACAATGCACGCAAACTGAGTTAATAATCATTCATGCTTCTGTTAACGTTTCTTTATGGATTTCAACTTATTACAAGTGAAAATAACATTACAGAATGTTTTATAAGTCAAACAGGCAATTCTCACTAATAAAAAAAATATGTTTAATTAAAGATGCTATCTCTTGTCAGTATTCAATTTATAATAATAAAAGAACGTAATATATTTTCTCAATTCTCAGTATTAATTAACTAATTGTTCTCCTTTCATATCTGGCGTCAAGTTACATCTATTCTCTCTTTTGAGGTAGCACGACAATAGAAATTTCAAAAGAGCAATGGAAAGCAGAAGACATTACACAGACATTACCTTACCACTGTGAGTGAGCTGGTGTAACGAGGGACTCACGAAATCGTGAGCGAGATCGTTTCCATGACCAGCTCCGCCCTCTACAGGCGCTTGCAGGCTCTCGGCCGTTTCCAAGCACGATGCAAAACTCGTGTCTGTTGGGATATGCCAAGGCCATTTCAAAAACAAATTTTGGAATTAGGCCGAAAATGTGAGAATTATATGAAGACATTTTTAGAGGCTATACTGCAACTACTTGGCTTGAAATGTCACTGCTCATATTATCTAGACGTATGGCAACAAATTGGTATTTAAATACGAATTAAAAAATGGGTATAAAGAGTTTGCAGGAGTGCTTACTCCTATGAATGGTTTTCTGCATATATTGATCATTAACAAAAATACTCATTAAACTTAACATTCAATTTACAATAAACTTTTATCTGGAACCCCATTTCACGCGCATTTTAGCTTTTAGTGCAAGTAAATAATAAAAATGTATTTTTCCTAGAAATGTAAGGCGTAATCAGTAATATGTGATAAATAGGGGGAGGATTTTGATGCCCAAAAATATTGCCAAAAATGACCAATAAAATGCTCTTAAAATGCTTTAAAAATGCCCTAAAAACGAAGAAAAATGACTTTAAAAATTTCATCAAATCCACTTCCGGTGAACAACGTACGCTGTTGGATATGTTACTTATGTAGTAGAGGGTTCTTCCTTTTGTTTTAGTGCACTCAGCTTGCAAACGTGGCGTTTGGACAGTTCTTTAAAGGAAACTCTCTGATTTTATTTATCGCGAAATCGGCCTAACTCACAATGGCGCTGAAAATCGTTACAGGAACCTTAGATTACATAGTATTCACAACGGCTGACATTGCAATATATGAAAGAAGTAATCGAATCTCCTACTCAGGAATTCTTGGTGAACATTTTTTGCACCTCGTAAATATTGATTGAAGTAAGTACCAATAAAATGATATTAAAACCGACAAAATCAGGGGAAAATTAAATAAAAATTACGTAAAAAGGTAAAAAATTGACTTAAAAGGCAAAAAAATTACCTATAAAAATGAGTTTTTTGTTTCGTCATAACATAAAATGAATTTTTATACTAAACGGCATTGTTCTAAAGTTGAAAGAAAAAAATGAGATTTCATTAAAATCCCCCCTAGTGATAAGGTATTCAATACAAGCTGCTCTAAATAACGCTTAGGTAATCGAGGCAATACAATCGTAATCCTACCGGAAAAGCCAGAGTCGAACTACGAAATGGTGTGCGTACTGCAAAACTCAGGGGTTTTCATCATATGATTGTTGCATGACTGACACCTCATACCCTGATTCAAGAGACATATCAATAACATATATTCAAGAGTCGTATGACATCTGAAGATTCATATCAATTACCATCGCCTATTTCTGTAAATATAGATACTACGAGACAGAAGTGTGCTCCGAGATGATAATATTTGAGTAGGAAGGGCACTTCTCAGGAAGTTCCCAGAACACCAGGACTGAGAATAGCCAGCTGAGATACGAGCCGCCAAAACCGTGACGTTGAAAATGCAACTTTCTATAAATGAGCTAAAGGTTTTTCAGTGAAATATCTTGATATAGTACAAGTACATTGGTTGCTAGATTCAGTAACGAAATTTATACTCAGAAATGGAATTATAAACTTTTAATATTGAAACTACTTAAATAGATGGTAAGTACAATAAAAATTTTTTAAATTAAAGAGAGAAAATACTTGAGTAAAGATAAAAAAACTACTCTAGTTATAAAAGAGAATTTTTTCTAATAACTTAAACATTATTACAAAATATTACGTTACTCTGGGTTGTTGTTATTGAAAATTGTTATTCCGAGAGAGATAGATAATATGTTAATTGTAGGTCGCATCGACCACTTGGGTTATTAGCGACCTTCAAGGGCAGAGTCCTATGAAATATCGTCCATTCGTTAGTCTCGCTATTGTTCAAAACTGCAAAGCATTCAATAACAGTAATATGTCGGCAAGATCGTAAACAATAAATCCAGTACTTTCTCTTTACAATTACATTGACAAATCCGAACACATCATAAATTAACGAATTAATAACAACATTCAGCTTCTTGACTGTTCGACGAAGATAACCATTGAGCATTCCATTGGTTAAGTTCTCTGTTTTTTTTTCATTTTATCATAATCCAATTAACATTACCCCACGGAGTCTGTGACCCGTCTTCTCATCTACCGCACTTGTTTTTTAATAATTTCGTATTAATTATTTTAATCATTTAATCATCAAATCTAGTAGAAATTATCAACAACGATAAATAAACTATAATCTTGATATTACTGGCAGAATTTCACATGTATGTGTTCCAGAATTCATATTGGCCAACTTCTTCCACAATTTTGTGATTGTCCACGAAATGTCGTAAACATGTTTGAAAGTGCTGGCTTATAGAGAAAAAAAAATTTTTAATAGTGATTCTAAACCATGTTTATACATATTTGGCAAAAATAAAAGTACATCTATGAACCTTCTAGAAAATCGGCGGTGAAGCTTGTTAAGTCCATGTAAACCATCATACGTTTATCTAATGCACATTCCATGAATGAAATAATATTATATTTATTCCAGATACATTTAGTGAAAAACAAACGACAAATCAATAATTAAAAATGAGAATAATTCTTCATAGGTATTTTAGCTATATTTATAAGAAAATACGTATACAATAATCATTAACCTTCTGTTAAATTATTGTTATTATTATTATTGTTGGTATTATTATTATTATTATTATTATTATTATTATTATTATTATTATTATTATTATTATTATTATTACAATATTCACATTTTAGAACTGAAGACTGATTTTTCAATCTTCACTCTGATTCAAACCTAATCGAAGTTGCGTACGGTTTAATGACCTTTCCCAGAAGTCCTTCGCAGAGCGCGGGTAATACAACGGTGCAGAATTAACCATGACGAAAAGTAAACAAAGTGACAACAGTTCTTGTTCAAAGTAGAAACAGTCTTTTGCAAGCAAAACTTTTGCATTACTAGTCTGTTTTGAACACCAGGAGACACACCAACTACTCCGTTCCTTGGATTCAGTACACAAATGTGCACGACAGTCCTACAAGTTTACGTGAGCTTTAAATTTTGCATGATTCGAGAAAGTAAGCCGGCATCACCGGCGAAGGTTATTCCAGATGCATCGATACGCTATTGAGCTGATGTTATTTGTTGCCATTTAAATAATATATTACTTAAATATGTACATTTAAAACGTTTTATTATTGTACTGTCGCAATAAGTCCACGACGATTCACTTAAATATGATCATCTCGTGCAAAAGTCGAGAGAAATTACTGTATACACAAAGATTCAATATTAATTTCTTAAAACCAACTATTACATTTCGCTCTTCAAGGTGACCAACATTCCTTGAACTCGTGCTATTGGAGGAAAGGAACGTATGAAACTAGCAATCGCAAATAACTGAGACGAACTTTCGAAATACATTTTAACAAATTTATAAGCTATAACCACCACAATTAGTTCGACAATAGTATCTACAAAAACGTACGATAGAATGTGTAATTATTTTTGAATTGTTGTAATGTAAACAAAAGTGCATTCGTAATCACATACAAGGTAACTTATAGTTTAAATGCCATTAGGCCGATGTTGGAAACGGAGATCGTGGGATTTGGCCGGAGTAAATTAAAACTTTTTAATGTTTTAATTCACTCCCACCATATCCAATGATCTCTATTTCCGCTGTCTACTGCATATACGTGAATCTAGAATGATTAGGCCGATAAACAACTAATAACAGACGCGGTGAACCAAAACGATAGCCGAGGATTGCAACCAAATGTGTTACCTGTATTATTCGCCGTGTGTCGTTCATTACTTTTCATACCCATCTTATAAGAAAACAATCAAATAAACAAGAAATACCATTTCTTCTAATAAGTGCACTGAGGCGGCATTTTCAGCTACAATTCATGTGCTACAATTCATGTTCTTAACGAACATACTATTATTAATTCTTCGAACTGTCGCCGGTCGTTAAGAGTAAACTTTTCATTTCTCTGTTGAATTGCGTTAAGTCGATACATTACAACAACAATCGATTCATTATCACAAAACGAAACATTCATGGTATTCGTGGCACCGTGAAGAAAGCTGCCGAGACTCACCGGCGTGCATGTTGGGCGCGGCGGCCGCGCTGTGGCGCCGCATCACGGAGGAGGTCTTCCTGAGGGTGCGCGCGGCGTTGTAAAAGGGCTCCTCGTCCACGGCGGGCGGCGGGTACGGGTACTCGAGCGAGCCGGGGATGTAGGAGAAATCGGACTGCGAGGACTCGAGCGCGGGCGTGGAGGAGCAGCAGCCCGCGGCGGCGGCGTCCTGGCGGCGCAGGTACGCGTAGTTCTCCAGGTCCCAGGGGTCGATGTAGTGGCGCAGCAGCGAGGAGGCGCCAGAGGACGAGCCGCTGCCCGAGGACGCGGACGAGCCCAGCGGCGGCGGCGGCGGCGCCAGCAGCTCGGACAGGCGGCGCCCGCGCGCCGAGGTGGCGTCGCCCGCCCAGAAGGCGCCCGTCGCCGGCAGCGCGGCCGCCGAGCTCGGCATCGCGGACGGGCGGAGAGGGAGAAGGACGGACGGACGGTGGACTGCGCTCCGGGCCCTAGCACGCGCGCGCTCCCGCTGCCGTCGACCCACTGGCGCCTCGCTCCGCCGCCGCCGCCCGCACGCCCCCACGCGCCGCGCGCGCGGGCTCCGGCGGAGGGGGAGGCGATGGCCAGCGCGGGGAGGCACCGCCTCAGCCAGGGATGTCGCCGAGGAGCAGTACAGGATGGAGGCGATTTGCGCGATTCAAGTACCGAACACTGGAGGCGCGCACACAATTACTCCATAAAATGTAAAAATTCATTTTTTTTTAAATTTAGTCGGAAGTTTTGCTTGGGGGAATTTTTATTTTATTGAAACGTTCTCGATCATTGAAGATAATTGATGAAAAAGTTATAATTATATATATATATATATATATATATATATATATATATATATATATATATATATATATATATATATATATTCCTTCATTAACATATTCAATTACAATATGCTATTACAACCAGTTTTAAGTTACAACTACGTAAATATCAGCTTACAATTTATATCTGTATATTTTCGGTGTATTAAGAAACCTAAGTCTTGCCGTGAGTACCAAATTTCATCTCAAAATATTCAAATCAGCATCAGCAATCCATTCCAATATCACACTAAAAATAAACTTTTCGCCTAAAGCACATTCAAAATAGAATTGACCACCGAAATCTCGAACTCGATTTTTTTAATAGGATTCAATATTTTTCCTCTGTATTACATGTAACCCAGGAACATTAAAAATTCTACGTAGTAAGATTTATTTAAAAATTAATATATAAACATTTTATTTAATCCATTAGCGCTATTATTTTTTCTGCACGTCGTGCACGCTCATTTCCGCTGGTTTAATGCGCGCACGGGGTTATTGAGTGTCTTCTAATTGCAATTTGACGAAGGACGGACAAAATCAAACGAAAGAGATCTTCGCCCCACGGCTGGTGTGTGCGGACGCCTTCGGAAGAAGTCGTTCAGTTTCACTGTCACCATTCCCATTTCCATCACGTTTATTAATGCAATTGGTACGTCGGAGAAAACGGCCGGCCGAAATTTCAGTCAAAATCGGCTCTACTGTGTCCCTGACATTAGTTATTACTCAACAACTATTCATTAGAAAGTGCACAACACCATTTAAAAATCTGATTTTGAGGTATAAAATGCACCAAGGAAGAAATCTCTGCGTTGTAATTCAATACATAAATAATATTGAATCTTTGTGTATACAGTACTTTCTCTCGGCTTTTGCACGACATGATGATATTTAAGTGAATCGTCGTGTACTTATTGCGACAGTGCAATAATAAAACGTTTTAAATGTACATATTTAAGTAATATATTATTTAAGTGGCAACAAATAACATCAGCTCAATAGCGTATCGATGCATCTGGAATAACCTTCGCCAGTGACGCTGGCTTACTTTCTCGAATCATGCAAAATTTAAAGCTCACGTAAACTTGTAGGACCGTTGTGCACATTTGTGTACTGTGATGAAGCACAGATTCAAAAATAAATTCGTTCTTTGCAATTTTCAAAATTTCGTGGATTCTAATAAAAATTGTTACTACACCATTTTTATAAACTAACTTTATCCTACTCCAGAAAAAAATAAAGAAAAAACTGCAACCATTTTTCAGAAAATTTTGACAATGTCACAGAGGCTTCATGTACCCGTCAAAATTTGAAAATATCTTATTAACTGTGGAATGGCATAACTACATCTTACTTGCGATGAATTTTCAACGTTTGAGCTCAAAAGTTTCTAATCTGATGCAGTTATGCGTAACACAGCTGAACCGATCAAATGGTATGGTGGTCTAATTAAACGAAGCAAAATTTACATTTCATACATGATTTATTTCTATTTCTGGAGATTCTAATGAAATAAGTGACTGGTCAGAGTACACAATGGTTTATTTAAACGGAATCTACTGAATCCTTCTCTCTCTCTCTCTCTCTCTCTGTCTGTCTCTCTCTGTCTCTCTCTGTCTCTCTCCCTGTCTGTCTCTCTCCTTGTCTGTCTCTCTGAGAGAGAGAGAGAGAGAAAAACGGAAAGAGCCGTCATGGAAAAGACATCCGGACGTCCTCTGAATTCAGGCACCTATGAAGAAGACTGTCTGTAACGTCCATTACCGAACTGCATTGTGCACACATTGTGAATGCCGAGAGGACTTCATTCAAGAAAGAAGAATGGCATCACAACATTATTCTTCAACGTCGACATTTTACCAACAAAGCAAAAGCTAGTTGGTGACACATACAAACTCAATATTTGTGACCTCCACTTTTTTTCATATAAAATAATTCGTTTTATATAAAACTCCTTTTACTCCCAATTTAGTTTTTATTCGATTTCTCGTACCGTACGTGGTCCTTGAAGGTCAACTTATAACCGTGTAAGAAAATGGATTAGAACATAACCAGTTGTGCTTTACTATCACCATCGACTGTAAATATGTTTGACTATTGAATAAAATGGATTATCAAAATAAATAAGGAGGAAGACAGTGAAAATTCGAGGTCAGTGGTATTCAATTCTCTTCAGGTAAATTGGCTGTCAAGGGGAAAGAGAAAAAAATGTAGTAGTAGACCATCGCTAGAAAAGAAAATTACGGTAGGTAAAACCGCTTTCGGCAGAGAATAATCACTTTAATACATTTAGAATATGAATTTTGTTTCATGAAACGGAGTTATTTGTTTGCACTGTGTTAGCGTATTTTTCATTATAATTACTCACAATTAATTTTAATGACCAGTGATAAACTTGGAATTGTGATATTTCTTTTCTTCGTTTTTCAGAGCTGTTAGTATCTAAATGAATTGGACAGGGTCTCTGATTTCGTATTATCACTACACCATCTCCTCACATTGTTACAGTGTGAAGCGTCGAAGGTGTAAATGAAGAGATAGAAAACAGTACACAGCAACAAGAGTTAAATTTGTTTACTATCCTCTAAACAAATTTTAAAGTTAATGAAATGTCACAATAATTTTTTAAAAAATCTTCAAAAATGTTCATTCATCAAACATGAAAAGTCTGTAACATGTGACTTTACCTGCCTGTTTATTAAAGTAATATTGTTTGTGAGGGAAATTACCAGTGGCGCCTGGTAATCCCCTGAGACTCCCTCCGTCAGCGCTAGCGCTGCATCGTCAAGCATCGCTAGAGCGCCACGTGTCTGGTTGCCCAACCAAGCAGCACTACATTGTCGTGTTAAATCGAAGGGCCAAAGAGTAAATACAAAAAACGCAGTAAATGCAGCAATACAACCAAGATCCAATTGCGTGGTGCAATACCTGGCAAGGCACTAGAGGCAGCGGCAGTTGGACGGTCTTCGGTTTCAAAACGATTTCATGTACATCGATATTGCTACAATATCTTGAATAGGAATGTCATTAAAAGAAAATATATATTCCTAAGATATTAAGAGATATTTTTCGATTATATCTGTGGGTTGTGCAACCGTGCAACCTTAGCACGAGTCGCCACTGGTAATTACAACTCATCAACTGATACGTTCCTGATGAATATTACCGACTATCACTGTATATTGTAATTACATTCCATTAATTCATTAATTTACATCTTTCTGTGCGAGGTTCTATTCTTTATCGACAGAAACCTTTATCATTGGTTCTACAAGGATGTGCGCAATGCTATCCTTTTGTATTTTCTTCCCCAAGAACCTTCCATTGTCCCTACCCTACAATAACGCTCTGTCTGTTCTCTTATTGGAATTTTTTTTTAATGTCGTGTATAACTACAATCTTTTGAGTCAGTTACGAGTATATGTTTTCACGGGACAGAATGAATGGATGAATGGTTTTATTTACCAATTATACTAAATAAATTAAAATTGGAGAAACATTTTTATACGCGCTAAGGAAGAACATACAGAAAGTGAATTGAGTATTTGGGAGACAAAGCAAGGTACTTATGATACTCTCCTACAGACTAAACTTATTTTATTCGACCAGTTTATTTCTGGAGATAGAATACGTTATCAGAGCACAATCACTCTCTGCAATAATTCTGTAGTGTAATATTTCAAGGTCTGTAATGCAAACTCCAGTGAGGGAAACTGCATATCATAAACATTAAAAAGCAACAAGTTCAATGGTGACAAGCGTGAAGTTCAAACGACAAATTTAATGGTCGACGCCTTGTAAAAAGGAAACAATTGGGAGCACACAATTTGACCTCGCAATTACTAATAAGCAGATAATGTTTTTTTCTGAATAGATAATACGTAATTTAAACTGCTCTATGACCTACATGCGGATAGTGTTTTATTTGACAATATTTTTAATTAAAAATTTTTGTCTTTAACTCGAGAACTCGTGACAGTGTCAATAGGTTTATGCGAAGGGAGCGGACGAATAGTGCAGAATAGACTTAGTTTCATATTAGTTGAATGTGGTGTCGCCGACGCTTAAACTGTTCTAAAAGTATTTTCATGTGTTGAAAATTTCCTTCATGCCTTGCTTTGTTCAAATATGTTCTTACAGTATCTGACGTTGGACGCAGCAATGAATCGTTATAACTGTTAGTTATAATCCCGTTTAAAAATTCCTAGCACCCAATAGTCTTGTATATTACATCCATATGAACTAGTAACATTGCAATTTCAAAATTACAATCGCCGTAAAAAATACCTGGTGATATGAATGATGCAAATAGTTAAAATGTTGTATAGCAATAACTTTTTCTTTCACGTATACGTACGTATATACGGAGTAATATACGTAATATAGGGAAAATTATGTAATGCAACGGAAAATCGATTTCGAGATTTCAGGCAAATACACGTTTTGGGGTCCCCAGATACCGAAAGTGTATTGTTTTTTCAAAACGTCCGTCCGGTGTCTGTGATCTAGCGTGTGTGTCTAGTGCCTTAACCATGCGTAGGGTCTTTTTTTTCAAATTGAAGAAACCTGTGTCCATCGGGCTCGACTCGAACCTTTCAGATTTTGATAAATATTCTTCAAAATTTGGGAGTACTTTACATGAAGCCCCCAGGACCCTTTTCAGTAGCCGGAGATCCCAAAACGTGTACTTCCATTGAAATATGGAAATCGATTTTCCGCAGCATAACTTTCTCTATACTACGTATATTGCTTCGCATTTACATACGTATTCGATAAAGCAAAAACATCTGAAACGATTGTTGTAAAAATTTTGAAATTCGTAGAGCAGTAATTGAAGTCAGGTTTGTCCGAAAATAATTTTTGAAGGGAAAAAAAAAATCCTGGGAACGGTTTGAGCGCTAGTGTTGTTTGCACGGTTTTATTTTGCTTCACTTTGCTATTCATTATGACATTTGTTGACTGCAAATCTCTAATGATAATATTATTAAAGTGACCCCAGAGGGAGATTATGCTCTTTAAATATGCAAAGAACAAAACATTTGATCGGAGTGCATTTCAGAAGTTATGGGTAAACAAACATATTATTAAATTTAAGTATTGCACATATTGAGGCAGTTATCAGTTATATGAAATTGAGAATATGAAAAAAAACAACTATTATTTTAGTAAGTTATAACCAAATTATTTCCAAGGGGGGGGTAACTCTTGATCTCCCCTCTCCGAGTACGGCCTTGACCATTAAGGAAGATGATAAATACATTACGTACTGATTTTTTTAATGGAAATCTATTTTTTTGTGATTTTGATATTGTATGAAAATACATATTTTAACAAATCTCTTCTGACCGCGCTTTCAGTATGAAAATGCGCGCGTAGTTGATGACCGGGAGAGTGCGCGCAGGGTGTCGTAGACGACGGGGAGTGCGTTCACCGCTCTGGTCGCGAGCGTGAGTGGGCGGGGCGCAGAAGGGGGGGGGGAGGCCACCTGGCGCGACGCGACGGCTGCGCGGGAAGGAGGCCGCGGTTTCTCCGAAGGCACACGCGGGCTCTGCCGTTGCGCGAGGCGTTAGCCTGGCCTGGCGCCTGTGGGGCCGGCAACGGATGCGAGGGTGGAGATGGAAGTCACGGGCGTCACATTCATAATTCCTTGTACTTACAAGTCGCATTGCGGAGGATTTCCTCTCCAGGTATCTCCTCCAGCGGGGCGCCGTCACTACCAGGAGAAGCCCTAAGCTTCCGCATGTCTCCGAACAGGTGTAGTGCACGTAAGTTTAAGGATAAGATGGGAATAAAACAAGGAAGATGAACGGGAAGGATAGATCGCGCACTAGCCGTGCCCCGTTTTTAAGGTGCATTCGCTTGATAAATGGTCAGAGAAATCACGATATACTAACAATCAGAGCAGCCGGTCGCTGGAATTCTCCTCCAGACAACTGCTGAAATTGACCTATCTTTGTACGAGCAGTCGAAAGTCCGCCTAGCGCCTCCACACCTAGGCGAGAGACACTGCAGAGACAACGGCAATGCTGCATTGAGCTAAACTCAGCCGGTAAATGTAGGCTGGATTCGGTGACTACAGAAAGTGCATTCCGCGAGGCAGCTTAAAATGAGTTTTAACTTATCAATCCTGTTCATGACATTATGCGTATTAATTTAACCCCTGGATTGTGTATTAAATTGCTCCTTTAACAAAGCTGTCTGGTAATAAAATACATAATTTTGTATTTTACTTTTATTTTTGTATTTTATAAATTTGTATACAAAAGAACTACTGTTTAGCCCCTTAGAGCCCAGACGGCCTTGTAAAGGTGTTATCTAATCTGTTACACTGAACCATGATGCCGTGACAGTCCCGCCTCCCCTGGAATAGAATAATAGTAGTAAAAAAAAGTCGGAAGTTGGTTGGAGAGTGATCATTTTGGAGGTTGACCTGATTATTTAGATTTCTTAGGTTCTTTACCAATCGGGCGGTGCTATCTCCCCTCACAACGTGTTCCTGCTCCCCTCATCTTACACCTACGTAGTATTTGTGTAACTCCCGACTGCGCGTATGTTCGGATGTGCAGTTCCGTTACTCCCATTGAGATCACTTCCCGTCCACCAATCGAGATGTATCATGTCTCATTCGATGAGTCTCGGTCTCCTGATGGGGAACTGATAACTTATTTTCGAATCCGGTCAGTAAATGATAAGCAATTGTGCTTTTATCCAATACGCAGTAACTGTAACATATCTCACCGGACATTTTGAGGAGTCATTTATAAAAGACTGCCGCAAACGGAAATACTGGCTCCAGGCCTAAGAGTTACGTCGTACAAATCATACTATTGTAACGTTTCTTATGGTGAATTAAAACACAAGGTAATATTTTAACAAATACATTTATTTTGTTTCTTAATGATACACTAAAATACTTGATTTACAGATAGGATGCACATTCCTTGTGTTTTTTCCCTTGGTTATTTCCTTACACACGTCTTACTTCTCTTGATTATTTATTTACACTGTTTATTTTTTCTGATTATTTATTTACACTTCATTTCTTCTACATTATCGCAAGTCCGCTGCACCTACTACTGACCGATGCACTGACCACAATTCACTGCGCTGGCTACAGTTCACGGCGCGGATCAGGGTCCTCTGCACTGCTGTTCACCGCAAAGCACACTTCACAGCTCTGCTTCCACTTCAGACTGACTGCATACTGCTAGCGGCCGCCGGCAGCGGCGAAATGATACCTGGCTGGCGCCCGTCTGGACATATCCGGAACTTGCGTCATACTTCTACGCGACTCACGAATAACCCTGAACCGTCCAGTTCGGGGGGGGGGGGGGGGGGCGCCAGCAGATGACGCAATCCGCGCAGCGAATTCCGGCAGGTGATGCAATATTCGTTACACTATTGTCAACACTGGTTCTCTTAGGGCACGTGAGAAAAAAAACAAAAAATATGTATTATCAAACAGGTTTCGAGTAATTTAAAATTAAATAATTAAAAATCAATAAAAGTTTAATTAACACTAGCTCGGCTATATAACAGATGCACGAGGGTATTTTTTTAAGTAAGAACCGTTTTTTAAGTGGTGTAACAGCAATTTTATTTATGAGCATACATTGTATAAAAAAACTTAAGTATAGACATATTTTAACTTTTCTACATGGTCACCAAGAATTACTAAGTATTTGTTAAGTCGTGGCACTAGCGTATGGATCCTCTCATCACAGAACTATGCCGCTTGAGCATTTAACCAGTTAGTAACAGTTTCTTTCAACACATCATTTTCAAATCGCTTTCCACGAAGATATTCTTTGAGATTAGGGAAAACATGAAAGGGTCAGGGTTGTAGGGGGGATAGTCCAGTAATTCCCATCGAAAGTTGTTCAACTGCGTCTTAGTCATTGCTGCAGTGTGAGGCCGAGCGTTATCGTGAAGCAGCACGATGCCGGTCACCGCCGACAGTTTTGAATAGCGCGCCTAAGCTTGGTTAGTGTTTCGCTATATCTCTCAGCATTTATGATCATTCCTCTTGGCAGAAAGTCAATCAGAAGAATGCCTTTCCGATCCCAAAAGACCGTGGCCATGATTTTCCGTGTTGAAGGTTCTTGTTTGAATTTTCGTGGTTTCGTCGGTAAATTAGTGTTGCCATTCACTGGAATGACGTTTAGTCTCTGAAGTGCTATGCTACCCACGTTTCATCACCGGTAACAATATGATTAAATCACCACTCTTATCGTAGCGCTCCAAAAATGACAAAGAATGTGCCAAACGCTTCTTCGTGAGTTCTTCTCTCAACAACCCATCTCGCACACATTTTTTTGTAATGAAGTTTGTCGGAAACAATGTGATAAACTATCGATCTTGACACTTGTGGTAATTTCTCATGGAACTCGTCAATCGTAAAGTGTCTGTTTTGACGAATTTCCTCACCAACTTTTTTGTCAAGTCTTCATCAACAACAGTTGGTCGCCCAGATTGTTCTTCATCATGAACATTTGTTCTTCCTTCATTGAAACCATTTACGCACCTTACTGTCAATCATTACACCTTCACCATAAAGTTCAAAAAGCTGCCGGCGAATTTCGGCGGGACGAACTTGTTTCGTGTTTAAAAACCAAATTACAGAGCGTACTTCACAATCGGCGGGTTTATTGATTATCAGGGCGACAAACAAAGCAGGGTTACGATAGAACCAACAGTAGCAGAGACATGAAATCAACTGACTGCGTAGTTGGGGATTGGGCAAGACGGCTGACCTTGAATGGGCATCACGTGACAGCCTGCGCGGTTGCTATGCGCAAACGTTTCTTACTTTAAAAATGACCTTCGTATCTTATCACCGTCACCATTTTGACGTTCAATAACAATGAACTTCTCAAATTTCGACTGCGGCATTGTTGTCCAAATTTCAATTACGTTTCGCGGATTGCTTGAAAGATATACATCAATACATTGAGAATGGAAATTGTAGAAAAGTACAAGTGCGAGAAAGTAAAAATAGAAGTATTATTAGCATTTTCAATAGTAAATTATAATTAAAATTAAATTAATTATTTTTCATATCATTAATTCATTTTTTCTCGTGGCCCGTAGTAGGTGAGACACCTGTATATATTTCATTAATTTAAAGCAGAAATGACACGAAAACTAATCGTTTTTCTTCTTCTTCAAACAATTGTACATGACCTTCTTTAAAGTGCTGATTTTATACAACAGACTTTGTCTGAGACAAAAATCTCTATCTTCAATTTTGTAGTTTTGAAACTTTTTTTGCAAATTTTGAAAAGAGAACAATACCCGAAAATGGGACTACCCCAGTAAATTTTACCGTCCCGAATTACATACGTGGAGAAAATTTGAAGAAAAAATTTGGAGCTGTTTTTGAGAAAAAAATTTGCGCAAATTACGCAAAACGTTTTTTTTTTTTAATTGTAGAAGACTATTTTTAAAGAGATCATTTTGTACAACAGACTTTGTCTGAGGCAAAATCTCTACCTTCAATTTTGTAGTTTTGAAATGTATTTTTTGCAATTTTCAAAAACCAAGCGATACACGAAAAAGGGACCAACACCACATTTTTATCGTCCCTTATTACGCAAGTGAAAGAAATTAAAAGAAAAAATCTGGAGCGGTTTTTGAGAAAATAATTCCGTAAATTTCAAGCGCAAATTATGCGAAAAATATTAACTTTTTCCAATCATTGTACATAACCTTTTTTAAAGAGCTAATTTAGTACAACAGACTTTGTCTAAGGCAAAAATCTCTATTTTCAATTTTGTAGTTTTAAAGATTTTTTGCCATTTTCGAAATATCAGGGATTTCAACGAAAAAGAGAACTGCATCATTCTCTTAAACGTCCTTCGCACTATTCAACAACAAAATTTAATTAAACAATTTAGAGCTATTTTTTTATGCTTCATGTAACGTACCCCCCAAAATTAAAATAGTCAACTCCGGTTATAGTGAACTTCAGGGGACTATCATTTTTATTTCACTATGATGCCAAAAATTAAATAGAATTTGTCTACGATTGATTTTATTACTGTAGAGATACAGCAAAATGCATTGACAGCGCGAACTGAAAAGTTTAATACCTCATTGGTTTTTAAAATAATCAATTATTTTCAATTGTTTGATTCGTAATTTTTCATTAGTCTTTCATTAGTTCTCCAGAGTTCGTGCTCTCTCCATACTTGATTCAGTGTTTTTCTCAGTCTAAGTATCGTAATGCAGTCTTGACATCCTTCAATGCCTCTTGGGCTGTTGGAACACAGTCCCACTCGCCGAAGGTCCTTTTACTCGTCGAATAACATACGAGGTGCCATCTGTAACGGGATGGCGCAAACGGCTAATGAAACTGATCGCTTTTCCGCCCGGCACGGCGGATATCGTCCGGCTGTAGCAGTTCGCGTAGAAGTTAACGCACTTTGTCCCACGGATTATCAAGTAACACCAAGATTAAAACTGAAGAAAGCAATAGGAGACTTCTTCGATTATGACCTTTGACCGAAGATTTATTTTCAAGGTGCATAATGTTTGAATTTGTGGCACAGATGCGATGTATTATTTTCAGGGAGGAATTAATTCCCAGCACATTGTATTTCCTACGTTCACTGTAGCATAGGTTCATGTTCACTATAACCGAATCTTTTTATGCTTATTTGTAATGTAAGTGAAGCGGGACAACTGACTTAAGTTCACTATAACAGATAATTTACTATATCCGAGTTAACTAAAACCTGAATCGACTGCATCGGTTTCAAATTCCAGGGACCGCAACATCACCTTCAAAATACTTAGGACTGATATTTGACCGACGACTATACTGGACAGATCATGTACAAGATATTACCCAGAAAGCTCATTTAGCAATCAGTGCATTGATTGACTCCCCTTATCTCCCATCCAAAACTAGACATCTACAATACGTACGTTGATTTGATTTGATTTTGATTTGAATACGTTGATTTGATTTTGATTACAATACGTACGTTAAACCGACTTTATGGATGCGAGTCCTGGGCTACCACTACGCCTACGAACTACGACAGCGTAAAAAAGTTGACAACCGCTTCATGCGACTCGACTTCATACGAATGTTTTTCAAAATCTCAAAGTTTTGACTTGAGCCAGATGAACAGGATTTTCTTCTATTTAGATAAAAGTCCTATAAGCATAGTTCAGGCGCTAGTAGTTTACAGACACCCGACGGACAGACGTACGTACGTACAGATGGACGTTTTGAAAAACAAAACACTTTTTCGGTATCAGGAGACCTCAAAACGTGTATTTCTGTTGAAATCTCGAAATCGATTATCTGCGTTACATAACTTTCTCTATACTATGTAACATATATTACTCCGTATATACGTACGTACACGGTAAAGTAAAATGCAAAATACCAAAAATATACTAAAATAATCCAAAAAAGGACAAAATAAAAATCTACTAAAGCTGCAGAAGTACAATCACGTGATTCAGATTGTTGTCATAAAATCATATCAATAATAACTAGTGGCGCAACAAATAGCACATACTTTCTCGTACTAGTGTTTTAATTTATTCCGTCCGGCCTAGTTTTTCGGTCTTTCTCCTTCCTCTTGGCACGTGCCATCTATCGCCGTCCAAAGTACATTAAAAAGAAATCTCCATTTTTCGATTTCCTATTGGTAGAACCGACATATTACTTTAAGAGAATTATAGAAGAGAAAAATCTCGTTCTAAATGGAAATTTCCGTTGAAAACTTTGGAGACGTTTTTACGAAAATATTATTTAAAGCGTTACTGTAAAGGTGAAATTTGAAGACCTTTTCAGAGAAAACTTTAGTTTGCAGCAAAAACTTCATTGGAAGTCATTTTACGCACCACTACTCACAATGTATACCATTACTGTAATGAGCATATTAACGGCGAGAGAGTAAATACTAGTGGTTCTACAAAATAGCACAGACTTTTCCGTATTAGTTTTCCTTTGGTCTCGGCTAGCTACTTGAAATTGCTACATACTCTTGTCAGCTGCCTTTTTCGCCGCCCACAATACTTTTGATATTTTCTTAATTTTTCGGTTTACTAGAGCGGAAATATTATTTTAAGATTATTAAAGAACAGTAAAACATCGTTCTAAATGGCAATGTTCTTTGAAAAACTTCATACGAAGTAATTTCAAGCATTTCCAGTCAAAAGTACAATAATGTTTACAAATCTCTGGAAATGTGCATACTAAAGACATGAGAGATTTTTTCAAAAAATTTTTTTTTTTGGATTTTTGACAAACTTTATTTGACATTATTTAAAAGCACATGTACTCATAAATATAATGTGAGCAAATCGCGTTTGTGCCAAGCGCACGCTATAATCCAGATTGGGCATACAACGTCTACCCCTTATCAAAACTGAAGGAAACTCTTCGGGGAAGAACATTTTCCGACGAGTGTAAAGTGAAAGAAGCAGCCGGCGAATTTTTAAGGACAAGAAAATTCTTCATACGCCTTCCTTCGAATGGGAAGTAAAGCTGTCTGTCCCATATTGTAGATTTACTTCGTGCCACAAGCTAAATGAAGCCTCTGAACTAAATTCAAATCGCCCGAGTAAGTTCTTTCTCCTTTAATGGTGAAAAGCGAAATTTGGGTGGTCGGACGCAAGAATGGGCCTGAGGGCCCAGTCTCGCCAAACTATGCAGTTTTTAAACATTTTGCGGACAAAACTTCGGAGTATTTTTTTAAAGGTCTAGAAATGTTAATATACATATGTGAAATGTGGGTTTGAGTAAATGATTAAGTTCAAAAGGTACTCTTTTTTTTTTCTTTGTACAAAAAATGTTAATTGAGTCCAGAAACCTATGGAACTGTAGAGTACGTTCTACAAAGTGCATGATAAAACTAGGGGTGAAGTTGGCTTTCTACATATGTGTTCTAGAGTGCGGGTTTGAATATAGGGTACCTTCATTTACTCTACAATGACGGTTGATGCTAAGACAGTATTTACACACATTGACAAGGTCGTATTGACACACATGGGCATGTAAGTTTTAAGTATTATTTTTAAGATAGTTTTATTTATTCTCCATTATATTCTCTGACATGATTTGGAGGAAATGCAAATTGTGCTTTCTTATAGTCTTGATTCAGATTTCTCTGCCACAAATCCAGGTTTCCTCTAGTCTCCTCCTCTTCCTTACATTTGACAGCTGCAGAAAAACATTTCTTTAAACATACATTTTTCTCTCAGTAGTTTGATATGAATTTCTGAATGAATATGAAACAAATCCTGGTCCGCCAAATTTTTGGCTCAATGTTTGGCCAGTGACGGATAGTGTTTGTCTTGTGTTAGATAATAGTATGTTTCATTGTTTTAGTTTTTAGTACTAAAATGATACAATGTTGTTGAAGAAAGTAATACATGATAAAAGGGTGAATAAATATTAATGTGATAACTAGAATGATACAATAATAAAATTCAATACTGAGTAGTCAGTATTCAGGTTGCATTTGGCATAGCATGAACCAATAAGGGAGCTTACAAGAACGAGGCATTTGGTTTATAGTGAGTTTCAAAGAGGTAGGAGGCATGCCTTTATTGAGTTCAAACATTGAGTGTGACAAAAAAGTGCAAGAAGGCTTCATTTTAAAAGGAGGTTGATGAATTTAACAAATATATAGAAAGTGTTAAAACATGAATAAATGTTGATAAAAATTAAATATGTGGTTTAATTTTTTTTAAAATGATTTCTTGATAATTAAATGACTAATATCCAATTGCATGCCAATGAATCTCGAACAACTTTTTTGACACTGATGTTTAGATACTGATGTTAAGATAGTTTATGATAAATGAAACAAAGATGTGCCCTTTGAAAATTGTTAAGAGAGGATGGGAAGCATATCCCTCTTCAGTTACCAAGACTTTCTTACAAAGCCTTTTTCAATATCATTAACTGTGTGTATCCTTACTATGGTCTATTGTATGTATCCAGCAGAATAACAACATTCCACAGCAGGACTCGTTAATGCTATGATTCTTTACAAGCTACATCTATTCATTGAAATACAATGCACAGAGGTTTAATTTTGAATGCACAGGTTATGTGCAAACTTTGAATGGAAAATTACGAAAAATTTTGAATTCAAGTTAGGCAATTTCTGGTTTGAAGTTCAAAAATCACAAACATGTTTTTCATATTACAATTCTTTTTATCTGTTTGGCCTCAGAAGCTTTTATAATCACAAAGTAAATTTTTTTTATTCTCGAATTTTATTGCAGCCTTTGCCACAGGAACTTGTTTTTGACTAAAGATGTCATTTGCTTCATTTCTGATGAGCACTGTAATTCTGACAGCTGGCTGGCTCGCAAGGTCAAGCTTGAGTGCGGTCACACTTGATACATAGCTGTCATAACATGCACCCCTATTCTGTCAATTTTCAAATTTCATCACAAAAATATTTATTCTTCAGCAATAATTAAAAAATATTCTCAGAACTTCAACTCAATTTAGGAATATCCTTCTGAACATTATAGAGGAGAAATCAACAAAGTGCTGTGCAGTAACAAAGCATTTCTCACCAAAATGACAGAGGCATTGGTTCATTTAATTGAGAAGACAGTGCTGTGTTTCGACCTTCAGAAATGACTTGCCATATGTAATAATACCTCTTCTACTTGAACTTGAGTCAGAACTCACAATATAATGTTCCTAGTAGTAGTTACAAATGTATGTATTTCTGTTGAATATAAAACCTGTAATACAGTAACTATTTAATAAAATATCCAGGCTAATAAAATAAAAATGAACAATCCCAAAAATGTCACAATATTAACAAGGCAATTCAAACCCATTTCATAACATATTTTGTCTATTAAAACCTAATTTTTTAGCCTCGAATCAAGAGTTTTGCCCAGTCAATCAATTATAAGGTATTTGTAGTCAAATTGCAAATATTTCTCAGTTTCTCCTTTTGATGCTGTAAAGCTATTCACTACTAGTTATAAATAAAAGCATTGGAATTCACAGAAAGGACTTCCTGCTGAGCCAATTGCTCATCACTCATTGTCACTTTGTTCTTACTTGTGGAACTCCTTGAGGGTGGCCACTCAATTCCTGGAACAAATTTCCCACACTTTTGGGGGGTTTTCAGTCTTTTTTTTCACTGAGAAGTTTTGTAGAGCATTTCACCCCCCCCACCCCCCGACACACAAAATTAAAGTTAGCCTGATACCAATTTGACAGCTCTCCGATTTCACTACAATAAAATGCATATTAATAGAAATAAAAAAATGTTCCTATTTTTTGTTAGACTAATGTTATTAAGGAAATTATTCTGCGACTTTCAACACTTCTACAAATTCCCAGTTTTTCATATTTTCCAGAAAATTACCACCTGTATTTTCTCGCTTGAAAATTTAATATACTTCTCAGAGTTTCTTTGAGGAATATCTTAATGTCTTGCTTAAGTTTTGTATCAGGAAAATTACCGTTTGCATCAGCATTTTCAGCATGCTGTACTTTACCATTGAAATGCAAACAAAGTTTATTTTTTGTTTTCTCTCCGAGAAAGCTTCATTATCCAGCATGTACACTAAATACACTAAGAAATATGTAGCCCTCCCTTTAACAAAATTTAATTTTAGTCCAACAATAATTTATTAAGACAGTTAATATCTCATGTACTGAGAATTTCTGAAGCAATGACTCTAGTGAACGTAAGTAGGATATGGCAGGGGACTTGCAAGGCGATAATGAAAGACCAAAAATGTTCTGAAAAAAGTATGCATTGACAGCAACATAACATGCAGCATTTTCTGCTTGAATTTTTTGTTTGCAGAATTCAGCAATGAAATAATATACAGAACTTAACTTAGAAACTGAATTCAGATTATTTTTACAAGCATCAATTAACAGAAAAGAATGTCAATTCCTGTTCTATGAATTCTATATAAGTAATTGTTTAAGGATATGTAAATACCAATAAGGTGGTGACAAGGAGGCAAATCGCAAAATTCACCTATAGTATTTATTTTCCTTAGCTCACAAGAATAACTGAGTGCATGTAGCTAAGGTTACATATAGTACAATTATATCACAACCCTTATCAATGCAAGGGATTCTGCTATTTCCTCTTCCCAGCATAACTTCTTGACAACATTTTCATGGATGTAACATGTTGTAAGCCAACAACACACACGCATATCAGTGCCCACCACAATGGACTGTACACAACACATCCTGATAAATACCAACAGAATACAGTCTGATATCACAACTTTCATCAATATGACTAAGAATATAAATTTCACAGTTGTTGCCCACCCAACATTTCACATCATCATGTCAAATCAATGTACCAAGAATCATATGCAACACATTAAAAAAAAATAAAAAAAAAGAACAATTAAAATAAATAAGCGATTACACCAATGCAACTAAAGGTTAAAAGAAAGAACACAAAAACTGGGTCCTGGGGAGATCCAAAATGGAGCAGCACTCATTTGCCCAGGCCCTTTTAATTGTTTGTAATTCAGCCACACACACATCTCTCACACTACACTTTGCAACTGGGTGGGCAGTTTGACTACACACCAACTGTTTAGTAAAGACAACAGCAAGATGTACAAGTGTACAGTTCATTCAATTGCAAATAATAATCCTAGAAATTGGGGAACAATTACGAAGATTTTAAACACGGGATGGAAAATGTGTCAAGTAATGTAACATTTAGATTTAAGCAGAAACACTAAATGTATGAAAATACCTCCCAAGAACACAAGAAATTGTTAAGAATGTAATCCAAAAAAACTTTCTTACAAATTTTAAAATTAAAAATTATTAAATATGAACACAACGTAATTCAGAAAAATTTCAATGACTTTTGTGAGATTGAAAAGTAACCCAGTTTACTCAAGGTTCTACAGTGGTGCATTAAAGAAACCCAAAGCATATTAATGCACACATAAAAATAAAAAAAAGTGCATCATTCACTACCTACATACTTAATGCAACTGCATTTTGCAAGAAAAAAAGTTCGATTACTAGCAATGTTTCTTGCACCAATGCAGTCAAGGTGTAAAATAAATACATGAAATTATCTATACTGAATGGACACTAAATAGTGTACTCTAGGAAATTATGTTTAAAATCCCACAGTAGAAGTAGGACACATAAAATATTTTATTCATTCCAGGACCCCTAATCAGGAGAGAGCAGCATGAGTGGGATGAACCTAGCTGTACGTAATTGACTGGGCGACACCATTCACAGTCTTGGAGGTCAGCACATCATTTTCGTATGTCATAGTTGTTTCTCTACCATTTTCAACAATCCTGCAACGAGAAATAAAGCAAGAAATTCATAAAAAATTTTAATAATTTTTCATATTACAATCATTCGACAGTTGGAGAGACCATTTCTTGTTGTAATGCGTCTGTAAAATAATATATATGAATTATTAACTACAGAAATCAGATGGTAAAGCATTAAAATTTAATGTTCCAGAAAGGGCATAGCCAATAAAAAACCCAAATTGAAGGCAATAAAGCATTAATTAAGCATTCATTTCAAAACGCTAAAGATTAGTTAGTGACATATTATTTATCTTACGTCAAGAGAGCCATATACACTTGTAGGAATGAAGTGAATGGGAGATGAAAATATAAATGAAAAATAGTGTTACTGTAATTTAAAATAAGAAAGGAACATCTTAATTTGTAATTTCATTGCAGAAAATTACCAGAAAACGATAATGTCAATTTTAAGAAAACACTAAACTGACAAGGAAGACTCAAGATACATTTTTTTCTCTCTTCTTTTTCCTTTCCAGTATGGATACAAGAGGGGTAATTGCTGTGGGAAGAGAAGGGTGTGGAGATGAATGAATGAGGATAGTTACATTCTAGTTAAAACAGTTTGAGTAGTAAAGAATATTATATTATACAAATGAAATATAATCAGTAAATTGTAAATACAAGACAAGTAAATTAATAGCTTTAAACTAACTAATTTTTAGAAGGTAGAATTAGAAAGTGTTTTTTCTTCTTTCTGTTTTCTCTTCTTCCCCTTTCAAAACAAGCAAGATGACCTATCATGATTATGAACATTTTGACAGCAATTTCCCAAAGCAACAAATCTAGGAAGATACATAACCTGCAGAATTTTAAAACTTAAAAAAGAAAATTAAAAAACATTAAGTAAATATTATTAAGTATTTATTAAGTTATGTTTCGCGTTTCTATTAAAAATGAACAATTTTATTTGTTTAAATATCCATGCAATAACATTCTTTGATTTTCGTGATGGCAATGCCACTTCCAGGAATATACCAGCTTCATGATTTGGATATTTCCTTATGCATTTACTATTTTTACGATAATTTTCAGAGTGCATAAGTGAAGGATAGACAATTCATCGATTTCTGCCAAGCCACAAATTCTCACCAATATTAATTCCTATTCTCCAATATTCCCACAGGTGTTCCTTTGAATACAAATATATACCAATAAATATTATCTTGCTCTTAATTGTCAAAATTGTTTACAAGGCAAATTCAACGTCTGTATTTTGACTTCTACACAATGAGAAGTCATTGTTCACAGCAGCTTATGTGTTGTGGTCAGACAGTGCACCATCTAAATGTGTATGTTTATCTAAAATTTGAAGAACATTTGTATTTAAAACAAAAGGGAAACATAGGGAAGAAAATTAGCAAATTTCTAACCTAGTTGGATAGTAGACAAATGCATTAAGTTTTTGATTTAAAAACTTAAAAAAAAAATATACCAAAATAAATTTCCTGATTTTCTATAATATCCATAACTGGCATTCAAAAGAAATTGTTATGCTTTAAATTATCACTACCTTCATTATCTTACTCTCCCAAAGAAACATCTAGCACAGTAAAATTTTAATGTTGGAAGTCAGGGTTATCGACTTACCCATTCAACGCGTATCTTGGTTGTATTGATAATCTGAGCTCAGCACTCAAGACCCACTGCTGTGCGCGTGTGTGTGTGTGCATTGTGTGCGTGTGCATTGTGTGCGTGCGTATGTGTACGTGCATGTGCGTGTGCGTGTGTGAATGAGTGAGCAAAACAATTTTGGACTTCAATGATTTATAAAAGGTCATGTTCAAACCCAAACAACATTGTCAGTATACACAAAAATTTTTAGGTTTGTTAGTGCCAAAATCTTTTGCTTCTATTAAGGTGAAAATGATTCGAACATTTATTTTTAACCAATACTAGATAGACAGGATAAGGACATTTAAATAAATGCTTGCAAATATGTCTAAAAAATCGAAATTAAATTGGGGAAAATAAAACTTTGTTTGAGTGGTTATTTTTTGTTCTTGTATATTACTTATGTAGAATAGAGCCAGTACTGTAATACTGCAGTAAAAAGTGAAACTTTTTTTGATGAAAAACGTTTTTAAGGTTCTTAATACAAAAGAAGTTTCTCTTGCACCTATACATAGTAAATATTTCATTAATATGTTCTGTAGCCAGAACCTAAGTCTTGGGGAGTCTTTCATACCAAAAAGATATCATCTGAAGAACACTAGCACTTAAACAATACACAATTTTCACCAATATGCTTTTTCCCCAATCAATGTGGCTGACATCATGGCCTCTCAAATTTGAAATGGATATTTAAATTTTGAAATGTACTTTACCAGTAGTCAAACAACATTCTCAAAACTTTCATAATTTACAGGCAATTTCCTGTTACACTTAAAAATATAAAACATTTATTACATATTATTAAAGTCTTTAAGTAATTTGTATTTTGCATGCGTTTTAAACACACAAGCAGAAAACGATCAACTTTTAGTGCTTTTGGTAGATCACACACACGAACAATTTGTGAAATACAAGATGGACTACATCTTGAAAACAGGAATTCAAACTTCTTTAGATTGTTGTTTTGTACATCATTCAACGGAGCAGTATAGTTTTGCTGTTATCACAAGCAATGAATCTTTATAAACAAGGTCTCTTAAAGAAAGAATTTAACAGATGTGTGTGTGTGTGTGTGGGGGGTGAGAAGAAACCAGTTGAAGTCAAATGCAATCCGCAATAGCCAAAGGCCTCAAATCAATGATTCTCACAACATAATCTATATCTGGGATCTGGGAGACACTATACATTTCTGTTGGTTTGGTGTTTCTGGATACTACTTTGCTTTGCAATTTCAATTTTAAGAACTGCAAAGAGTAAGGTTGTACATGCCCATCTCTGTATTTTCGCAGACAACTTTTCTTAGCTTTGTTAAGAGAAAAAAGCTTTGCTAATATTTTTGTGACTATCAAGGAAAGTGAAGAGCAAACTGACAAGGAAAATTGTGTAATTACTTCAAATGTTTTTAAGGAAGTGATGAATTGTTCCAAAACCTTGTATATTATTCTGAATAAACTTTTATTGAAAATTTGTTTCAAATATCAATTACAACATATTTTTATTTTAATTTGACATTATGTATGTACATTGGAAGTTACCCTCATTCATGTTCTAAACAAATAAACAAGATTCATTAACACTGATGTAATTGGAAGTTAAGTTTCCCCCTTAATGTGGAAATGAGAGGATGGGGTTTAAGATGTGAGACTTCTTGCATGGGTAGTTTGACAATAATCATGAGTTACCTAAGGAGATGGTAAACTCAAATGTCGATGCAAAAAAAATTTAAAATTTTTAAACTAATTCTGTTTTTTTTAAACCAATATCATAATAGGGTGTCCACACAGGTGAAGCATATAAAAGAATTGGTTGAACTAAAGTTAAATATGTATAATGTTGTAAATGAATGAAGTGACTTGAAATTGTGTCAAAACGTCCTTTACCCAACATTCTGTTGGCCTTAGATACAATATATTCTACATACAAATTAAAACATAATTTAGAATCAAATATGACACCTGGATTCTTAATTTGATCAACTTTCTCTAGTTACAATCAATTTGTCTATGTGATCTTGGAAACATCACAGTCTTGTACTTATTAATATTTAGTAATACTGGGAATCAGGAAACTCACACCAGGAAAGTAGATTTAAATTTAGTTGTAACCACCCAGAAACCTCACTCATTGTACAATCATCAGCATATACCAGAAACATAAGACATTGTATTAATGACATTTATAAAAATTAGAAAAGGTAGGGGTCCTGAGGTGAGAATCCTGAGGAACTCTAGTGGGCAGCACTATATCCACTAGATATTATGGATTTGAATGTAATATTTGTATTCTATTGTTCTATTCTTTTGTATTGGATTGACACCATCATGATCAGGACCAATCCACGATCCACCACAATCACTACATATACACTACTACTTTGCAAACAATTTCTCTGTATCCCATGTGTGATCAGCCGATTCATCATCATAATACCAGTACTTCAAATTAGGCCGCCCACTTATCTTTCTTAAGTTATTTCCAAATTTCCAAAAGGAATTAATATTGAAGGGCATATTTATTTCATTAAAGTCAATATAGTATGTATAGCCTTCTCTAGTTTTCTTTTTATCAATTTTCCAAATACCTGAAAACATCTTATAATCTATATCTAAAAGATTTTTTCATAAACAGGCAAGCATTAGTTGTCTCTCTAAATAAAAACTAGAACTAATTATAATACAATGGTATATATAAAGTAGGAAGATTAATTTTTTCCCATACGTGGTATTAATTTTTTTGCTCCACAAGAACAAATACACTTATAAAAATCACAGAAGTCCAAATTTCACTGAAAATACTTAATTTTCTTAAACTGCAAAGTTGAAAGTTTTGGCCTCAATTGCCAATTTCCATCCAAAAGACAGAGTTCGAATCCTGCCTCGTGTCGTTGTGCGTGTGCATGCATGCGTGTGCTATCCTTTAATCCCTCACTATCATCATCTCACCGCCCATATACCCAGGGCTGACAACCTTAGGAAATAAAATCGGGATACCAGCTAAAATGATGATTTCCCCCAAAGTAATTGTTAGAAGAACCTGCTGAAGCATGGTCCAAGTTGGCCTATACACAGATAAATAAAAAAATTGTTTATAGAGTTTGAGAGAGGGCTGAAAAATTAAGACATAAGTGTGATATAAAAAGATTATGTAATCGTCACCAATACGAGAGAGCATATGTGGTTGTAGGATTAGATCATTATTTGTGCACACCTAGTACAAGGCTGTATGCATGTTAAAATAGGCCTTCCCCTAAACATTCTATGTCTTTCAACAGCAACAACAATTATGTAATAACAATAGTAATTGTTATATAATACTACAGAACTGTCAGAACTGCTACTTACTTTTTGGTGGTGATCTTTTTTCCGTTGACAAACCGCGTCGAGGTGGAAGTCCTCTTCACGTTTCCACCAGTACTACCAGTGCCACCTGCTGTACTCATTACACTTGAGAAGGACGTGAAACCACCATGGCCACCCATACCCATACTCATCATGTCATCCAAATCAAAGCCAAGGCCAAATGAGAATGGACTCATAAACCGTGAACTAACAGCAGTATCTTGAGACCGTGCTCCACGCCTCTGGCGATCTCTGCCTGCCATTTCTGTGAGAGAAAAACAAGTTTTTATATTTTTGCTACCTTTATCAATTAAAAAATGGGAGTGGGAACACAAGAGCACCAATGCAGTGAATAAGTGCCAGTGGGAGAGCGAGTAAGAACCAGTGAGTAAGAAAGCAAGCGAGTGCCAATGAAGCAAAGTGGGACTGGGCTGGGCAAGATGAGCAGAGAAGAGGGGTGTAGAGAGTGCAATGCTATATAAATAAAATTACTAACAATTTACACTAGATATAATTAATTCCTTACTTTGCCTAATAGATGAGTGGGATAAATAAATACACAAGCAATATATTACTGTATCTTGCAGTAGATCGAGGAACCAAATTCTTACCGGGGAAAAATTCTTGAAAGGGAGAATTTCCAAAAAATTCTCGGAACACTTCTTCAGGATCTCTGAAAGTAAACGGGAAGCCCCCCATTCCAAATCCTCCAATGTCGAAGTCCATATCTGCACCATCTTGGCGGTACCGACCACCTCGAGTGCCCCCAGCAAGGCCTTCTTTTCCATACTGATCATAGACTCGCCTCTTTTTCTCTGCAAACAAAATAATTGGCATTATAATGCAATATCAACAATGTAAGTACAGCACCTATAAATGTTTTGCTGATAAAAAATTGTGCTAGGAGGAAATCTTATTTGCTTACATTTTGGTTGGCATGCTTAAAAAATTTATTGTATAGCAAGACAAATTTTATCACAAAGATAAATTAGGAGGAAAAAAAATAATTTTTTTTGGAAAGTTGTTCTTATTTCAAGTGATCTAAACATTATTAAATTCTATATGATTAAATACTTTTAATACCAGGAAAGAATCTTTTTGTTTATAAAAATATTTCAAACTATTTGTTAGAAGTGACTGAAAACCAGTTATTTTCAGGAGTAATATGCACATTTTTGAAGGAAGAAAAAAATGCAATAATTAGCTCTAACACACTAACTTTTTGAAAAATTCTATACTTCTGCTTGGTTTATTTTATTCTTACATGTGCTTATCTTACAAACCTCATACTTTAAGCGCAGTGATATTAAAAATAAGTGCACAAAACAAACATAACTTAATTAAAAATTGAGAAAACATACCAAGGAATCATTTGACAGGGAATAAGGAATGGGGATTGAGAATGAAAATGCAACATACATGCTAGAATAGCATGATGATGCAAGAATTCTCAAATGGTACCTAACTGCAACACTATTTGATTAGTGCAATTGGTTAAATTTCACCCCAACACACCCATGCAGAGCTCAGTTCACTATACTATCCAAGTAAGAATTGTTATTGATCATTACTATTGCTCTTGCTGCACCACAACCCTATTTGTTTATTTATTTAGTTTTCCTTTTTGTTTCAGCTGGTAAGTTACTCTCCAATTAAATTTAAAAAATATAAGTATATCACAGGGCTGTTTTATAAGTTGGCCAAAGAAAGAGTGTGCACACTGAAGGTGATCTAGCTGTGAGTGCTTGTGATTCTGGTCTATAGTACCAAGCCTTTGAAGGACAGTGCAAGACGAAGTTCACAAAAGAAAAAACCTGTACTTGTGAAACTAAGATGCATTAAAAAGTAAAGATTTGAGAACGTTAAGGAAATAGAAAACTATTTTAATTTCCTTATCTTTACAAAAGCACTAGTAGTAGAAGTTTAAACAACAGCAGTGTTTTGAAATCTATGCAGTGCTATATTAGGAGGAAATGATGGGTATAATTTTGGATGTGGCTCAGAAGGATCAAATATCTTCTACACTTTTACAGTGAATTGTAGCATCCAACTGATTTTCTAAAGACCATTCTTGCGAATTTTCCAACCAAGAAACATAGCAACTTTGATGGTAACACAGCACTTGCAATATACACTAACTTCTTCCTTTGGTCAACTTCGTTTCTACCACAGGTTAGGAACATGAACTGAAAACAGCAGTTGAACATCTTGGAGCAGCAGAAGAAAATAAAGAAGAGGCAGTCTAACCGCGCACAGCAATCCACACCACACTGTATTGTATTTCAATTATATAGAGGAATTGTTAGATGAGGGACCAATTCCTTTTTATTGTGCCAACACGAAAACTGTTGCCAAAACAATAATGCGCAAATAACCAAAATCCCTTGAAGAGCTGAAGAGGAGGCCAGATCAACATTGCGACCACAGTGCAAGTACATGTTTCACATCTAACAAATTAATCAATTCCATTTACAAAATGGTCTTCGAGACTGAACAGAATCTAAAACAAACTGCTTCTTATACAACACCAATTCTGGCTTCTCCTTGAGCTCTCTGGACAGTTATGATCAAGCCCTCCACTTGTTAGGGAGGCTTGAGGTAGGCAGACAGGCAGGTATGCAGGCAGGCCACTACTGGAAAGCAAAATTAGATTAAGGCAATTAGTGAAGACTCCAAAGGAAGATGCTGCAGATACCAAAAAATCTTCGGAAAGGTGAGTCGAAGTGAAATCCGTGAAAGCTGAATGGAGATGTCCGTGACGGTCTTGAAGATGAACGCTGGCCCCGCTGATCATACATACGCCGTTTTGTTTCTGGAAATGCAGAATGCTCAGGGTACACTGAATGTAAGTAATGAAGATTTCCTGGAGGCCAGGGACTATCGGGTCCTTCACCTTCAGACATCTTTTGTAGCACAACACAAATCCACATATCCATTTCTCCAAGTAAAAAACAACAGTCACAAATGTAATTTGTTGTAAGGTAAAAAAAGAAAACTATTTTTCTACAATACAAATTTTACTCGTTAAAAAGCACAATACAAAATAAAAAGTACAAAATCCAAAGACAGAAACTAATTTATAGAAAAAAGAGAAAGTGAGAATTGATAGTACTTACCATCAGATAATACTTCATATGCCTCAGAAATTTCTTTGAAGCGCTTTGTTGCCTCATCTAGGTTGTCTGGATTCTTGTCTGGATGCCATTTAAGGGCTAGCTTCCGGTACCTAGAAGTAAAAATGACATAACACCTTGATGGAATAATCAATTGTCTTAATTGTGAAGGTCAAAGAAATCCTTGTAAAACAAATAGTAATTGTGGTTAATAAGATATTTTATGTAGTTCTGTTGAGAGTGGAGTCAAATCTTTCTTTCAGTAATTGCTTCTTGCGTGCAAGTGCATGCACGATTTTTGCTTTGCTTCTTTTAATTTACTACAATTACTATTATTACTATTATTATTAAAGTTTACATCATATTTTCAAGAAACCTAATTTACTTTTAAGCAATTTGATATTATTACACCATTAGATAGTGCAACAAAGCTAAAAAAAACAACAAAAAAACAAAAACAAAAAACCAATACTAGAAAAGGCAAGTTATAACTATTTGTCATGAATTTAGTTCAATTTAAGCCTGAAATATAACAATATTATTAACACATCTCAAGCTGACAAACTTAAATATTTCAGATATTGGAAGATATTTTTACTAAATAATGAACATATCAATTAAAATACGCAATTCACATAATGAAACAAAACACTCCGGATTTTTTCATGTTTTACAGACATTCATATCACAAAACAGCATTACGAATAACGCAAGACACTCACGCTTTTTTAATATCTGCTGTACTGGCACTCCGTTGCACTTCCAAAACCCGGTAGTAGTCGACCATGGTGAGCTGCGGCCGGACCTATGGGTCTGCCTGCCAGCATGAATATACCCTCGCGGGTCCCTGAAACACACAAATATGTACTTTTAAAAAAAATATTAGTTTTATTCAGTACTTTTATAAATGCAAAATTACTTCTCAATAACGAACGGATTTCGTTTTACAGTGAATTAGTTAAAGGATTATGAACATCCAGAGTTAACCTCGGTTCTAATTCAATGAATGCAATTAACGAGTCCGAATAATCTCTGAGAAAATAAAGCGTCGCAAGTATTCTTCATCCAACGAGAGAACAAAGTGGATGTAAACATAGCCACGTGGGTAAGCAAACGCTGATTGGCTGCAAGTGCGCGATACACATTCTAGACAAAATACTTCCGCCATTTATTTAAAAAAATGTAGGCGTCTTTGATAGGTCTAAATTCGTATTACGTAATATTTTGCTTCAAAAAGTTTCGATGCAATGGCGGACCGCGTAACACGTGTGCTTATAGTGCGGAGAAACTTTTATAGTATTTGAATTGTGCAGAATGAATAAGCGCAACGTGTGGATTGAATGTGTGTCGACTGGGATTTATTAAGAAATGTGTTATTGGCTGTTTTCATCCAATGACAAAAGCACCCGATTGCATGAAACCGTCAATAGCTGATTTACTTCAAACGCGGCTCTAAACAAATCCTGCTGCAGCATTTTTCACTGAAGTGTCAAGCCTGAAGATTCATCTCCAACACCACGTCCGAAATTTTAAAACATTCGCGAGAAAAACCGACAGAATGTGGCAAAAACAACTTATTTTCAACGTGTTCAATTCATTTACGCAAGAATTATACGGAACTTGCAATTGATAGGTGATAGTCAATGTCTGATTCAGATTCATTGTTGGCGATTCCGGGCGCGTCAACTATCGTAATTAGTCCCGTAAGTGTACTGCATGTTTTCGCTCGGAAGGTGGGTGGGTGGTGGTTGTGGTCTTCCCCAGCTGGATGGAGAGATCCGGCGCCGACCTATCGTCGGCTAGCGGGGTTTTCCCCTAACCAGATATCTCCCACCAGCGGTCCACCGCCCCAGCCGGGATAAGCTAAGCTCTAAGCTCCCGAAAGGTCTCCCGGCATGTATGGTAGTGTCCTGGATATTAGTGTGTGTGTGTGTGTGTGTGTGTAAAAAAAGAAGGGTGAAGATAGGTCAAGAAAGAGGTAGGGAAGATCGCGCGCGGTCCGTGGCCAGTTTGTTAGGCTCTGGCATTCGCCTGGCTTTGATCGGAGAAACCATGAAAAACTACCGATCAGAGCGGCCGGTCGCTATAATTCTCCTCCAGGCAGCGACTGTCAGATTCAGAATTAACATATTTCTTTTCATGTACGTAACAAATAAATTTCCTGTTAATTCAATGATAAGATTACTGCAATGCTGTGCCAATATTTTGGGGTTGCACATGAAAGTGTCCTATGCAAGGTGACCAGCATGTGATTTTGTGGTGCAAACGTTTGGTGTCACCTTATCGACAATTTTTATATTAACTTTTAGAAATAAAATGCCGAGTGAATGCATTCTTATTAGTGATGGTGGATTTTAGCATATGCTAAAAAATGCGAAATGTCAACAAACACTAAATAAAAATTAAGAGTATGTTTGACGGTCGGTGCGGTACATTTCTGAAGGCTTTCAACCTGCGAAAAAATGCGAAATCGATAGCAAAATGCAAAATCACGAACAAAGAGCAATATGGTCATGAATCTGCGAATTAATTGATAAATTTCGTTTTATGGTTTCCATCGTGTACGCTAACTGGGGACGTAAAAGCGAAAACTAACACATCGATGTATGAAAGCATTTAAATTGTGACGGGCCGTGATTATTAATTTATAATTAACATTTAGTAGACCAAACAAGCCGATCCGGATTGCAGGGATCGCTAAGGCAGTAGTGCCGGGGCGGTCTGACCGAATGATCGTGGGTTCGAATCCCGCCTCGGTCATTGTAGGTGTTTCGCGATTGTGTGTGTTAGGCCTATTGCCCACGCCGCGGCAGAAGCGCTCAGAAGAGCTCGAACGTCAATCATTAGGGCTCTTCGCCGACGACGGACAAAGGGACCGAAGCAGGTACCTGCTGCGGTCCCTTTGTCCGTCGTCGCCGGAGGGTCGGCGAAGAGCCTTGATGATTGACGTTCGCGCGCTTCTGCCGCGGCGTGGGCAATAGGCCTTAGCTATGAGTAATGTGCTTGGTGCACCCTGTGGTTGGCGTCATGAAAGGCATCCGTCAGAAAAAACCTCGCCAAATCAGAATAAAAAGTGGCACAGAAGGTAATAAAAACTGAGCCCACCCCCATTAGCGCAAACCCCGTAGAAACTGGAAAAGGCAAGGGTGAAAAAATAAAACAAACGTGACTAAAATAAGAACAATTGAAAAACAAAAACAACTGATCCTCAAAACCTGAACGGTCAGGGTCATCATATCAAGGGATCTCAGCTTCCCCCTGACCTCCCGTCAGCGAACAGGGGAAGAAGGTCCCTACGCGTACGGGGCATGTGTTTCTTATACTTCTTACGCTTTTATATTTGTTGAAATTCACAAAAGGAGAAATATTTAACTGTTTGATCTTTCCGATTCTAATTCTACGATCAGACAGTTAAATGGCGGACCAGTCATCCTTTGCCCTCTATGTAATAGTTTATTAAATATGTCAAGATGTCTTAATTCCTTATCAAAAAACGGGAGATGAGTTCGAACGTTTTAATATTTCTTGGGTGAGAAGTTGCTTCAGTTTTTGTTTCAGCAGTTATTTACCAGGTCCCATGCTAATTAAGAGCGTCTATTACTTTTCCTATATTACAGTTTTATCATCTCTGTTCGTAGACTATCTGGTATTGGCAAACAGCTTGAATGTTTTGCCACGTAGTTGATTGTTGCGAGCATTCAGACAATAAAATAGAAACGGAAAAGTTTCTGGTTGCCAGCGATCGTCGTCCGTCTTAACTGAAACGCACGGAATTCTTCTTAAGTGGCCGATTCTACTTTCTAGTCGTACTGATCATTAACTAGTATGCCACAAAATAAGTATATTTTCCATACCGTGAACGTTCTTTTCCATACCGGGTGATCTCTCAACCTCGGAACAACAGGAACGGGGAATTTTTATCACCAGTATTTCGTCGTTCTGTATACGAAATGAATTGTTTTAACATGTTTGCTGTTCGTTACAAACTTGATAAGATTACCACTTCAGATATATCCCTTAATTTTTTTCAAAATTTAATTCTTTGCTTTTTAAAATAGTTTAATTGTTTTGTTGAGATTATATTGCTCAATTTACAAGAAAATCTGCAAATGTTTTGCAACTGGGCAGAATTGCTCATCCGTGTCCATAACAATAAAAAACCATAACAATAAAAAACATCTTGAAGTTCGACTTTTCTCTTTTTTCAACGTCAACGGTTCTGTCCTAGAGTAATGATATACCTCCTTAGTCTATATAGCAACTCACTGTTGATTTAATTTAATATCAATGAAGTTAATTTTTATTTGTAGAGTGGTTTGTGCGTATGTAGTACTTTTGTGTATACATACGTGAGCTGAAGTTTCGGTAACAAATGTTTTGGCCGACAATGAAATTAGTGAACTGATTTAATTGATGATTTAATTGCTGAACCAGAGGAGCTGCAGTAATAAAGTAAAAAAGAACACGATATGAATATGTGTAGTTCAAGGAGGAAGAATATCAGACGAATCAAGTGGCGGTAAAAATGTTTGTTCTATCACCATACATACAAGTGCTAATGTTTCTCAGATGCCAGACAAAGAAAAAATTTTTTTTTAGGTTATTCGACTGTCACTGGGGAAAACGCAAGAAGGAATAATGAATCCTGTCTACAAACCATGTCGAGCCAATGGTGTAAAAAAAAAAGTTTTTATTTATTTTAATCTATCCTTGAATGTAGGAGTGATATGGAAACCTATTCAACGAAACCTTGTGATAATTTCAATTTGAGACAAATGTACAATTTCGATATATGGAAATCGTTTCATCAATTTTAACTTTGTTACTGTGGAACATAGAAATATTATTTTCCTTTCCTTTAATATTTTCGGCTAAGTGCGAAAAACTTCAAGGGTATGTTAATGAGTACCCACGCACCAACAATTGTAAGCGGCTATTTCTGTACTTTGGTTACAGTACGTGAAATTGACACGATAAATAATTAAAACAAGAAATATACTGTAGTGAAAGTGATTATCAGAAAACAATACGAGGGCCAATTCAAATGGGATAATCACACTGTGAGGAAATTAAGATTTCTTCAATGCCAAGACCGAGTTGTATATTTCGAAGAAACTGGTTGCGCCTGCAATGAAGAGAAGAGGAAGTAATGCAGGATAGAGGTCTGGTTTAACCGGTCACGCCGCACTCCACAATCTTCATTTAGTTCTTTGTGCATGTGCGACGCTGCGCGCTCTTTCTAATGGAAGTTCTGGGACGCGTGGAAAATGTACGTTACGGTCCAATAAACACCCGAGGTAAGAAAAACGCCTAACGATTCAACGGGAGCCTTTTTCACGAAGTAAATTTGTTTTCATATGAAGTTAGGCAGAAGGACAAACTTAATTGGAAGTGGCAAATCTTGCAATATTTCGGAACAGTTAAGTTACGGAACGTTTACGAATACCACGTATCACAAAAAGTCTAACAAATCTTGGGGAAAGTTCATGGCCTTTTCCACAGCGGAAAGGAAGAACATTTTCCCGATATTTTTCGGATTACTGAAAAGTTGCTTCAGTCTTTGTTTAGCAGTTATTGACCTGGTCCTACGCTAATCAAGGGCGTCTATTATTTTTCCTATATTACAGTTTTAGCATCTCTGTTCGTAGACTATCTGGTATTGGCAAACAGCTTGAATGTTTTGCCACGTAGTTGATTGTTGTGAGCATTCGGACAATAAAATAGAAACGAAAAGTTTCTGGTTGCCAGCGATCGTCGTCCGTCTTAACTGAAACGCACGGAATTCTTCTTAAGTGGCCGATTCTACTTTCTAGTCCTACTAACCATTAACTAGAATGCAACAAAATAAGTATATTTTCTATACTGCGAACGTTCTTTTCTATACCGGGTGTTGTCTCAACCTCAGAACAGGAACAGGGAATTTTGTCGACCTTTTTTCCGTGGTTCTGTATATGAAATAAAGAATTCTTTCAAAGTGTTTGCTGTTCGTTACTAACTTGATAAGAGTACCACTTAAGTTATATCCCATAACTTTGTGTGGAATACGTTGAATACTGAGTACTATACTATTCGTAACTATGATATTACTGACCACCTAAACGTTACGAAACTCTGTGCAATTTTGAAGATGAATCGACTGCGCCTTCAATGGGAACTCTTGAGGCAACTATGGAAAATAATCGGGCCCCTCTTAACTTCGTTAGGACCGACAATCACCTCGATGTCGACAATCACCTCAGGTCTTTTATTCGTAGTCCCCAGACTCCATTAAAGCCCGCCGTCCCATTTCGCGCTTCCTTTATATTCATCGATCATACCGCGCCAACGCGGTCGTGACCTTCTCTACCTCTTTCGAATATCACTCAAGCAGTCACCAGCACCTCTTTCGCATTCGGGAAGATTGGATGATGCTCTACGCTCCACAGACTAGCGAGTTCGGGTACTGAACTAAGAAGGGCTTCATGGCCTTGATCCAGAACGCTGGCTGCGGGGGCAAACGTCAATTGATCTCGGTCTAGCGGCTAAAGGTCAGCCAGCCGTCCAAGAAAAATTAGAGCGGAATGAGAAAGAATTGTTATAAAGCGTTAACGAGAACTAATAACACGCGTTAAAGAGGTGTCAAACATTTCAGCCACGGACCATTAGAAACAGTAAAATTTGCGCAGGAAGCTCCTAATGCGCGTAGCAGGGCGGCCAGGGACATTTTACCTCCCCCTAAAATATTTTAAGAATTTATGAGATTAATGAAGTCTTACTCTTTCACGTACTTCCAATTCATTATAATTCCAATGCATACTACATGCTCAATTTCTTAACATATGCCTTAACTCTATGCTAATGTGGTAGTATGTCCTGCTTTGGGCAGACAATAACTATTTACATGGCGAATTTCATTTTGAAGGACTACGAAGGTCCTTTTCTTTTCTACGGCTTTCCGCATATATTCAACGTTCATGGCGATGAAAAACTTTCACAGCATAGGGAATTTACGTGTGATGTAACAAAGGCAAGCCGTAGTAACACCGCAGCCTTCAACATTTGGGTTTCATAAAGACTGTACTTGTGTGGGGAGATTCTCAATGACCACTCGTTAACGGAAAACTTGTTTTCAAGGCTAACACTAGGAAAGACTTGTTTCCTTGTTACGACAAAATCCCTAAGAATCAACGCCAGAAGGATGTTCGGTTAATCTAATATGAATCTGAATGGCAAACAATAGACACGGAAACATTTCTCGCCTAATTGTTCATAAAGGTACTTCCAAAATTCAGTTATGAGAGAACTTTTACTAACGAGATATTGCCACGAATCTGGAACTTTCAAATAGATTTTCAGTAAGCTAATTTGAATTGCAGGATTTGAAACTTAATGAATTGGGCGGCATATACCGGACAAAGTTGGTCGCCGTTTGTTTAGCCGTTCGCGCCAAGCTGCCTTATGACTGAACATGGACCGTTTTTGCGCAGCTTGACACTAGATAACGTAAGCCGCCAAGTCTCTCACGCGACCAGTTAAACATTTCACGTATTTATTACGTTTTACAATATTTTTTCTTGAAAGACTTTACATGAATGAAAGTTCGATTTGTATCAAAGAGTGGACTGCAGACACTAAATTCCCACGATAGCACATGCTGTTGTACCATGGGATTGATTAACTTTTTCGGGCGCATCAACTGCTATGGTCATTAGTCTTGTGGGTGTGCATGTTTCGGGAGGAGGTGGTGATTCACCCCCCCCTGGATCGAGAGACTTCGCGCTACACGATGGCTCGCGGGATTTCCCCTCCAGGTATCTCCACCAGTGGTGTACCGCCCCAACTGGGGGAAAACTCTAAGCTATCGACTAGTGTGCTAGTTTACTGCGTGCGGAAGGTGAGAGAGAGGACAAAGATGAAGGAAAGATAGCGCGCGGACCGTGCCCCGATTTGAAGACCGCTCCAGCATTTCTTGGTAAATGATCTAAGAAACCACAGAAAACTACTGATCACAGCAGCCAGGCGCTAGAATTCTCCAGAGAGGGGCCCAATTCAACCAGCGATGTTGCTAGTATGGAAAATCCACCAGCGTCGGGACTAACCCTACGACTTGTCAGTCACAGAAACCGGAAGTAGCTGATGCTCTGAGCTATATCAGCTGGATTGTACCATGCATTTCGTTTAGTATGATTACGTATGCAACCAGTTTAGCTATACCAGCACACACTACCCTTACATGTGGGGACCATTTGCATTATTGAAATTTTTATCTTGCCAAAGAGCCCTACAGTCGGGTCGACCACCTTACTCCGATAATACTTAACGTAACATTAAAGCTCACTCATACTCACAGGATCTGAAGTCGGTGTTCAGCTTCGCACCGGTGGAAATCTCGCTAATACGTTCGTTACAATCTGCCGTTGTTCAACAACTATGCCTTTTGGAAAATCGCAGCTACTTTGCAGAAAAGTTAACGTTTGCTTAAATAATAGTTCCAGAATTTTCTTCGCAAAGTAATACACAACGCAGCATATTACAAAATTTTAGCTCCACAGAACTGTAACCCCCATTTTAAAACTAGTTTCTTCCCTCCGCCGCCGAGACAACGCATTTGGAGGTTCAACTTCTATCATGTCCACCGAAAGAACGTGAAAATAATTTTTCATTTGCGGGGACACCCGAGAACGCCCGATGCCAACAACCTGCGGGTTCCATCTCCCCCCCGGGCAGCCCCACCCCCGTCCCGTCCCCGTCCTTTTGCAACGCGACTATTCGCAGCCCGGCGCGGTATTTGCGTGCGCGACGCCTCGCTCATTTGTCACCCGCCACACGCAACTCCCTCCTTCCGCCTCTCCCTCGCCCCGGTGCTTGCCGATCCGTCGCCCACTGCCCACTACCCACTACCCACCCGCCCACTACGATCGGCGCCACGCCACTACGATCGCCGCTACGATCGAGCATTCGCAAGCGCAAATGTTTGTAAGTATTATTGCCAATTTGTAAGAAATGAATGATACATTTGGTGAACACATAATACATTCTGCAAGTAAAAGATTTGAATGTTTATAGAGCTGTTAAAAAGAGATGTCTCGAATGGGACGAAGACTACTCCCGAAAGCTTAAGAAACAGTTTGGGAGCAACGAGAGCTGCCAACTTCACTAGGAGCCGGCGAAAGAGAAAAGTAAAAGCCGATGGGTATGATAAAATACACATCCTTACAGTTAACGCGAAGTGCATACTGTCGCTCAAAACCTGTTCATAGCTCAAAGGAAAGTAATCGGTTGTGGGGCTTCACAGTAGGTGTACGAGTAATCTAGAGAGCCTAAAAGCACGTGTCCTTCTTTCGGATCTACAAATTGTTCATTATTCTTCTTGTAGATCGTATTACTCTGATTAAATGTTTATGTAATAAAAAGTACTATAATTTATGAGACACACAGCACCAGTGGTCTATATGAGGTCATTCCATAAGCCATTTGGTGTATTGTGGTTGCATCTCTTGTATTAGCTCTGAGTGTCTCCGTTTTTAAAAATATTTGTAAATTACTGGACAATTTACAATATTGAAAAGAAATTGTTCCTGTACATATGGAGCAGGGAACCGGGAACTGCCAGCCAAGTGAAATGTATGACATTCATACAATATTCTTCAAATCATGAAATTGAAAGTAGCATCCCCAAATAATTAAGATGACCTACCCACACCTATTTGAAATTTACTACATAAGTGTTTAGGTATTCCCCCCTCCCCCAATAGTTATTGCCGTACAACCTGTGCAAGGAAGAGGAAAATGTGGAACTTCTACTTTACAGAACATTTTTCGGAGTCTACAATATGACCATTTATAGAATTTGTTTATTTTACACCAATAATCTTTTAATGGAGATGGATAAAAAATTGTATTCGAAGATGCAAAGATTTTACTTACAAAAAACCACGTGTTCCATTTTACACATTTACGACTAAAATTTTGCATTTTACGTTATTATTCGATGTTCGAAAACGCCAACAACTTTACTTCATTTTCCCGTTTCGAGAATAACTACCGTTACACTGCTTTTCGAACTTCCACCCCCCCCCCAAAGAGAATCGATTGAAAACCCTCACCCTCTTCGACTGTCGAGGCGAGCTCAAGTGTATTGCGGTGGGGGGAGGGAGGGTAATCCAATAAAAAGAGCAATTTCTTCCGGCCAGCCGTGTCGCATCGTACCGATATATGCGTCCCAGCGGGAAAGGCATCCGGAGGAGAAGAGCTCCCGGTGGAAGGGCGGCGGCCACCGACGTCACGCCATACGGTGCAACCCGCGCGACGTCACGCGTTGCCCACTCGCTCCGCGCCGTGCCGTGACCTCCGCCTGCGCCTCCCCGCTCCGCTCCGCGGCCGCCCTCGAAGCCCCGCTGCGCGAGTGGAGGCGGCGGCGGCGGCGGGCTGCGCTGGGGCCGTCAGCGACGGCCGCCGCCGCCACGGCCAGTAGGGGCGATGTCGGCGTGCACTCGGTCCAAACTAAGGCCGGGGGGAGGGGGTTCCCTTCGGAAGAAGCGACATCCCGACTCTCGAATCATCAAGACTCGAGATTCCGAAGAAAAAGAAAAATGTCTGAGCTGTCATCGTCATCAGATCCTTCGAATCCTATTTTTTTTCCTTTACGCTGCTCACTTTCCTTTAGGTCTTTAGGCCTAAATTTCTTTTTCTTTAGTTCATTTTTAGCGCTTTATGATATTTTTATGCTTTATACTGCGCGGATTTTCTGTGAACATGTGCACTTATTGCCAGAAATTCTTTTTGCAAGGCCCGAGAAGCCTTTGTCCGGTTGCATCATCGTCGGAATCAAAGAAGTCCTACACGGCTCCCTTCGTGGCGGCCGGCGCGACCCAAGGCCGTGCCGACGATAGGGTGCGTTGGCCGAAACCGTGAAATCTTGGCATTGTTTCTGGTTGACCTCCGTTTGTGGCATGCAAGTTCAACATGTTTCTTTTTTATACGTGCATAAGACCGATTCTAATTATGGTTGGGAGCAGAGGCGTGCGCACAGCGAGGTGGAGGCAGGGGGTCGTGCACTGAAATTTCGAAAGTAGCCCGAACCCCATCGCAATGAAACAATTTGTTTCCGTAAATATAATTAATTCATAATTTCCCCCTTTTTTAAAGCTGTCAATATGGAGAATTGATTCACATTTGGGAAAGAGGCATTCAAAACTATCGGGCAACCTGTAAATGGTTCAAAATAAAGACACTTGTTTTTAGTTATCACTAAACCTTTTTTATTTTTTAAATATATTTTTTCCCGTGTATTAGGTTTTACTGTACTAATAAAATGTCATTTGCAAATCAAGAAAATTTAATGAAAAAAAAGCCCAGAAATTTAGTAGCCTCTTAATTTAGTCTACGCCCGCCTATGGTTGAAAGAACGTGCTTGATATTTTAATATTTCGGCGGATTAATAAAATTGTTTTAACATCAGTTCTTTTACGACGTTGTCATGTGATTATAACGCATTAGCATTTAGAATTTGAAAAATTTTGAGTTTCCAGAAACTTATTACTTTTTTAGAGGAGGGTAGAAATGTTGATAAAAACAATTCAATCTGTATTTTTCTTTGGAATCCAACAGGTGTATTGCCGTTCGTTTAAAGAGAGATGGCGACGGGTCATAATGATAAGCCAGTTCTCCCATCTACGAGTATTTTCCTGGTAAGTTGCTGGCGGCGGGAATCCAAATAAAAATGTCGCTATAATAAACATTTCGCTATGAAGTACGATTCTTTGGAAGTAATGAGTTTCCCTGCATCATGGCTGAATTCGTTTGGGAGACTGCTCCTAGCACTGATTTTCATGCTGTCTTGGACAGAGTCCCTTGCGCCTCTGGAGGTCGCAACCGGGCGACCTTGGGACTAAGAAGCTATAGCACCTCGCGACCAGCAGCGACAGTGAAAACCAGCCCACGAGAATGCGTCCCTCGTCCTCCAGCTTTGTTGAATGTTCCCAGTACTTGTCTTATCTTATTACATTCCACTAAATTATTCAAAGAACTACATAATTGAGATACCTTATGAGGGGCAGTAGAAAAGCGGGCTTTTAAGATAAAGGCATAATTTGCGTGTAACATTTTGAAGCTACCAGGTCCATTTCTTATTACCTGTGCGACCCTTTAACAATTTTATATTTTTTGAAGAAAATAACCAACAAAACTTTTCATCTGATCAGAACAGTAATACAGCGATTGAAGTTTAATTTTCACAACTGTTTTGCAGCCTCCCAGAGTTATGTTACGCAAGAGAAGGTCAGATCAGTGGCGCCATATAGCCTAGGTATCTAAATGTTCGTATTTTCTATTTTAAAATTTCGAGTTTCAACATCACTGACTTGCTAAACTTCAATTCCATGAGAACATTCTATCGGCAACACTGGTTCTGTTACTTCAGTAATGCGGCATAATTAAATTGGTTTTTGCCAGATGTGACGAAAACGAATTATTTACAAATATTTCCAGCCTTTCTTAAAAAATCCATATTTGTACTAGGGATGCAACATAGCCAACATTCAAATCTTATGTGTAGAAAGCAAAATACATGGACATCGTTCAAAATTAGAACAGTCTTCAAACCATCGTTTTTAAAACTGGATTTGTAATCTTTTACGTTCGCACAGGGGGAATTAATTTAAAGGTCTTTGCATTTATTAAATTTTAATTGGGATTAACTGACCAAGCCCAGTCTGGATCAGGACAATTAACAAAACATTTACAACCCGACTGAATAATTAAAAAAAAATATAAGTACATTTATCGACGAAAACAATTTTTAATTTATTTTTCATCTTTGGTCACACTTGTATGAATAGTGTTAAATTTATGGGTATCTGGACTTGATTACAGGTTTTTATTATGATTGTACGTTTTTCATTAAAATATCAAACAAAACACGGCTTAAAAAATCGATGTTAAATACATCGACATCATGTCGCATCTCTAATTTGTACACAAAAATCCATAGATTTGACACGGCTATTGAACACGAAGGTGTACCTTCGTCTTCAATAGCAATGCCAAATACCTACACGCTGAAATAGTTACACCATAGAAAATCGCTGGAATACTTGCACTGTGATAATAGATTCTCATATTTGCGATAAATTTGATTATAAAGATGATTCTCAAATTTGCGATATTGTTCAACAATATCGCTATGTCTATGTATTACAGATATTTAATGAATATTCCAACCGATATCAATAGCCACATTTTCTTTCGATATGCCCTCTTTAGCCACTAGACTGGCTCTGTTTTGGTCGAGGTCGAGGTGACTTAATCAAATCTATCGACGTAAGTTAACCGTTCACCACAAGTGAGCTGTAGGACACTTAAGCGATACGTGAATACGCGGGGTTAATCAAATCAAAGTACATTGTTATTACGTTTATTAACATTTTTATTTCGTTGTGTAGATACGTTTTTGCACAATCAAAATCTTTTGCATCCTTTGTCGAACACGATTTTACAAGTTTCGATACTACTGCTGTCACAGCGATTGGAAAGCAGCGCACATTACCGACCATTCCCCCTCCCCCCAATTTCCTTTTACAACATTTATTGTTAGATGTGCTGCCAAGTCAGTGGCGCCAGGCACGCTGCAGCCAGCAGTAGGTAAACTAGGCATCATTTCTTCAGGGGCCAGAGTACACAGAATTCGGCCAGTTGACTCACAAAGACATTTAATTAAATGTAACGTGCCCTCCTAGAGCGTGAAAATAAATATAAAAAATAAAAAACTTCTACAATTCCTACAGGAGAATGTGCTGGCTGGGTTCGATGAAAAACAAAAAATAAAACGATTCGAATGTCAAACAAAGTTGAAAAGTCAATCCGACGTCCTGGGGTCTAAAATTACCATAATTTGGAGCCGAAAGCAACTCTAGTATCTCTAATCACGCATTATATATATATATATATATATATATATATATATATATATATATATATATATATACTCTCATTGCTGCACATACGTGAGTAATATTACACATGAGGAGCAACGTATCAAAAGAACTCCAAGACCCAATCTAACGCTTTTAAGTGATGTCATGGAATTTAGCATTTTATAATGCGTTCTTTATATATACCCTATTATTTAAACTAAGGTTTCGTCCTTTTGGCTGCAGACATTCCCGCCCCCTGCTAAAATTAATGCCGCTGACCACTAAGAAAGCTCAAAATCGCCTTCATGGCGAAACATCAACAAAATATTTGATTCACCATATCTGTGTTGTTTATTCATACAGTATAAAATAGATTGAGACTTTAAAAATATTCTGTTCGACATACACTGATACTATTACAAATGGCAATATAACTTTTTTTATCATTTAGGGGCAAGCATCAGGTGTTTTCCAATGTTTTCATAAAAATTTCGAAAATATTAAATTTCGCTTTAAACGAGCGTGGCTGGCGGGCCCACTGCGGGGCGGCCGCTTCCCACGCAAGCGGGCGGCGGCCGCGGCCGGTGGGCAGTGGGCGGCGCTGACTCAACCGGCGGCGAACTTTCGCGGAGGCGGGCGCTCTCGCAGGTACCGGCGCGGCGCGGTGCGCGGGCCGTCGGCCGAGGGCCTTGGACCGCGAACCGCGGGCTCCCCCGTGCGAGGGCCTCCTCAGCCAGCCCACCCACCCACTTCTTCCACTTCTTTCCGGCCGCCGACGCCGCCAAGCGGACCCCGCCGGACACAGAAACTGCGGTATCTAGTTTCGGCGATCCCGTGTCTGGAGTTACGTAGCTCCTTTTGGGATCGCGTTGAGTGTCTACCGAAAAAATAATGTATAGTAAAAAGAAAAACAAAAATTCCTAAAACTGACAATAACACTTTCTTACCCAATCTCTTGATATTTTTGAAAGTTTCTTTACTGAAAATAACTGATTCCCTTTACTTACTCAAAAATAGTCACTTTAATAATGTATTTAAGCAACCGAGAATAAAATTTGGGTCTGAATTAATGAAGACTTATTCCGGATTAGTAATCGTTGAATAAATCAGAAAATATCCATTACGAACGTAAATAATTAAAAAAATAAGGCTGAATCTATTGACGCACTGAAAAGATTAAAATTCTTCGAAAACAAAGGACAGGAATGAATAAAAACGAGTATACTCCAATTTTGTGAATCTTCATTCTCTTACGAGATCAAAGAGATTCGAATATTCCATACCAAAAGTGTATAAAAAAAACGAAAAGGTTTCGAGATACATTCTTAAACTTGATCTCTAAATTGCAGAGACTATGACATAGACTAATAACGATTACATAGACTGATAACTAATAACTGATTACATAGACTAATAACGACAGTCTATTCTGGATTCTTCCTGAAGCTTGCATTTTTTTCCGTAGTTTCATACAGCAAATAAAATATCAAAGCGCACAAATTTGCAATAAGCATAATGCACATCCGCGTAACGACTACATTTTTTGGTCGTCAACCATCCACCCAAGATTTATTTCCCCCTCAATGAACCTTCTCCCTAGATTCTGTACAGTTGTATCTTGAACGAGTTGCTCTCAAGTGAACGACGCAAATTAGTCGCAAATGAACCGGGTAAACATTCGCACATTTCACAATCAATGAAGGAGGACACGTGGGAGAACGTGAAAGGTGCAAAATACCAGAAACCCTGTACAGTGCGTCACATGCTCTAAGAAGTGCGTCAGAATAGTGCATCTAGGTTGCTGCGGAAAACCCACCTTGGTTTGGCATACACCCCCCAGACAACACACTTCTATGAGTCACAAACGAGAATCCGAAAGATCGCTACTAGTTGGACAGAGTTTGTTGAACATGAATCAGAATATACTCTTTCCAGCGAAAATTCGCTTTATTATCTTAAACGTTCTCTGCAATTTTAACAGATTGCACAACCTTGTTTAATTTAGCTATACCACTTTATTGCCAGCATGAACGACTTTTTTAAAATTAAGCTATACCATTCTGCGTCCACAGCAAAATTAGTCAAAACGTGAAAGCAAATACAGAGGTTATGTCAAAACCAGAACGTTTTCACCACAAAGGAAATTATCACGTGCTCGCGATGGTTCCTGGTCGCGACAGTGGCTGCGAGGTCATTTGGCATCGGTTCAACGTTTGCCTGAGAGAATCCGCGCGAGTACGTGGCAAATGCTCATTTCTGCAAGTATTTTCTAAAGAAGTACACACGCCTCAGTAATATTACTTTATCAAATGCATTCGTATAGTACGCATGAGTCAAGATACTATTTCTCAGTCGCTTCTTTACTGTGAACCAGAAAGGTATAGATCCATTTTTTTTTATCGAAGGAGAAATCTTAGCAACAAAACAATGCTACAACTCAACAGCTGGCCGCTTTAGGTCCAGTGCGTCTCTTTTCATAATACGGCTCCACATATTCGGTGAATAGCGAACGACTTCTCGTCCAATTCCAAGAAGACGAGGGGCCCAGCCTATGTTTGCTTTGATATGGCCAAACGACAGTCACACTGCGGGTCGGGTGAGCGTCGAATGTCGGGCGCTGGGTAAATTGAAGCAGTCTAACCCCTCTATTGAGTTTCGGAGAGGGGTGGGTCGGTCGGTCCCTGCCGAATGTGTGGAGCTACCTTTAGCTTCGGTGAAACTGATAAAGTCAACGATTCCAAAGTATTTTGGGGGAACATTTTAGATTATTCAACCTGTACAATACAAGACACGCCTGGTAAGACTTCATTGTAAACAACATTGTAACTGAAGGGAAGTAGTGTTTTCAAATTGCCAAAGACTGGCAACATGACTCATCTGCATGCGCGGCAGGATCTATAATGTTCTCTCTGCGGAACGAATCGTTTGTTATTCGATGTAGAATCTACCCAGAACAGACCCAACAATACCGCTTTACCTATAACATTGTACGGCCTAAGTGACGGAAGTATAGTCTAGCAGCCCCCGCCAGCTGCGCATTAACTCCACCATTATCCCGGGTGAACGGTTCGGAATCGAGCACTCGGTCCCCCAGAACAAACATCCCAGGTTTTGCCACAACATCCCGCCGCGTTCAAAACATCCTCTCGCCGCACAATGACGCAGGTGAACGCTCACGCGTATCGTGCCATCATGTAATTGCTCGCGCTGTAATTGTATTGCTCGCATCATGTAATTGTCCGCTGGTTGTGGCTTCGAAGTGTTGCCTCAAATAACAATACGGAATCCCGATAAAGAGACATTAAGGCCAAAGCGACTGTTAATAGAACCATTCCGTTAAAAAAAATATCTTCACCCTTTCCCATGAGGCTGGCTCGAAAAGCAGCAAGCTACCACATCGGATTCCCGCAGATACATTCATACATACTGTAGACTTTGGTACACCACGTGGGCACCCTCTAGTAGATCTGATCTAGAGCTAGCGTCGGGACATGCCGATTTCCGGAGGGCTTACTGATTTCACGGTAATGCTCACGCTAATTATGGAACGTTTTCGATCATTCTCCCTTTAACCGAGATTGAGATGTCGAAAGACTACCACCTCTTTGGGAACGAGGCTCTCTTTGGGAACATGGGCTTACGAGGTATTGCTTCAGCAAGGAGATGCTGTTAAACGATGGCTTTATTCTCTTGATAGATGATTTTATTTGTGGAAGGATTTTCAAACGTTTTGTGATCCCGATATTGACGAACTGCAATGTTTAATTTGCAACTGCTTATAGTAGGGGGGATATGCCGGTTCTGGACCAGGAAGTGCTTATCTTATCAGCTTATCTTATCTACTTCCTGTTTCCCTCCCCCACATCCGGTGTAAACAACCGGCGCCACCAATTATAATGGCAGGAAGTGCTTATCTTATCAGCTTATCTTATCTACTTCCGGTCCAGCGCCCAACAGTGGATGTCAACAACCCACCACCCCTCCCCCTCCCCCCGCCCACCCGATGTAAACAACCGGCGCCACCAATTATAATGCCCCCGAATGTCAACAACCCCCTCCCCCTCCCCCCGCCCACCCGATGTAAACAACCGGCGCCACCCATTATAATGCCCCCGAATGTCAACAATCCACCACCCTCCCCCCGCCCACCCGATGTAAACAACCGGCGCCACCATTTATAATGCCCCCACCGACCGAGGTCAATGACCCCACCCTTGCGACCTCTGGCGGCGAATGGTGGAAGTGTGTGCGCACTCTGGCGGCGAATTGTGGAAGCGTATGTGTCTGCGCTCTGGCGGTGAATTGTGGAAGCGTGTGTGTGTGTGTATATGTTTCAAAAATGCTCCTGCCTGAAGCGGATTCGAACCAGCCTCAATCGCATTTCCTGTGTGGGAGGCGACCAGCACTTTGGCTCTGAGCTACGGTGACATCTCGAGTCAAGCTGTCTGCTTTGGGGTACAGATATTACACGCGGTTGGGAGGGCGCGCTGCGGATGCTGATAAGGGCGGGGGCCGCTGAGGGTGCGCGCTGCGGAAGTAGATAAGATAGCGGGGGGCAGGGGGCGCTGAGGGCGCGCGCTGGCGGCGCTGGCGGCCGGGTGGCTGATAAGATAGCGGCGGGCAGTGGCTGCTTTGTTCGCCCACTCATTAGCGCTATAGAGATACTACACGCGCGCGCTCTCTGGGAGCGATTCGGGGAACGAGAGGAGATGGCGCTGTGCGTCGGGGCGCGCATTTTGAATGCACTCTATATAAGATAGCCAGCCGCGCGTCTCTCTCTCTCTCTCTCTCTCTCTCTCGAGTCGAGAGCGCTGACGCTCACTCCCCCGCTGAAAAGACTTTTATAATAGAAAAAAAGGAAGTCCTAAATGGCGGTGACAGGGAAAAAATAAATTGAAAAATCAGTACAATTGAAAGAATGTTTTTTGATGTATTGAAAACAAAAGAATTATGAAATTATTTTCTCACATACATTTCACAAGCAGTTTTATTGTTTTGACAATCGTTTCTATTAAATTTCTCCAAATGATGTGTTTACTTTAAAAAACATAGAAAATATCATTATTTCTTTTATAGTACATATCCTTTGCAAAGAGAGGTTGTGTTTGTAATTGCATGTTTTCATTGAAGTTTCATAGACCTTTCAAATTTTCTTACATGACATTTCAAAACATTTGCATGCTTAGATATTTTTATGGAGAAATTCACACATGTTTGAACATTTTTCATTACATACTGTATATATTTAGTTTTCTATCTAATCTATGAAGAACTTAAAATGAGTTTTTACATAATTTGTATAAATAGCACATCATTCTTAGATCCTGACTGCATACAGTTGTATTTTCATATTGTTATACTACACTTTATAACCCTCTGTACATAGACTAGATTGTCAAAACGAGTACAACATCGAGACTGTGCTGACGTAGATGAGCGTCAAACTTCGTCACTGTGGGCTGGAGGCCGGAGCCGTATTTTCGAATGGACAACACAGCGTCTGGATGGATTGACGAACGCGAGTGCTGTCGCAGTGCCGACCGGTGAAGGAAATGGTCGAGTCGAGGACAGCTAACGCTTCACCGCCGTGAGAATAAACTCTTCCGGTTGAGGAGATCTCATTTTACCGACTCCTTCCGCCCCGTATGATGTGTGTGCACTGTCCAGGGGGATGGGGGCACGCTGAGGGAGCGTTCAAAGCTTTCTGGATGACGCAATAGCGCACGGTCATCAGCTTCACAGCACAGGAGGTCACCCCATCCCATAGAACTTTCTCGTGACAGCCAATCACGTGTGAAGAGTTTTTTCCTTATCTTCTTCGACATCTGATGATTCTTTTTCTTCCTCGTGGCAGCGTCGGTCAGCACACATCAACGGTCGATCGATAGGGTGCAGTGTAGTAGGGGCGCTGAAGGCTGCTGTTGTAGGCGATGATGACGCGGCGTCGCGGAGGCTGTCCCAGTTCACCACCACTTCTTCCAGGCATCATACGCTTCTTCATCTGAGTTTGTTCCATGACGACAGGCGAGAGACGAGTGTTGAGACCAATGTGATTGCAAACGCTCCCCCCTACTACTATTTGAAAGTGACTCATCATAAAACTCCCTACTACTAAAAGTGTCTAACCATAAAGTATATAAAAAATACTACTAAAAGTGTCTAGTCATAAAATAAAAATGAATGCTAGTCTATCTGAACCCCGCCTCCGGGCGAGAGGAGTCGGTCTCTAGAAATCTCATCCAGGCAGCATAATTTTAAATTGAATTTTTAAAATGTTATTTTTTAATGAAATAAAAATTTTTTTGAATATTTTCCATGTAAAATTTACGAAATGATATATCTTTAGATAATGCTAGTATTGAATTATAAACAAAGATAATTATTAAAAATAAGTACGAAAATGGATTATTATTATTATTAGTGTATTTTCCCAATAATGGAAAACGTTAAGGAAAAATTGACTCGTTTTTGTGGAGTTCTAATTAGTTTTTGTGGAGTTCTTCTTAATTTTCCAATATTCTTTCATTCTCTTGGAGAATGTCAGTTTTCTTTCTTCAGACCATTTCGGTCTGTAGGGTTTTGATTTTGGTTGTTCTGTCTTGACTTCCCATTTGTTCACTGTGTTGCGGAAGGTGTTTTTGTCTGAGGTGACAGTTATGTCGGCGTATCTTTTTTGGTTTCTTTCATCCATGATGTTGTACTTTTAAGTGAGGATAGTTTAGCATTCTTTTAGTTAGTCGAGTATTTGGTAGTCTGTCTATGTGTCCGAAGAATTTCACTCGTCTTTTCCTGATGTCGACTTCTATGTTCGAGTACTTTTCAGTTGTCTCAATAGACTGTAATCTGTATCCATCGGGAGTGAGTCTCGCACCGAGTATCTTTCTAATGATTTTTCTTTCTTCTTTTTTGAGGGAAGATCAAGTGTAGCGTTAATAATGTCATCAAAATTATAAAAAATGTTTACTTTTACGATAAATTGCCATTGAACATGCAGGAAGAAGAAACATTTATTTTACTGAGTGAATATTTTATTAATTATTATCAAAGAAAAGTTAAAACAGCTCATCAAAGGTACAGTCTGTGCATCTTGAATCCATGAATCTCTTCCCTACTTCTTTAATGTAAATAGGAGCTACTGTCTCTATTTTTATTCTTCTTTCAACTGTTTTGCTGTTTCAAGCCTTTCTCAAACCTATTAGCTTTGATCTCTAATTTAACAATGTGTGGGAAAATGACCACTTATATACAATAATTTTTAGCTAAAAAATCTAAATAAATGCCCGAAGCACGTGAAGATCCATCACAGAAGATATCTTGAACTCTTGAGAAAGTTAGAACGCAAATGATTGAATCTCCAGAGATTGGCGTTGCACCATTAAATCTAGTGGCCGGTTTCATAACTAATACCCACTCTCTACACACATTTCTTCAATTTTTATAGAGTGTTATTAAGGTATTTCCTAGCCAAAAATATCAATTCAATGTAAAATCTGTCAAAGATTTGATCACACTCAAGCTAACTGTGAACGCGCTCCGAGATGCGTTAGGTGTTTAGGTAACCATCATTATTCAAAATGCACGGAACCTAAAACACAAACAAATCGGAAATGCGTTAACTGTAAAAGAGATCACACGGTCAATTGGAAAGGTTGTGAAGTTTATCAGAAACCGATAAAAAATCAAACAGAGCGGTATAAACAGAGACGAGAGGCTTTTAATAACAGAGAATCCCACGAGATTAAAAACCTTGACCGAAAACCAATCCCTCAAAATCATCCACAACAAACAAACCCAACACAATGACCTCCAATAAATCCCTGGTTTTCAAAACCTCAAAGACTTAATAGCCATGTCCCCCCGTTTTCGAACGCCAATCTCCCTCTACACCAAGGACAGGTAATAACTACAATCATCAACCAAGTAATAAACGCACTCATTCCACAAATACAAATATTAATACAATCAGCCCTCGATAATGGACGTAAATAAAAATCCAGAAACAAACATTCTCAACTGGAACGCGAACGGAATAAAAAGGCAAGAAAATCAATGACGACACTTTAACAACCCACAACATAAAAATAGCTTGTGTTTCAGAAACTCACCTCTCAAATCAAGTTCTCAATACCAAGTTTTAATATCTATCGCAACGATCGTCTCTCAGCGACGGCCGCAGGAGGAGTGACCATACTAGCGCACAAAGATATAAAACATACGTTAATTAATAGTCCTATGAGCAACGATCTAGAAACTATAGCAATAAAAACCAAACCAAACAACAAAGACACACCATAATATGCCGATATGAACCTCCCAATAAGCTATTCCATAGAAAAATATAGTCTGAAATTTTTAGAAATAATGATAATATCATGCTAATAGGTGACCTTAATAGCAAACACTGCGATTGAAAATGCAACACAACAACTCCTCATTGGCAAAATTTACTAAATCTAACACTCTCAATTTAAGTATTCTGATCCCAATAGAACTCACCCCCTTACAACAATTATATAATTCCTGACATATTAGCCTCATCAAAAAATATTGATTTTCCTCTAAAAAGTAATTTCTGAACTCGATTCGGTCTCAATAATCATCCTCTCATCTTATTATAAACAACAAGAAGGTAAAATAAACTGGTCTAAATTCAGGGAAATTTTAAAAATGAATTACAAACATCCGCAAAACATTACAAGACTTAGATAATGAAGTAAAACTAATAGTACACTTACAAGGATCCCTCACCAATTCTACCACATTTCTCAAAATAACAAACCCAATAATCAAATCCCAGTAAAAACCAAATGAAATGTAAACATAATTTAAGGTGCTATTGGCAAATGACGACCAGACTTAAAAAGAAAATTAAACAAACTGACGAGTTAAAACTAATCTAGACCAGCATAGGCAAGCCTTCAGACTTTTCTAAAAGAAATTCACCCGTCATCTAGGCATACATACAATAAAAAGTCAAAAACAATAATTTTCGTCAATAAAACTAGATTCACAAGTGGCAAATTCTGATTTTGAGAAAACATCTCTTATAGCTGCCTTCAAAAGCCATTCAACCCAGTTGAAAACGATCACTTTCATCAACAAATAGAGGAATTCAATCAGAAACCACTATATACAGCTCCAATCAATATAAAGTACCCCATCAGAAATTAAACAAGAAATCAAAAACTAAGACATCAGCAGGGACATTATTTCTAACAAAGTTCTAAAAGAGCTAAATAACAATTCGATAGCAACAATATTTAAGCCAGCATGTAGAATAGGTTACTCCCACAACGATTGGAAAATTCCTTCCGAAAACCAGGAAAGAATCCAAAAGATCCAGCGAACTATGAATTTATAAGCCTACTCCCGTCATTAACGAAACTATTAGAGAATCTGATATGAAAACGATTCATGAAATTCATGACAAACATACATCTCAGACACGCAATTTGGATTTCGACCTAACCACTCCACAGCACATCACTCCGCTTACCGAATATATGGCGCAAGGATGCCAAACAACACCGCAATATTCCTAGACATCACCAAAGCGTTTGACAAAATATGACATCAAGACCTTCTCTACAAATGAAATAGGCACTCCAGACTACTTATTCCAACTGATGAAATGTTTTCTACATCAAAGAAAGTTCCAAATCAAAATGAATCCTGACGCGAGAACAGGGCTGGCTCAAGACCATTATCACCGGTATTTTTCAATTTCCGATTAACCACACTTAATAGATTCGCAAATAGCGTGAATAGCAAAATAGCTTTTTAACGAGAAATAATACATAGATTAAACGTGGTTGAAGACTATCGGCCTGTCAATGCTAGCGGAGCGCGGAATTATTGCATATCCTTGAAGCGAAAAATATTGTCACCAACTAGAATGCCGTGTTATATGAAGTAAATGTTCCATTCAATAGTAAATATCCAAGGAATAAGTGTATGATAGCAAGGAATTATAATTATGAATGTGTTCTATGCCGAATGATAGAAGGGAAGTGTATTCTCGAGGCACGGGTATTACGTATGAACCTAACGTATCAACTTTACCTTTCTAAGGACTTATCGACAGTAGCTGCTTTTTAACGAAGGAACTAAGCAAATACAAAAAACATTGCCATCGAAAGTGTCATAAAACGCATTTTTCAGATTGCAAAACTGTAAGAAACACCATTTCCGACACTTCTGCTGCTGGGTTGTATGCATAAAAATTAAAATGTCTAAACAACCATGTCTTATAAAAAATACAAATATTTACAATGAGCAATCAGTATGATTCCGAAAAGTTGGGGTTTCATAAGAAAGTGTCTGCCACCGGAGAAATTTCAAATTCACTAGCATATAATATACTACCAAGAATGTAGTAATTTTGTACTGAACTATACACAATTGAATGACTTTATGGATTCATTTCTGATTTTTTCTCATTTTCAGTCAAAATTTAGGCCTATGGACACTTTGGGGTGGTGATTTAGGTATAATAATTTTATTTTTATAATAATAAAACGCAAAAATTGCAATTTTTTATTTATGAGTGAAATCTCAAATATGCTACTTACCGCTGTTATTGAACCTAAAGGTTCTGCAATGTTTATGGCTAGAAAAAAAAAATGAAGCTTGCAACTTTAGTTGTGCTTAAGCAATTACTCTAATATATTAGAAAATTTTCCATTCAATTCCAATACATTTTTTGCTGCAAATATTTTATGTTTAAAAACTTTCAAGCAATTATTCCCTTGATGCATAGGTCAGCTCAATCCAGTGCTGTTGTGTTTAAGATTCTACTGCAATTTTGAATCAAAGCAGAGTATTCATAGCGGGCTCCTGACAATCCAGTCACTCGATCAATTTTATGGAAATGACTCTTCTAGTGAAATTGTAACTGAGCCAGTCACTCAGACCGTTTGAAATGTATGCAGGAATGTTAAAATCACATAAGTCGCAATGTTTAAAACCTGTTTTTAACGGCATTTCTTGGTTGAGAAAACGGAGTATTCCCCACCCCATGTCCGTCACTTGATCCAGAAACTTTTCATTATGCTAAGACATATTTACGAGACTCTTCGGTAAGGACATGTATTCAAATTTGTTTCAAAACGTTTTTCAGAAAAAGTGAGACAAGATCATAACTAACAGATGTCGCCATCTTACCTGCACAAGACATCGGTTCAAGGAAGAGATGTCTCTACGGTTACCCACCTCGAACATGGTTTCGTAGTTTCCCTTGTTTCTTGTAATTTTGGTATTTGATTCTCTCAACACAGAAAATTCTATATCCCTTTTCCCTGATTTGTCCCTTGCTTAGACTCGGTTGTAAAAAAAAAAAAATTTCCTCTGCGACCCTCTTGCCATCGTAGAGAGAATCTTGATTTTCTTTCCTATTTTCTGTACTTCTCCCGCGCTTTCCGTAAGCTTTTCTGACTTTTGGTTTCAGTTTCCCTATCTTTTCATTTTAGTACTCGAGATCTGGGGTCCCCTCGCCCGCCCAGGGAGGAATATTTAAGTCTCCCCCGATTATCAACGTTTATTCTTATCGCTCTCCATACGCGTCACCTCACTTTGATTTCGACGCATCACATCTCGAATTCCCCATCTTTCCAGTCCTCTTCCGCATGCAAACTAGCTTTAACACAATGAAACGTCCCACCCCCGCGTCCATCTCTGTCCCTCCTAAATATGTCATAATCATCGCGAAATATTTCTGCATTAGAAATGTCAGGTTTAAACCGTACCTATTACATCAGGGCAATACTGACCTATCAATTTCCAAAATTGTTTGTATTTATTTATTAAGATTCTACAATTTACCTGCAACACGAACTGTATTTGTATTCCAGGACCATATATTATGCGCTCACGATCAATTACAAAAGAACGTATTAACGTTTTTGATTGCAGACAGAAAAAATGGAGAATAAAAACTAGCGAATCAAAGTCACAAGCAAAGATTTTCATCTTCGAAACTCAAAATATTTCTTTACTCATTCAAAACACACCCATACGATGACTACGATACACCACTTCCGTACCTAAAAATTACATTGGACGCAAAATTAACCTGGAAAGAACACTTCATCAGCACAGTAAAGAGACATTCACAAAAATCTAAAAGCCCTATCGCATACTAAAAATGAAACTTCACTTAGCATCGAATGTGTTAAAATCATTTAGAAATCATTCATTAGATCTTTACCAAGCTCCGTGAGCTCCGTTTTAATACAGGTCGTCTACATCTACATAAATGAACAACAAATTCATCCAAAAATTCAACAATGTGTCATGGTTTAAAAGCAATCGACAACTACTCAGAGAAGTAATAATAAACCCTTCTAGACTACATTTCTAAAAAAATTTCAAAAACTTTCAGGCCCAGAAATACCTTCTGCTGAAACTTAAAATCCTAGTAAAACTTACCGACAACAACAAAGAATTTATCCTATGTCAATTTCAAGATCCCACTAAGTAAAAAGATGCACTTACTCACGTAGTCAAAACGCTATAGACGTAGAGAAGACTATTTTTAATATTTCCAGCACACCTGATTTTTAGAATTGGGGAACGCTTTTTAGGTTTTCTTTATGTAGCGTTTCTTTAGAATATAATTAGTTCATATGACTTTGTGTCATAATTTTGAATGACTGTCTCATGAATTTGTAACATAATTATAATTTATAGGTCAATACTCATGTGAATATTAAAGAAATCCAATTCAATCTGATACAACAAATGTATCATGGAGTCTCTTGAGCAGTTTGATCATTCTATCTCCAAACTAACAATACTACGAGAGATTCCTCTTTTGAATGGAAAGAGATAAAGAATGACGAAGTGTATGCAAATCCTCAAGATGTCATTGCAGCTTAGTCATTGTTAAATTTTCACCGGCAAAAGGCTATTATGGAATCACATGTGGCAAGAGAAGAAATAAAGCTGAATGATGGACTTCTGCGTTCAGTTCCAGAAACACGTAGAGCCTTATGATCCGTTTCAGTTTACAACAAAACCCTTACCTCCATACCAGAATAGATGAAACTGATCTTGCCGAAACCACTAGAAGACAAGCGTCCAAGATTTAATGACATACTTAAGCAAAGATCTCTGATGGTAAAGTTTGCGCAATACTTTTTCATTCAATTCATTTGCGAATTTCCTTATAAACATGCGTTCAGAATATTCTTACTGATATTTATCCCCTCTCACCAAGCATTCGTACTATGACACTCAGCATGCTGATCATATCGCGTGGACAGGTGAAGTGACCCTGCTTTTCAGTTTATCTTCTGACAATATTTCTTACAATTGATTCATAGTTATTGGAATACATAGTGATATAAAAATACATAGTGCCTGATATGAAAAAGAAACACTGAACTTTCAACTGTGTACTATTGTATTGTAGAAGAAAAACAAATGAACTTTAAAGTATCTGTAATGTCATGATCGCACGTCTTAAAATGTATAACTGGAAAAAATCGATCAATGGAACTAATATAATACATTAGCTTCATGTGAAAATATTAAATACTGTCACCAGGAAATGACAACACAAAATTGCAAATTCATTCAAGTATCCCCCCCTCTCTCTTTCTCGCTCTTTTTCGCTCTGTCTCTTTCTTTCTCTCTCTTTCTTTCTCATTAACACACATTTCTCTACGTGCCTTTGTCGCTGTCTCTTGCGCTCTCTCTTTCGACAGGAGGTACCAACTGTAGGTGTTTTGCCTTTCTTCTTGCAGTTTCGTGCGACTTATGTTTCTTCATAAAAAAACAATAACTTTTCACATTTATTATTATTTTTCTTTAGAATGCGAATTCCCAAGAGGCTATTATATTCTTCCAAGCTCCTGAAGTAATCAGTCTATCACACGAGTAACATAGTTCATTACACTAGGTGCTGCCTCTCCATTCTCAGCCAATACATTCATGACATTCTTTACAAAAATTTATTTTGTTTTTGTTCCTTCTTTCTTTTTAATTTCTCAAAGTACAGTTCAACTTGTTCAATACTGATTCTCAATGAACTTGTATTTTTTTTTCAGCATTCAACACAGTAATACTGAAGAAATTGATTCGATTTCAACATTACACATGTTGATTTTTTCAGTACTTTTTTATTTTAATAGAATAAAATTTATTGTAAATAAACAGCAGCTCTTAGTATAAAATAGCTCAAAATGTAAGTCATAAGGGTATTTTATGGAGAAATTCATGCATGTTTGAATATTTGTTAAGGCGTACTGTATATTTACTCTTCTATCAAGTCTATGAAGAACTTGTTTAAATTTATAAATTGTTTAATTTTTCGCGAATCTTCGGACATTACGTTTTATTCAAACATTTTTTCTATGTCTTTCTCGATGCTTCTCAAGAAGCAGTCTGAAAAGCCCTTTTCTTTCGATTATCAGAAGCATGGGGGGGTCTTATCACCGCGGGCGGCGCGCTATCTACAGTCACCCTCGCTGGAGCGAGCGCCCACCCCCGCTGCGCCCGCGTGTTGGAGATGATAGAGGGCGGCGGCGGCGGCGCCCTAATGAATAAGAGATTATGGTTGGTGAATGCTTGGTGAGAGGGGATAAATATCAGTAAGAATATTCTGAACGCATGTTTATAAGGAAATTCGCAAATGAATTGAATGAAAAAGTATTGCGCAAACTTTACCATCAGAGATCTTTGCTTAAGTATGTCATTAAATCTTGGACGCTTGTCTTCTAGTGGTTTCGGCAAGATCAGTTTCATCTATTCTGGTATGGAGGTAAGGGTTTTGTTGTAAACTGAAACGGATCATAAGGCTCTACGTGTTTGTGGAACTGAACGCAGAAGTCCATCATTCAGCTTTATTTCTTCTCTTGCCACATGTGATTCCATAATAGCCTTTTGCCGGTGAAAATTTAACAATTACTAACCTGCAATGACATCTTGAGGATTTGCATACACTTCGTCATTCTTTATCTGTTTCCATTCAAAAGAGGAATCTCTCGTAGTATTGTTAGTTTGGAGATAGAATGAGCAAACTGCTCAAGAGACTCCATGATACATTTGTTGTATCAGATTGAATTGGATTTCTTTAATATTCACATGAGTATTGACCTATAAATCATAATTATGTTACAAATTCATGAGACAGTCATTCAAAATTGTGACACAAAGTCATATGAACTAATTATATTCTAAAGAAACGCTACATAAAGAAAACCTAAAAAGCGTTCCCCAATTCTAAAAATCAGGTGTGCTGGAAATATTAAAAATAGTCTTCTCTACGTCTATAGCGTTTTGACTACGTGAGTAAGTGCATCTTTTTACTTAGTGGGATCTTGAAATTGACATAGGATAAATTCTTTGTTGTTGTCGGTAAGTTTTACTAGGATTTTAAGTTTCAGCAGAAGGTATTTCTGGGCCTGAAAGTTTTTGAAATTTTTTTAGAAATGTAGTCTAGAAGGGTTTATTATTACTTCTCTGAGTAGTTGTCGATTGCTTTTAAACCATGACACATTGTTGAATTTTTGGATGAATTTGTTGTTCATTTATGTAGATGTAGACGACCTGTATTAAAACGGAGCTCACGGAGCTTGGTAAAGATCTAATGAATGATTTCTAAATGATTTTAACACATTCGATGCTAAGTGAAGTTTCATTTTTAGTATGCGATAGGGCTTTTAGATTTTTGTGAATGTCTCTTTACTGTGCTGATGAAGTGTTCTTTCCAGGTTAATTTTGCGTCCAATGTAATTTTTAGGTACGGAAGTGGTGTATCGTAGTCATCGTATGGATGTGTTTTGAATGAGTAAAGAAAAATTTTGAGTTTCGAAGATGAAAATCTTTGCTTGTGACTTTGATTCGCTAGTTTTTATTCTCCATTTTTTCTGTCTGCAATCAAAAACGTTAATACGTTCTTTTGTAATTGATCGTGAGCGCATAATATATGGTCCTGGAATACAAATACAGTTCGTGTTGCAGGTAAATTGTAGAATCTTAATAAATAAATACAAACAATTTTGGAAATTGATAGGTCAGTTTTGCCCTGATGTAATAGGTACGGTTTAAACCTGACATTTCTAATGCAGAAATATTTCGCGATGATTATGGCATATTTAGGAGGGACAGAGATGGACGCGGGGGTGGGACGTTTCATTGTGTTAAAGCTAGATTGCATGCAGAAGAGGTCTGGAAAGATGGGGAATTCGAGATGTGATGCGTCGAAATCAAAGTGAGGTGACGCGTATGGAGAGCGATAAGAATAAACGTTGATAATCGGGGGAGACTTAAATATTCCTCCCTGGGCGGGCGAGGGGACCCCAGATCTCGAGTACTAAAATGAAAAGATAGGGAAACTGAAACCAAAAGTCAGAAAAGCTTACGGAAAGCGCGGGAGAAGTACAGAAAATAGGAAAGAAAATCAAGATTCTCTCTACGATGGCAAGAGGGTCGCAGAGGAAAATTTTTTTTACAACCGAGTCTAAGCAAGGGGCAAATCAGGGAAAAGGGATATAGAATTTTCTGTGTTGAGAGAATCAAATACCAAAATTACAAGAAACAAGGGAAACTACGAAACCATGTTCGAGGTGGGTAACCGTAGAGACATCTCTTCCTTGAACCGATGTCTTGTGCAGGTAAGATGGCGACATCTGTTAGTTATGATCTTGTCTCACTTTTTCTGAAAAACGTTTTGAAACAAATTTGAATACATGTCCTTACCGAAGAGTCTCGTAAATATGTCTTAGCATAATGAAAAGTTTCTGGATCAAGTGACGGGCATGGGGTGGGGAATACTCCGTTTTCTCAATCAAGAAATGTCGTTAAAAACAGGTTTTAAACATTGCGACTTATGTGATTTTAACATTCCTGCATACATTTCAAACGGTCTGAGTGACTGGCTCAGTTACAATTTCAATAGAAGAGTCATTTCCATAAAATTGATCGAGTGACTGGATTGTCAGGAGCCCGCTATGAATACTCTGCTTTGATTCAAAATTGCAGTAGAATCTTAAACACAACAGCACTGGATTGAGCTGTCCTATGCATCAAAGGAATAATTGCTTGAAAGTTTTTAAACATAAAATATTTGCAGCAAAAAATGTATTGGAATTGAATGGAAAATTTTCTAATATATTAGAGTAATTGCTTAAGCACAACTAAAGTTGCAAGCTTCATTTTTTTTCTAGCCATAAACATTGCAGAACCTTTAGGTGCAATAACAGAGGTAAGTAGCATATTTGAGATTTCACTCATAAATAAAAATTGCAATTTTTGCGTTTTATTATTATAAAAATAAAATTATTATACCTAAATCACCACTCCAAAGTGTCCATAGTCCTAAATTTTGATTGAAAATGAGAAAAAATCAGAAATGAATCCATAAAGTCATTCAATTGTGTATAGTTCAGTACAAAATTACACCATTCTTGGTAGTATATTATATGCTAGTGAATTTGAAATTTCTCTGGTGGCAGACACTTTCTTATGAAACCCCAACTTTTCGGAAATGTAGTGTGTATTCATACTGATTGCTCATTGTAAATATTTGTATTTTTTTATAAGACACGATTGTTTAGACATTTTAATTTTTATGCATACAACCCAGCAGCAGAAGTGTCGGACATGGTGTTTCTTACAGTTTTGCAATCTGAAAAATGCGTTTTATGATAGTTTCGATGGCAATGTTTTTTGTATTTGTTTAGTTCCTTATTTAAAAAGCAGCTACTGGCGATAAGTCCTTAGAAAGGTAAAGTTGATACGTTAGGTTCATACGTAATACCCGTGCCTCGAGAATACACTTCCCTTCTATCATTCAGCATAGAACACATTCATAATTATAATTCCTTGCTATCATACACTTATTGCTTGGATATTTACTATTGAATGGAACATTTACTTCATATAACACGGCATTCTGGTTGGTGACAATATTTTTCGCTTAAAGGATATGCAATAATTCCGCGCTCCGCTAGCATTGACAGGCCGATAGTCTTCAACCACGTTTAATCTATGTATTATTTCTCGTTAAAAAGCTATTTGCGCTATTTGCTATTTGCGAATCTATTAAGTGTGGTTAATCGGAAATTGAAAAATACCGGTGATAATGGTCTTGAGCCAGCCCTGTTCTCGCGTCAGGATTCATTTTGATTTGGAGCTTTCTTTGATGTAGAAAACTTTTCATCAGTTGGAATAAGTAGTCTGGAGTGCCTATTTCATTTGTAGAGAGGTCTTGATGGCATATTTTGTCAATCGCTTTGGTGATCTCTAGGAATATTGCGGTGTTGTTTGGCATCCTTACGTCGTATATTCGGTAAACCGTAATATGTGATGTGCTGTGGAGTGGTTAGGTCGAAATCCAAATTGCGTGTCTGAGATGTATGTTTGTCATGAATTTCATGAATCGTTTTCATATCAGATTCTCTAATAGTTTCGTTAATGACGGGAGTAGGCTTATAAATTCATAGTTCGCTGGATCTTTTGGATTCTTTCCTGGTTTTCGGAAGGAATTTTCCAATCGTTGTGAGAGTAACCTATTCTACATGCTGGCTTAAATATTGTTGCTATCGAATTGTTATTTAGCTCTTTTAGAACTTTGTTAGAAATAATGTCCCTGCTGATGTCTTAGTTTTTGATTTCTTGTTTAATTTCTGATGGGGTACTTTATATTGATTGGAGCTTAGTGGTTTCTGATTGAATTCCTCTATTTGTGGATGAAAGTGATCGTTTTCAACTGGGTTGAATGGCTTTTGAAGGCAGCTATAAGAGATGTTTTCTCAAAATCAGAATTTGCCACTTGTGAATCTAGTTTTATTGACGAAAATTCTTGTTTTTGACTTTTTATTGTATGTATGCCTAGATGACGGGTGAATTTCTTTTAGAAAAGTCTGAAGGCTTGCCTATGCTGGTCTAGATTAGTTTTAACTCGTCAGTTTGTTTAATTTTCTTTTTAAGTCTGGTCATCATTTGCCAATAGCACCTTAAATTATGTTTACATTTCATTTGCTTTTTACTGGGATTTGATTATTGGGTTTGTTATTTTGAGAAATGTGGTAGAATTGGTGAGGGATCCTTGTAAGTGTACTATTAGTTTTACTTCATTATCTAAGTCTTGTAATGTTTTGCGGATGTTTGTAATTCATTTTTAAATTTTCCCTGAATTTAGACCAGTTTATTTTACCTTCTTGTTGTTTATAATAAGATGAGAGGATGATTATTGAGACCGAATCGGGTTCAGAAATTACTTTTTAGGGGAAAATCAATATTTTTTTGATGAGGCTAATATGTCAGGAATTATATAATTGTTGTAAGGGGGTGAGTTCTATTGGGATCAGAATACTTAAATTGAGAGTGTTAGATTTAGTAAATTTTGCCAATGAGGAGATGTTGTGTTGCATTTTCAATCGCAGTGTTTGCTATTAAGGTCACCTATTAGCATGATATTATCATTATTTCTAAAAATTTCAGACTATATTTTTCTATGGAATAGCTTATTAGGAGGTTCATATCGGCATATTATGGTGTGTCTTTGTTGTTTGGTTTTTATTGCTATAGTTTCTAGATCGTTGCTCATAGGACTATTAATTAACGTATGTTTTATATCTTTGTGCGCTAGTATGGTCACTCCTCCTGCGGGCGTCGCTGAGAGACGATCGTTGCGATAGATATTAAAACTTGGTATTGAGAACTTGATTTGAGGTAACAGGTGAGTTTCTGAAACACAAGCTATTTTTATGTTGTGGGTTGTTAAAGTGTCGTCATTGATTTTCTTGCCTTTTTATTCCGTTCGCGTTCCAGTTGAGAATGTTTCTGGATTTTTATTTACGTCCATTATCGAGGGCTGATTGTATTAATATTTGTATTTGTGGAATGAGTGCGTTTATTACTTGGTTGATGATTGTAGTTATTACCTGTCCTTGGTGTAGAGGGAGATTGGCGTTCGAAAACGGGGGGACTTGGCTATTAAGTCTTTGAGGATTTGAAAACCAGGGATTTATTGGAGGTCATTGTGTTGGGTTTGTTTGTTGTGGGTGATTTTGAGGGATTGGTTTTCGGTCAAGGTTTTTAATCTCGTGGGATTCTCTGTTATTAAAAGCCTCTCGTCTCTGTTTATACCGCTCTGTTTGATTTTTTATCGGTTTCTGATAAACTTCACAACCTTTCCAATTGACCGTGTGATCTCTTTTACAGTTAACGCATTTCCGATTTGTTTGTGTTTTAGGTTCCGTGCATTTTGAATAATGATGGTTACCTAAACACCTAACGCATCTCGGAGCGCGTTCACAGTTAGCTTGAGTGTGATCAAATCTTTGACAGATTTTACATTGAATTGATATTTTTGGCTAGGAAATACCTTAATAACACTCTATAAAAATTGAAGAAATGTGTGTAGAGAGTGGGTATTAGTTATGAAACCGGCCACTAGATTTAATGGTGCAACGCCAATCTCTGGAGATTCAATCATTTGCGTTCTAACTTTCTCAAGAGTTCAAGATATCTTCTGTGATGGATCTTCACGTGCTTCGGGCATTTATTTAGATTTTTTAGCTAAAAATTATTGTATATAAGTGGTCATTTTCCCACACATTGTTAAATTAGAGATCAAAGCTAATAGGTTTGAGAAAGGCTTGAAACAGCAAAACAGTTGAAAGAAGAATAAAAATAGAGACAGTAGCTCCTATTTACATTAAAGAAGTAGGGAAGAGATTCATGGATTCAAGATGCACAGACTGTACCTTTGATGAGCTGTTTTAACTTTTCTTTGATAATAATTAATAAAATATTCACTCAGTAAAATAAATGTTTCTTCTTCCTGCATGTTCAATGGCAATTTATCGTAAAAGTAAACATTTTTTATAATTTTGATGACATTATTAACGCTACACTTGATCTTCCCTCAAAAAAGAAGAAAGAAAAATCATTAGAAAGATACTCGGTGCGAGACTCACTCCCGATGGATACAGATTACAGTCTATTGAGACAACTGAAAAGTACTCGAACATAGAAGTCGACATCAGGAAAAGACGAGTGAAATTCTTCGGACACATAGACAGACTACCAAATACTCGACTAACTAAAAGAATGCTAAACTATCCTCACTTAAAAGTACAACATCATGGATGAAAGAAACCAAAAAAGATACGCCGACATAACTGTCACCTCAGACAAAAACACCTTCCGCAACACAGTGAACAAATGGGAAGTCAAGACAGAACAACCAAAATCAAAACCCTACAGACCGAAATGGTCTGAAGAAAGAAAACTGACATTCTCCAAGAGAATGAAAGAATATTGGAAAATTAAGAAGAACTCCACAAAAACTAATTAGAACTCCACAAAAACGAGTCAATTTTTCCTTAACGTTTTCCATTATTGGGAAAATACACTAATAATAATAATAATCCATTTTCGTACTTATTTTTAATAATTATCTTTGTTTATAATTCAATACTAGCATTATCTAAAGATATATCATTTCGTAAATTTTACATGGAAAATATTCAAAAAAATTTTTATTTCATTAAAAAATAACATTTTAAAAATTCAATTTAAAATTATGCTGCCTGGATGAGATTTCTAGAGACCGACTCCTCTCGCCCGGAGGCGGGGTTCAGATAGACTAGCATTCATTTTTATTTTATGACTAGACACTTTTAGTAGTATTTTTTATATACTTTATGGTTAGACACTTTTAGTAGTAGGGAGTTTTATGATGAGTCACTTTCAAATAGTAGTAGGGGGGAGCGTTTGCAATCACATTGGTCTCAACACTCGTCTCTCGCCTGTCGTCATGGAACAAACTCAGATGAAGAAGCGTATGATGCCTGGAAGAAGTGGTGGTGAACTGGGACAGCCTCCGCGACGCCGCGTCATCATCGCCTACAACAGCAGCCTTCAGCGCCCCTACTACACTGCACCCTATCGATCGACCGTTGATGTGTGCTGACCGACGCTGCCACGAGGAAGAAAAAGAATCATCAGATGTCGAAGAAGATAAGGAAAAAACTCTTCACACGTGATTGGCTGTCACGAGAAAGTTCTATGGGATGGGGTGACCTCCTGTGCTGTGAAGCTGATGACCGTGCGCTATTGCGTCATCCAGAAAGCTTTGAACGCTCCCTCAGCGTGCCCCCATCCCCCTGGACAGTGCACACACATCATACGGGGCGGAAGGAGTCGGTAAAATGAGATCTCCTCAACCGGAAGAGTTTATTCTCACGGCGGTGAAGCGTTAGCTGTCCTCGACTCGACCATTTCCTTCACCGGTCGGCACTGCGACAGCACTCGCGTTCGTCAATCCATCCAGACGCTGTGTTGTCCATTCGAAAATACGGCTCCGGCCTCCAGCCCACAGTGACGAAGTTTGACGCTCATCTACGTCAGCACAGTCTCGATGTTGTACTCGTTTTGACAATCTAGTCTATGTACAGAGGGTTATAAAGTGTAGTATAACAATATGAAAATACAACTGTATGCAGTCAGGATCTAAGAATGATGTGCTATTTATACAAATTATGTAAAAACTCATTTTAAGTTCTTCATAGATTAGATAGAAAACTAAATATATACAGTATGTAATGAAAAATGTTCAAACATGTGTGAATTTCTCCATAAAAATATCTAAGCATGCAAATGTTTTGAAATGTCATGTAAGAAAATTTGAAAGGTCTATGAAACTTCAATGAAAACATGCAATTACAAACACAACCTCTCTTTGCAAAGGATATGTACTATAAAAGAAATAATGATATTTTCTATGTTTTTTAAAGTAAACACATCATTTGGAGAAATTTAATAGAAACGATTGTCAAAACAATAAAACTGCTTGTGAAATGTATGTGAGAAAATAATTTCATAATTCTTTTGTTTTCAATACATCAAAAAACATTCTTTCAATTGTACTGATTTTTCAATTTATTTTTTCCCTGTCACCGCCATTTAGGACTTCCTTTTTTTCTATTATAAAAGTCTTTTCAGCGGGGGAGTGAGCGTCAGCGCTCTCGACTCGAGAGAGAGAGAGAGAGAGAGAGAGAGAGAGACGCGCGGCTGGCTATCTTATATAGAGTGCATTCAAAATGCGCGCCCCGACGCACAGCGCCATCTCCTCTCGTTCCCCGAATCGCTCCCAGAGAGCGCGCGCGTGTAGTATCTCTATAGCGCTAATGAGTGGGCGAACAAAGCAGCCACTGCCCGCCGCTATCTTATCAGCCACCCGGCCGCCAGCGCCGCCAGCGCGCGCCCTCAGCGCCCCCTGCCCCCCGCTATCTTATCTACTTCCGCAGCGCGCACCCTCAGCGGCCCCCGCCCTTATCAGCATCCGCAGCGCGCCCTCCCAACCGCGTGTAATATCTGTACCCCAAAGCAGACAGCTTGACTCGAGATGTCACCGTAGCTCAGAGCCAAAGTGCTGGTCGCCTCCCACACAGGAAATGCGATTGAGGCTGGTTCGAATCCGCTTCAGGCAGGAGCATTTTTGAAACATATACACACACACACACGCTTCCACAATTCACCGCCAGAGCGCAGACACATACGCTTCCACAATTCGCCGCCAGAGTGCGCACACACTTCCACCATTCGCCGCCAGAGGTCGCAAGGGTGGGGTCATTGACCTCGGTCGGTGGGGGCATTATAAATGGTGGCGCCGGTTGTTTACATCGGGTGGGCGGGGGGAGGGTGGTGGATTGTTGACATTCGGGGGCATTATAATGGGTGGCGCCGGTTGTTTACATCGGGTGGGCGGGGGGAGGGGGAGGGGGTTGTTGACATTCGGGGGCATTATAATTGGTGGCGCCGGTTGTTTACATCGGGTGGGCGGGGGGAGGGGGAGGGGTGGTGGGTTGTTGACATCCACTGTTGGGCGCTGGACCGGAAGTAGATAAGATAAGCTGATAAGATAAGCTGATAAGATAAGCACTTCCTGCCATTATAATTGGTGGCGCCGGTTGTTTACACCGGATGTGGGGGAGGGAAACAGGAAGTAGATAAGATAAGCTGATAAGATAAGCACTTCCTGGTCCAGAACCGGCATATCCCCCCTACTGCTTATAATTGATAGTCAAACGCACCTTACTTTCCGAACTGTCCTCGTACTATACTCCATGTTTCTATAGCGTATCCCTTCAAGGAATACGTTGCGGTTAGCATCGTCACCGGCATAGTATTTTGCCTTCACTTGTGCGAGTTTGCATTAAAATATGGTTCCGTAAAGTAGCATAGCAACGAAGGAAGTAAGTTATCAGTACTACTGCAAATATGTATTTCACCTTTCGCTATCAGGTTAATTCAGAAATTACTTAAGTACATTTATAGCTTGCATCCTTCACTACATACTCATTAATAGGAAAATAATAAAAATCTTTGCAACTGCTCACTTTGCATGGCACCGACCACGTACGACCGTGGAGTGCAAGCACGTCGCATCGGAGATAAACGTATGGGTTTTTTTAATGAAAGGTGCCCCTTGGGAGAGTGGCAAGGTGACAAGCGATCGGATAGTCACGTGAAAGGTGAGGTGTGCGCGGGCAGTGTCTCCCGAATTCTTGCATTTGAGCCGTCCTACCTAAATGTCTCATCCAAGTTTATTCGTTATCTGCAGAAAAATTTACTGAAACCAGAAATCTTATCACTGTAGGCTGCTGAATTTCGCGGGAATTTTAAGTAACAATAATTTTCAATTATTGACGTAGCAAACTAGTAAACTTCAACGCAACCTCCTCCTCCCACGCTTCGCAGTCTATTTACCTTCAGCGCACATCGACACTAACGGGCGTCGCTATTCCCGCCCTTTTCCAATACCGGAAAAGAGATTTTCCGGATTCTCCTCGCGCATTTAATACGTAGTACTCACCAATGCCATCGTCATCTACTGAAAAGTGGGGTGGATTGGCGACATTATGATACGTCATGTAATATTGTTTCAAAGAAGAGTACTACGAGTTCTAAGCCGGCTTAATGGTACAGAAATTTGGGACAGGTATGCTCGGGTACGCAGATCTCAAGTTGTAGAATTTGAATCCCGTGTAAAGCATTGAGGTTTCAGTTTTTTGAGTCCTGGAGAATATTTCCAGTGCTTCATGTATCACCTCTATACCGTAATCCTTCCGTAATCCCTTGGCCTGAACGGAAACTGTGAGAGATCAGTGTGCAATTTGTCTCCTTGATTGAGGAACTGGCTTCCTCAGGAATATCATTTACGGGTACAGGACCCATGTAGACAAAGACAATCTCAACGTAATGTGCAAGGATCATGCAAAGGGGAGAGGTAGTTACCCTGAAAGGGTTCCCAGGCGCCGATAGACAGCAGCTGGTACGGGGTCAGGGAGAACCGTAAGGTAGTTCCAACTGAAAAGAAAAGGGAACTAACTATTGTGTTTCAAGTTGTTCAAACATGGAACCCTATCTCCATAGAACTGACTTATTGAAAATAACATCCCTCTGCATTATGTCTGGTCACACACGCAATTAACACATCCTTCACATGCTCCCTTGATAACACGCGACAAAAAATGTACAAATACGATGTCACGTAACACGATTGAGAAATTGAGATAAACTGGATTATGGGTTTTCACAAATGTAGATCAAAGATCTATATTTGGACTCTCACGGGTCACGATTTCGTATCTGTAAAATACGATTCACTCCGGTATTTAAGAGCATTCTTGAAGACGGTAACATATTATGCAGCAATTATATTTTCCCAAAATTACATACGGGGAGGCTTTTCTTAGACAACTTCGCGGACATGAAACGGAATCTACGTAGTTTCTTCTACGTTAATAAGTAGTTCAGTTTTCAAATAACGTAAACACATTTAAGCACGTTCGCAGAATGATACATGATCCGATTGCTACTTTTCTCGTAGAGGTTCATATAAATCCAGGATAAGTTCGCGAGGCGATAAATCTTTGGGCTCATTTTGATTATTAACTCTTCAACAAGTGAAATTTTTTTTATGGAGTTAAAATCTATGACGTTAAACAATACATTTTTATGTTTAGCTATCAAAAATTCAGAAGCTATTTAATATGTACTTGTTCCAATTACATGCTTGCTTAGAATGTACAAAGAGAAGCGGTTCGTTTGGTATAGATTATCAAGAAATCAGTCCTAGTTACCACCAGCAGTGCAGGCACAAAAATTCTCTTCCCTGAATAGTCGACACTTTGACCTGGAAGTCCCTCACGCATGCGACGAATGTACGAGTCCAGTTCCAAAAGAACACATTCAGATTATTCTCAATCGAACACAATTGTTCTTATAAATAACAGTAAATTGAAATTAACAAGATTCCAGCATAAGCGTACGAAATTAATTCACAGCAAAATTCAACTAACCAACAGTCTTAAAAATATGCATTAATAATAAAATATCCAAAATTCATATTGAGAAGGTGGTGGTGCGGCCTCCAATAAAATTCTTTTGACTGGACAGATTTATCTGGACATTGTAATGATCGTACTGCCCCCCCCCCCCAGAACAATGCAACCGTACGAGAAAGGTCCAAATTTTGACGAAGCAAAACCTTCTGAAAGAGCGCAATTTGACGCCAGAACTGACACCGATTCATAAAAAGTTTTCGTCATTATTCCTTGGAGTACTCCCAGCGCACGACCCCGAAAAAAAACTTGTTTGTCATGTCACTTAAATACTTGCATTGTAATGAAATGTAAGTTCTCAAACCAGTTTTACAAACCTCTCACAAAAGAACGCAAACTCTCGGGAGACAAGCTCGATCGTCGAGCTGTTCACGCAAAAAAGTTCTGAGCGACGGATCAGATACATTTTTACGAACAAGACTGCCAATAAAGCAGTGGTTACACAAATTTCGAAACATATGTGCCAGTTTCACCATTTTCCACTTTTGAATTTTCAAAACTTAAACATTCTTTTCATAGATGCGCCTGAACATCGACAGAATTGTAACTTTCTGGCCGCATAAAACCTACGTTCTTTCCTTTCGCGGATTGAAACCGTTGCACTGGGAAGTTTGGGAGACAGGCGATCCTCAAGTGAAGTAACTCGTCGCTGGCCGAGAAACAATTAGAGTTCAAATGTACGAATTTTTCGCAAAAGGTCCAGCTAGTATTATAAAATTACGTAACCATAATACTAGAAAGAATGTGCAGTAGAAAAACACTTAATTTTTTTATTTGCGAGGCCTACCGACGTCGCGACGTCAGAAGCTCTACCTACGTCACGGAAAATGTCACCCGGCCACCGAGAGTGGCTGCTGGTTGGACATTCTCTAGCGTCTGTAAACGCGATCGTAGTCGGGAAAGCCCGAGGATGGAATTGCCTTGTTACCCTTCATTAGAAAGTGGCAAAGAAGAAGGACGCTATCTCTTTCGCAACAGCGCATCAGGCCTATCCCACTGCATAATTTTTGATGCTACAAAAAAACGAGGTCACATAACAAAGGAGGTGATAAATACCATTACTGAGAACCAACACTTAACGAGCCATTTAAGGATCGAATCTTAAATGATGTCCACAATTAGAAAGAACGGAATTAAAAAAAAAAAATTTTGGAGCTTAAATGGAGCAAGCAGCACAGAACACTGCTAGACTTTTCGCAACCATTATACGTTACTGGAACACATCGATATTACACTAATGCTTCATCTTAGGCCAACAAAATTGCTCAGCAGGTGTGGGGGAGATTCATAAATTTCGGAAATAGGGTCATCCTGGAGTTTTATCAGGTTCTATTTGGTCAACGATTGTCGATATCTTTTTCATAAATATATTAAAACAGGAATATTATATTGTGCAACTATGCACTCATTAAGGTAATAAGTTATAAGTAATTCAATTTTTTCAGTAAAACAGCGAATTAACTATCAGCTGTTAGAATTTAAAATTACAGGATGTTTAATCCCGAAAATGTTCTCTTCTACAATTATTTTCTACTTAGTACTGTATGGGAGGTAGGTGCGAAGAGACTAAATAGAAGACTTCCTTGGCAATTATGAAATAATGGGCGTTGAAGTGCTTTCATATAGGATAGGTGGTGATTTGTCTTCGCCTTACACGCCACAAACGCAAGGCATACACGCCTTAAGCGGGATTAGAAATCATAACCGTTAGTTCCGCGCAGCGTACATGCCGCGGAAGCCATCAGCGATACTTCGCTCGGCCTACTATCCCGATGCCCCTGCCAGATGTTCACGAGATGTCAATCCGGCTAAGGGTGTAAAAGCGATTCCCACGGAGCCCTCGCGAATGTGAAAGAGCGTCAATAAAACGGGTCGCGGCCCGCGCACGAACTCCGCGTCCCCATTCGGCGCTCCTCGGGCACTTCACGACAAGGCGAAAGCCCGCTTCGCTGACCAGTCCTACACTTCCACGTTCCGAACGTCCCTGTTCACCACAAATCAAAAATGTGACTCACGCTGCCTTGAACAGCTAGTGATAGCCACGTTATCTACAGCGTTTAATATATTTTTAGTTTCTTAGCTTTTTTTAAGAATTACGGACCCAAATCCCTTTTCAAAGAAGTCATTGCTAATACGTCAAAAACGTAATACTGGTCGAGTTCATTTTTAACTTAATAATGGTTAAATGATTTCATACTTACCAGAGAATATTCTATTTCAAAATGACGTATAAGTGCCCTCTTTTCTGGGATTACATAATAAAAGCAGCGGCTTTCAGATAATTTCTCGTTGAATGTATTATGAACGTATGTTAATACGTTCGTAACGAATCTAAGAAATATATCTATATCCAAAAAGATTAAGTTATTTTAACATAACTCGACGTCAATACTGTTTTCAAACTATCTTGTATACAGAAATAAATTTTAGATTATACAACTATTCATACATCTCTCTATAGGTGTGTCTTTCCTACGCTACCTTTTCACCGTTCACCTAGAAACCATATGTTCCCTGCAGAGTATCAAACACTACACTTAGTGAAAAAATGGACTTTACGCTCAAGGAAGTGCATGGTGGTGATAAAAATCGGAAAGTGCGCAAAAAAGATATTGTAGAACATGCAAAGCCGCCGAAGCACCGAACAGATGGCGCGACCGCGTGTTCGCTTTTCCCGTTTGCGGGACACTGCAGATGGTCCAAGAGAAAGGGGGGCAAAGTATGAAAACCCAGGTACCCGAAACACTGCAAAGCACGTTTATCAGTGACCACCGAAAATAAAAAGAAATAGACTAACATGGTTGAAAATTATGTCTCTATGTAATAAAATCAAACATTTATTATCATTGGAGTAACAACTTCAGAGGAACCAAACATAAATAGGCAAACTAAATTTCTATTGCAAAAATATTATTTAGCAAACTATTTGAAATAAAGCCAAACAACCTTCCATAAATTTTATAACAAATAGTCCCAAAGAATCCAAGCGACGCCGAGGTTAATGTTCAAATATTAAATATTACTACAGTCTACCCGACCTGGATGGACGAGGTGGCTAATACAGACGCCTCGCTTTGGTCCGAAGGTTTGCGGGTTCGAGTCCCGCCTTAGGCATGGTTGTTTGTCCTTTGTCTCTAATGTATGTGTTGTCGCGAAAGAGCTTCGCGTTCTACTGACCCCAGATCAAAGGAGCTCGCTAAGTGGGTTAATGTGTAGTAGTATATTGTCAAATGTGCGTCTCATCGGGAAGTAAAGGGTAACAGAATGTTGGCTAGAAAATCCCAGGTAATAACTGTCAAAATTCAAAACATTATATACCTTAACAGTGGCGACGAGAAATATTAAAGAATCACGCACAGAGATTATAATATAAAATGAAAACCTGATCGATTCAAAAGTAGCTTCTGTATACAAAGATACAATCTTTGCTAGAGAATACAATACAAACACGCAGAGAAATAGTTAAGGGCTATGTCATAACTATATAAAAAACGCATATTATAAAAATGAGAATACATTGTAACGATTAGTTTGTTTTCATCCAGCCCATTTCCTCGTTTCAAAACCATGTGCCCAGGGCGTCCTCGACGAACGCCCTGGTGGCGGTGGCGCCTGCCGCAAAGCAAACAGCCGGCTGCGACCTGCGCGACGGGGGAAGCGCGCGTGCGAGCGAGCGAGAGAGCCTGTTTGCGCAGCGCCAACGGAGCGACGACCGGGGCGGCGGGGGCGGGGGCGTCGGAGGCGGGGGCGTCGGAGGGGGCGGAGGCAGAGCGGGGATGGAGGAGGGTCGGGCGGGTCAGAGGACGGGCAAACGCACTCGCAAGAGGAGGGGGACGGACAGCGGGAGTGAAGCAAGAAAAATTCTCTCGGTGAAGAACCGAAGAGTGGGGAGGGGGATAAACGAGACGGGAAGAGAAGAAAACGTGACTACAGAGTCATGGTTGAGATCAGCTGAAGGAGGCTGGGAAAGGATGGTTGTGTGTGTGTGTGTGTCGAAGGTGGGAAAAGAAACGTGCAGGCCAAAGGTGATCTGAAAGGAAGGCTAATTGCAAAGGGAGGGAGAGAAAGCCATTTCCCCAAAGATTCCTCCATTTTGATATACTGGTGCACGTTCTTTCAAGTATTATGCACAGATCCGGCACATGTTGCCACATTGCCCAACAACAACCATAGTTAGGAAGCGATGTCATTCTTAAAAACAGGACAATTCTGCCGGACAAAAAAAGCTTGATCTACACAGATACGATTTCCCTTCTCAACAAAACACGTTAAGACTTTTCTGAAACTAATCTTTTTCAATATTTTTTTGCGCTCAGATTGTATGGTTTCCGCATTCCTAAACAATTTTTCACATGTATTTAATGGAATCTTTTCTCTAAACCTTTAGCACAATCGCAATCATTTCAAACAACGCTCTCCCATTAGGAATTCAGGCCAGGCTGATTTAATCCAAGCACTGATTTATGACGACATACCAGAGTACGCAACAAGAAAGAAACAAAACGACTAGAAGACTGCACAAATAAAACGCAACGGGGAGGGCCTGCACAGAGAATGATACGCTCTAAAGAGGAGCATCGCAAATGGCCATTCTCACTGCCACGATTCCTTAACTTTAGTGCTTTCAAGTCAACACCAGAAAGAACGTGAACTCTGAGACCAGAGCATTTAGTGAGTACACGCCGTTGTCGAGGTTATGTGTGTGTGTGTGTGTGTGTGTGTGTGTGTGTGTGTGTGTGTGGAGGGGGGGCAGACCGTTCGCTCTGACGCATAGGGGATAGTGATGCGACATCGATAACAAAACATCGATGTTCAAAATATATGGATTAAAAACCATCTATTCGCCAACATCGATGTTTTTATACTAGAATAGTAACTAACATTAAATACGTGTGAAAATTTATTTGGGCAATGTTCGTGTTTATGAATTCGCCAAATATAGGGTTCCAGAAGAAGGGGGCAGACACTACGCCCACAGCGTATTTGTTGACTACATCTCCATGTGCGAAATGCATATGAAGAAAGAGGAAATACAAGGGTATGGAGATCATCTCGGGAATGAGAGTTTGGTCGAGGAAGATAGTACAAACAGCTTTTCTTTGGGTCCAACACATGAACTAACAGTGTTACCATCAGTTATTATATGTCAACGTTTACAGTATTTTGATCATGAACTATTCATCCAGAAATAAAACGTCTGGAAAGGAAAAACATGTTGAAAAAACATCGGCATTAATACATCGATGATTCTACAAAACCTCGGTGTTTCGAAAACATCGACATTCATGTCGATGTCGCATCCCTAAGAGGGGGCGCCTTGCAAATGTTTGCGAAGAAGTGAACGAGAGACTGTCACAAAATTTGGGCAGAAGCAACATTTTGTTTGTATACCGTACGGAAGGCAACAACATTATGAGCAACCAGAGTAGGCGAGAAAATAACTTATTTCTGATCACTAGAAATCTAATCGCATTTAGAGACCTTTACGCCAACCATGACGATGCGGTTTTAATGAAAAGTGAAAAATCACAAAATACGATCCCGTTAACCCAAGGCAGACACGCATCGCATACAAGAACTGAGCATTGAAGGGGAAAAGAAGGAAAAACAGCAAAAAAGTAAAATGCATAAACTGCGAAGTGTAGGGCAATTCTCAAGAGCTCGAAACTTCTACATCGGCTAAAGATCTGGGGTGAGGGCGGGGGGAGAAGTGCGTAGCTCGGAAATGCACCCGGCGGTCGAGGGGGTGGCGGCGGCGGCGCGGCGGCGGCCCCGCGCCGTCGTCAGCCACCCCCTGACTCAAGGGGCGCCACGCAACTGTTTGCCGAGAGCATCGGGTTGGGCGACAGGGTGGCGGGAGTTGGGCGGGCGACGGGATCGAACGCGGCGGCGGCGCCGGAATCGCCCACGGGCGTCGACGTCACACAGCCTGCCGCGGGCGCCCATATACGGCGCCGAAGGTTCCGGCTCCAGCTCGGGCGGTGGCGGCTGCTGCTGCTGCTGCTGCTGTGCCTTGGCGGTCGCGCGGAGAGACGCGTTGCGTCCGCGCAGGGTCAGCTGGCGCGAGGGCGCCCTTGGCACAGACGCCTTACCCAAACCCTTCACCATCACCGACAATTAGGAACTCCAGCAGAATCTGCATCGTCTACGCCCACACCAGCACTAACGTGATCACCATCGACGCCAATACCAATCACCATTATTGACGAAACCCACTCCGAACACCTAGATCTTCAGCATCACCGACACTAATACCAACAACATCCATCCAAACCAATCGGAAAGGTTCTCAAATATCCTCATTGTACGAATGAATTCTTAAGAATTGTTTTTTTAGGAAACAAGTGACAAATTATAAATTAAATTTATTTGCCATTACACTGGTAAGTCGTTCAGGAACTTTTCAAAGGCGTAGTTTTCTAAAAAGTGTTTCCGTAATGTCACATCGTATTCATTTTCATTGTTAAATGTTTTCCTCTTTTGAGCAAGTATGTGTGCATGGGAGAAACAGCGTCCTGCGTGCTCAGGTTAACATTTGGACAATTTCTTTTGAAGAGATGCAGTTTTTGCAAGTTGCACGTACATCACGCTGCATTAAGAATAACTGGGAACTAATGAAGTTAGACGGATTAGCCAAACAACTGGAGGCCATTGTACGCAGTTTCTACCAACGTCAAGGATCTTGGTCAATGTTCGAGCTACTCGTCAAGATTTTAATCAGATGTACGTTCGATACAATTCGATAATTACTGAACTTAACTTCCCCCAAAAATTCGAAGAATACATTTTGCTTATTCTTAAGAACGCGATCTAAAAACGGCGGATTTCATTTAGAATTTTTCCCGGTCACTCAATTATAAGAAGACGTCACTTAAGCGAATTATCATGGAATATATTTTTAATGATTATTCAAAGATAAAACATCCGCTATATGCAAGGGAATAAGAAATTTTGTAATTATTAATATTATTAATATTATAATTAATATTATTAATATTATTAATATTATAATTAATATTATTAATATTATAAATATTATTATTAATATTATTATTAAGTCATCATTGGCAAGTACAATTAAAAACCAGAAATATGTAGTCTTGAAATCTACGTAAACTAAGATTTACCTTTTAATAATCTGTGCAATTTAATCGCTCGGTATCTGCCTTTCTATTCGTTAATAATTGGTTTGCAAAATAATGCTTACCCACGCATAGTCCCGGGCCTGTATTATGTATGAAACCAGGCAATTCGAAGTTTGGTTAGGAAGCCTTTGCTGCCTCGAATGTTAAAGCAATGGAAAGCACTGACGATCTGCGCATGCGCAGTTTAGGTTTCGCATCACTTGTTCGTTTGGGCCAGCGCAGATCGAGATTAAAGTGGATTGCTGCCCGTTCACGCCTTCCAAACCGCCCTAAGATGGCGTCATTTTCATTTTTAAAACAATGAAGTGGGGAATGTTCACACGGGTCCAACTAGAACGTATCTTTTCATTTGAAATTTTGTGACCATGCGAAATGCATTCGCTTCTAGCACTTTTAGCATTAGCTCACGGCGTGCTAGAGCTTTGCGCAAAAATGCACACGTTACAAGTTGAATCTAACGACCACTTCCCGTTAGTCCTTCCCAATATCTTTCGAGCGATACACTCGTCACGATACTCATGTTTTAGTCTAATAAGATTTCCAACATTATCCATTCTTCGAAGCGCCAGACATTCACGACACTATCCCAAATATGTTAGCTGGTTAGAATACTGGCCTAAATACAGGAAGATTCATTGGTTGAGTGCTTGTATCTTTAGTTTTCCACAGAACTTAGAAATCGCGATATCAAGCACATGACCGTTATCTTCTGACTGTATTCAGATTAAGTTAGCGTCTGATAAGGGTTAGTATCTCTACGCAAAATGTTCTTCGTCATCCGCCAGGTCTGCAGATGCACACTTAACGTTTCATTCTTAGCGGTCTCAGTGTCCCTTCGACTTATTAGCACATTTTATTTGTAGCAACCTCTCTACAATAGTATGAATTGAAGCAGCGCCATAGTTTACGACAACGCGTTGACGCTCTTCGGTTGCACTGGCCTTTCGTTGTGACGTTTGAACTTGCACGATCCTAACTCCGCACTTCCCATCGGCCCAATACAGAAGCTCCAATTGAGTGAGAGTAAGTAACACGCCTCGCGAACACCTTAGTCATTGCAATCACGGAACTGTCATTGTCATGTACAACATAATTAACTGGATACTCATCGACATTTTTATTTATTATCCAAATTATCACACTATTTTCGCGATTGAATCACTTTCAGTTAACTTCCAATTCATCACATTCGAAGGTGGCAATTTAACCATATTTAATTGGCGAAAATAAGTCACGAGCTTAGTCATTATCTATAACTGCTTTACACTAACAATGGTAATATAATCGAACGAATTAAATCCAGTCTACGGTAAACACTGTAGAAGGTATGCGTCAAGCTTTTCAAGAGAAATAAGTCAAAAACACCTGATCTTGACATTTGATGACACCATCAACCGAAGTGGAGAGATCGTTGTAACATTAAATCTACACAATTAACAACAAAACACACTACCTACAAAAAACAACCAACCAACAAAGCATGATTCCATCCCCTGGTGCGAAGACCCTATAAAAATACCCCGCTCATTAACGCCTTTACGGTTTCGCGGCAAGAATTGGCTGACGCGCCGGCGCGGCGCCAGCGGCGCGCGCGTTCACGCTACTAGAGCGTAAACGCAACCGCCCACGCGCGTGCCTTCTTGGCTCGCAGGTCCCCAGCATCGAGCGACGTCTACCGCCAGCGCCCAGGGAACACGTCAGCACGTGGGCGACCGAACGATGGCGCGCGCCCCACACACTGGTCTCAATCCGTGCAACTGCGTGCATACACGCGAAAAGAAAGCAAGTAAATAAAACATTAGTCAATATCAATTCTACAACCTTCAAATAACTAACAATTAAAAATATAATTTCAATTCATTAATTTCTACTAATGAGTCGTTCTCGCGGTTAATCGCTTCGATGAATGAAACTTCTTGCTCTTAGCAAAGAAAATTCACTGATAAATAATTGTTTATACATTTGAGAAATTATGTTTATTCACATACTTTATATGTAATTGTGTAATCTCAAACTGGGTTTTAGCTTCAAAACCAATATTATATATCGTCATTGAATAACCACTTTGCAACTATAGAGAGCAGAAATTAAATGATATTAATTGAAACCTTGATGATGTTTAAAAACTTACAAAAACACATAAGAAATTAATGTATGTTGAACCTATAAATTAATACATGAAAACTTTGTAATCCTTATAAGCATATTACGAGCTCGGGGGAGAGAGGGGTTAGGCGTAAAGTGTATATGGTGAAGGAATGCAGAAAGAAAAAAAATATCCATAATGCCCAGCTTTACTCGGGCTTTCTTCGTATCCAATTGTTGTGAAAGAGGAAAACGATCAATGTACATATAAATAAAACAAAATTTAACAATGTCTGTCAAACATGGATAAAAAAGTACTCTATTGATTTTGGTGAAATTTTCACCTTGTTCGTGTGAGTGAGTGTGCAAAGAGTGGTTTGGATTAAATCGGACATGTGGGGGCGTTGTTGATTTACTTGTTTATGATGACTCAAGCGCCCCTGAATTCTACGCAACTCACCACATAGTCAAGGGTTAGGTTAAGCGCGTCTTAACTACATACAAGTATTGAGATTCTGAAATATCGGCTGGAATTATTACTTCACTCTCGAACAAGTAAATTAAATTTCTCCAAGATAGTGCCATAGCGAACGCATGCCCAAATTTGAAGGAGAACTATGTAATAGTAAGACTGACTTGGATGGAGGAAAAATAAACAAAATAAATAAATTGCTTATTTGTAGTGTAAAGAAGGATTTTATAATTACTGCAGAACTGAAGAACTAATAATTAAAGAAGTTGTCGAAATAAAACATATTGTACTTGAGTATGGTGTGTATCACATGTTTATGTAGCAGTTAATTTCTGCTTAGACGAACCTGCAAAATCGGTAACATTTTGTCGTAAGGAACTGAATCTGCTTAATGATGCGATGTAATGATGCTCTGCTACGTAGCCATTATGATGCGATCGCAATGCTACGTTGCCATTTTCTCACATCGCACGCTACATTGCCATGTCTGCAGGTTAATCCTATGGATGTATATGTACGGTACATTTTTTTCGGATAATCCGAACATTTCCAAATCTAAACAGACCACACCCTCACTTAGTTCAGATTACCGTAGTTCTACTGTATTTTTCAACCATGCGAGAGGAGGAGAGAAGCCCAGTGATCCCACCGCCTTCGTAGGTTAAAAAAAGAACCTCCATGGTATTGTACGGAATAAGGGCAATCAACACACGCTAATGACGTATTTATAGACGCTCGGAGATAACGTAACAAAACAATTCAGATTACACAGATACACTCTTTGACAAAAGAACCCCAATAACATTAAACATTTAATGAATTGCGGTCGCATTTCCACTAGTTGCAATAAACATATTTCCCTGATACCAACAGCCTTAACCGCCCCCTTTCAAAATGACGCCCTTTGACACTCGTAAAATTGTAGTCTTTAAATCCCATGGCCTCCCTCTCGCAAGTCTAGTTGCTGCCACGAGCGTTTCCGGAACTAATGTTATTACACTTCACCATTCTCTTCATTCCATTACGACATTACTGAAAATAGACAAAAACCAACATTCTAATTAAAATTCAAAATTTGTCCTCAAATTTAAGAAAAATTTTGTAAAAACAAAAACGCGATCGCCGCTTCCTATGGCCGCTTTTGGGCTCTGTACAGACCACTGTTCGGCGCGGGGCGACGGTTTGCAGATCTTTGGCTCGCGCAAGCACCGCAGTCAGCGCATTCCGCCTCTCTGGATTTTGCAGGCGGCGCTAGAAATCCACACAGAATGAATCCTCCGCGGCGATTACGCAGGTACTCGAGAAACTTCGTAGGCGCAAGGCCACGCAGCCTGAATGGCTAGGGGTCTTTCAAGCGATGACATATACAACTTACTGTACCTTCAACACACCTTTCATTGGAACCATCATATTTAGCGGACAGTCGCGTTTCGAAGAGTGGCGAGCTTTGTGTATCTGTTCTGGAAATAACCTTTCCTTCCCCTGCCCAAATGAAGTTACGTGAGGGCGTGACTATACATCGGCCAGTGGCCTGGTGGAGGATTCAGTCAAAGCTTGTACGAACTGCGACGTGTTGCGATCGGTACTCCACCGACCGCCCTGCACTTTTCAAAAGATTCCAAGCGTCGTTTTGGGCCTACGGACGTCAGCGATGTAGGCCGAAGTTCTTTGCAGGGACCCAAATGACCCAAGCACAACTGCAGCGTGACGGTAGGGGAGGCTGAAGTAAGTACATAAGATGTTAAAATGGTAGATAGCAAATGCTGAGGGCACGGAGAAATAAGGTTAAGCCCATCGTGATTAACAAGAACACTAAATTACAGTACGCAGTACGTTAAATTTTTCATTAGTATTCATAATTATTGGAGCGACATGCAATTTCTTAATTGATACGAACAAATCAAGCAATTAACATGACATAAAAAAAAATCTTTCTTATATTAAGAAAAGTTTATACAGATCTCTGATTACTGGAAACTAAAGGGCGTGTGGGAGTGAGAAGATAAGCCTCCCGCTATTCGTAAATGTTAATATCTCGAATTTGGTCGACGTGTCTCTTCTCTTGGTACTTCCCCTAGTCATTATGTACAAGAGTAAAAAGATAAGCCACACTATCACCAAAATTGGGATATTAACACAGCGACGAGGCAACTTTGGCTAGTGGATATCGCCAATCATGGAAAAACCAACCTTTAAATGTAATACATTTCTCTCCTGATCAACCAAATAACAAAAAGTAAATTAAAGAGTCGACCAACAGGTGAATTTGACATACAAAAGCGCTTATGAAGCATACGTACTATATATGCCATCGAAATATTCCCAGGCGTCGCGGCACATGCGAATACAGACCATTATGTCGAGCGAAAATTGCTTCGACCTTCAAGGTACCACAAACACACGCACGTCCTTCAGTGTTGAGAAATGTTTTTGTAACACCTCCTGTGATGCTCATTCCTTCATGCATTCTGTCTTTTTCCTTTATATGATGAACAACGCTGAAAATCCATTAGTTGAGATTTGTTGCTCGACTTCATTTAATGTTGCATATCCACATACGACATAACCATAATAACGATTTAGACTGTACCAGGACGCCTTCGCGCTAATTTATTACAGACTAATTTATGACATTATTTACATTATGTAATGTAAATAATGGATTGAATGAACGACCTACCTACGTTTTAGATACATAAGGATTATAAATTGAAAACAGCAGAAAAGTAGTTATATATGCACCACGGGCGTCATTATAACCAGTTGAGCTTTGTTGTACACATTTTATTTACCTAATTTTAATGATTAACATTTTCTTATTTACGAATTAACTATATGTTAACTTGACTGTTCTTGAATATTCCTTTCCCAAAATTCCCTTTCATAATTCCCTCTCGAAGAGAATATGCAGCATCATTCAACTGTTTTCGCTTATTCCACATAACCACGGTCCTCTCGATCTAGTGGGTCATGCTTATCGACCTCCGTATCTAAGGCAATATCGAATACTAACGAATCAGAAATAAATAGAAATGTGATATGAAATTTACAAGATTAAATGTCACCTTATATCCAACCTTAATCCTAAGTTTAATTAAGGAACAATTAATTAATTTCAATTTAGACACTTTCAACATCTTAACTCACTTGTATGCATTTTAAAACCGAACAAAGAGGGAATGTTTACATCATCTCATTCATTATTTTAAAAAAAAAATATACACCGTTCAAACAGTAAGTCACTGGCTGCATAATGCAATTTCGTTTTGAAGAATTGTAGAGGCGCAGGAGAGATCTACATAAAAAGATGCAGATGTATTGCAATTATGTAAAACTTCTGGACAAATATTTTTTTTCTTCTTGATTTCTCTGCTTTTACTTTTTCTACTTAGTACAGAGAAAGTACTGTAATGCTGCGGTAAAAAACCACTATTCCCACAATTCTTGGGGCTCAGATACAGAAAAAGTGTATAAATCTTGTTCCAAAATGTAATAAATTACTTTAACGCATTGTGTAATCAGAATCCACGTTTGGTGGGTTCGTGATACATAAACATTTGTTTACGGCAAAACATCTGTCCGTGTGTGACCATCGCTGAAGGGTTAATCGTAAGAAGGATTTTCACCACAAATAAGCCCCATCTATCTACCCCTCCAATTTGAAATGGGCATTTATGTTTTTGGGGGTACTTTACATGACGCCTCAACATTATCAAAAATTTCTCAAAAATGTTTCCAAAAGTTTTATTTTTTTCTCGGAATAAAAAACTTATCAAAATGGCACATGCCCTCATTGAATATACTGAAATTACGAAAATCGCAAACTTTTACATTATCCATCTTTCGACTATTTTCTGCGCGCCAAGTTCAGGGACAAAGCGTGCTCTACGAAAGGATTCATCACTTGCACAACGGCTCGTGAAAAAAAAAAAGAACGCCCTCCCCTTTTATCATCCGAGTTTCCCATCTGCTATGATTTCATAACAGACCCTACAGCAGCGAACCCTGTTCAGCCCAAGAACCAAACAACTGTGCATAAGCAAAAAAATAACTTCCATTATCTTCAACCATCCATTGGCCAAGTGACCGATCCCATCGGCAGTCGACTTCCGTAACAGTCCTGCGAGAGAGGCGTGACGTCATGCGGCGGCGTTTCCCCACTGGTGGCAGCGACGCGGGCGCGGGGGCGGGGGCGGGCCGACCAGAGATTCTGGCCCGGAGAGCGGCGAAGGCGGAAAAGCCTTGGGCGGGGGCGACTAGGCGCGCGCGGGGAGCGCAGCGTCGACTGACGCATCGTCGATCGCCCATCTCGCGCGCCCGTGTGTGGCGGCGGCGGCAGAAGCGATGCCGTGGCCAGCGCCTTGTGACGTAGAGCGACAGGACATCGGCGCCTGTGACAATGGCGCCCGGCGCTCGTAACGATGGCGAAAATGATGCCTTTGTGACTAGTGGCGATGGCGATTGCGATTGCGACCACTGCACTGGCTGTGGCGCAACGCGGAGACTGTTCAAGGTTCTGGAAGTGGTTTTCGAACTTCCGATTAGACAGTCTTTCTAACATTGAACTGATGCTTAAACAAAGGAACTGATTGCATAGCTACTCATACAAGCTTTCTCAGCTAAATAAGCGCTATGGATTTTAGTTGCCACCAAAATACACAATAAATGCTCTTAATGACTTCTTATACTTCGACTCCCGAGTTGGGATGTTAGGTAAGTTATTGTCGTTGAACTGTGGTCTGTAAGAAAAGTTAGATACCTGTATAAATGTATGTTAGCACAGATAGCTTAGTTCTAAAAGCACTTTATTATACGAAACCACAGAAAGTGAAAGGAAAATAGTTTCGAAAGCAGGGTTTACTTAGAACTACACCAAGGCATGGATATTACTCTTAACATATAGAGGAATATATCTGGGGCTGCGTGATTATTAAAAAGTAACTGAATAATAATATTCATCATTATAAAAATATGGTTAGGTGTTAGTCGAAATTCATGCTGTTGAAACTTCAAAAGTTAACGAACATCTGAAGTTCGGGCTAAGGAATGAGCGAGTGCTGCGCTTCAGAAGATGGCAAAGTAATACACCCGTGCAAGGGTGTTGTTACATGCGCCTACAAACGGAGCTACTACCAGCATAACTGAGCAAGTATGTCGTGGACACCCTAAATTACACCAGCTCATCTTCATCTTCTGCTTCTGCTTCTCTTCAAGGTTACCCGATTTCATTATAATATTCAAGAAATTACTTCGAGTAAAATCATTTCCTAAAGATTACACTGAGTAAACTAATTGGTATCTGGAGTTATTTCTGGAATACCTGAATTAAAAGATATGAGTGTTTATCGAGTTACTGAAAGTGAAGATATGATAGCTTATTTTGCACAACATAAATCTAAAAACCTTGGACCAAAAAATGTCTTCTGTTGTAACCATGATAAACTGTACAAATCAGTTACGGCAAAGAATCTTCTCTCCCAATACACGTCGACATCTTAAGGAGGGGGACGCATTTTTTGGGTTTTGAAGATGTCTTTGAAGCGTCGTGTATAGAACCTAAAAAAATCGCAATGTAAAGGAGCCGCGATGGCACTCAGATTAATAGGAAAATATCAATCTTGGTAAATATCCTGCTAACGGTTTAGCCGCTATGGTTGTAGACAAATTTATTTGGAAATAGTTCTCAAAATGTAGGTCCTGGGGAAGTAATTTCCTATACATAATAACAAGAGTTATTTACTTTTTCAGTATCAGGGCCCCCACAAAACAGTTTTTTCATTATATATATATATATATATATATATATATATATATATATATATATATATATATATATATATATATATAAAAAATCACAGCTTTTTGCTGCAACATTATAATAACTTTTTCTATACTACGTAAATAGTACGCGTGAAAACTACTGTTAAAAAAGCCTCTTTTTTACGAGAATTTTTGAGAGAGAATCGAACCATTTTCATCCCGCCGTTTTATTTCAGCAATACTATCAGATAAAAACAGTTACAGAATACTTAGAATAACTGCATCCCCTGTACAAGCCGAAAAAATCATTGAGATGGTATAACCAGTCTTCACAAAATATCCCTACATTTCAACACAACAGATCTCAGAAGAAATATTTTGCGCACGAACGAATACTTCTGGCGCGGGGGGACGGGGGACCATTAGTCTACAAAGGAAGCTGCTATCCGCATAGCACGCTTCCTGTGTAGTCAGAACGTGGCAGCAGCTCCGCAAGGGAGTGCAGCACCAGATCATTCAGAGGCAACTTGAGCAACTGAATAAACAGTCTATATTTGGGCAGCAAGCTTTCTCCAACGAAACGGATACCCCACTTCACTGGCCAAGACTAACAGGAGAGCAACCACATGGTCTTCGAATTTATAAAAAGCCATTTCCCTATTCATCAATAATCTGAGTAGAAATTAGTGAGGTACCAGCCGAAACAAGTTCGCCATAAGATAGCACACTGCGATACCACAGAAAAAATCCATTCAGTAAATTTTAAAGTTTGTGTTAAATTCCGCGCAATTGCGATTTACTGCTACGGCGCATTTGTAAATTCTACAAATACAATTAATGTTAACGGTCACGTTCATATCAAGTACAATCACAAAAATTGTACACTTCCGTTTATTTGCCCTTCCTACGAATGCTCTTTTTGACTTGCCACCCGTGGCAGCATCAGTCGCAAGTTTCTAAACTTCCTAGTTGCTCTTTGCGACACGCAAAATTTCGTCTCTTTAGGATTTATATTATCAACGAAGGGTACACACACACATTATCAGAATAATGCAGTCTAAAGTTTCAAAAAATAAATAAAAATTTACTTCATTTTTCCAAGTAATAGTAATTTACGATTAGAAATTCAGTGCATTTAAAGAATAATGAATTTTTCGTGGAGTTTTTTCAGAGGTTTGGGTATATTATATTGTTTCGAGTTCAATTATACAAATAATATTTGGCGAAGACGAGAAGCTTCTCGAAAACAGACGCTCTATTCTTTTCCTCTATTACTTAGGCCAACATATCTTCACAAGAGTCTCCTTGCACGTTGAAAAGAAAACTGATAAGTTCACGATAACGCATGGACGTTGTTTTATCTCGGCGACGCAGTTTCTAAGAGTTACTCCAGACTAGCATTTTTTTTGCACTTGTTTTCCACATAGCGGCCTTCTGAATTAAGAAAAATTTTATAATTGTCGTACAAAACGGAACAGACAAGCCTGAGATAATCCTCACTTGTTCGGGTATTCACACAAACACCACATACAGTAGCCTACGAAGAATAATCACTTTCTATATCGAGAATTGGGAAATGAACGTTTATTACAATACAAAGAAGTTTATAAACGTAACTTTAATGAAAAATAATCTGATATAGTCACCACTCCAGTTCTAAAACACGGAAAATCAAATCTAAATAATGTTTGTGTAAAATTCACACACATTTGCATCTCACATTACTTGATCTTTCAGTATCTTCTGCGAGTTATGTTAATGTACTATGTATTCCTTAGGGGAGGTGGATAACCTCGTTAATTTTAATTACGGCTTAATATGCAACTAACAGGACAAACAATTAATTATATATTTAAAAGAACAGATTCTCCGTGGTAAAAAAATACACCCTTTAAAATACAAGTATTGGAATTGCGTTTTGTTAAAAGAGACAGAAAAATGAATTAATGTTTTAGCAGCTAACACCAGTGGAAGTTTTCATCAATACAATAGCCCGTTACCAGATACTTAATATTTCAATTACATTAAAATTGTTATAGTGCAAACAGTGACTGTCCACTTACGTCTTCCAAACGCATCCAAATTCTCAAGACAAAATATCGAAACATTTGACAGAGCTGTTGATTCTTCCGCAATGAGAAAGCCAGCAACGTGTTACTCCACGACTGCTGGTACTCATTCTGATAGGGGCGTGGGCGTATGTTGCAGATTATGCAATAACAGCGAAAGTGGAAAAGCTAGTTTATACACACCACTACCACTGCACTCCGTACGATTAATAGCGCAGGTATTTCGTTAAGCAACTTCTTTCTTGCGCGTGAGCGCATCTATTGCCTACTCCTCAGAGAATTTAATCAGAACCAATTGGGTCTAAAAATTCAAATGTGTTAGGCATAAACCGTTTCAAATGTCCTCTTTTGGTGCCAAAATCATATAAACGTATGAAAGTCACCCGTGCTTTGTCCTGAAATACAAAGTCTAATTCTGTTTCCCTCACGGATTGGTTTTGGCATCATTTCTTAATGAATTACATAACATACCACGTTGTACGTAGACAATGTGAACGTTTAATGCAGCGATTTTTCACGACGAAATCTAAGGAATAACACTGACAAGAATCTTAAAACTATAAAATTTACTCAATCAAATTATGTGAAATCCCTTGGGTGCGATTTGGAGACAAAATCAGCTATACATCACCGTACTTTGAATTATCTCACGTCATCTTATATTCATTTTACCAATAACTGTACGCACACGCACATAAAATCGGAAAATCTCGTTTTACAACATTGGAGGATTTTTTCCCTCTTAATTATCGAAATAACCGAGCAGCGTTCATTTCTGCCAGCCGCCTGTATATGAAAGTACAATTGTCGGAGGCCTCTGAAATAGACGGTGAACAAAAACGCAGACATTAACAAGCATGCACACACATCTACTGAAGCTAAAGGTCGACCCACATGAGAGGAATGCGCAGTTCTTCTGCAGGCGTAATTTTCATTCGGTGGTCTCTTTCTTCACGGTCAGGCACCTCACAATACTAATCGTTGCGGTCCACCTTGACCTTCGTTCTTTAGAATTCACATGGGTGCGCCACGAAACCACCTTCATATCGCAACAACAGCGCTGAATTTCCATGACTTTCGACATTAAAATTCAAAGCATACAGCTACAGAATTTTCCACGACCCGAAACAATTACAAATTCTTTTCCTTTCTATCTGAGGCCTGAGACATTTTCAATTCTCCAGAGATATTAATTTATGAGCAGCGTATTCACTATTGCATATAATAAGAGTCCCATAACGTTCGACTTTTTCTTAAAAAAAAAAATACCTGACTAAAACCCAGAACTCACTAGAGTTTTCTTGCATTATCTTATAACATATCTACTGGACACTCTCCAAATAAGATAATACACTACAGAAAATCTGTTTCGCGAGTTTTCACTCATTTCAAGTCCCCTAAAGAAGATTTATTTCTACAATAATTTTGCTAAAGGGAAAGCGCTATTGTGACCGGTCAACGAGATCGTGAGAAAGCGAAGCATGCGAACTCTCGTGAACAACCGCTGCGCGAGCAGCGCGCCGAGCCTGAAGTGGTCCCTCGCCGACCCTAGCAACGAGGGCGCATAACTGCCACCTGCTCCCACAATTACGCACGCGACAGAGGTAGGTCGCCTTTGTCCGGGCGGACGGGCAGATGGAAGGCTGCGCGCGACGCGACGCGACGCGACGGGACGGGAACGCAGTAGTGCCGCCAACGCGGAACACGCTGCGTGGCGCGCGCTGCATAAAGGATGCGACATCAACAACAAAACATCGACGTTAAAAAAACAAAAAAAACAAACAAACAAAAAAAAAAAAACAAAAAAAAAAGTCCAAAAACATCCTTCAACCTTAAATTTGTGCGCAACAAAATATAATTTATTATTTTTAAATAATTTATTATAATTAAAATTTATTGGTAAACAAATTTAAAAACGCTTCTCGAAGTGCAAAATAAGTGAAAAAAAAAGAAGGAAATACCAGGACATTAAAATCTTCTCTGGCAACGGATTAATAGTCTGCTCGAAGGTGGTACAAACAGCGTTCGTTTGGTTGGAGCACAAAGACCGTAGTACCATCAGTTACTACTTCGTATTTTATTTTTACAAATGAGGTTAAGAGCATTTTCATTCGCGAACAAAACATCGACATTATGTCGCGTCCCTACATGGCATGCGAATGCATATGATTAGTAGTTGAGGCCGGTTCGGGCTAGCGAACCATTATTTTGACACGTTCTAAAACACTCGCCGAAACAGCATACAGCTAGCTGGTAAGGCTTCGGAAGTGTCAGTTAAGCAAGTGCGGTTGGATGGGGTGATTGATTACAGTTTCCGTTCGCGTCACTTGCCAAGGTGAATAGTCCTGTATGTATAGCGCATTTTTGTTATGCGGGGATACAGCTTCCCCGCTGGACGGTGAGATTTTGCGCCGGCCTATAAGCAGGCTTCTAGGGTTTTCCCGAACTAGGTATCTCCTACCAGCGGGGTACCGCCCAGCCGAGACGAAGCGATGTTCGTGATTGGTCTCCCGACATGTGGTAGTGTAGCGCATTAAGTATGTGTGTGAGAAAGGGGAGGGGTAGGAGAAGGTACAGGAAGGAAAGATCGCACGCGGTCCGTGGTCCATTTGTTAGAACACTGTTCCGGCATTCGCATGGGTTAGAAACAACGGAAAACTCGATTAGAGCTGCCGGGCACTGGAATTTTCCTGAAGGCAATTGCTGAATTCCACCTCCCTAGAATGTTGCTAGTGGCGAAAAACCTGTCACAGTAGGGACTAGAACCCTAAGACCTCACAGTGAGAGGCATTGCAGTGAAATCAATTGATGTTCTGAGCCACCTAAGCCGATGTGTGCAGTTTGAGGTTAGCGATAGTTTTTACGACTTGTGTATGATTGTTCAGATCGTCACTAAATATATTAATCATGACGATCACGATTATAATCTCGAATTGACACATCCTGCCGGAAAGAAAGTGAAAATATTCAAGGTATTTGTTTGATAAAGAAATTCAAAGTGAGGTCTACAATCGCCGAATATCGAAAAGTCCCCCTCCACCACTTTTGACAATAGTCGCAATTCGCCGAAAGAAGATTCGGTGTAAATATTTCTTTAAACAGTAGGGTTGAAGGATTTTTTTTCTAATTCTGGCTACATAAATACATTAGGTTTATGGAAACATCTTTCAGTTGGCGGAATGACAAAAAGTACCACAGCCCAGGCACAAGCTGGTCAAGATTTGTGAAATGAATGCGAACTTCTACATATTGCTCACCTCCCCCCCCCCCCTTTGAGAGAGACCCACGCTTTTTTGTGACAAGCTTAGGACGGACGGAGACTCCGGGAGCTCTAACGTCGACGACTACAGATATTTTGGAATTATTCTAGTTTAGGCAAGATAATTTTGATATTCTCCGAACTTTTTGGACAGACTGAACAGGATTAGGGCAAACTGGAAAACGCGGCAACAGTTTCGGGGGAAATTGCCAACATTTTAAATCATAGGAATGAGAAATACAGGAAATCGTCCACATGACGGGTGTGATTGGTGAAGGTATCCATATTTGATAGTTAGGAAGAGTCCAGAAATCAAAATAACAATTAATATATAATTTTTTGTAATATAAAAAAATAATTCTTAGGAAGGGTAGTCCCTTTGTAGGTTTACATCAGCATCCATTTCACATCCAGCAGCCACAGTGTAAATTCAATATTATGATCTACCTTTCCTACATCTACGATGCCTACTCAAATTATTTTGCGGAGAGAAGTATTACAAACGAACACACGCACGCACACACTATATATAACTTGAGGTTTCAAGTTTCAAGTGATGCTTTCATTCCACAACGCTTATTCACTCTCGCATCACATGGTGTCGAATCTCAGGAGTCAAGACCTACGCAATGATCACACAGTATAGTGAATCATACATGGCTGACGAAACAACACGCCCAAATCTACTGAGTGAAAGATAACTCTCCGTTCAGAGTATTACAACATATCGTCTTAAAGGCAACCTCAAGAACAAATATTTACTTTCCAAATTCAATTTCAACTAGTGGCCTGCAGTAACTAAAATGCTGAACAAAACCATACAAAATAGTTTTGCAAAAAGGAGCACGCATATTGCACATGAGCAACAAATAAATTAGTCACATAGTTTTGCAATAAATGAAATGATTTAACAAAAACTGTCTTCAAGAATGCTGCACTTTATATAAAAACACACACACACACACACACTATTATATATATATATATATATATATATATATATATATATATATATATATATATACAATGTCTACACAGATGCAGAACAGTTTTTCACCAAGAATATTAATAAAGTATTTGTTCCATTCCGCAACACGTAAATAGCAAATATATTTAAAGGTGGACCGCCTCTAAGAGCCTTGATACCGTATGACACCAGCTGTGTCGACAGCAGTGACGAGTATCATCAATCTAAGCACTACAAGAAAAGGCGGGATAAGAATCAAGTATTTATTTTTTGAGAAAATCGAGACTATTCCTTTATGAATTTTTCAGCGATCCTGACAATCTAACAAAACCATGGGTGCCTGGCATGATCAATGCACTGTGCAATATGAATTCGATGAATGCCTTTTCCATAAAGTAAATTAGTAGTCATTAAAAAATAGAACTATTGCAACCCTAATATGAGTTCCATTCGAGTTCGCTATTTTCAGCTGAATAACACCGCCTGCGAGCGTTCTGTACTGTAAAGCGTGGCCGTCGGACAGCGGAGTCGTGGAGTTGGTTGAGGCGTTGCGAACGCTTGGTAATTTATGTAAGATTATCTCGCGTCGCGGCGGCGTGTCCCCGTTTGCTGAATGCTTTCCCTAGGAAGCGTTCATTTACCTCCGCCGCGCCGGACGCGATTTCCTCCTGTGTTACCTACCGTTATGCGTTAAGAACTCCGTCGGCTCGCCACGAAGTCCTTCCTGTCACGTGGGATACGCGAATCTTCGGGACGAGTGCGTCACAAAGGATGCACTTCGCAGAAATTCCGCCCCCAGGCGCTGCGCCTGCTCCACGAATGCCAAAACGATTACGAAACATTATCACATTTCATTAATCAGCAATGAAGTTTTAGATTTTCATTTAGTGTTTGCAATTATTCCCGATCACATTTACTTCCATTAACCTTAAATGTGTCGATTTGGATCGGTTACGGTGAGATTCTAAGTTTATGCGTACAAATAAGACTGCCATTAGGGAAAAAAATACTAGTATTCAAGAGTTTTCTCAAGATCTCAATACTGCGAGACAATATGTATACTGTAAAGCAAATAAATTATAAATAATATTAGTTACAAAAGGAGATGGAGAAGAGGTGGAGAAAAGAGAAGAATTCAGAAAAAAGATCAGAGGATTCCAGGGTTTCCAAGAAAAGGCAAAGAAGAAAACAGGAGCGAAATGGACAGAAGAGAGAAAGAAACAGCATGGAGAAAGAATGAAAGAGTACTGGAAGGAAAGAAAAAAGAGAGAAAATCAATCATGAGAAGTTATTTCACGTGGTCCATAGTAGGCCAAAATCGAAGGAAGAAGAAGTTACAAAAATAGACATGACAATAATTAGAATAAGTATTGTTATTTGTATCTTTAAATCATTTATATCATTAAATCACGCGAAAACAAATTTTATAATTTATTGGTCAACCCATCTTTCGAAAACGAAAGAAAGGAATATATAAAATAAATGTATATGCATCCTTCTATAATTCTTATTTCGAAGAACGCAGGGGTTATCTCCTAGATAGTTTAGCCCTCTCAATCAAATGAGTTGGGTCGCCTTTAGGAGATAGAACAATGGGATTTATACATTCAACTCAGCATACGAGCACACACTTCGCAATTACGATTAGCTTTGTCTGCGCCTAGGAACCTACCTTTATGTTCCATTACGACCACGTCACGCGAGCCTACGGTACCGACGTGTCTTTCAGGGACTTGTTAATCGCTCACCCGCACTGAAATGATGTCACAGTGACTCATTTCGCGAGAAAAAAAAGCTCGTTGGGAAGACGTAAAATGCAGAGAACCGCAACATGGAACGATGAACAACTGACTCGCAGGGAAATCGAAAACTCCGGCCGCTCGCACCTCGTGTAGAGGACAATGGCAATTATACATGCATCGACGTCGGACGGTGGGAAACAAACATGGTTCTCAGTCTATCAAGGAGAGGAATATCACCTCACGAAAATGAGAGCCGTGAGTGTTTATACGGCGTAAGCAGTTCATATAGCGAAACATTATTTCGATCCCTACTTACTGAAAGGATAGAATTGTGTTATATCTACAGTATTATCGAATGCTACCAAAAGCAATAAAGGAAAACTAGTTACCTGCAGACCGATAAATTCTGCTGAAATAAACAACAAAAACACTAAATACGTTTCTGAAATGTAGCACGCATAATGCTCAAGAACAACAAATAAAAGTGAACTCCCGTGAAACACAGCATAAATTAAATATTTCAATAAAAAGTCTACACTAATACTGCAATAATGCATTCACATATAATTTATATTTTATTATTTATAATGTATTCGTTCAACCTTGCTTTACATACCAAGAATATCAAGAAAGTTGCTGTTCAACAACGCATCACTTGAATAACCAAGATGTAATGACAGCCGGCCTCATCGAAACCTTACAGTCGCACGGTGTCAACTCTTGTCAATGCGTTAATGGTGACAACGAGAATTCAGTCGATATAGCAGTTTGAGAACACTAATACAATAAAATATTGCAATGTTTTAGTCAAATTTGAAACCATTTCATTTTTTTAAATTTTTCTTCTTTTTTTTTTTTCTTTCTCCCTCCCCCCCCCCCCTCCCCCCGAGTTTCTGGACATGTAACAAAACCCTAGACACCTCTTACATGAACCCGCAGGGAAGCATCAGTTCTTTTTCAATTTCTGTGCCCGTTAGTAACTTAGATAACTTTATTTCCGCTGGACTCCAGTGTAGTTCAGTTGTTTAAAAATTTCTTTTCGAAAACGACAATCTTCGTGATTGTACATTACTTTCATAGCAAAACCAATAGATTACGTCGCATATTCTACTTGACAAATCGGTTAATCGTTAATGTACCACTTTAAATATCTTTATTAGGATAAAATATACATTATTACAGTTATTACGACTATTACCGTGATTGTTACTACTCGACATCGAAGGATACACAAAAATATTTACATTTTCTTAGCAGACGAGAGTGCCATTCTTTTAACCTCAAGGTATTACGTATTAAATGAAAACTTTAAAAGTGTCATAAAAATACAAAACTCAAGTGTGAAAGATTTGTAGCTTGGCACCAGTAATGCTCGTAGTTCAAACAAAGCTCGACACATCGTGGTCAAGATATGATTAACACTACTCTACACAACGAAGCTGAGTCAATGCATATATGGCCGCGTTTTTGCCGTCCCGCACAGCATAGATCAGAAATTTGTAACGTTGTTTGAGTAGTGATGGCAAAAAACTTATTCCTCCCTAGAATGTCAGCGCACTATGGGAGACTTCATGCATTCCCGACAATGAGCTGTCCAGGAGATGAGTAGAAACTTCACGCCGCACACCGTACGACCGGGCCAGGTAAACAAAACGTGATCGAAAACGGGCGGATCTGGAAAGCTACCCGAACAAGAATGAACTGTGATTATAGTGTATTTTTGTGATCACGTATAGGGGGCTTATTGCGCCCAATAACACGAATAAACGACGAAGACGTTTGGGTTCGGGGGTTTTGTTTCTCAAACGCCCAATACCATACTGCTAGTCCATCTGTTGTTACAATCCAATTCATGAAAATTAACTGCCTGGCACATCCACTTCATTCGACAGACTTAATCTAGTAGATCATGCCTTACGAGGCATGCATTTCCGATCCGCTGAAGATGAAAAACGCAGTGCACGAGTTGCCATAGTCGACGTCAAGGACTTTTTGAAAGGCATCTAGACTACGAAATTATGGAATACTTGCATTGGACATCATTACGTCCACGATTAGAAACTACACACTGAATTGTATTATGAATTTATTAAATGACCAGAGACAAAAATAATTTTTCATTACATTCATACTCTTACATAAATTGTGCTCTTCCTATTGTGTGATAAACGCACTAATTAGTCCAGCACCTCGCACGGGGGAAATATTAAAAATACGATTATAAAAAGGAATTAACTTTGAAAACAAGAGTTAAAATGAATTCATTTTCACAACAAAACAGTGAATAAGCATCTTACAAGTGTTTAGCACATTATCACCCCCTAGTGTTTCAAAACATAAGAGGGACATATCAAAACCGACAGCAAAAACAATTTTTTGATCTTTCTGTGCCGCCCAAAAATTTAGTTTTGCAAAGCCCCAAGTATATTTTATGCAGAAAGGAAGTAGAGTAATAAATTTAGGAATCTCTAGTTTAAAATCACCGTTGTTACGAACTCATCTCGGACATCCTGACGACCCAAAAGCCTCTAAAACTTAATATGTATATTTTCACACATACATACTCAAATGAACAGCTTTAAAAATTGCCTTCTACAAGAAATGAGCAACCTAACACATACGAGGATCATGCACTTTATTTCCCCCCACCCAATAACCCTTTTAATCCAAACTGCAGGTCGAGGCGCTCTCAAACATCGCAGGACGAGATTTCACAAACTTTCATTAGCAGGCGCAACACAGCACAGCAAGGTCGCTGGCGAGGTCGGAATCGAAACCTTTCACCGACAGCTGTGAGAAAACGTTTTCCACAAGCCGGCAAATAAAATCCGTGTCCAGAGTTTCGCGTGTTTGTCCCAAGAAAAACATAGCGGTGAAACCCCGCCTCGATCCATTTTCGAACTGGAGTAGTGGCGAATCGATTTCCTGTCGAAATCCGACTCTGAGTACGCTTTCTTGAGAACTGTTCGCGCAGGTTGCGTAACACTTGCGAGTGTACTGTTACAGAATACCCATGAAGATCTTTAATGATGTAAGAAAACATGAAGGAAGACTGCATTCAGCCACTGAAATAAATATATAAAGGAATTGCAAGGAGCCATCGATTTCACTGCATATGAAGCAACAGTTCCCAAACTTGTACCGTTATGGAACGGTCGAGAAGATCTATTCCAGCCGAATCCTAAGTACGTTCTTTGTCACTACTAATCACTATATTCAAGACTGAAAATTGTTTCTATATTTAGTTAGCATAGAGTCCATGGATGTAAGGAGGAAACCTGTGTCAACGAGTTTTAACAAAAAGTCGCAAATATATGCTGCTTTCGTATCTTAACTAAATGTAAAGCGCAAATAAAAATTCTAAGTGTTATTTTGTTTAAAAATAGTCATTACTTTACTTAAATAACAACGTAATCACTTTAAAAAAGGTTTAAAATTTTTCAAGGTTTCGAGGGATGAATGAAAAGGTGATAAAAAAATACGACGAAACATTGGGTCAGCCAAAACTGATGTTTGTTGAAAATTGATACCGTAATTCAATCAGCTCTACAGTTTTTTTTCTACTCTCTAACTTTATCGATACATGAGAAAATACAGCAAAAATGTTCCATCACAATCTTGCAGACCAGTCATCTGCTTTTCAAATGCATATAACGAAATTCAATAGACACGTTTCCGCACGCATGCAAGATACGCAAACTCGTTAAGATCCAGTTTCCCCCAAGAAATAGGTGGAACGAATCCCCTACGTCTGGTGATTCAGACCACATGCATCTCTAATACGTCCTGCCCCGGCCGCAACCCCTGCGAAAACCTCATCTTTCCTTTTGGAAATCAGAGGAAGACCACAAAGAGAGTTTCTATGACAATGCAGCAAAGCTCGTAAACGTGCCACTGCAATTCTCGGTTCAGTGACAGTGCTCCACACTAGTGTGATGACCGCGATGATACACATCTGTCACTACCGGAAAAGTCCTTTGCAACGTTGGTATTATGAGGTCTGATGCTCCCAGAATGGGACCGGAAATTCCGCCCTCCTAGTCTTTTCACTGCGGAATTGACACAGTAAACAGATTTTACACACACAAAAACTGCTATTATATTTAACGATCCTCTTCACTTGACAACAAAGTACTTGCTTAGAGCTTAGGACGCTAGAGCATGAGAAATAGTAAATAAAAGCATCCAAAAGCAGTTGAGAACTTTCTCGCATTTTTAGAACCACACGGTTGAAGTTCGTTCTGAGTACGAGTAGGTCCGTAGCTCGTTTGCCAACACATTGGTATACCTTGTTCCCACAGTCTATGCTAGATCCCCCCTCCATTTTGTTCACTTTTCACACTCCCGAACCTTATATTAATATTTAAACGAATTTTGGTCAAAATAATAATTACAGAACGCCATTTTACACGACTTTAGAACAAGCAGCAAAAATTCGCCCACAAGCAATAATATTTTAACACACTTCCTGGATATTACAACATTCGTCATTGCGGAAGAATAATACATTGCTTTGACCGGAAATGTGCGCGAGTTTCATGGCGGTTCTAATACAACTCTTCCTCAACTTTGCGAAAAACGTATCTAAGAAATGAGTTAAGTACTCATGATTTATAGATCCTCCAATCTGACATTCAATATCCTAGGGAAATCGCATCGGGCTTCTTGGAAATAGGGAAAGAGGGGAAATGTCTTATGACAGTTTTTCACTAGCATTACAGAACTCTCTCAGGACTAGGTTAACTAGGTTTACAAGAAATTCAAAGAAATTGGAACGATAGTTTGCTGTATGTCTCGTTTGACGTGCCGTCGCGTTCTAAACCACTACTCAATAACTAAAAGAATGTCTTTGCTAAACAATCTGGTATATTGTCTTCAATTCATGTGCCACCGAAGGCGAAATGTGCTTTTCTGGGTTTAAACAGTCGCATATCTATCTCTTATTAGTCTGATTTTTTTTTCAATGTTACAATTCGGTACTGCATTAAAAGTTTAATCATTAGGTGAACGACGAAATCAGATTACACGTTCGGAAATTGGTATAATGTAAGACTCCAAATGACGGCAACGAATCTCAATCTAAGAAAAGAGCACTTGTTCTTTTAGGACGGGGACGGGAGGTAAAAATCAAACAAAGAACGCAGAAATGATACGTGGAAAGCATTTAAGACAAAAATATGTAACACAGAAATTAACCCACTCCTTTCAGTACACTTTAGTGCAATGCGTTGTACGCCCGATTAACTAATTCTATTTTATCTTCTCTAGCGACTTTTGTTGATTAGCATCATCTGCCACGCAGCTTACTCACAAAAAACGGAACAGTCTGCGTGTAACACGAGCGGCAAGATCCTGTTTTTCATTGCCGGGATGACTTAAGTTCAACGCTCAACAACTACTGAATGTTGTCTTATTGCGGCGAAGAGCCACTGGTGAAATTAGTGCGAAACTGACTGCAATGTTCTACAATTGTAATTTAAACTTACTAATACGGATATATTTTCACTTTCAACTTTCACCTATCAATATTAATGCAACAGTGTTGGCATTGCCTGCGTTTGCTATTTCACTTCTTTCGAGGAATTTTGACCTTGTTCCGAAGAGGAAAAGGGCAAGTGATAATATGATTGTTTCTGGGCGAACAACTAAGTGTACTACATCTTATATCCAGAGATGTGGCGGTTTTCTTTTCCCGTTGGCGCCGATCTACTCTCTTCGGCTTGAGGGTATTTTCCTCCAAGTACCTCCCCGCAGCGAAATACCGCCCCAGTCGTGACAAGCTCTAATACTGGTTTTCCAACACGTGGGTAGTATTGCGCATGTGAGTGTGTCTGCGAATGAACATAATACTATGATGAAGGGAAGATCGAGCGCGGTTCCTGACTTATAAGGGTACTGCTCAGACATTCGTTTGGTACTAATAGGACAAACTACTAAGCATCAAAGGAGCAAGCGCGGAAAATCAAGCATCTTTCAAAGCAGCCTGCCGCTATTCCATTCTCCTCCAGACAATGGTTGAATTTGACTTAAGACACATGCTATTCAAGTACTAGAATAGCTAAGCAGAATAGATATACCGTCGGGACTCGTCCTTCTTGTGAACGACGCCGCATAGGTAAGGGCAAAACCACTAGTGAGCCATCGCAGGCAAAAATGCTAAAGCAGAAATAGCGATAGCAGACACTGCTACAATTTACCAGGCCCACCAGATTAGCTGACTAGACTAGCTTAACTCGTGCGAAAATTTCGCACATTTGTGCACGTGAAAGGATATTGAAATACTACAATTGTTATACAAACATTCCATTCTTAAATAATAATTTGAAGTTTTAAACCAAGTATTGAGCACTTTTTAACAAAACTGATTATATTATTGTAGCAGATTACTTTGAACATTTGTGGCCCACCAACACAGATCATTGGGCTGCTTCTTCCATCTCTCACGGCAGAGAAATTCAACGGAAACTGGTCTCAATCGCCAATCACCCGAGCTAAGTCCTTTCAGGAGTCTAATATCTCCAGCATGCCTTCGATTTTCCGAAATGTTATTGAAAAACACACTGTTTCCAAGTCATGTCCGATAGTAGTAGGCTGCAGTGTGCTGCATTTGCATCTGAACACGATATTTTCGCATTTAATTACTAAATATGGGGGGGGGGGGAGATGTGTAACAATTTCAGTCATTCAATGCCGCAGTCTTTAAGATACATTTCAAACGATCATATAGTTTTCTTAAACGGCTCAGTACTTCGCCTAGAAAAGGGACATCTTTAATAGAAATAATATATACACAGAAATGTCTGCACTACTTAAATGAATTGTACATTAAAGTAATTATCAGAAACGCACATTAAATTTATACGAACAAAGTTTTATGGTCATATGTGGGAACAATGAGTGATCTTCATGGACTGGCGATTATGAATATATGATATGAATGATCAGAGGCAGGGGAAACAGAACTTCTACAGTGGCTATCAAAATTGACCGTACACTGTGTAAGAAAAAACAAAATGGCATAGAAAAAGTATTTATTGCAAAATTGTGAGCTACAAAATAAAATGTATTAATGCAAACCTTCACTCATACATTACAAAATATCTTGAAATAACTGCATAAATAATAAATAAAACTTTCCCTAATGCATATGCAATTCACCACAAAAATGAACGTATACTAGCAATTTGTCTTCCAGATAGACGAAGTCAATATTTTGTGGAAAGATTTTTAGTATAAAATAACCTCCCGTCTTGATGACATTCAATTTACAAGCTTCCTTGAAAATTCAGGTTCGATTTTCTTCCATTCTTCAGAGAGGACCTCTCTAGAGCTTTTTTATTTGAAACTTTATGCTTCTGCATTTTTTTTTTCATTTCCCACCAAATTTCTTAATAGGATTTTGATCGGCTGATTGTGGCAGCGTTTCAAGGCTCTTTGCTACATTTTATAACCATAACTTCACAATATACGCTGTATGGATGAACGCGTTGTCCTGGTGAAGGTAATATGTCGACTCCAGATCAAGATTAGCTGCACTTCGTTTGACATTTCCTAAAATTAATAAATATCCAAAATGTGAAGTGTGGAATCAATAAAATTGTGTTTCCCAACATCTGACGCACACATACAACCCCGTATCATTTCAGAACTCCTGCTGTGCTTTACAGTTGCAGGCAAATTTTGATCTTCCAATACTGCGTTTAGTTTCCTTCACAAGTACTGCTGTCCATCTGATCCAAATATCTTGGAATTTACTTTCATTGCTGAAAATCACTATTTGCCAATACTCCGAAGGGTGGTTTCTGTAATGTTTCGCGAACTGCAGTATATTGTGCCCATTTGCCGTATTAATCCACGGCTTCATCTCCGCTACTCTCCCGTTGTAACCTGCGACACGTAATACCTTTCGGACAGTTTCTGAGAATACAGTTCTCCCTGTTATTGACACCAACTACGGAGTCATTTTACCTACACTTGGCGAAGATTTCTGCTGATATTGACAATATGTATTCCAACTCGATCGTTGAGTATCATATTTCGGCTTACGCCCCCTTTTAATTTGATCTGCCATCGAACTTGAATTGCTCTACCATACCTTGAATAGTTCAATGATGTCTTGCCATTGTTCCGCAATACCTCATAGTGATCTTGCCCTCAATTCACAGTAAATCTTTATTCTTTTATAGTCTTTTCCCTTTTCGGGGCTATGTTCAATTCGATGAGACTCTCCCCAAATCTAAACATTAATCTAATTGTCACAACTTAGTACAAAAAAATTCAACGGGTACGTTTCGAAGCGCGCTTGTGATTGTGTACGTTCACTTCTGTGCAACTCTTATTAGTAGGTAGCACACGAAATATTTACGTTTACACCTAATAAAGCATGTTTCTGCTTTCAAATTGCACTAGTCCTCCCAGGAAACCTCAAAATTACATATTTTATTTCCAGAAATATTCGTACAAAAATTATGGTATCATTAAGAGCGTATAGTAAATGTGTACGTTCAATGTTGAGAGCCCCTGTACTTTAAATCTACACTGGTTTTAATTTATGAATTAAATTTAATGTACAAATGTATGAATCACTTGTACATTAAATGTCATATACATTGATACGTTAATGTAAATTAGATTTAATGACATAGACAGTACGGTGAACGTTCTTAACTAAGCAGTCAATATCCATTCAGAGTTAAAGACTAGACCTCACATGTATGCGCAGGCGGAACCAACGCTCACCCCAAAATGTGTCTTTTCCACGGCGGGCGGTGCACCGGGAAGGAAGCAACCTCCCCCCCGGCTCCGTCTCGGCAAACGAGTCCAGGTCAGGGCAGGAGCAGGCGGGAGGGGGGGGGGGGCGCAATGACGCACGCCCTCGGCCGGGCGGCTGAAGGGCACAAAGGCCTGCTCGCTCCACCGCGCGCTTGCCCAGGCGGAGCAGCGACTCAATGAAGCGACCAACGACCGAATCTGATGCTTGGAAAGATTAAACTCCGCAACAACGCCGTCACCATCGACGGCGTAAACAGCCGCAATGCTCCTTGCTCAACGTTGCCACAGATTTATGAATTGCCGAGTAATATACAGAGCTTTAAGGTTGTCAATTTTCAAACGGAAGCAAATATTTCAATTTTCAAGTCTCAATTGAAGAGATTTCCATGTATACAACTTTCCACCAACACCAGGAGAAATTGCCTTGTACACGAATAACTTGTAATAACTACATTCATTAAGTAGAAAATTATATTTAATATTTAGGAATTTATGTTTACTGTCCCTCCCCGTTGGCATTTCAAAAATTTGTGGCTGAAAATACCTTTCTTCACTTGCCACAATGCTTGCAAATAATTTTAAGATGTTAAATTGGCCGTTAGCTGTTGAAACTAATGATGCGGTATTGATAACAAAACATCGATGATAGCAAGCGTCGATTTTCAAAAATTCAATCATTACGAAAAACCATCGATGTTTTTAGACCGGACTAGTAACCTTTCACATTAAATTCGTGTGCAATAAAATTTAATTTGACAGTGTTCGTGTTTATCAATTCGCCGAATTGGTTAAGAACAATGACAAGCCGACCCCAACAATGACCCAATTTGTTGGCCACATCTCAATGCGCGAAATGAATATGAAGAGGAAATACAATGGCATAGAGTTCATCTCGGGCTAGAGTGTTCGTTCGTTGTAGGTAGTGCAACCATCATTCCTTTTGATTCCAACACATGAATAACAAACGGTGTTACTATCACTTATTTCATATTTTAACTTTTACAATATAGTGATCATGAGAATTTTTCATTCAGAAACAAAACATCGGCAAAGAAAAAACTTCGATATTAATAAAACATCCGTGCTTGTATATCTATGTTTAAAATAATTATACAAAAACATCGACATCGATGTTGCATCTGTAGTTGAAACCACACATCATGGAAAGAACAGTCTCACCTCAAGGCAAAAGTCGTAGCGGTACCAATGAACTACGCTATTTTTTAAGCAACAGCAAAAAACAAAAACGTAGAGAGAGTCGAGTACGCAGTCTTGGAATACTTTTTTAAACCCTAGTTCCATTCTTGAAATCTAACGGGAACACTTTCTAATAGGTTACATTGTTACCCCAAGCTTTCAGATTCAGGTACCAACAATTCACTGCTAACGAGTTTAAAACCATGTCGAAACGAGACTAATAGAAAATTCTCTACCTTTACTTCAGCAGTGCATAATTCTTTTTAGGTGGCTTTTTAACAACTTGGTCGTATAGCAACCACAGTGATTGCTTTTAACTATAGAGAAACCTGTAGAAAGAACTTGTTAGGACAATATGAACACACCAACATCCATGGAATTCGAAACCGCGACCCTTCGATAAAGCTCGAACTCTTCTACCCAGGTCGACGTATAAATTAATTGTCATCGAATTTTAAATGAAAGTGAGATGTGTAAATACCGATTGCAATTTTAACACTTTTGTATGTTCATTGGCATTTTATGATGCGTTGTTTTTGCAGTATTTTATACAAAAGTGTTTTACGAGACTACTTTCTTGAATGCCTTTTCGAAGTCCATCAATCAGACATTTGGGAGACTATAAAACCGCGGTCTATTAATAACATACGCATTGGACAAAAATGAGATCTTATTTCAATCTACAAAATTGTTACGAGAAAAATTATCAAATAACCATCAGTGCTCAAGCGAGTCCTTACGCTGATCTGCGAATTATGAAGCAGGAGTAAACCGCCCCGATGGCCACAACGAGACATCATCCGATAAATACTAATGGAGTACAGATTGTCTTACTGGCTTTTTTGAATTTTTTCTTCAAACGTTAACCAATTTATCATTATTTATAATAATATATTTAATATAGAACCTACAAATTTCTCAATTTTTATAATTTCGCAATTTCACTTCCTTTTTGTACCTACATTTCTTTGTTAATTTACAAATAAATTTAAAATAAAAAATCTAACAAATTATGGTGGTAGTTGATGCCAATGTTGTATTACTAATGGTACTTCATTATTTGTTCAATTCTTAAATTTGAGAGCAAAACTGTGTCTTTGCCGACATTCTTATGAAAAAAGCATTAAAAATAGACAACTTTTTGAAATATATCCTGCTCATAGAATATAAGCAAGTGAGCTACTTACGAAGTCATAGTCTGGGGTACCGTAGAAGAGCAAGAATAATTTGTAAACCATTTGTTCAGTTTATGGTGGATTTTTGACGTGCAGAAGCTTGTGAGAGGATTAAAAAATGTCCGTGAACCTGCGAATGTTTATACGTTCTTTTGGGTTACAATAATATTTCACCTCTACAGCTAAAAGCGTACGGAAGAACGCGGTCCTGTCAAGTCTACTTGCGCTTGCTAAACCTCAAATATTGCATTATTTTCTCTATATCCCGGAACGATATGGAAGTTTAGCAGGTTTTTTTCCCCTTCTGGCTCCCACATTCAAGATCTCGTGTTCTTTTCTCTGCTTCCCGAGTGATGCTGCTCGGCGTGGTGACCGTTCCGACCTGTCTTTTCGTGGCCTGTCCGGTTAGCCGAAAGGAGAACCGACCCCTACCGAGGCCTATGACTATAATAACAGGATCTGGTCTCGGAGGATCAATTCGAGAACTAGACGAGATGAAGTAAGGGGAGGCGGGCGGAGAGCGCACAGATATTCAGCAGCCCACGTGACGCGTAGGCTGGGGAGGCAACCGCTGCCCACGACACAGCGGGCGCCCGTGAGGGCGGGCGAGCCAGGCACCTTTCGCCGGCGGCATTTTGACTCACGCGCTCTCCACCTGGGCTGCCGCCGCCGCCGCCCGCTCCTTGGCGCGTTACGCAAGGGGGCGCGAGGACGCGGAGGGGACGGGTGGGAGGAGGTTCCGCTAAGGCGCGGCCGGGCCGGGGAGGCTGGGCGACAGGCGGAAGTTCGAGGACGACTCGCTCTCCGCCACGCCCACATATTTAAGGTCGCCTAATCTGTCGCAATGCGTGCACTATATGCCTTACCATTGTCGAAGACTCGTCCGCAGACAATTTTGGAAATGCTTTGACTCGTAATGTTTGGTTCTCAGAAGTTAATACACCCTACTCATCCCAATGACCTCATCGACAAGCACGTATTTTAATCCATATTCTTATAGGAATCAGGTCTCATCCATCATTTAGAGGCTATGAACAATCATAACATTATCCTTCTCAATTTCAATACAACGAACAAGCTTGAGCATGACCATATGTATGATCCCAAAAGACGGAAAAAACCGAAGTCTTTCAATTATTACTAAATAATTTGAATAGATTTTTAAAAAGGACAAAATTCAACGCTACATTATTCCACAAGGGAAACGAACAAGCGACCATAAGAAAAAAAACTATTAACACCTCAATGAAACAAAATCACCGAAATTGCACCGAGACAAAAGCCGTTGTTTCTTTAGCAAATAAAGAAAAGTACATCAGATGTCTAGCCTACATGAAAACAATTTTCAATCGCAGTGATCAACAACAGGTGCAAATTGCAAGAGGGAAAAAAAGACTGCGGAATGTTGCTGACCCTCAGCTGAACATTCATATTGAACAGGATATCACGAAAAACTTCATTATAAGGAAGAATGGGAAACTTCTCATTAACTATTCAAGCGTCAATAAAACCAACATCTGGCCCACTTCAAGCGTCCGGAGATCGCTTAACGGCGCTCAGCGTTGGAGCGTTTCCCAGGGTTTTATGATCTTCGTTCTCCAGAGGGCACGTGTCCCCGATTAATGGGAGCTCGAAATCCACGCGAGGCGTCCCAGGCGGCGGCCCCGCGGGGAAGCCGTTCCGTCCAACAGGCAGCACCATCTCGTCGTAATACCTCCGCGATAAGATATGGACGCCACCGTATGTGGAAAAAGAGTATTACGCAAGCACCGAGTGCGGGGCGGGGTGGGGTGGGGTGGGGGTGGGGCGGGAGAAGTCATCCTATTCACCGACGCGGACGTCGTCACCCCCCACGGCTCTGGCAGAGGCTGGCACGTGTTGTTACCCCCCCCCCCTCGAGTGGGAGAAGTGATTGGAGTAATAATGGCCTTTTCTACCCCAACGCAGGGGGAACTAATTCTCCTTAAAGTATCTCCATCACAGCTTCCAGTAGATTCCCTAGCTCCCTTTGGGCGCATCTCCGATTAAATTATTAAACATTACGAAGGGAGAAGACTGCCACAGAGAAATCATTCCTTTAAAATATTAAGTAAATAACTTTCCTTGTTTTAATATTATTGTATTCTGACAATATTAGTCATGTGTCTGCAAAATGCATAGGCGCATTTACTTTTTCGTAAGGAGGGAGGGACAGACCTGGCACCAAACCAAAAATATGACGCCTCCACTTGCGAATTCAGAAACGTAAAAAACTAAATTCTGCACAAAACGCGTACTGGTAGGACCAGATCTTGAAATTAGAATATGACAACACACACAATCCAACGAGGGTCAATTTGTTAAGGATGACTTCCGAGCACGTTCATCAAAGCTCTAATGCAAAACTCCGGAGGAGCGGGTGCGAACGGGACGCGACAAGAGGCCGCGCGAGGGCGCGGGGGACAGGGGACGGGGGCGGGGGCGGGCTTGCGCGACGCATCCGCCGCCTCCCCCATCGCTGCGCACCCGTCGCGCTGGCTGCATTGATCCCGCAACGTAACACGCCGGGGCGGCGAGGGCGGCAGCGACGGCAACTACGGCGAGATTGCACCACGCCCCCCCCCCCTCCCCGAGTGCGGTCCGCGCCGGGCCCCGTGCTCACTCTCGTGCTCGCCGCTAACGGGTCGCGGGCACGCGGGGCGGGGGCGGGGCGGAGCGGTGCGGTGGGCCGCGATGGCGCGTGTGGGCTCGCTCGGCGCGCGGGCTGCAGCAACAGCGGTGTGTGCGGCCTCCGTCCAATCTATACATGGCAGTGGCCGGGCGGAACAGGCGGCAGGAGGCGCGGCGGAGGCGGCGCGACGCCGATGGCGGCGGTGGCGACGAGGGAGGGAGGTCCGAGGTGACGGGAGGCGGCAACGCCACGGGAGGCGACCGACGCGCCGTGCCATACCGCACCGACGGGAGGCCGCGCCGCCCAATCTTATCGGGAGTCCTGAAGGTGACGAGGCGCCGTGAAGGCATTCGGAGAGAAGGGGGATGCGACCAGAACGGCGTGCGTGGGAGAATCCGCGCGGGAAACGCCATTACGTACCGTAAATTGTCTTACGTTTCGCTTTTCGGGTCGGGCTTGTTCCGAAGCCACAACTCTCACAAATATCTTTCCCCTTGACAGTTCCTGGCGCTTGAAAGCCACTCTAGAGAAGCTGGGAGAGCCCATGAGGAAACGCGTGCGTGTCATTTTAACGAGGGAGGCATTTTCAAACTTAACAAAAGGCGACGGACTTTCTTTTGTTAACACTAATCAAAATCTTTCTTACAAACGCTGCTCTTTGAGCTCTCTCAAGCCACAATATTAACGTTGGCAACCCCTCCTACGTTGGAAGTATTTCATGAATGCGTCATCTCCCACTATCCACAACATTCCCTTCTAATGAAAACAATCTTATCGACTTAATATTGTTTTGAACAGCTTTGGTACGCCGCTTCAATACAAATATATTCCAATTCAGGTCGAAAATGCAGATGCCTCGACATCCAGAAGTACAGAAAGACTGATTTATAATAGATCTGAGATTAGCAATGGTAGCAGTAATGTCACGTCTGTCAAGAGTTATGCTAAAAAACACTTCTTTCCCCAAAATTCGTTTAGTTCTTAGCCTTTGTGTTAAGAGAACGACTTTCAACACACTTGCTCTCGATATATTATTCTAACCAGAACTCCTCATGCAGGGACCCAGCCCTTCTTTACGAATTCTCTACAGGAGTACAAGAAGATACTAGCTGAGATTTGGCTGCAATTAATTTAAAACGCTATTGTTAATAATTTACGAATGAAATAATCACCAGAAGTGTCAAAAACGAGACTCGAGTGGTGTTACAGAACGACATCGGCTTTAGTGCACTAGTTTGGCTTTCTAATCTCGTCATAAGATTTTTGGTATTGCTCCACCCTCATTCCAGCTGCTACCTAACGGTCTAAAATGCATTTTCTTATTTTAACATTTTCTCAATATTTCGGCCCTTTATTAGTAAAATTGAAATATCATTTTAAGAATATTATAGAAGAGTAAAATTGTCATATGTGCACATTTTCACTTAAACATTTGAAACCGTTCAAAAATGTTACTTCAGCGATTCCAAAAAATGCACAAATTTGAGCTCTCTTTCATAGTAAACTTTCGAGTTTTCGAGAAATTCTATAAAAGTCCTTTCATGCACTTGTGCTCAATAAAGCAATAATGTACAAAAACGCACGTAATAAAAATATTAACATGAGATTTCAAAAAATGACGTGTGTAATTTTTAACATGCAAAACAATACATCAAGATGGCGTACATATACACTTTAGATCATTTAGGGCTGTACAAAAATGGGTAGAGAAAAAATGTGAAGGAGTATTTGATAATCTTTTTTGCCTTGATACCACGCAAAATGAGGCGAAAACTATTCAAATTTTGAGAAAAATATCTTCAATATTGTAGTTGTAGGAATACTCTGAAAAAATGTTGCAATTTTCGGAAATTCAGAGAGTACGGAAAATCGGGCCTGTATCATATTTATAAACATTTCGCTCAACTGAAAAATAATAAATTTGGGGCCAATTTGATAAATTTTTGACTCCCTTTAGACTTCGTGAAAAAATAGACATTTCAAAATCCCCCAAAAAATAGATATTTCAAAATCCACAAGACCTCGACATCTGCCATCATTCGGAGAATATCAATTTCGTGAAAATCCTACCCACAGTTTACACGCCAAAGTTGACCACAGATGGATGGGCAGGGATTTTTTCTTAAACCAATTTTTTCGCAAGTTAGAAAAGTAATTACAGTATCTAAAGTATGTAGAGCTTTCTACCAGCCATATGTGGGGAGATGCCTTCAAAAGCGGCACCACACAGTTTTTCGGCGAGTAGCGAGGAACCGCTCACCGAATCCCAAGTAGTGTGGATGACTTGCTATTTGCGAGTGACGAACATTCGGTGCTCGCCCTACAAACAACCTGTCGATCTTTTGACCACACCAAACGAAGCGATTATTTGCCGAACGAATCAGCTGTTCGGGATTCGGGGGAGCAATAGCTCGGTGCTCTGAGAATGCCGAATGTGTGGAGCCGCCTTAAGGCCGGAATATACTCGCGACCTTGATCGAGATCTGAGTAGATTCTCGCAGAAACCTACTATACCCCTCCAAACCAATGGTTGATATACTTAATAATTAGACGAAGTATTTTGGCAAGCACATACTGCACTATTTCAGATATTTGCATCAAGCCATCAGTAGAATTATGAAAGGTCCCTGAGCACATATTTAGGTCGAGATAAAGATGTCTACGGAATACCGTTGAGCATTATCGCAAATCTCAAAAGAAACGAACTCGAGTCACTGCCATTTACATTATAACCAAGATCCCTCCGTTTCATGGCAGTAAATATTAAGTAACCAAGGTATTTAACAAACGCGTAGATTGAAAAAAAGAGAACATTACTACATATTTAAAAGACATTCGACGACGCTGTTTCATTTATTACAATGCTTCTTAACAGTTTCGGATGTCGAACTGTGTTTCCCCAACTCCTGGACTTCGTATTGATATAAGAATGGCATCTTATTTTATATAGCTATTTTGTCTTGGTTTAAATCAAATCACAAGTCTTGCTTCAATACTGCAATTGCTTCAAGCTTCAGCCTTCAACCTTTCTTGGAAAAATTGCATGAATCACTTAAACATTCTGCACAGTAAGTTAGCAAAACCTAATAATTGAAAGAAGTACAAACAATAGTTCTGTTTCACAGATCAATTCGCAAAATGTGATTAAAATGTATTTTTAATGAAAAAAATAAAATTAACTGTTCACTAAGAGTTCTGTCAGCTTTTAATGAATCAAGAAGCATTCGTTCCTCTCAAAGGCATGTTTCATAACCTCACGATTTTACTACCTTCTTAAACAACTGCGGAACTTTCTGCCGAATAACAAGGTACAATAAATATTTATTCTAATTTGTACCAATATTATAGAAAACCTGGAACAAATGAAAGTTACCCAAGAAGTTCCATATCCGACTCCAAACACATCAAGAGTGTGCCAGTGATGCGTCATGGCATGGTGCGTCTACACAATAATGTTAATGGGTGCGTAAGTCAGTAGATTGTTGATCTTTTGTATGATCAAGTGAATCAAATTCCTACGTTTGTGTCATTTTAAAATTTCTGACCACGCAGGCCAGAGAGGAGATGCAATAGGTTGGCTCACTACTATTCAGTGACAATCCGGAATTGCAGTTCGAAAAGAAAGAAAAAAAGAAAAACATTTCCACATCGTAAAAGTGCTTTAGCAGCCAAATTCGTTTGCTTTGTCTTCGTTCTAAAAATTAAGAGCTGTATAAGAATTTATTAATCTGCCATCCTCCGTCATCAGAGATGCATGTCAAAAATAAATTGACTCTGTAACTCGCTGGAAAAAACAGTCCCAATTTCCTTCTCGAACAATGATACCAAACGCACAGAAATTATAATCTAATTAAAATTATATGCTGTGACAGAATCGTGGCCGACACAAAGAATCTTTCTGAATCTCCTGTCCAGAAGACTTGGAAAAACGAGAAAGAAATTATATCGACAACCACTGTTACAAGCATCACAGCTCCGCCACGTGACGTTTTGAGATGACCGTAAGCACTGGTACCCTAGTACATGACGCATACTCCGTTCGGTATGTTGAAAGTGCTCGTTGTTGGCCTACTTACCATCAAAAAATAGGTTTACGATGTCCAGTCTATGTTCGGCTAGGAACGGCATTTTGAGAGTTCAATAGAACTCGCATCATTAAAAATGGGCAGTTCAATGAAACTATTAACCAAGACCATGCATTCCAAAATAAATTGACACGTTCTCATTTTTGTGATATACCACATGTGTGGTATATCACAAAAACCAACAAATTAAGTCCCATGAATGAGAATACCGCGATAGAATAACAAGAGTCCAATTGTTTCACAAAACTTTATAATAAACTTCGCAGAATCGGAAAAAACAGAATGAAGTAGCTGATGTTTGAAGCAACCCAACAACGAATTCCGTAAGCTGCACCCGCGAAATTCTAAATGTAGAGGAAGCCGAACACGCAACTTACTTGACACAGGAGAAAATGCAGCCACAAATGGCAAAATCACGAACTATCAATCAACCACGTGGTCACCTGCAGTTAACAGTATGCTGAAATTTTTAAAATTTTGGATTGTCAGGAAAAACAAATGGCGGATGTAATGTCAGCGTACCACAGTACTTATCGTAACGAAGTAACACTACCAACTCAGAATTATGCCTAGCAATCTACGAAATAATAAAATTTCTAGAACATGCTTCTTAAGCGTGTCCCTGAAATCATAAGCATTGCTCAGTTTTCTAGTCATGCTAAATGAAATGTATATTACAAAAATTTAAAATTCATGTAAGTATTCCCCTACGATGGTCACGTATTCTCGGTAACTACTTTCAGGATCCCATTTCCTCCTCCCTTTAAAATATAGGTCCTAAGACATTTCTTTCGATCCGTAGGATATGAAGAAAAGAAAGAAACTGACCCAAAATTGAGTTCTAGCGGAAGGATTTTTATATATCTCATTCCTTTGTAGAAGCTCATTTACCTAATTCTACCCTTCTACTCTAAAACTACCTAGCCAAAAACTGCGTTAGCAGTAAGTTTTCATTATCAACACGCTGAACATAATTACCGATACTGACCTTACGAAAGAAAAAATTTTGCTATCAGAAACTAATGCCTAACTATTCCTCCGCAGACCAAAATGTCTTCGGCAAAACCAACATCAGCTAGGAATCTCAAATAAATCTATCTTACCAGTTTTACATCAAAATCTTTCGTTTTTGTCGTTTTATTTATCATATATTTAATATAACAAGAAAAAAATACGTGGTAGTCGAGGGAAAGAGAGAAAACCGTAAACTGAAAGAGCCACAAATGTTTACTCTGGTTCAAGTGAACAAAGTAGTTTTCAAACTATACTACGAAATTAGTTATCTTGTTTTCTTGGTACATCTGATGAACAATCTGGAATACTTTCAACGAGCAAATGAAATCTAAACGTGCAAATAAAATTTAAACGAACCGAAATACCGACAAAGAAATTAATTCTCAAGTTCATGACTATAGCAGACTCGTTACCTTAGTACTACAATTAAGTACTTTGTATATTTTGTGTTAGTCACCGTCTGAAAGTATATTCACTACCGACAAAATTACTCAAGCTTAATTACCTAGGTTTAGCGCCAAAATGACTAATAACACAGGAAGGTACAGTAGATAACTCAAAACCATTAAAATTCCAATTACCTAGTTGAAGAGGATATTAGAAAACTGTATGACGATAAAACCCTAGCATTGATATTGAGGAGTAATTTGAAGTCGACGACGATTTTGGCATCCATAAAGGTTTTCCTTCCGAGCCACATCATTCGGCGTTTCTCGAACTGAACTGTGGAGACCACTAACGCGGTGAACTAATTACGTAAAATATAACAATTTCGAACGAGTTTTTATACGAACGGCTCGTGCTAGATTGATGATAATATAACAAAGTTAATGCACTGATCCTGCACCTGGTAATCGTTAAAGTTTACACAGGACAAACAAATTTGTAATGTAATACGAAATGAACGAAGAACACTAAAAATTGAAATGCAATGCATATTATACATTGAAAATTTCAGTTCGAACGTGAAAAAAATTAAATACCTATAACCATATCAATACATCAACCTTTACATGTCAATCGTGTATGAAATGCAAGCGAAAACTCTCAGAGCAAGGTTTAGAAAATATTGTCGACACATTTGTACAACAAATGAGGCACACTTTTTTAAAAAAAATAAGCAATTACACATTTTCAATTAAGTCATGAATTACAACTATCGATTTAAATCAGGATTAATTGGATATCATGCGTGATGAATCATTTCAGAAATCCCCATAAACAGTTCTAGGAAACAGATTTTCAGACATTTTAAGCTACCAGAAATTAAGTTCCCCTCCCCCCTGATAATTGAAAAAACTTAAAAAATGAAGAATTCCCGTTTTCCCGCAAGATATTTTTAATCGGCGCTACAAAACTGACCAAGTAGGCTCGAGTCCAGAATTTTTTAAGGTATGACACAAATAGTTACGCATGTTACAGTCCGTTATGTATCCAAAGTTTTTCCCGGGAAAAATGTTCCTATGACCAATTTAAGTATTTCCAGTCAAGCATTTCTTACTCAGCAGCATATTGATCCAAAACAACAAAAATAAAAATGTACGTCTGGTACTAACAGATTAACTGAAAATGTACTTAAGAATACTTACTCAATAAAGATTTTAACATCTCATTCAAAAACCGAAGACTAATTACTCCCCAAACACTTACTTGAAGGTGTATCACTTAACATAGGTTTAAGGGAATAAACAAATGCTCTGTTTACCTCAACCAGTGAAACAATTTTTACATCCGAGAGAAAATGGAACTCAGTCAACCCTACCTACATCTTATTACCTATTGAAGCCTGTGCCACTTATTGTGAAAACCACAGAAATTCACCATAAAACTTAAATCCAAATAAGCACATTTTAATATACTCGTCATTTTTTATTGCATTATTATTGTACTTTTAACACTTATTAAGCATTCATTGTCAAGAACAGTGCAATACGCTTTATTTCCAGACGGAGTAATAGCAAGTGTTTTTTTAATTCGAACTAGAATGACCTTAGGCCTATTGCCCACGCCGCGGCAGAAGCGCGCGCACGTCTATCATCAGGACTCTTCGCCGACCCTCCGGCGATGACGGACAAAGGGACCGCAGCAGGTACCTGCTTCGGTCCCTTTGTCCGTCGTCGGCGAAGAGCCCTGATGATTGACGTGCGCGCGCTTCTGCCGCGGCGTGGGCAATAGACGTCACTTGGCATTTAACAAGATCGGGTCGTTTCGAGAGTTATGAAGGAGTTGACATATGTTGGGAAGAACTTTTAGCGGGCATAAAGTATTCCGATGCCATAAATCCCAATATCTACGGCAATGTCATGGGTACTGAACAGCTGACTACTACGGTGAGATCAATCCTAGTCACTATATGGCTCACTGCCAGACGTTCGGTCAAATTTCGTAAGAATTACGTATACACACACGAAAAAAAAAAAAAAAAAAACTATTGAGACACTAATACCGAGGGAATTTCGGTAAGAAGTGAACGGCACAATTACTGTCAAGGCGGATGCCAGGATTCCTATAGTAATATTTTTTTCACTTTTAAAAGCGAAGACCAACACTCACACCCTAGTGGCTCCCAAAATGAAACCAACTATTTTATTAATGGCAACGTTATCTTCATATTTAATTCAAATTCCGGTTTAAATGCAGCCATTGTGATGAGAAGCAATTTTCCAAGAGAAAAAAAAAAAAACTGATTCAACTAAAATTTGACCCGAAACTTTTACAGTATGCTACTAACGCACATCACGACATCTGAATCGGGTAGCACAGTCTAAAACAACCCTGTTCATCGAGCTCTTCGCTCCACTTCGACCGCTTTTCCATCGAAAAAAAAGAAGAAGAAAAAATTGTAAAAAAGCAGTCGCGTGTTCTCTCCACAACTAGGCCGCACGCACCACGCGTCGAGCATTGAGATCGCCTCGGCCGGGGCAAGGCCTCGGAGAAGCCGACCTCTGCGGCTCGCACTTCATCAGAAGTTGCTAGCGGGCAGCGCGGTGTGATCTTACCAGCTACACGACCCGGAAACACACACGAGGCTCGCAGCTGGAAGCCGCGGGAGACGGCACGGCTCTGTCAGGGTCGGTCGCACGAACCCGCGCTTCGTAGCTCTTCGCATGGACACGCCTCACTCGCGGCCACTGTCACTTGTTTACGACCGCAGTAGCTAAGCAACTTTCTCCGGAAACTTACAGGCAGAAGACGTCACGGCCAAACGTTACTTAATCGTAATGATTTTGATGGGGGAAAGGGCACGTTGTGAGGGGGATATTGGATGAATTAGAGAAAATTCTGACCACGTGCCGAACAAAGGAATATTTCTTTGTGAATATAAACTCGAGCCAATGAAAGTCATCTCCAGTTCCAAAAACATATACAAATCTCTTAAAATTACTTTTTCCATTTTCAAAACTAAAATAAAATGAAGCGACATTATCTATTAATAAAAATAACACCAGTCATGTAACATCGTTATAGGACATGCATGTCATTCTGAATTATTAGTACGAAATTTTATAAAGCAAACATTGATAGAAAATACACACACAAAAAAATGTGGTAGGACCGTTTCGGAAATATCCGGCGCAAAATTACACAATTTGAAACAATTATAAAATCAATTAATAACATTGATATTTGTACCATTGTCATAAGCTCGTCTTCACACTTCGAAATTGCAGTTTTACTTACAAAGGAGATGTACCCTTAATTTTATGTAACGCTCTTAATATTATGTACATGAAAATTTTTTAAGTAAAAACTTCAATCCAAAACAGTTTGTGAAATAACCTATCACAACTATTCGAATAGTTTGTCATAATGATTACTTAACCATTTCATTCATTTCAAGTTAAAAAGTATTGACATGCAAACGAAATAAAGTAAAATTTCGGAGGGCAGTCACCTCAATAACTGCAGAAATACGAGAGGAAACTTGTGGCAAGGCCAACAAGATACTTCACTGTGGACGGAGTTTGAAGAGTAGGCAGGTTATTCAGACTTAAACAAGCCTCTATTTACCTGGCTGGAAAGTCATTACATCTACTCGTCACAATACACCATCCGGGACTGCCTATTAATGAAAATAGATTCCGCAATTTTTTCTCAATAGTACTCTTAAACCATGTTTGAAAACATCGAGTAAAAATAACTACATGAAAGCAAATGCGTCTCCATAACACTCACCGTTAATGGATATCCTTCAGTGAAGTAAATGAAGAATCTGTAATAAATATCACCAATATATAGGATTGAAATTTAAAGCTCTCTTTTTCCAAATGCTTCAATTAATACAGAACGCAAGGTCGTGAGTTGCACACAATACACCACTAAACACAGAGAACATACCTGCTCTTCAGACTTCGCAAAACTGTACAAAACAAATGGAAATGGAGAACTATACAGAACTCTCGGGAGAGCGCAGCACCTGCTTCTGATAAACCAACCAGCTGTAGCCGAGATCGAGGATTGGACGACTGATGGACCGATGGCGGCAAATGCAGGTTCACCAACCAAATAATTTCGTTTTCTGTAATCCTACTGACAAAACACGCGCGATTTGTTGTGATTTGCGCGTGGATTGATGAGTAGTAGAGTCGTCAATAATTTAATCACGGAAGAATTTTCTTCCACGGTATCTTACATGATGTTAGGGTATGGTACTAACTAACCCAGCAAATGTAATGTAATAATGAACGGTCCAACATTATCGCAAGTTTTGGGCTTGTATAGAAATTTAATGCGGTATGGAAAACAGCTTCAATTTACTGACAAATCTTATTTTTTGAATCGAATTCGTAAAGAATTCAAGAAGAAGAAGAACCTTACTGAGTTAGAAGACATAAAGTTTCAGTATGAGGTAAATTTTAGAAACAATATAGAACTTATTATAAATGTTTTGGGTCATTCATTATTTTTTCTTTCTTTCAGAGAGGTGTGGCCTTGCTGAAGAACAGAAGAGTTATATAGCACAGTCTCTCTACTATGGCATTGTTTTTGTCAATAACCCCAACCCTAGGAAAACACCTGCTTCAAAAATGTTATCCACTAATTTTGTCTATTGAGAAACATACTATTGACCGTTCTTGTGTGCCGGTACTTGATGAAAAGGATCTGGATGAAAGGTTTGTGAAAGGTAGTGGTCCTGGTGGTCAAGCTGTTAACAAAACAAATAATTGTGTTGTTCTGATTCACAAACCATCAGGTATAGTAGTGAAGTGTCATAATTCTCGACTACAGTCTGAAAACAGACAAGAAGCTCGAAAAATGCTTGTAGAGAAATTAGATACTATGTTAAATGGTGAAAATAGTATTCAAGCTCAAAAACTTAGAATTGAAGAAAAAAAATCCAAGGAAAAAAATCGTCGTCAAAGACGACGTGCAGAAATGAAACAAGCCTGGAAAGAACAAAGTGTAGAATAAATCAGTTGCTTATTAGAAGGAAAAATATTTCATGAATTCTAACAGTGTGCTTGATATGATATCTTATAACTTTTTGCTGTAGTGTTTGTGTAAATAATTAATATTTTGAGGTCAAATATATTATTTATTATATTCCGTGTTAAAAGTTATTTTTTATAGTGTTAACTAATATCATAACAGTTCTCCAAAGTTCATGTTATGTTTTATTTCATCTCAAAGAAAATCTTGAAAGTTAAAAATTAAAAAAACAAAAGTCCAAATGGCCTCTCTACTTTTTAATAACTCTTTTTAATTATTGTCATAGAACAAAATTATATGAAGGTATTCTTCAGAACTCTTCCAAATTAAAAAATGTTCAACCATTATTTTTCAAAACAAATTTAATTTTCCCCATTACTTTCAAAATATTCTCAGGTATAATAAACTCAAAAAGTTGCTATTTGTACAACAGGACTCGACAGGTTTGATCAACAGGTGGGTCTCAATATGACCCACTATACACTTGTAAGTTGCTCTACATGTTGATCTGGAAATTGTGTTTGTATTATGAAATACATTCCTAAATCTTAGAGGTGGATAGTACAGTGGTTCTTCTGCAGATGAAATTGAATATTCTTGTTCTGAGTAATCGGGCAAGAAAGCCGAATACCTAAAACATATAGTAGCTGCAGTACATTTGGTGTACGTTGTTCAAGTTTTGGGGTACGAGAAGCAGAAAGTTTTTACCATTTTTGTTGCATATTTCCTCTAATTATTGTCTGTAATGAATTGAATATTTACTTATTTCCTGTTCCAATTTTTCCAAAGATATTCTGTAACACTGAGGTTTGAGGTGACTGACTGAGGGGGTGGATAAAGAACCTTTGGGCAGTGTACAGCAGCCAAAGTTTCCACTTGTGCTTGGGTTCATTATTAAAAATATGTAATAAGAATACAAAGATTTCAGCATGTAGTTTTCAATTTTATTTAAGAATATCAAGATGGTTGAATCTATTCATCATTTGCTCTATGAACAAAAGTTCACAGACACCATTGCCTGACAAACAGCATCACACCATTACATTTCCTGCTCCCTGCTTCACGGTTGCTTGCATGGTTTCTTCTTTTAGCTCTTCATTTGGCCTCTTCCACATCCGAATTTCAGAACCACAGATGTTAAATTTCAATTACTCGGTGAAGATTACTCTATTCCACCAGTCTTCATCTTTTTATGAGTGTTCTTTAGCAGACTCTTGCCTTTCTCTTTGGTTCACTTTACTTATAAATGGCTTTCTTTTGGCAACATGGCTAATGAAATTTGACCTCCTTAGTACACTTTGTATGGTTTGAAGATTTACTTTGTTGCCAATTTCTAACTGAGCAGTAATGTTTGTTGCACTTCCCATGAGTCAGGCTAAACAATTGACAGGAATGTGCAGCAATGGTGGAAGATTTCAAAGATCTTTTCAGATATCAAAAGATGTTACCATGTTGCCCCAACAACTGTCTGAATAGTTTTGTTGAAGAGAAATCTCTGCAACAGCAATTTCTTTTTCTTTTAACCAAACAAATACATAATTTCGAAAGTATTTATTAGTTATGTACATAAGAACATTTTATTGTTTCAAATTTGTGCACTACCTAATAATGATGTGGTTTTCTGAGGAAACTTTAAGCAAATTCTGGTTAAAGAAATAAATGGCTGAATAGTTTTGAGTCACTTTATACATGGACAGGGAATAACTAGTCCTGAAACACATTTCTACATTAATAACTGTGATGCATTTACAGAAATGATATTTAATAATATACAGATTACAAGAAGAGCTTGGTCAGAGGTGGTTGCAAGCAATTATCAGACTACGCTATGTGCACATTACATTTGCAGTTCAACAATCTGGAAAAAACTCCATGCAAGACATAAGATATATCTACATTAAATCTATTGCAGTTAACAATTTTTAAAACACTACAAATTACAAAAGTTATAATTTTATAGAGTTCTTCACTTTTATTTGTAGGTGTTAACAAGTTGTACAGTGGAACAGCTTAAAATGAGAAAAAAATTGCAGTTTCCTATAAATTGCTCCCTTGGTTCAGATAACTTGAGATTCTCTCTGAGGAATTTGTCCGATTCAAAAATAACCAAATATTAAGATACAACAGCATTTCGTATCCATATGCATTTTCATTGGCCTATTTGTTACAATAGAGATATCAAAACCTGATTCACAAACTAATTTAGCAAATTATGTGATCATAAAAATAACGTTGCCTTAAATAAATCTATTTTTATGGTTAACATGAAATGTGTTTAAAATGATAAGTCTATCTCTAATTAACAATTTTTATTTCCTTTAAAGAATCGCTAACATGGAAGATGGACACATTTTGTGTTTTGAAAGTGCTGATGATATTAGTAACATTTTAATGGGAAAAATATATTATTAGTATTTAATTTCTTCTGTCTTCATAATTAAAAGCTTGTATCACTTAATTGAGCTACATTATATTCTACAAATAAGTCATGTCTGTGTTTCCACATTCTATCACAGCCAAAAAGCATTTTCATATTCCAAACACAACTATATATCTATTAATGAAACTAATAAGGAAAAGTAAGAATGAGAATAGCTGCAGGAAAGGTGAAGAAGAAAAGAAAAGAGAGAGAGAGAGAGAAAAAAAGAAAAACCCAACAACAACAACATGGTATATGAAGAGGATCATGAGCTTTCCCAAAATTTGGTGAATGACCTGAAGTGAGGAAAGAAAAGGCTTTATTGTTTGTTTGTAAAACAAATACTACATAAAGGCTGATGTTTCAGGAAGAAGTCAGCAATACCTGAAATAAAACAAAACTGTAACAATTTTCACTCAAGTATATTTTAGAAACAAACATCAACATGGATCCAAAACTAATTTACAAAATGCAATAAGGTAGGAAATAAATTTAAATAAGATCAAACAAAAACTGATTGCTAAAAACATTTTCCACCACAAAATTAAGTGGAACAGATCAAAAGTACGGCAATTTCCTTGTCAGATAATATGGTTGGCGGGTAACAAAGAAAGATTGGTATGGTTATGATAATTTCCTTTCAGAAATAATAATGTATTCAAATGTTTTTCATGCAGCATTGTTAATACTCATTTATTATTTCTTTTTACTGCTCAAAATTCTAGTTTGCATATTTCATTCAAGATACACCTATAATATCTTATGAATAAATACTTATTAAGAAGCCAATAAGAGATTTACTTACTAAATAAAGGCACTAAATGAGTTTTTATTTCAGTGTTCTGTATATTATCTCTTAGAACTTAAATTTCTCACAAAAATAAGTGAATATAATTTAGAAATTATCCGTACTGAAATTTCTTCAGCTGCCATTTTTAAAGTGAAGAATGCTGAGTTAATAGTTCTTACCCATATAGGAATATGTTATTTAAAAGTAGGTGATACTAGTTAATAAGATAAGACACATTTTCACAAAGGTACTCACAAATCTAAATTTAGCATTTCTGTACATATATCAGCAATTATGCTAACAGTAACCAGTAACAAAAGTACTTATACTTTCTTTATTCTGCATCACAGGTTTCCCTGATGTAAATGTTTGTAATGCACATTAACGGCCAACAATATTCAGTCTGCATTGGTAAGCCACACTAATCAGAACCAAAGGCACTAAACTACAACTTGAAAGTGTCGATAAAATATACATAAATTATTTATGTCAAAAAACCAACATATCAGAATGAGCATGGGCACTTTGAGACCGTGCTTTCTATCAATGAAACAACTATTCCTGAAAGATGAGTATCTACATATTTTAATTATTATACATAATTGGCAAATCATAAATTGTAGATTAGCAAATTCTCAAAAATGAAACTTCTTAACATGGGAAGAAGTTTCTTAAGATGAAGAAAATACACATACAGCAATACTTGCAAATAACTAAGCTGCAGTGTTTCTCTCAACAGTGACTTCACCACTTCTCAAATCAGTACTGGAGTCATGGAAGACTGTTGCTCACAGCAGCTTACATGAATAAAAATAATATTTGTTATTATTAAAAATTGCTGCCACAGTACAAGACCAGCTGTAACTGTGCTTCTTGCACCAAAATATTATAAAATACATTTTGCAAATCCCATTATGAGTTACTTTGTACTGAGTCTTGCACACAATCTGTGGATTTCTCCTAAATGCTACGAGTGAATGAGATTCAACAGTCAGTGTTTCCTTACGCTCATGAAAAAGCAAAAAGTCAGTCACTTCACATAATTATAAAATTCATCCTATAAATAAATTGGAATTTACAATCACACCACATAACACACAATAAGTAGGAACCACTATAGGAAAAACCACATGAGAGCGAGCAAGAGTTCATGACTTATAAATACTAAACACATTGGTCAACAATGAACGAGACATAGAAAACCCTCATTTAAGCAATCAATTCAGATAGAACATAAATGCATTAAGGCAGACTTCCATGTTAGCAATAATATCAAATTTGAATTTTAACAATAAATTGAAGTTCGGTGCACGTGAGATTGATTTGGCCTACTAGCTCTTCAGTTCATCAAGCACAATTGCAGCAGCTGCCTCCAAATTCCAGTCGCATTTTAGTAAAGCAGTTTCACACTGCTGTCTCGATGCCAGTCCCAACCTGTATGAAAAGGGATATTTCGATTAATACTCGACATTCCAATCAAAATAATACTTGATTTTACCTCTCCATGTTAGGAAGTAAAATCAGAGACCCTTTTCTAAGCAATTTTTTGTCTTGTTCAAACAATGCACTCACAATATAAAAATTTGTTTTACCCATACAATATAGAAAATCATTTAATTTGATGCATAAAAAAATGCTTGCAACAAAATGCTAGGGGTCAGGTAAGTTTTTTAGAAGGAAATGATACAGTACTTTTTAATAATTTTTTTCCAGTCATCTCTTCAGAACAACACAATGTATTATATCATAACTACTTTCATGGCTTTGCTTAAGGAAAATATGTAGTTGGTTGTTTATTTTAATTCTTGAGTATTATTTCAGAAAAATGAATAAGGAAAGAATTTTTGATTTTCTTTAAATAAAAATTATAGAAAATCCTTGCCTACTTCTCATAAAATATTTGCTTTAAAAAAATATTTGGGAAGTGATAGTAGTTCATGTTTTAGATAATTTTTATTTTGTAGTACAAATATTTCATAATTACTTGCTAGTACTTTATGCATTCTATTTAATCACTGTGCATCAAGTTAACCTCTAATTTTCATTTTTGACATATTTAGAGAGAACAAAAGGTTACAGAACCCTCCTGGAGTTACAACTGAACTAATGCAGACAGGTTTCAGTTAATAAATACAAACAGCAACAAGTACAGTCGAACCTGGATAAGCGAGAGTTCAAGGGACAGCAATCTCTTTTTCATTTATGGAGGTTTTTCACTTAGGTACAGGAGTAGCTCTTCTCACTTGTAGTGGTTTAAAAACTACAGCAAATATAAAGTATTAAATCTATTGGTTTGTACTGTATATGTTTTATTCATTAGAATTTGACATGCAGTCGACTCTGGTTATAGTGAACTTGGATATGGTGAATTTAAAGACACTGGTCCCGTTTCACTAACATTACAAATAAGCATACGAAGATTTGGTTATAGTGAACCTGAACCTCAGTTACAGTGAACCTCGGATATAGGAAATATGACCTGGAAATTAATTTCCTTTGTGACAAGAATATATTGCCTGTGTGCCACAAATTCCAACATTAGGCAGCTTGAAATAAATGTTGGCAAAAGGTCATGATCGAAGAAGTCTCCCCTGAGTTGAAGGACCTGGAATGGGGATCTTACTGATGACGTCATGCCACTCAAGTTTCACTGTGGAAACACAGGCCATGTCCTGCATGGGCTTCAACTGGCGGCGGTGACATGCAATTGCTAGCTTCAGTTTCAAGCTTGATTTTACTTGATATTCCATAAAGTGCGTTGTGTTATACGAATGTGATAGGAAGTGTGCGATTGCTGCACCCCCAAAGCCTTGTGATACCTGCTGGCTATACAGAAAAGCGATCAGTTTCATTAGTCGCTTGTACCATCCCGCTACTGAAAGCATCTTATATGTTATTAGGTGAGTAAAAAGGCCTTAGACGATGGGACTTCCAACAGTGCAACAGGCATTGATGGGTATCAAGACTGTATTATGACACACACAGTGGACAATGCAGAATCAAGTATGGACAGAGCACGAACACTGGAGAAGGACCTAAAGAAATTACTAATGATAAATATATGAAGAAAACAAATGAAGAAAGTTATTTTTAAGGTCAAATAAAGACATTGAAATTTTCATTTCGTGCTGTTAATATATTTAGCTTTATTTCCATATTAATCAAATCAATCGTTGTGGAGAAATTCTATTTAATTTTGACATCAGTTATAGTGAACCACGGATATAGTGGACCAAAAATGTTAGTCCCTAGAAGTTCAATAAAACCAGAGTGGACTGTATATGCATACAAAAAAAAATGTACACTAATATTTTCTTTAAGAAATTTGTTAATTTCTTTTGTGTTTCTGTTTTTGCATTTCGTGTATGTTTTTCTCATTCATAAATCTTATTGATCAATATTGTTTTATCAACAATCGCTGAGTATTCAAAAAACTGGTGGATCATCTCCAGAATATTTAAGGCTTCTTGCTTCTCTGGATATGTTTGGACATTTTTTATTTTAAGAAATAATTTTATAAAAGGTGGATTCTGGTAAACCAAATGCACTCTGTATTTCATTTCGCTATTTCCTGCTCTCAAATGCATTCACCATTTTAAGATTATAACTTGACAACTCTCAATGGTCAATAATCTGGCAATTCTGAGTTAAAGAAGGAGGACTGGATGATTTGATGGATTATGTGATGGTTTTCCATTACCTCCCACATCACAAAAACAAAAATTCCATGCTTTACTGTGGTCACAAACTTCAAACCATTGTGCTGGCAATGTGAGTAATTAGACAGTGCTCCCACCACATAGGTCTACAATACAGGACAAATTGTAAGGCATAATATTTAAGTGACAGGACAATAAATAATCCCAGAAAACAATAGTTTATGTAGATCAAACATTTAAAATATCATTTGTAATGAAGATTATTTTTGTTGAAATTACTAATTTAGAACGTGCTTAAATAAATTTAAAAAATGGGACTTATAACATTAACTTCTAGTGTACATATTTACAGAAAAAAGAAAGAAAAAATTGGGACTCTTACGAAAAATATTGAATATTTTTGAAAGAAAATGACCCTTTTTGTTTTCTCTTCACTAACAAAGGGAAGAGATGAGACGTGCGCGATTTCGAAGTTGGCACTGCAGTGTAAGTTATGCCATAGATATAAGAGGGCACCAGCAACTGATATGGTAACAAACAGTTGGTTTTTCGTATTGATGAGGTGTACGTGTTGAATGTTTCATTCAATCGGGAGCTCGAACGTCACCATCCCATTCAAGATCCCGACTGGATGAAATTGTCAACAGCTGATACCTGCCAGTGGCACAGTTGGATAAATCGCAGTACAGTGAAGTTATGTTTTGTATCCATCTTCCGTGATTTCAGACTACAGCAAAACTCAGTTTATAAAGTTTTTTTTTTTTAAATCCCGGATAAATCCCTGTACTTTCTCCATGTTAAATTATTTCAAATACACGTATTACGGTTATACGTTCGTAATGGCATGCCCTTTACGACGTATACTTTCCATATGCCTAACAAGTGACCGAAAAGTGAGAACTTGTACGTTATCGTAGAGGAGTCCACGAAATTTCTGTGTAGAATTCAATATTTCGTCGCTACGCAAGCCGTTCTATTGTTCATTTTTGACATTTGGGAAAAACTACAGGATGAAAAAATAGGAGCGGTAGCGTCGTCCGACGAGTGTTTGTATAATGTTCACCAGCAATGCACGATAAAAAATCGGCGTATTTAAAGGAAATATTGAAACTCGAGTGAATAAAAGTTTTATAATGACATTTAGGCCTGTGTCGCACGAGCGTTGCGTTGACGCGCGTCACGCAACGCTGATGGCATCACTGCATCGATGCCTGTGCACACGAGTCACTTAATGCACGATTAACACTATCTTATGCGAAACAGCACACAAGTACTCGTCGCGACAAGCGTTGTTGCTGAAGCGCGTTATCTAGATTTACGCTGTAGTTTGAATGCCTTGCTTGAGCTGTGGGTACAACGCACGTCGCCAAGACCGCTCGTGTGCCGTTTCGCATAAGATTGTTAATCTACGACGTGCGTTAAGCGTCTGGTGTACGCAGATATCAACACAGCTGAGGCCATCCACATTCGTACATGACGCCCGTGAGACGAGCCTTAAGGAATGGCTGCGTAAAGTGCCTCCACTGGCAGAAAATGGTTAGTCATCATTAGATGTTGAAGTTTGGAAAAGTGCCTTTTTTTGTTATGATTTTAAAATTTTAATATAAGGAATCACTTAACTGTACTTCTAGAGTAGTTTTATAAACTCTTCATTTTGCCTTTTTAATTCTTTTGTAGGTTCTGATTTTTTTATTATTTTGTTTTAGTTTGGTATATTTCTTCCTTTTCAATTGCTATTTTCTTTTTTCTCCTAGCACTATAATCATGATCAAGCGGGAAACAAAACCAGCGAGCCTGGACAATAGAAAGACGTTTTGTCTTTCTTTGAAAATAGAAACTCCAAGGCCAGGAAGAGTTAAAATTTAATTGGGAAAGATGATGATGCCTATCAAAATTTTTGGATTACTTTCACTAATACTGACAGGCTTTGTTTGCTCATGAGGAATACCATCTGACTTCCAAGTACCGCCTCTGATCTCTTTTGAGGACTGGGCTTTCAGTAGTACATGACATTCAATATGTCCCATCTCAGTGCTAATAATTACACAAGTGCGAAAAAAAGAAAAGAATACACTGATGCCATTCCAAGATTTAAAAGTGAATTCACAATAGCATTAGAGACAGCAACAATTCTAGAGCATCACACTATGCCACTACGAATAATTTTCAGTAGTCAAACTGAAAAATAATCTTTCTGAGACTGTGGAAGAAAAAAATGAAAAAGAGAGCGAGAGTGAGAGAAATAATGAGAGAGAGTGTGAGAGAGAGTGAGAGAAATAATGAGAGAGAGAGTGAGTGAGAGAGATAATGAGAGAGAGTGATATTGAGAGAGAGTGATAGTGAGAGAGAGTGATAGTGAGAGAGAGTGATAGTGAGAGAGAGTGATAGAGAGAGAGAGAAGAAAAAGCAAGAAAAAAAGAAACAACAAAAACATCTGATGGCCTCATGAAGTAAAGATAACAAAGGAAAGATTGATTCTTTCTTGGAAGTGCTGGTGTTAAGTTTAAAGTGAAATCAAAAATTTGAATAACTTTAATGATTAACTTACAATAATTCCTTCAATCAGTAATATTTCATTGTTTACATGCTATTTTGCACCCCTATTTTAGCCGGAATAAAGGCTCTTGTCATCATCAGTCATCTTCCAGGCTCTAGTCATCATCAATTACCAATGTGGCATCTACGTACCATCTCGAAGTTAACAATTAGGCTCACATAACAATTAGGCAGTACACCTATGGATCATTCTCTTGAGTTGCATTTAATGCGTAAGTAGTTTGATATGGTTAAGATTCACAAGAGTACTTACATGCATGAAAATATGTGTGTATATACAAAACTAATGAATTTAAACAGTGATTTTTTTTTTTTTTAGTTGTAGTAAAAACATTCTACGATCGCTATGGGCAACCACTATTAAATGTTAGAATAGAAAATAAATACAAAATTATAGAAAAGTATTGGTGGATTAAAGAGGAAATGAATGGAATATAAGGACAAATACAACAATAAAAAGGGCATTTTTGAAGTGCAGACATACAAAGAAGCATTAGCTACTAAGATTTTCATAAGAAAAGGTTATTGGGTAGGGCTGTGTAATTTACAATTACAATAGCAATATGCAATTACACGACATCTGTGGATAGTGAAAAGACATAATGGGTTTGATTTGTATAAATTAATTAATTATTGGACTAATATAAATTATTACTTATTAAGAAAGTAGTATTATTCGCTTCAGTAACAGCACAAACTATGAATGTGTTGACATTCAATTCAATTATACACCTGCATATGCAATTGCAATTCATTCCATTGGATAGGCATCGATACCTCTTCTGCAATAGTGACTTCCTTCAGCAATTGCATTTAAATTTTACAAAATAAAACCATTTACTAACGTGATCTTAAGCAAAAACGGCTCAAAATCAAAGTTTTGCACTGTGACTTCCTTCATGATGTCAGAATAATACATTTTTGTTTATGAAGTGCATTTATATATAATATGCTGCTCTCAATGAGAAATTGCCAAGGTCCCCAAACAAAAATTTCATGCTGCTCATTTAATATGAGGGACTGACTTGTTAGATGTCTCTTTAATATGATGAAGAAAAAACAGACTTAAACAAGTGTGCTAAAAGTTCTATATTCTTTGGTCCGTCTAGTTTTTCAGTCTTTCTCATTCCTCTTGCCAGCTGCCACCTATTACCACCCAAGGTACATTTTTACTCTCCCAATATTTTGACTTCCTAATAGTCGAAATGAAATATTACTTTAAGAGCATTAGAGAAGAGTAAATCCTCATCCTATAAGAACATTGTTTTGAAAAATTTGGAGACTTTTTAAGAAAATGGCTTTTATGCATTACTGTAAGATTTTAAGATTTTTTTCACAGAAAATTTCTGAGCTTTCAAAAAGCTTTATTGGAAATAATTTGAAGGACTTCCACTCACAAATGCAATAGTGCTCACAACTCACTGGAAATGTGCATAATAAAGGTGTGAGAGGAAAAAAAAAAAAAAACACATCTCCTCATAAATGCAATTAGAGATGCTACAGAATGGCACAGACTTTCTCACAGTTTTCTAATTTCTGTGGTCTGGGCTACCTCTCTGGTCTTACTTGCCCAATCCTCTTCCCACCTGACATCTAACACTGCCCAAAATACATTTTTTTTAAGTTTTCTCAATTTTTAGATTTCCTAATCGTAGAATTGAAATATTACAATTAGAATTCTATAGAATAGTAAAACCTCATCTTATGTGGAAATTGTCATTGAAAAATTTGGAACCATTTTTAAGAAAATGTTGTTGAAGTGTTAGTGAGAATGCACAATTTGAAGCTCTTTTTCACAGAAATCTTTTGAGTTTATGAAAAACTATTGAACGTCATTTGAAGCAATTTCACTCACAAATGCAATAATGTATATAAATTCCTGGAAATGTGCGTATTAATGGCAAGAAAGATATTTTAAAAAAAATTATATTTGTGTAATTTTTGAATAAACAAAAGAATACAGCAAAATACATTTTATGTCATCTTAAACAATGCAATAAGCACTATGCATACACAAAGTTTGGAAAGAAAATTTCAAGTTGTTTTTGAGAAAAGCCCTTTTTAAATATCTCTGAACACAAATTTTGAGCTCATTTTCGCAGAAAACTTTTGTATTTATTAGGAACCTTATAAAACATCATTTGAAGCACACATAGATGCAATTATGTGAACAAATCGCCGTTAATGTCAATGTTAATGATGTTACAGACAAGTTAAAAAAGTTAAATTTTATTGTGAGTTTTGAAAAACAAAATAGACAAATATGGTGTTTATGTTATCTTATATATTATATTTAGCATTAACTCTACCAAACTTTGAAAAAAAATTGTAGTTGTTTTTGAGAAAATCTTGTTTTTGTTACTTTTCAAGATTGCACAAATTGCTGCAATATTGTGCGAAAACTACTAAAATATTTTAAAAAATGTACTTGACCTTAATGAAAGAACACACTGTGGGGGTATCTTGAATTTTGTAATAGTAGGGATAAGCCGAAAAACTTGACATTTTTGATAATTCTAAGTTAACAATGAAAAACGGACTTATTCCATTATAAGTGTATTTTACTCTATTCTTTTGAAAAATTTGGAGCCATGTTTGGATTTGCATTTCAAATTTCTCGTCATTTTTTAAGTGAAAGTGTGAGTGGTGAAAGACATTCCAGTAACACAGATTTCAAATAAATTGAAACTCCAAATCACAGCACCAACACCACCAAAACCTTCAATTTGTTAATACAACAATGTTAACAAAGTAATTTCGAATTCTACATTACTCCGTAGCTATGTATGTAGTGGAAAAAATGATAACAATAATATACAGTTTATCACCAAATGAAAATGCCCCAAACCCTTTTGGGTCTGAAATATAAAATTAACTCATAATGTTGAAAATGATCCTGGGATTTATGCAAAGTACCCCCAAATTTTAAGTTTTTCAAAATCACAAAGCTTCGAGTGGTGCCGAATCAACTGGAGAATATTCATTTTGGAAAAAATTGTACATGCAGTTGACGTGTTAGTGTTGTTTACAGTTGGATGGATGGATGTTTTGAAGAAAAAAAAACAACACTATTTTGGTATCAAGGACCTACAATTTTTGAAATCTGACAACATATTGACAAAAGTTTGAAAATGTCCCTGAGATTTCATGAAAAGTACCCCAAAAATTAATGAATGTTTTTCAAATTCGCAAAGCTTCGAGTTGAGCCAGATCGACTCGGGAATATCCATTTTGAAAAAAAATCCTACATGTTTAGGTGCTAGCGGGGTTCACAAACAGACAGACATTTTATGAAAAAATTCTTTTTTAAGGGCTCACTATTAGTGACATGTGACTACTCAATGTGTTAGAGGCAGTCATTTACTACATTTTGAAACAGGAGATATTCACTCTTTCTGTATCAGAGCCTTACACATTTTCTGTCAAAAAAATCACTGCTTGTTTGCTGTAGCATTATATAACTTTCTCTATACTTCGTACATTACTCCATATTATGTATGTATATGACAAAAGTAAAAATAGAGTGGAAAAAAATTATATCAATAATATACAGTTTATCACCAAATGAAAATGCCCCAAACCCTTTTGGGTAAGAAATATAAAATTAACTCATAAACCGTTGATTGCATGTTTGGATTTGCTTTCAAATTCCTCCATCATTTTTTAAGTGAAAGTGTGAATGGTGAAATATAATTGAATAAATTGAACCTCCAGATCACAGCACCAACACCACCAAAACCTTCAATTTGTTAATACAACAATGTTAACAAAGTAATTTCGAATTCTATTCCCATGATCAAGTCTCTTGATGTTCAATTGAGCTTTAGTGTTCGAAGAAACACCAACATGCTATCTCACCTTATAAGACGGTCTAGCTTGATTCGCCGCGCAGCAGATGCCACATCCCAACCTGTAGCTTGCAGAGCTGCCAAACTTTCCTCCTCACGTGCATCACCAACTTCTGCAGTTAACTGAGCTACCTTCCCAGCACGGAATTCTCCACTTAATGACATCACCTGAATATTGTACAATACTATCTCACTATTTGCCACACAACATGAATTTCATGTTTCAAACTAATATCTTTCATATTATTACTTCCAAATACAGGCAACGAAAAATATTATTAATCTGGGTGCATATGCAGGAAGTTTGAAATTGTAATTAGAATCTTTGCTTTTGTGACATTCTGAAGAGAACAGGGAGACTTCATTTCAGAAAACTGAGATGATACATTGTTGAAGCATTTTAATGAGCTGACAATTATTTCCTGTTATTTAACTTAAGGTGGAGAATAGGACTACGGGCATTCAGACCATTTAGTAAATGACCAACTAGATGCTAGAGACTTGGTAGCACCACAACTATCGATTCAAATAGTCAATAGTCTTCTGTTCTATTGTGAACGCACCAATACCTTCATTAAATGATTGAATTGCAGCATTCTAAAAAGGTCCCATGGATATGGACTGATAGGATTTTTAAGCATTTCATTTGTAAGGCCACAAGAGCAATGATATGTTTGGACAAGATTTAGGGGTTAGTTGCACACAATTTTCATGTACAACACTCACCAACCGGTAGGTATCGGGATTAAGCAACTGTGAGGATTCTTGCATACCAAGTATGCCTCCACCACCACCATCACCACCACAATTATCACCACAACCACCACCACCATCTCCTGAAGCTGGAGACAATCCATTACCAACCTGCTCTTGATTTCGAACTCCAGGTTTTGAAAGGCCTGGAAGAAATCCAGCTGAGTTACTCTCAGAACTGCTACTTTGTTCCAAGAATACAGTTGAAGATGGTCGAGTTTCTGCAAATTGTTTAAAGGTTTTTGTAATAATTTAGCATATCATAAAAATCTGGTGAATGAATTATTTTAAAAATTTTTGACAAAGTTGGTAAATAACAATTTCTTTTGTTGAAATCAAAATTCGTTTGATGATAAAAGTGGCAAGAAGCATTTAAAGATATTAAGAAATTATTGTCAATAAAGAAAACATTACAATATTATGAAAAATTCTTTAACATATTCAGGTTCCTGCCCATAGAAATCCACACGCACTGACAAGTCCCCTTAAATTACAATGCCCGTAGAACCTATGAGCACGCGATTCATACTGTGTATTTACTACACCATTTTTCCAATCACTAACTATTCATGGAGGTTTCTACACCAATGAAGTAACTAAATACATTTCTAAATTTTGTTTGCTGCTATTTCATTGGTAATAAATAACTTTGGAATACAAGGATGAGCATCCCTCCTGCAGTGAACCTAGGAAGCACTGTTCATATTTACGACACCAAAGCCAATTATTGAGAATATACAGTAATGTTTTCTTTATTACTGCAATAAACACTAATGTAACGTAACATTTAATGTTCTCATATTAATCAAATTTGTAAGAATTTAATTCAAATAAATATGTTAAACCTTTTTTTGGGACTCACTTTTTGTGTTATTTGTATTAAAAAATCTTTTAAATTATAAATGAAAACATAAAAGTTGGAACTTCATAAAACAGTACAAGTTTGTTGCTGTAAAATAAAAAAGAAAGAATCTTGCTCTATTATTATTGGTTTAGACGAGTGAGCGAGTGAGTGAGAGTGTGTGAGTGCGAGTGAGTGAGTGGGTGGGTGCGTGAGTGGATGGGTGCTTGGGTGAGTGGGTGAGTGGCTATATATTTATGAGAGAGAGTGAGTGAGATGGAAGTGTGAGAGAGTATGAGTGTCTGGAAGAGTGCGAGCGTGTGAAAGGGTCCGAGCGTGTGAAAGAGTGTGAGCGCGTGAAAGAGTGGGAGCAGGTGAAAGAGTGTGAGTGTGTGAAAGAGTGGGAGTAGGTGAAAGAGTGCGAGTGTGTGAAAGAGTGGGAGTAGGTGAAAGAGTGCGAGTGTGTGAAAGAATGGGAGCAGGTGAAAGAGTGCGAGTGTGTGAAAGAGTGTGAGTGTGAAAAAGAGTGTTAGTGTGTGAAAGAGTGTGAGTGTGAAAAAGAGTGTTAGTGTGTGAAAGAGTGTGAGTGTGAGAAAGAGTGTGAATGTGAGAAAGAGTGTGAGTGTGCGTGAGTGCGAGTGTGTATCTGCTCATGCACATTTGTGGGTGTGAAGTTACCCCTTATGAAATCATAAAGACCCAGGGAATGGCAGTTTCATCACTGGATACAGTTACTTGATATGAAAAGAATTTTTGAAAAGTTGAGTATATCCTCCTTAAAAAGTAGTTTAGAATGAATGAGAAACAAGCAAATAAGCAAAGAGAAAAATGATTCTTACACAAATATTTACTTACCACTGTGAACACTAGGTGTCTTGATAGCATATATGTCATCCTTGACACAACTGGCTAAAGTACCATAGGTCTGCGTGCAGCCACTTGTGGTGCCTTGGAAACCTCGTTGCCTTGATGTATTTGCCAGATTAGGTTGAATATTTGATGTTTTGGAGGACCAAGTAGGAACAGTAGAATTCTGTACTTTCGCAGGTACAGTTGAATAATATGGCTGCCGGCCCAGAGGTGAACTCTTGTGAGAAAGCTTGCCTGAAGGTGGTGGTGGTCGTAAAGGTGGGATCACAGGACCGCTCTGAGCACTTGGCAGAGACACCGTACTGGTGCTATGAACTAATGTATTGGTCACTCTGCTGCCATTTATAGAGCTAGACACCTAAGCAAATATAAAACAAAAAGGTTGTATGTGTGTTTATATGCATGTATTCTTAATATAATATAATAAGCAAAACACTAGCTTGAAGCTGTTCTCTAAGAACTAGTAACTTCTGAACCTTTCTCACATTGTTACAAATAGATTCAATGCAGTCTAGCAGCGTACAAAGAAATTGCACACAGCAGTGCGACTCAAATATGACCAGTGGTGGATCGACTGTTCATGGCTCAAATGTTAGCTGATTGCAGTGAAATTGTTAAACTGTTTGAAGCACATACTTAAAGTAGATATTTCAAACTTTAATTTAATATTAACTACAAGTACTTCGGATGAAAAATCACAACACTATGAACAATTGCAAATTGTCTGTTTTCTTTTTTTTAGTCAAATAAGTAATGTTTTATGATCATGGCATTGTTATGGAGTATACACCATCTGTCTAACATCCCTTGAAAAAAATAAGAGAAAAATTCCTTTGTTTCTAAAAGAAGCTCAAAATGGGGTTTTTAAGAGGTCTATAGCACCCCTAAACCCATTTTAAATTCTGTTCCTTTGGTGCACATTGAAAACTGTGTTACATTCAAAACTAACATTTTTCCTCTAAGCCATTGAAATCTATTTTTTTTAAGCCTAAAGTATGTATGCAAGATAAAATAAAGACCCTGTTTATCTAAGAAACCACAGTATATTTACTACATGGTAATTAAGAAAAACATTTAGGGTATACCACCTCCCAAAAATCATTATGTATTACAGCTTTTCTTGAATCTATACTTCCACTCTTTCTGTCTAATTCAAGATTGAATGGATAATATATAAAACTACATTCACTTACTGTGTTCGTATTTGCATTGGCTTCCTTTTGTCCAAGATGCTTCTCCAAAGTAGCCAAAAAAGTTGGATCAAACATCTGACTGGAAGCAGGTGAAGGAGCTATCACATCATTGTCAGTACTAAAATTACTACTAAATTCATGACTCACTACTTGAGCTGATCTACTTTCAGAAAACATGTCTCTCCTTGGCCAAGTGGCACTGGGAACAGTATTACCAAACTGAGATACTGATAACTGCTCAAATCCAGAATTCAAATCTGCATAACCCCATACATCACCATTTCTAGATGACACAGATATGTCCTGCACAGCACTATTTTCAGTCACTTGTGCTGTGTTTGCCACACTATGAGAAGTTAGTGTACCATACGTTTGTGAACTAAAATGAGGATCAAACTCTGCACTAATGTCTGGAGAAAATCCTAAAGTACCAGAACTGAAACTACTCCTCCTCCCAGGACTATTGTTCATTAGAGAAGAGCCAGATGCAAAACTTTGTGACAAAACACTGGAAGAGAATCTGGCACTAAATGGAAGAGTAGCAGCATGAAGGCCACTAGAAGCTGAATTGTTTTCCCTCACTACACTATCACAGAAGCTTGTGGCGTTCACTAATTGTGATGTTTCTTGAACCAATTGAGGCACAGGAAAAACAGCTGTTGCTGCCGCTGGTGATGAGAATGAAGCGCACTCTGATACATCAGAAAGTGGATTTTGCACATCAGATGTTGACTGCATGTCATGTAATGAACTGCATTCAACAGGAATAAAGTCAGTCAATTCAGAACTGGCAAGATGATTCATGTTGTTCTGAGACAAATCTTCCATCACACTATACTGCTCCACATTGAGATAAGTGCTTGCATTGTTGCTTGTAATTGATGTTGTATGACCAACTATTTCTGGAGTGACACGTGAGTAGTATCGACCATAGATACCAGATGTATCAAAGGGATCAGGGCTTGTGGGTCGCTGGTTTGTGTCCACATTGGAACTAGCCCCCACGGGAGAGTAAGGACAATTCTGATAAGTATGGCCCCAAGCTTGATTATCTGAAAAAAAGAAGAGAAAAAAAAATCTTAGGGGTGATGGTAATGAGAATGTTTCATAAATTATTACAGTGTGTATATTATTTATGAAATAATATTCAAATTCTAACTTATATATAATTTCTGAATCTTACAAATTTTTAGATGAAGATAATTAAAATTTCATCTTCGAACTGTTGAAAACAACAAACCAATCAATGCAAATTGTATTTTCAAATTGGTATATTAACAGTGAATTTAATAATACACAGTGAGAACAATATTACATGATCCTTAAAACTTGAGTACTAAGGATTTTTTAAGAAAACGAGATATATACCTATAATATGAACCAAGCAGGAAGAAATAATTACTGTTTGAAATCAAATATTATTTTCCTTATTCATAATTTAAACTTACCTTCTTCAGTCCCTTCAATGGGTTCATCGAGAATGGATGTAGCTACATTTCCTGTCAAGGACACTTGAGATGGGCTAGGAACAGAGCCACAAGGTGTTCCTCCATTGCCTGATAAGTCAATAAGGATTCCTTCATTCCCTGGCACTGGCATACCTTCTGGATCACCCAAGCTAGGCAGTTGGCCAGCCTTCATTGGACCCTTGGCCCCAGGAAACATGGCGAGAGGAGATACTTCACCCACGTTTGATGATTCATTAGTAAGTTTTGAGTAATTAAACTGTTGCTTGTTTCTTGGAACCTCTGAAATTATAACACATTTTTTAAGACCAAATTACACATTTGATGTGTTTCAATCAAATTATTGATTTTTTTCTTCCCCTACACTAATTAAGATTTTATGTGGATAAATATAATGTATAATAACCACAAAATAGAATCAAATCAAATAACAGGATGTTTAAAATAATATTTTTTAAATAAAGAACTCTAGTTTCAAACAGAATATTCAAGTTATAAATCATTTTCTATTATATATGCAGCCACCAGGAGTAAATGCTAGTCAAGGGAAGTTAGGGGTCTTCCATAAATTATGTCACTAAAGAGGGGAGGGATGGTTTGAGGCAGCATTATATTGTGTTACATAGGAGGATATTAGTTTAGTGATATTGATATATTTTTTTTTGTTTTTCAACATTTGCTAAATTCATTCATTTTTTGTCTTATACTAAACCATTAAAATATTAACAAATTAAGGCCAGGCCAACTGTTTTTAACTAGTCAAAAACAGTTCTGCAATGTGTTTTAATGTACATTCTAGGAGAATGTTATGCAAGAATGGACACAAAATCTATTTACTACTAAATGAAACTAAAAGCTTACTCTTTTTGCGATCTGACAGCCGTGGTGCTGGTGAAGGATCTCCAATGGGAATACCCAACACATCAGGTGGTTGCATTGGATTTCTTAGATACAACGGGTCAATAGCACTAGGACTGCCCCACGATTCACCATATGGTGAGCCATGCCCTGAACATATTTAACACATATGCATTTTAAAAAGTCAAGTGTAGTCAGCAGCAAAGATATTTGTACCCTACAATTGAGGTATGGCAACTAAACCACAATATTTTCTGTAACTGTTACCAACTTGCTAGAACATGGTGGCCACTCATTTCCTGGAAAAAATCTCTGACTTTTCTCGGTATTCCAGTGCATTTTAAATTTTTTTTTGATAAGATTTGCAATTTCAAACTACACAAAGAAAATATCAAAGCCCCAAATACTAAATGATCAGCTATCTGATTTTACTCTTACAAAGAAGAAATTAAAACTTTCTCACCAAATAAAAATTGAGTAAACAATAACAATGTATTAATGTTTTTTAAGGAGTAACATAATTTTATAAGCCTCATAAAATTTTCCCTGACTTCTAGCTATTCTTCAACAAATTCTCTGATTTTTTCAGAGCAATGAAATTCCTTGATTTTTCCCAGTTTCCAATGTTTTACAGAAAGTGACCATGTTCAAAATGGCTAGAAATTTAAAAAATGTTAACTTTTTTGTTAAATGACTAAAAAAATAAAATAAATCAAATAAAATGTCTAAAAATAAAATTAAAAAAAGTACTGCAATAGTTAGTTTTTGCTTATTAAACTGCAATGTGTGTTGATCATTTCCACACAACTTACCTTTTAAGGCAAAGCATCCATTCTTGTATAATGAAATTTAAAGCTTCTACTAAGAAAATGCATGCAGTACAGTTAACCCCTCAGGAGTGACTTTCACCCCCCACCGTCAGCTTTTACAGTATACTTAAATTTGCCTAACTTAAAATTCAGTTTTCATCTAGATTAAAATTCTATATCTCCTAAACAATCTAGAGGAAAACGTGTTCTTTTATTTACTTTATTGAATATGAACTCTAAAATGCACATTAACCTAAAATATAAACAAACCATATCTTTTCAAGTGCCAAGAAGAAGAAAGGTGGGTTTGCATGACAAATTTTGCAACATGATGTTTCTTTTGTGTAATGATTGTTATAGCATGCTACATACTTCCTTAGTACTTGAATTTACATCTGGATATTTTATTTTGTCATTTTTGTCATTGTAGTAATACCAAAGAAAATTCTGTCAGCAACAATGTCATTCATAAAAACTTAACAGCTAATGTGAAAATATGAAAATTGGTACACAAGAAGCTAAGACACTACATTGCACTACTAGCTAGCGATCACTTCGCGAAATATGTCGAGTAACCCTGGTGATGCATTTAAAAGCGTGTATGGCATATGCCATTGTACACACCTGAGGGGTTAAGTGAAACGTTTTAAAACAATACTTGCAAACAACTGTAAAGACAATTTCATTATTTTCTTCATCAGGTAAGAAGGAATTACTCAAAGTAAAATTTGGAATGGAGCAAAATATCATAACATTAAACAATAACAAATCATCCTACATTTACAGATTATGATTTCACAGTAACATTCAGGAAAATTTCATATAGCAACAGTGCATATCTTGTGGTTTAATGAATTTATGTCACTGATTGGATTAAACAAATAAGGCTACAATGGTTGTTTTATAACAAATGAATATTTTTTATATCTTGTAATACGTAAAAGCAATGCTCACCTGTATGAACCCTTGAATAAGGTAAAGGATTACTAATATCCTGTGGCAACTTTCTCCGCATGGGATCAACTTTACATCTTGGAAACTGGGCTACTTCAAATGTTCGTTGATTTTGACCACGCCACCAATAAAGTTCGGCACGTCCCTCAATGACCACAATGGTGTCACCTTGCTCAATAGTCATTTTTCCTGGCTCCTGAAATTTCTCAAGAGCTTTCATAACAGGAGGAAAAGTGTCCTTAAGGAAATCTTTTAGGGCTGCAAAGGTGGGCCGGTCAGCAGGTACTTTAGCCCAACACTGAAATATTTCAGCAATGAATCGATAAGACATAGACCAATGATTCTTAAGAGATTAAATGAATAATAGTTTGATTAAAATAATTACCAAAATTATTATCAAAAATTGAATTGTGAAGCACAATAAATTTCTACAAAAAATTGTAAATATGCAATTATTTTAAGAACAGTATTAACTTTTGTAGTATGCTTCAAGAATGTTTCGAAGTGGCTAATACATAAGTATATTCAAAATTTTCTGGTGCATTTGCTTTTACCTGAAGCATTAATTGATACAAAGTAGGAGAGCAGGCATCAGGGCAATGTAAACGTTCTCCTTCTCTATCAATCTTGCGCAAAATTTGTGTACCATTTAGACCAAGCCATGGTTCTTCTCCAAATGTAAACATTTCCCATAAAGTTACACCAAACATCCAAGTGTCTGTAAAATGTATACATGTTCACACACAATATTATGAAAAAAGAGAAAAAAAAAAAAGAGAGGAGAGGAGAGGAGAAGAGAGAGGAGAGGAGAAGAGAGAGGAGAGGAGAAGAGAAGAGAGAGGAGAAGAGAAGAGAAGAGAGAGGAGAAGAGAAGAGAGAGGAGAAGAGAAGAGAGAGGAGAAGAGAAGAGAAGAGAGAGAAGAGAGAGGAGAGAGAGGGGAGAGAGGGGGGAGAGGGGGGAGGGGGAGAGGGGAGAGAGAGGGGAGAGAGGAGAGAGGAGAGAGACGAGGTATTTCAAAATATTTTTTCCCTATCTACACCATAACAGAGATAAAAATTGCCGGTACTGGGACTTGCGAGAACATTTGCTGTGCCATTGTCCATCCTCACCTCAATAGATGTCTTCCTACCCCTTCACATATGTAACACACACGCACACACCCACCCACGCACCCCCCCTCCACCCCCCCCCCACACCCTTCCACCCCCCCCCCCCCCACAAAACACTGAATTTTTGAATTTTGATATGCAAAATTTTCTGTACCCATAAGCTTAGGTGTTTCAAAATTGAAAAGAACACAACTGTTTGTATCAGTTTCACTAGAATAACTATAAGAGTCTTAATCCTTTTTGTTGTTGATGTAATTAATATATTTATATTTATATACTTTCTTTACTTAAATATGTTAAACATAAGGTTAATAAAACCCCTCTAATCAGGTAAGTGCAACTTGAATCTTCCTTCAATTACCCATTATTTTCATACAGCTATTCATCATAATTTTTCCCACTCAAAATCGAAAAAAAACCTCTTCCTAGCCAACCACTGACCATACATACCAGACGCATGACTAAACTGTCTACTTTTGAGGCTTTCTGGAGCACACCATGGAAAAGGCACTTTCTTGTGTTCAGTCATTACATAGCAGTCTTCTTGTTGGGGAAGGGCTCGCATGAGTCCAAAATCACCAATTTTCACCTACCAACAAAAGAATGTGAAAATGTATCAATTTTATTTTGCAAAAATCACTTCAACTATAAGGAGATAGTAATATGAAATATTAACACACATCATTGGTATAAAAGTAAAACTCACAAAAGTACATTTTTGATGTTTTTGTGTTACTTTTAACACCTAAGACAGATTTTATAATATTATAAGTCAGATAATATTATTTTGATTAGAAAAGTCCCGGGTTTGGATGTACTCAATAATCAATAAAATCTTGCAACATTACAGAACAGAAGATGTAACAGAACTCCATCCTTGGACCTGTTTTGTTTCTTAATATATAATAATACTAATATAATGTTTAATGAAAGTGTGTGTTAAAAAAATAACGCAGACATTAAATCATATCTAGTAAAAGATAAAGAGGAATGAAACAGAATCATCAACCAGCTTCATTTTCAAACAGGTTTCTGTTTTGCTTGTATACCGACTGTATTTTTTCGACCATCTGCACAGAAACATTTACACACAATAATTGAATAATAATAAAAGCATTTCATCAAATACAGACATAAAACTGCTAGCAAAATTACAAAGAATTTTGTCCCTTAGTCAAATTTCCATATACACCCTTAACCAGTGGCGGCTGGTGCCCCAACTAACAGGAGGTTGCAGCTCCATTGAATGATGGCAATGTAATTTCCAAAATTCAGAACACTAACATATAATGAAATAAAGCAATTCATGTATGTTAATTCATACTATGTTTAGTAGAAGCCGAAAATGAAATATTATTTACATAATTTTATTGCATAGTATCAGTGTCAACTACATTCGCCTCGAGCACACGTGGTTGTGTCTTTGATTTCCAGCCAACACTAGAGTTTTTTGTATTTGTTACACATCAAGACAATTGAAAGTAATATAATTCATTCAAAAGAAAAAAGAACTTGGTTTTGAAAATACAATGATCGCACTGCAGCACTTTACAACTAGCTCTATTGTCTGAACTAGTTTTACAAAAATAAAATTATTTTGTTTCAAAAATTTCACTACCCTGGCATATATTGCAATAATGAAAGATCTTACACACGCACACACACATGACAATGCTTGCAGTAGCTTGGGGGCTGCTGGCAGACTGGTTGCCATGAGGCCAGGAAGATCAGGAGAAGATGCACACACACACACCATTAGGGACAGAAAGGGACTTTTTTCCAGAATGGCCAATTTTACACCAAAGACTCATCAAATGTACATTTTGAATCAACAACCTTAACATGAAAATAAATTCTTGAAACATCATAAATAATGCATTGAATACCATCAATAATTGATTGAACTTGCATACTTTCAATAACTAATGAAATTCATAAAATTTAGTTGCGAGTGTCATGGAAGAAGTGTCACAAGGAAGAAGACTGGTTGCTGTACTGAAGGCCTTATGTTGAATCATAGGGCTAAATAATAAATGCAGCAGCCAAAGCGGAAATGCAGTAATAGAGCCAACAGCAGGACATGGTGTCCTGGGAGAACACCAAACACTGAAGAGGGTGCTTGTTCAGCACTCTTTGATTTTAAAATAATTTCATATACTTCAATATTGCTGCAATATCTTGAAATTTGAATGTCATTAAAAGGATAATATACATTATACGATTTTTTTCGATTATCTGGAGGTTTGCAACCATGCAACCTAAGCAAGAGCCGCCACTGTTTTTAATGATCAATATACATATCAACATTCCCAGACAATCTTATGTGAAATTTGTTCCAACAAAACGAGTTTGGCTGCTTCACAAGGGCTAGTCCAACCTTTGTGAAGTGTCCTAAACCCTACCCCTACCCTATTTCCTTCTCAATTCTGGCCGCTGGGTAGTGATGCAGGAACGCGGACGCGAAGATGGTACTTGGCGGTCTTCTTGACAACTAACTGCAACGAGACGTGACTAACACAGATAATGATAAGGATTACGCCAAGTGCAAAGTGCTCAACTCCTCGCAAGGGGTTTGGAGACACGTTTCATCTATCTAGATGCAACTCAGGTTGCCCAACTATTATAAGAAAAAAACAAAACCAAAAGGAAAACTAATGTAAATAACATTAAAATGTACTCATTGCAAGGGTACATCACATTATATCAGTCAGCAAAACAGTAACAGTAAAACTTCACTTATACGTTTTTCAGGCGACTGAAGGGAAAAATTGTATAAGTGAGAAAAAGGCAGATATAAAATTGATTATGAGCAAAATAAAAATTCAGTATTTTTACTTTTAATTTAAACTCATTCTCCCAGTTCTTTGGTATACCTATCTTTTTATTGCCTCTCTCCCTAACAACTTTTAAAAGTTTTATTTTATTTGATATTGAAAGGGGTTGCCCTTCCTACCACTCTTTTTCGTTTAATATCGTGGGCACAAAACCAGATAGAAGACACTATACTTCGATTTAAACACAGCCTCAAAGCCACAAATTACAACTCTGGTCAGCTTGGAAAAAATATCGTCGGCCGAAGGTCGTCATCGAAGAAGTCTCCCCTGAGGTGGAGGTAGAGGACACGCAATGGGGACCTTACTGATGTGTGACTCAGTTTCATTGCGGTCAAGAAGGCTGTGGCCTGCGTTGGCTACAACTGACGGCAGCGACCCACGGCTGGTTGCTTCAGTTTCAAGCTTGATGTTAGTTGAGATTCCCTGGGTCAAAGCACGGTGTTCTACGTGGGCGACAGGAAGCGCACGACTGCCATAGGCTGGCGACACCCGCTGCGCCGCGCGGAAAAGGGCCTTCGGAGTGTGGGGCAATCAGAGCACAAACTTCACTTATTGGTCACATACGTCGTTATTCTCCTCAGGGGACTCCTTTGGGCTTCCCTCGGAGCTACCCGCAGCCTCCTGATATCTTCAAAACGCTCCCGTATGCACTCGACTCTGAAATTTTTTAAGTTCCGCTGCCGGCGGAGGCCCGGGAGCCAAATTTACGCTACCACTCCGCAGGCTCACCCAGTCTTGGTCCCTCAGTGAGGCCGAGTTGAGCTTCTATATTACAAGTTTCATTAGCGGGAAGTCGCCTCAGAGTCTGAGCGTATTGTCGCTCCGGGCTCTGGACCGTGTCCAGTTGAGTAACACACGTTTCGGGCTATCGGCACAGGTCGCCCCGCGCCTCACCGGGGTCATTTGAATGTTATAATAAAGGAACTTTTATTAATGTATAAGAGTAAAAAACGTATAAACTAAAATGTATAACTGAAATGATTCAGCAAGGTAATTATAGGAATTTATCAGGGACCTACGAAAAAAACAATGTATAAACGTGAAAAATGTATTTGAGAAAAGTTTAAATAGAGTTCCACTATATAGAGTATCAGTATACTGCAATCTAAAATATTTAATTCAGAACATTGTTTTGTGAACGAAAAATTTTATGAATATAGTGTCAAAAAATCGTTATTGAGTATTAAGTTTTTTGTGTATTAAGATTTTGTTTATATTTTTTAAAATATTGAATACATTTTCCAAGTTACCATACAGATATAAATACATATTGTCAATATGAAATAGTAAAGTATTCACAGATATTCTACTGAAGGAAGTTATTGCCTGTGTGGAGACTTGGACTAAGCTAACTAGATTAAAATAATATATTTCTGGTGGACTAACACCTGTTTTTCCTCACATATCATTTCACAAATGCTTGACACAAGAATAGAAAATAAAAAAGAAAAGAAACCTAAAATTTCAACAATCGGAAGTAAGAGTTAATTTCTTCTCTTGATAAAGCTATGAGATGTCTCCGCAATGACTTATCATTTTTTAGTTTTAAAGTATCATTCAAATTGTTAAAGGTTTTTACACACACTATATGATGTATTAAGAATTAAGATTTATTAAGTATTAGGATTTTGTATTAAGAATTGTGTAGTAAGTTTTTTTCATACGATAAATACGATTTGCAAATAAAAACAAAAGCAACTTTACTCAGAAGAGGGGAATCGTGCTCAACCAAATTTGATGTTTTCTTATAAAGAATTTTTTCTTCGTGCCTTTAATTTGTTGACTTGTAGTTAATATTTTTAATGTAAACCATTGATATACTGAATGACTTCATTAGCATAGAAAATTGGTGAAACCTATATTTTTTAATACACATCACTAGCTAAGCCCCATAAGCCCCAGTCCCCTTTGTGTGCCTTTTGATCAACACTAAAGAGTACTTTGAATTATCAATTCCATTTATAATTAAAAATATTAAAAAACTAATTTTTTGTATTCCAACATTATAAATTAAATTTTATGTTGTAATAAATTGTTCATAAAATGATATCTTATGGCACAGATTAAGACATATCTGCCATATACACACACACACAATGTGACAATGGACAATACTATAAAAAAATACTGGTTGCAAGAGAACATTTGGTGATATCAGGTCTACATCATATCCACGTCTAACTTCTTTAAATGACATACACTCACAGCATTTAGAAGAAAAATTATTCTTTGTTCCCTGTGTGAGACAGTCAGAATGATGTGAGGCATATGATGTGGGTGGCACCACACAATTCAGGGCCATTAAAAACATTATAGATTATTAGACATCAGACATTAACAGACAAGATATTATAGTTCTCCAGCAACTGGAGCCTAAAATTACAACATTCAATAAAACATTTAAGAGACGTTAAATAAAACTTACCTTATCAGCAGCAGCCAATAAAACATTTCTACATGCTAGATCTCTGTGAATGAAGCGTTTCGATTCCAGATATGCCATACCAGTAGCAACTTGTAAAGCATAATCCCACAATGCTGGGAAAGAAACAGACAAAAGTTTCACTTAAGATAATATAAGTTTTACCCTTTGACTATCAATTCATAATAAACAAACTAGTACTTTCATTTTTTTAAATTCAAGAATGAAGACAAGATTGATAACACAAAATTACAGGAAAATACATAGATGAAACGTTCAAAATATTTGCATAATAAATTAAACATATCCTTACTTGTTACAGGAGTGTGCTGACACTGTTTTCTCAAGAAATCTAACAAAGAACCTAGAGGAGCTAGTTCTGTGATCATCATCATTGGTTGGGATAATACAACCCCATATAGTCTGGGAAAAAGAAAATCACTTACTTCAGAACTTTAAAAGAGAGAGAGACACTTTAATGCAAACACATAAAAACTACTTTAAATAACTATAAACTAGTATAGACTATAGCAGATAATAATGGTAATTTCTCTCAAAAGGACATGTAAACAAAAACCAGGAGAGTTTTAGAATCACATCTCCCACACTCTATATTTTTAAAATGCAAATAGTTTTGGAAACTAAGCAACAAATTCTTCTTTCCTTAATCTTTATTAATTAGAATCAACTTTTTTTTAAGGCTATGATTTTATAGTAATTTTATGAAAGATTACATACAACAACAACAACAACAACATAATAATAATAATAATAATAATAATAATAATAATAATAATAATAATCGCTCTCCAAAGCATAGCATAATTGAAATAAAACACCTCAGAGAAATGTCTTTAAGCCCAGCAATACAACTATTTGAAACCAAAGTCATCCCTGTATCCACATACGTCTCACACTGATATGGCCATTCCTCACAAAAAAGGAAATGCACAACCTGGAGTGGATAAAAGCTGCTTATCTAAAGAGAGCCTTTGGCGTGCCCAAAAACACACCATCAAGACTGACATATGTGCTAGCTAAGAAAATCTTTCTCCTAGAGGATCTGAGAGTGAAGTTTCTGCTGCTATTCTCTGCAGAGGCGAAAGCCATCCTTGAAGAAAGAAAACAGAAAAAAAGAGAGCATATGGGAGGACTTTTAAACCACGAATGCAATGACAGGACAAGACTGTACAAGATCTGGGTATGAACTATGATGATGATGATGATGATGATAAAAATATAAAAGAATACCTTATTAAATTTTGATGATCAAGAGCATGCATGGCTTGTACTTCTCGCACAAAATCTTCAAATATTCCAGGCTGAGTAATAGCATCCTGTTTTAGAACTTTCACCGCTACATATTGGGTATGTCCAGATGGTGTGGTCCATTCTCCTTTCCTTACCACACCAAAGCTCCCATCTCCAAGTTTAATGGACAAACTGAAACTTACTTATATTAATCTCTTAGTTTTTTTTTTTTGAATCTATCTAATACGTTAGATATAGAACAACAATATTTCACATCTCTCTTTTAATACTTCTCTGATACAATGCAAAACCATAATAGCTACAATGCACACAAATAGCCCAACTGTTCACCCTGTACTAAAAGTAAATGCAAACCTAAAAAACCCATCTTGGTCAATCAATTATGTATAAATGAAAACATTACTAAAAAAATTGTGAGTAAAAGTAAAATTCTACTCAATGAACTACAAAGGTATCCTATTTACAAGATTTGCAATTAATATATGGAATGTTTGAACTCAAATTACTGAGACAGACTTGATACAGAAATCATTAAAACGTATTAAAATTGTTAGAGATGCTAATAAAACAATAATTTTCTTACCTAACATCTTTCTCGTGAATTAGACATGTGAGTGGAACGGCTGGTTCTGTACCTGGTGATCCAGGATTACTAGGTTTTTCACCTCGAGGGCGTATCTTGTCAAATAATCCTTTCTTCCACTGAGCTGCTTTTCTTTTGCGGACTGCTTCCAGAAGACGGCGAGCACCAGGTTTACTCATCCCTACCTTCTCCAAGTCCTCCTCCCGAACATAGTCAAAATGTGCTAAGCGTGTGATCTATAGGCAAACAAATTACATAATTTAGATTTCTTTCTAATTGAATACAGAAAACAAAGAGTATAAAGAAATTATTTGAGAGTTCTCTTCATCACTATAAACTCCTTGGATACTAAATTATATAGACTGCTGTTGACCTAAACTTCAAGGACAATAGTTAAAGGCTGATGAATTTTTGTAGGGTACCACATTCAAAAAACAAACACAACCGCATTAATTCTAAGCATTTTTTCAAAATATATGGAATTTGTTGGGACAGATTGGTCAACAGATATATTAATACTTTTTAATTTCTCTTACTAATCTTGAAGGAAGGCTTTACTTCTACAAATCTATTATACTATGAATTTCTGAGCAATTAATACATGATTTCAAAATTATGTCTAATAATAATAGAACTTTGCCATTGTAATCTTCTATGTATCAAAACACATGTCATACACCACCATTTCAACAATTCATGTGAATTTGGAAATTTATAAATAAAATTAAGAATAACTGCTCTAGTATATACTGCCTACATATTAATTAGAGTAAAAGGAGAGTAATTAAAGTGGAGCAAATCCGAGAAAAGAACATGGCATAGCACTTTATACTGGCTGCCTTTTTTTTCTTAAAAGTATGTAACAGGAACAACAATTAACATAAAACTTGCATGAACTTCAAGAAAAGTAATTGAGAGACTATTACAATTTAGTAATATTTATTACCGTAAGTTGTTTATTTTAGATAAAGAAAAAATTTCTACAAAACGATTTTCAAAAATTATTGCTACATTCAGCATGCCAAAACAATAATTTTTGTTTTGGGAAAATATATAAAACATACTTATGAAAGAGTGAATATTTTTTTAAAATTACGTTCACATCAACATCTAGGTCATTATCAACCACTATTGCACTTAGCGGTATGTGGTATCTGTGAAGATGGCTTGATATGGCGATGATATGGGGTGAAAGGACGAACACAAATACAAACATGCCCGAGGTGGAACTTGAACCCGCAATCCTTCAATCCAAGATCGCTATGGCACTTCTGATTTAACGATCTCAGCCATCTGGACTAAGTGAATGCTATTGTGACAAATGTATCGATTAAATTTATTCAATCACATTTACACTCAAAGAGTAACAAAATCATTAGGGAAAAAGAAAAAAATATCAGCACCAATACATATAAATTTTGAATGGTTATTAACCATCTCTAATTGTCAACTCTCTAATGGTTATTAACCATCAAAAAAGTATTCATGTCCAGATAAGAAACCAAACTTCACATTAAAAAAGATTTTATAACATCAGTTCAATTCTGAAGGTCTTCAAATATGTCTACGTTTAAATCAATTTAGTATGAGATAATTACTTGAGCTACTTCATTAAAAAAAAATAATAAAATCAACCTAACAATCATAATTCACAGCAAACAATTACACTTTTAAAAAATATATCTCACTCGTGCACTAAATAAAGATACTTCACATTAAATGCATCAAAACACATATTTACATTCTGATGCTGTACTAAACAATATTTTTGAAAGTGAGAAAAAGTGACATAATTTTGAATTTACCTGAAGCTCATCTCGAATACGAGTTAGAAATTGCTCCAGCTGCACATCACGCAGTAACTTCTGCAACCATTCCAGACCAGCTTCTTCTTCTGCCATTTTGGGCCTTTCTATAAACCTGCAAGGAACATTAGCCTTTAAACAAGACTCCAACAGATTTGAGACTAATTTGATAAACTTTTTCCACCTTTCACGTTAGGAACTCTTACATTTTACATTATCAGTGCAAATTTCTGAGGACTCTATAATGACTGTACTCGACATGAGTTTAAACTAAGCCTTGAAACACTTCACATTCACTAGTCATCCAATAAAGAACAGTATAACGTGTTCACAATATTAATCTCACTGCAATTTGTCCACCAGTCAAATGGCCTCTCAAATACAATTGAGCATCTTTGTGTGTGTCAATGGACCTAGCAATACAGAACCAAGGACATAACTTTTTACAATCAGCTCCTAGTATTGCAACCAAATGAAATGTCTTTTTTCACAACTACATTCTAAGTCACATGTAAAAAAAATGTCAAGTCCATTCACAGTTCATGACCTCTTATGATACAGTAATAACAGCATTTGATAACACTAGTCACTTGTTATCCAACACAAATTGATCAGCTTTCAATACGTTATTAGTTTTTCATATCATTCAGTCAGAACTGAAAACAAATGGATGAAACATTCACGTCACATAGAACATGAACTATTTTTGACATTGCATTTTGTATACAGCAGGTGACCAGAGAATACTTTCACTTACATGACAAAGGTAATTACTGAATGCTAGCCTGTAAAAGTGATAGAAACGTTTCCAAATATGAAAATAACTATTCTCACACACTTACAATTCACAGTTTAACACAACGTGCGTGACACACTCGTTTAATAACTTAATACATCTTCCAGAGACGAAATCCCACGGTCACGTATCTTCCTCCATCCCCACCTCCTCACCACAACACACAGGGTTGCCAACATCAACAGGGCTGTCAATTGTGGAAAATCTTAAATATTTTACAGGATTCCCAGTGACCTAGAAAAGGAGGAAAGAGTAATACAAAACGGAAAATGTTTGGTTGTTAAATCATTTTAACGCTTCTCCCCAAATAGAAAGAGGCTAGTAAATATCATTTGAGTGTATTGATTAGACAAGGAAAGACATTGCCAACGTACTTTCCTAGAAAATGTATCATGCAATCTTTGTAAGACAGCACGAAGGTCTTAAGGAAATCCCTTCCCTTTGCATGCGTCACGAAAATCGGAACTTCCTGCGTGTGTCCGGTTTTTATGCTACATTATGCTTTACTCAATATTTGGAATATTTTTAATTCGGAGAGCAGAAGAGTAACATTAATATTGAACAGTCCGCATAGAGCATTGAAAATGTCATTAGTAATAAGAGTATATCATACAGTAACATAACAGTTCTTTAGGCCATTCTATTTTCATCCAATAAAAAAATAATCATCACATCTGAGTGCTATTCGACTTGTGAATATAGGATCAGGGACAAACACAAACTCAAGTACGCAAATTACTAATCAGGTTGATAAGCTATTCTCACTTCTCAATGTGATTATGCCCAAAATTCTAAATTGTAATTCTGAACAAAAGACTACTGTCGAGGAGGAAATGGAGGTAGAAATATTCCAATTTAATACTCAACATTTCCTTCACAGATATACTGTTCAGAAACGTACCTAATAACACTTTCAAATCACGTTTTACCTGGGCATTTTAAAATCTGGGACTCGACGTCCATAGAACTTCGAACATCACACACGCTATAATGGGAACTGAGTCCTGTGCGATGGAAAAGGCGTGCCAAGTGTGTCAGGTAATGGAATTTGTAGTGTGTTTGAATTTGGCAAGTGTCCACTTCACGAATCACATATTATGACAATATAATTGTCATCTTTCCATTCCCCATTGCAATCAGGATTACATTGTCATTCTTTCGATATAAAAAGGATTAGATCTCGTTTAAGAGCCGGTATGTGGAATATACTGGCGAATCCCTGTGCAGTCATTAGTAGCAGTAATTGGGTTGTTATTAAACTTTTCTTTATTATAAAAGAGTTTGTAACCGATAACTAAAACATTATCGTAAAACAGTGTCATAACGTTCAGGCCTAGGTTAAGGAGGGAATCTTTTTAAAATTTAAGGTAGTAACACTACTTATATACTTTTATAAAGGGGCCCGGATAAAAAAAAAAATTGCGGACGGGCTCGCACTGATTTCGTTACGCTAGTCGTAAAACATATAAAAACACAACAACGAACGTACCTAGTTACATTGGATCACTGTAATTGTTTTATACAATAAGCACACGAAGTTTCAGATACGGCGATGTTTAAAAACTCTCGTATTTTGATAGGCCTGAAGCGTCTAGCTCTGAAATGTGTCCCTATCAAACCGGCAGACCACTGGCATTCTTTCTATTTAGTCTACAGCGTACAAATTATGAAACGTGACGGTATGGCAGCTAATTTTGAGAAGCTCTTTCGGACTTCTAGATCAGATTCCGCATTAAAATATGTTTCTGACTGCTTAATTGTTTCCGGATACGTCAACCGCTATGCCGCTATGGTCAGTAGTTCTATTAGGGTAGTGAACGATTTATTACGAGAGATGGCGGTGCTCTTCCACAGTTGGACGGTGAGATCCAGGGTCAACCTACACGTTTGTCTGCGTGGATTGTATATTCCTCTCCAGGTATCTCCCCAGCGGCGCACAGCTCCAGCTGGGACTACCGACTGGTCTTCTCACGTGTATATAATGCTTGTAAGTATAGGTAAGCAGGGAAAAGATAGGATAAAGAAAGAAAGGAAGATCGGAAGGAAGGAAAGATCGCGCGTGGTCCATGGCCTGTTTGTTTAGATACTGCTCCGACATTCGCCTAGTATTGAATGAAGAAGCCACCAAAAACCATCAATCAGAGCAGCTGGCAACTAGAATTCTACACACAGCGGCAAAATTCGGTTCAGCCACACAGGTACACCTAGCATCGAAAATCCATCCCCGTGGGCACCCGATCCCTGAGAACTCCCGGTCCGAGTCGCTGCCGAGACAGCGGTAATACCATCTCTTGGAAATCTGGTTCTGTATTTATAATTCACTTGAGTGTGCTTACGTTGCTTTTAGGATTTAAACTACTCGTATCGCCTTCACAAAATTGGTTGATTGGTTGTTGGTGATTCCGGATGCGTCAACTACAGAGGTCATTAGTTCCGTAAGTGTAGTATATGTTTTTTCCTCGGAAGGTCTTCCTCAGCTGGAAAGCGAGATCGGGCGCCGACCTACCGTCGGCTAGCGGGGTTACCTCCAACCAGGCATCTCCCACGAACGGGGCACCGCTCCAGCCGGGACAAGGTCTAAGATCCCAACCCGACGTGTGTGGTTGTGTAGTGCATGTAAGTGCACGTGTGTGTATGTAAGGATAGGACCGATAGGTATGTAAGGGTGAGGATAGGACAAGGAAGAGGGAGGGAAGATCGCGCGCCGTCCGTGGTCCGTTGTTAGGGTACTGCTTCGGCATTCACCTAGTGTTGACCGGAGAAACCACGGAAAACTACCGATCAGAGCAGTCGGCTGCTAGAATTCTCCCCCAGACAGCAACTGAATTCGACCTAGCTGACAAGCTTGTGTCGAAAACCTTGCCAACTTTGAGACTCGAACCTAGGACCTCTCGGTCAGAGGCACAACAGTGACATCAGTTGATGCAGTGTTGCCACCTCTCCCGGTCCATTACAATGTAATTTCGCGCGCCCCCGCTCCCAGTTCCCGTTTCTGTAAAAAAGAAAAAATAACAGCAAATTGAATGTCAAATGAAGGAAAAAATAAGCATTTCGTTCTCTGCAATCTTTACTCTCTTGGTACCGTGCCTCCTGCAGTTTTTTAAAGAAGACTCGTAACTTTACAGAATGAAAAGTTTTATTTTCTTAAATATATTCAATCTCTGATTTCTCCCTTTTTTAACCTGGTAATATTGTAAATTATTTAACGACATTTGGGAAGGGGATTCTCCAAGACGTCTGGAAACTGTGCAATGATTTAACATAAAATTAATTGTATTTATTAATTGAATTATTGAATTTGTAATTCCATTCTCCTTGTAGTTTGTTTTATTCAGGGTTGTATTTTCTGTGAATAAAAATATATTTACAGACATACTTTCGTAGTCACATGAATTTAGTTAATGTTTACTCAAGTATTATGTTTTATATCATATCACGTTTTTTTTTCTATAGATTTACTCTCTCTCCCTCGGCCTCCTCACCATTTATTTCATAAGCTGGTTGGTGCTTGTGCATCTTCTTATGAAGCCATTGTTTTGGCACAGTACCAATGAGTTTCAGGAATTCTTGGAAATGAGAATAAAAATGTAACTCATGAAGTACGAACTAAAAACCCTTTTTCAGAAGCAGCGGTGAGTCCTTCTGTGGGACCGTTTAACCATGACAAACACAAATCGGGACTGCCCATAACATACAACATACTAGAAACATGACCAGCACACAGGTGTGTTTACGTCGTTTGTAGGTTGCCGAACGGAGAACAAAACCTCCTCTGTAGTTGTCATTGCATCATTAACACGGTCAAGTAATTTCGTGACCGGTATCTCCTCGCCTGTGCCAGAGCTGTTTTCTCGCAGCATAATGTTCACGCGAAGGCGCGGGACTGAACACTGAAAAGATGCTCCAGAAAGAAGGCACAATGTAGAACACGATAATGAGTATAATTTTCATAAGAAGCTTCTGCTCACTTCGAGCTTTGACCTGTCATCTGTATACTCACAATTTTTCTGGTCCTACATATTGGGAGACGGACACATAGGAGGGTGATCACTTCTTTAACTCGCCTTATGGGGATGACGAGCGGCATCCCCATTGACGTGCGGATGAACTTTTTGTTTGAACGATAAACGCGAAGAAAGTAAATTAAAGTGACTTCGAGTTGTTTTTTGTTGCCGAATTGAGTTGTTAGTACTCAGAATTCACTCTATTTTTTTCCCGCGAATTTTTACGATAAAGTGCTAGTAAAAGGAAACTGGTGTATTTTCACGATAAATGCGAAATTCTCTCGAAATTCATTAACCCTGTAGACGTCACGTCTTATTTACGAAAGTAACTCGTCGCGTGTGGCGAAATGTGTAGGTGAGATAACATTTAAAGATATTACTAACATGTTTCTCAAAGCCAGCATCCCGATAGAGAAGGTTGATCAACCCTCAATTCGTGAATGGTTTAGAATCCTTTTTTTAAGTATGAGACCGAAGGTGATTCTATTCATTTATAGTAGTACATATTTCCAAATAAATAACACTTGTCTTATATATATATATATATATATATATATATATATATATATATATATATATATATTAATAAGAGCTGTGAACTCCGTCATCGTGTGATCAATTTCCGTGAAAGTTGTCATATCTACATGTTTTTCCACCCAGAAGGTTTACGTGCTATTAATTTTGTTGTAACTCCATTCGATGGTTCTGCAGAACAAAATTGGCTTCATTTTAATTCAATTTCCATTTAAACTGCGTCCCTCCTGGGCTTTATTGTTGCTGAGCGTTGCCGTGTGACGCAGGGCGAGACACAGAGAGGCACGAAGAGATGGAAAAGGTAGCGGCAAGAACAGAGAGACGGAGACAAACAGGAAGGGGGACACAGAGGCAGAGACAGAGGGACACACACAGAGAGAGTCAGACAGACTGAGACAGGGGCAGAGAGAGAAACGGAGAAAGAGACGGAGAGGGAAAGGGAGGGGGAAGGAGAAAGAGGGAGATGAAGGGCAGAACAACGTCGGCCGGGTTCCGCTAGTCTTATATAAAAATCATGCCTCTAGGACTCACCCTTGGGGTAGTGATTAGACTACTAGCTTTCCATCTCCGGGTATCGGGGTTCATTCTCCTATCGAACCATGCGACATTTGAAGTGGACGATGAGGGATCATGCTAGTTTTTCTCGGGGTTCTTTTGTTTCCCCTGGCTCTCATTTCATTATTGTTGCATAATCTTTTATATCATATCATATATGACATCACATCAAACATGCAGATGCATGATGGTTGAATAAAATCATAATACGTTTGCTAAGAATTCTGAATTTAATAAATAAAATAAAGTTTTGAAAGAGGCGAACACCAGCGTGATGTAGATGAATAATTCAACTTTCTTCCCAAACCTGACCCTCTATGTTCGAATAAAGGAACAGAAAGATACCTGAGAAATACAAATGGTTTCAAGAGATGATGTGAACTTTTATTATACCATCTTTAATAACCATCTAGTGAACTTGTGAAATTATAGTGTTTTCTTTCATTTTTCTGGAATCCACGATTGCAGAATTTTTCCATTGACAATGAAGCAAAAATATGTAGCTGAAAATCTCAACATTTAGTTTGACATCAAAGCAAGGTTTAGTTAATGTTGTAAATATTATTCTGAATTTGTTGCAGAGTGATCAATTTAATACTACATATAGATGTATATTCTTTTAAGTTAATTCAGAACTGCCAAAGAAAATTAATTTTATAATTCATTACGTAGTACATATCTAATGGTTTCTTGCGCCAGTATTACTTTCCATTCTTGTGTTACACGCGATAATGGATTGACGTGACCACCTGGCCAAGAACAAAGAAATAAAGATGTAAGCCATAGCCATCGCCTTCTCTCAGAAATGAAACTTGACGCTCATCACATAAAGAATTGTTTAGAATGTTGCTTAGATATTTAATCAACGATTGTATTTTTCCGACGAACAACGCCTGTTATTATGGCATATATTATTGCTCATTGCAAAGTTGAATATTTTTCGGAGAGGATTTAGAAACTTGATGAGCTAAATTAGTACAAGGAGTGTCGCATTGTAAGGTTCCAGGAGACAAACTGGTTGTATACATGTTGACATTGGCCTCACAGATATCGTAGAACGCCGTTGACAGCAATTGAAAGAGGAATGATATGCACAGGACACAAAGGATCAGGAAGGCCTCTTCGGACTACAAGGAGAGAGGCCCAATGGATTGTAGACCATGCACTGACGACCCCAACAGCTACGGTTGCTAACATTCAGCGAATTGTTTTGCCCTAACTGCAGGAACCACTGTGTGTCAGGACAGTGGGCAGAAGGGCTCATAGGCCGTTGCGGGGAAAGCACTTATCCTAGCGGAGTTGCCAGACTACAATGATGTCGTAAACATCGGTCATGGATGCTAATCCTCTGGCTAGCCCTCTGATAGCGGGTAATTTTCAATAAGGATACCCTCTTTACTGTGTGTGACGACGACCAACGTGTTTTTGTCAAGAGACAACGTATTCTTGTTCAGTGGATACATCCGGGGCACGATATCGTATGATAACCGATCACCGTTAGTTTTCGTCTCGAACAAATTGACAGTCCAGCGGTACGTTCATAAGGCGATGTAACAAGAAGCCCTAGCTTTTGCAAACCCTCTACCTTATTACTCTCCTCTAGAAGGACAACGCTCGTACTCATACCACTGAAGCCCGAGACCTTGCCAGCAAGACGTGCAGACTCTGCCATAGCCAACTGCTCTGTCAGACCAATCGTCTCCTATATTATTTCAGTAGTATAGATAACGTTTGCGGATCTTACATGCAACGAGACTTTATAAATGAGGTCTCTAAAGAAAGAGAATTTCACGTAGACGTAACAAATTGCACTGTGGCTTTAAAAATATGAAAGATATGTTTAAAAACAAAAAGCATCTAAATATTCACGAAATATTCACGTCAAATGCAACCCGCAGCACTTGACCCCGTTGTCAAAGTCTAAATAGTTAAATAACTCCTAAACGAAGCTTTCTAGGTCTTTAAACCGTAGAATATTGAGGGCAAATACTTCAAAGAAACGTTTCCCATACCATAATCTACAGATTGAGATGTTATTAGACATTCTATTACATTTTTCCTCGACCGGCGCTCATCGATATTATACCCCCACGTTTTCTTGAGCCCTGGAATACACACTCCACTCCTTAACTAATCTTAGCTGAATTAAGAATAAAATATTAGCTACGAACGTTGTTCACAAATCTCATTATTAGAAATCTTTGTTCTCATATAATAGAAATTATTTTACATCGCAAAAAGAGCTACAGATTTGATATAATAGTCTTGTCGTCGAAATAACCAAACCTCTACTCCTCTTGCAACTAGCGAAACGAGAGCTCTAGAAAACGTGCACGGATAATACTGTCCAGTACACGGAGACCGTCTTTGTTTGTGACATCACGCTTAGATTCCTACATCTTATGTTTATTCTTTTTGTGCCCACCGTGGATTTTGCCGTCTGGCGAGGTTTATTTGCATAATCATTAATTCAAGATTCGCTCTCGCAGCCAAGCTACAAGTACTATTACGAGTAATAATATATATTGCCGGGTCTACAAATGCTTTGTTGTACCTATTTGTGGAGGAAACTACGATGGAAACGGACCTTATGTTATCAATTTTCAGTTTCACGATACCCTTAGAAAAAATGTAACGAATGTAAGTATTGACATTCTTGTTTCAGTGACAAGTTTGTGACAAAACCTATATTAAAATTAAATTAATAAAATTAATGAAATTGTGTTTGTGAAGCGTATTTACTAATGCGCAAAGCAATGTCAAATTTTAATATATGAATCAGTGTTTTTTTCTTGTTAAAAATGACTTACTTAAGGGCGGGAATATATTTTCAGCAGCAGTTTATATATATATATATATATATATATATATATATATATATATATATATATATACATAAACTACAACACTTTATGTAGTAATCATATTCATCAGGAGACAGTATCAACATCTCAATACAAAAAATTCACACACGATACATGTACATTGTATTACAACACCTTGCCAGATGCCATTAAACTATTAAATTGATACAAAAGTCCCAAGTACATTATTTTATGCTGCTCAACTGTGCCTATACAATTAAAGGCATCCAACAGGAAAATAATATTAAATTTAGCAACGACATTTTGCGTATTATTTAACATTTTGATTGTATAACTCTAAAGAACAAGTGTTGTACTTCAGCTTCTGGGTCAATTACCCCCATCTCGAACAGGTTTGCGTCCACTTTCCTTGATCCTTGAGCAAATGCTGAGATGGCTCCTTGTTTTGCTTCTGAACATAAATGTAACTTCAGTTTAACTTCTCCCGATAGCACGTCACACACAGTTTTTGACGTAAATAAATAAATAATAAATTATTGTTTGCTGTTTTTTTCTTTTTAGTGAAATATCAGTGATCATCATTACAAGTGCACCTTTTATTTTGGAGAGGGCTTGAATTTATGTTTTAAATACTGAGCAAATAAAATGTAAGATAATATTTTTTCAATGATCTATGGAGATTATAATTTTGCAATAAAATTTTCTTATTGAACATTTAATTTACCTACTTGCGGAAAACTAATAGAAATTTTATATCCTCTTGTTTACAGAAAACGATAGTTCTAATAAGGCAGCCATGTACAAGCAAATTTCACACTTTTCTAGCTTCTTAACGGGACGAATTACAGTTGTGAGTTATAAAATATTTACTTCATTGGTCAGAAACCCATTAAATCAAGGAACTGGGTGTAGGAAAAACAAAGTGATGGCAGTTTTTAAGAAGCTAATAAATTTACATGATGTACTTCGTTATTTTACCACTTGCTCTAATTCCATCTCACTACAATTGCGGTCTGACAGACATTAGATAATGAGTCATCAGACATTAGATATTAAAGTCAAGTAGAATTCAACTGCATGTGATTATTTTAAAAACAAAGAAATTATAAGTCCATGAATCAGTGTGTGTTCAATTTTGTTACAGGGAAATAAATGAGTAATCGAACATGTCCAAACAATGAATATTTGAAGTTAGAATCTGAATCGTCGACACCAAGCAGTCAGTTCAGACATTTTTTAAATATCTAGAATACGCTGTATTTTATTTACATTGGCGTCAGTTATAACACGCGACGGCTATTACGACAAAAATAATTGCCATCTCCAGATGTTATTATCGAGAATACCGTATAGTATTATTGAATTCAACGACATCGACAATGACTTTGACATAACGCCGAATCCAACATTTTGACGTGACTTTTGGTTCCCTGCGATTAGAGCAAAGAGCTAGCAGAACTAGCAGAAGAGTTCAAGATGATTTCATTCCACAATATTAACAATATTAACAATTTTAAAAACTAAGAATACCCTTAAATTATCCATAGATAGGGGTTTATTTAAGTTTCGTAAGTTTAAAATACAGGCCACTTCCGATTATACGGTTTTAACGAGATTCTCTCTTTACGTTGGTCTTTTTATAAAAAATTGTTCTAGCTATTTATTTTTACTGTTGGGCCTATTTCAATAATTTTGGACAAAAGGGAAACATATTATTCATAATCACGATTGCGTATAATTACCATTCTAAATGTCATTGTAAGCAAGAATCAATGTGTAAGATGTTACTTGATGGCGAAACGAAAATTATCTGAGATTTTTTTTCAAGATTTTATAACTAGCCTTATCTATCTACCTCTATACTTACAGTCAATGCCACTGGAAGCATTGTTTTTCTTGTAAAATAGACTTAGTGAGATTATTTCATTAATTATTGGTTACATTCAAATGAATAGAAGGCAAAGGGAAGATATACTAAATTCTTTTATTCCATAGGAATTTTATTACAGATATAGATATTAAATTATTTGAAGATGGTACTTAATATGAATGCAATACTCAGGCAGTATTTTATTTGCGCAAACATTCTTTAATGTGAAATTCAAGTATTCATTTTCCCTGGTGGTAAGGTACTTACAAAATTACATCTTGGTCTTTATTTTGACTGATGTGACGTTCGATTGGTCGACTGCAATTCGATGTTTACCCTTACGCAATCAGAGCGCTTGTTTGATGAATGTTGATGTTTTGAGATTAATGTAAACTGATAATGAAAGCTTGGAAAGACATCTTTCAGACACTCGCACTCAGCCTTGTGCATAAGAATGTAACACAGCCCATGTTCGTAGTATGAGCATGCCCATGACATCAGAATTATTCATTACGGTGAAATATCGCATAGAAATTAAATATTACTTCGCCAAATTTTAGTGATGTATTTCATTCCAGCTGACCAGCATAACCAGCCACCATTTTATAATTTGATGAAGAATGAAATACTTCACTAAGAGATTGCCGACATACTTTATTCTCTTTACGACATACAATAATTGTCAAGTGGTCAAGAAAAATACTGAAATATGTTCTTTCATTCATCCACATTTGCATACATAATATTTACAAATTTATGAATGAGTATTATTTACATACCAACGTGAAGAAAAAAATCTCCTATTGGGTTTAAAATCTTTTGGATGAAGGAATGTTCTTATATTTTCATTCTAAAATTCTCAATCATTCAGACTACAGTACAAAACGTTACTCACTTTGTTCTAACTGTATGAAAAAACTCAAAGGAAGACTTGTTTAATGTAATAAAATATGTGATCAAAGTAAACAATATGTATTTACATGACATGATGAACATTATGAGGTAAACTGAGCCATTTTTTCTGAAAGTACAAAACCTATTATTACAGAACACAAAATTTAACTTGCAAACAAAGGTGATATGAGTATTTTTATTACAGATTTTTACGAAAATTATTTTGTATTGTTATAATATTTTCCACAATTTATCACATAATAAATCAAAAATCCTTTGGTAGGTCTTTCAGAAATATGTGATACTGATTCGCCCAAGTTCAAGAATAAAATGTACTGACAAATATTATGATTGTGTTTAATGGTCATCAAAATTTCAGTTGTCTCTCAAAAAGTCAAGAATTTGAATTTTGATCATGTACATTAAATGCAGCATATTATGGCAGACCAGTGACGGAAAAGCACAGAATGTCTCAGATACTCCACTTATCCGTAATTTATCGACGAGTCTTAAGATAATCATCTATAAATCAGAACAGGAGCATCTGAAAATCCACTCTTAATACTTTCTGGGGGTTGTTTATGGAGCACTAGTAGTGGCTCTATGAGCTAATGTCCTATGCTGATTGGCTTGAACAGGTGACGTGGGGAATGGATATTTCAAGCTTTTGATAATAGTATATGTATCATTCCTAAAGGAATTATTGGTTGTTCTACAAAAATACATAGTTTAGAGAATATGTGTTCTGAATTATAAAGTTTGGCCTCCACTTTAAAAAAAATAGGAGGATAACTTTATTAGGATATGTTCTAAATATCCCTTTACCAAATAATTATAAAAAGCTCTTGAGATATTTTCTTGTTCACTTTGTACATGTCCATTCACTGAACAACACTGAACCCTATTTATTGATTGACAATTTAGCACTTTCAATCTTTTTTTAGATATAAGCAACTAATATTACATAAAATGATATAAATTGAAATTATTCCTCACATAAGCCTGGGGGAAAACACACAATTTAAATTTTAGAGTCTATTAACATTTTACATTAGCTTACAAGTACACAAACAACAGGTATATAAATTATCGACTCTTTACCAATAAAATACATGTCATAATGTTGGCAAAATTATCATACAGAATAATGAAAAGTCGTGAGTTCTAAAATTTTGGAGGCTTTGATGCGTTGTGCTTTTCATTTTGGTTTATGTGTGAATTTATTATTTCATCTTGAAATTTAAACAGTAATATATTTCTTTCGCATATGTCGGAGATCTTGTGTGATTAAGAATGACAAATTGTTTCTCACCTCAAGGTAATTATACTCGAAAGTCGTAGCAAATTCAAGTACTTACTCGCACTTTCTTGAAGACTTGATTTGAGTATATGAAATTATGGTATTACCAAAATATGCAGCCAGCAATTGTGCTCCTTTGTGTAACAATTTTTTAACTTTGGATTTAACATCATAGTAACAATTAATATCAATGCATACACACTCACACTCACATATATGTATATATAAATAACACTTGTAAAATATAATAAACCAAAACATTTGCATAAAATTTTAAACACATAGGAAGGATATTCAATATTCCTTCCTCAGGATAAAGGCTATCACTCCGATTCTCCCTGACTGGTAAACAGGCACATCAACATGGAAATCTACGTGTTCCACAGTGACTTTCCTCCTACACACAACGCACACCATAGTAACACCAACTGTGAAGAACTCAACAGTTCAAGTGGTTCCAGTCACAAGTACTTATGTTCCGTACTCTGCTAGTGCTGTCCACTATTGCTTGAAAGTGAAGAAGCTCGTGCCAACCTCCCACTCGGCAAAGTCAAGAGGTCCGAAGCAATCGTCAAAGAAGCCTTCTAGCACCTTGTAGAGATGACTCTTGACGCCGTCGAAGCTGTTTCCTTCGTCTGGATACGTCTGCAGAGAGAGGTACAAACACGGGAATCACTTTACAAGCTCGAACGAAAGCCTAGTTGTCCTTAGACGGGGACTTGGGGGTTATTGGACAGAACTGTCTTTGCCAGGAACGCAGAAGAGGAGGATGATTGTCGGAAAAGGTAAGTTATTGGGAAAATGTACAAAATAATGTTAAGGCTTACACACATAACATAGAAGTAACTGTATTTCTCTCGTTTGTGTGGGCTTCGGTGTTGCGCACAAGTTGCTGCAGCGCACTGGGAAGTGAAATAATGTAAGTTATGTGTCTTAAGATTGTATATTTGATAGCAAATCTCCCAAATGCTGCACCTGTAAAACTATAAAATATGTCAGTATTTTAGCAGGGTGCAGCTGGATATTTATTTCTTGTATATTTGTAATCAGTCTCTTGAGGATACTTTTGAATTACAGGAGCTCTCGCCATTTCCGCTACAAGTACAAGAAACTGGTAGCCTTACTTTTTGTGGACAGGCGGAAGAGCAAATCCGTTGAGTCTCGCCCTAAAAAATACATTAATTTATTTGTTGACAAACAATTTTTACTCTCTCGCTACTGGTTAAGCAGGAGAGAGAGATAGACAGAGAGAGAGAGAGGGAAAGAGAGAGAGAGTGTGTTATGTAATGCTGCGCGAAAAAAAGGCGAATTTTTAGCAGAAAAACCTTATTGCCGGGACCTGATAACAAAAAAGGGGATAAATCAAATTACTAAATTTAGAAAAAAAAACCTCTAACACGTGGTGTAGCCAGAATCCATGTTTTGTGGGTTCTTGATACCGAAAATCGAGTGACGACAAAACGTCTGTCCATCCGTCCGTCTGGTCTAAGTGAACAACACTAGCACCTAAACTATGCGTACGATTTTTTCCAAACTATATAAACCCCTGTCGATCTTGCCTCAGCCGAACCTCTACGATTTTGAGAAACATTAATTCATTTGAGGGTATTTTAACTGAAGTCCTTGCAACATTTTCAAAATTTTCTCAAAAATGGCTCTTTTCTTTAAATTTCTTGTAAGAATAGAGTAACATATATCGGTATAGGTTCGATTATTATGAATAACTCTTAATTTTCGAAAATTTCAAAGGTATGACTTTTTTCGTTGTCTTTCTACTACTACAAAATTGAAGATACAGAGTTTTCCTTGAAATGAAATTCTTTGCGTAATTAGTTTGTTTATGAAGGTCACGTACATCGTTTTGAAAATTACGAGTATAATAGTTTTCGCGGAATATTGCATTCAATATGTGCAATTTAAAAAAATTACAAAAACAAAATTTTCTCAAAAATGGTTACTTTTTTCTTTCAACTTTTGGTAGGGAATGTGATAAATGCACTCTATAAGACGACATAAATGCCACTCTATTCTTATATTTGTTCAAAAATTACAAATATTTAATTTATTTGATTTGACTTTCACGTAGTTAATATTTACATTAGCGGCAATTTGTTTACATTATTATATGGATGAGTATATGTGCTTTAAATAATGTTTAAGTAAAGTTTCTCGAAAACTCAACCGTTTTCTGTGAAAAGTAGCTCAAAATTCCGCATTTTCAGAAACGCTCAAACGTGGAAGTTAATGTGCTTCAAATGAAGTTTTTCGCAAACTCAAACATTTTCTGTGAAAAAGAGCTTCAAATTTCTAATTTACAGCAGGGCTTAAGTGCCATTTTCATAAAAACGATTTTTTCAAGAAAATTTCATCAGAAATAAATTATTCAGAAAGATTCACATTTTTTTCCAAGAAAATTGCCATTTAGGACGAGGTCTTATAGTTCTTTAATATTCTTAAAATATTTCCGTTCTACTAATAGGAAACCAAAAAAATAAGAAAAGTTTTTAAAAAAATGTACTTTGAGCGGCGATAGATGGCAGCTGGCAAGAGTAGTATGTGGCAAACTCATATAGCTAGCAGAGACCAAATAAAATAGAAAACTAATACGGGAAAGTATGTGCCATTCTGTAGCACCACTAGTTACTTTTCGAATACTATTATTCTCGATAAAAAAATAGTTTTGAGAATCCCTGATATAGAACTAGTAATGTTAGGAATTCTAAACGCTCTACGGATAAGTCGAAAATGTTGAAAATATTAAGAAACTTAGATTCTTCTTTTCGTCAGAAACATTTAAATTATTCTAATGATTTCGTTTTCCCACATATCTAGCGACAGAAATTACCCCACAATTGTACACATCTTGAGATGAGTTTGAAACACTCTTTTTTGTCTCGGACAAGCAGACATCAGCTAAAGCGAAATCATGCTAGTGATAAACGCTGAGCGTATATAAGAAACATTGTCATTGACAGGATCCTTGCGTTTTAAAGCTGGTTGATCCTCATACTTGTAAAAAGTGGAGGGTTTTATTTTATAATGTGCACAGAATAAGGTACACACACAAAAACTATAGTATCTCTTATGTGCAAGTTTTTATAAGAAACTAACTGTGAAATTCAACATGTGACTCATCAAAGTAAATTAACAGTTTTCTCAGGAGAAAGTATCTCGTTTATAATTTACTGTAAATTCAAGAATTGGTAATATTTATTAAGATATTCTGTTGTAATATTGAATATTAAATCTTACTGAACACGCACTTTCTATGAATTATTTTAAAGATTGATAATTGAATTTTATTTTCACACGTATATAAGATTAAGGATAAGGTAAATTTTTGCGATGTAATACATACAGGAATATTCGGGAACATATTCACAGGTGTAATACGCTGAGCCGAATACATACTATGTTTCTTTCGTTTCATGTGATTACTCTTATTTTTCTATCATATATCCGGTGAGTTATCGGAGGAAGTCGATAACGCTGAGTTACGATCAGCAAACCGTAACGCAAGGAATACTCACATCATGGACCACGCAATTCGTGGCCTATCGGTCTGCTGCTACCGATGATCGCCACACTCGCTCCCCGACTAGGTTAGGGGTAAGACTTAAGGAAGTCGAGTAGAATTTGCAAGTCTGGCTTGTACCGGTTGCATATCTGTCGCTGCCGCTTTATTCCTCTTTGCGAGAATAAAGCGGCAAGATTTGTAACCGGCGCAAAAAATCTCGGATACGGTGCGTAAGGATGTACGGGCCACTTTACGCATTTATGTTCTCTTTCTTTGGCAGGTTTTCCAATGCCTTCCACTTGATGAGTGATGGCAGGAGGATGAGGAGTGAATGATGATTAGGTGAATAATGGATAAACAATCTTAAAGGTGCATAGAACTAAATGTGCTCAATATTGTTTTGTGTCAGCATAACACTGGAAAGTGCGAAGCAATTTCAAGCAAACTTTAAAATTATACAATTTTGGGAAAGATACAAAAACATGAGGGTGGGTCACGATTCAAAATATTTTTAATTCTTTAAATGCAACCCGCAATGTATTAGGGTATTTAGGAGCTGTGGAGCCGCCGTTCGCACAGGAGCAGGATCGGGATGGGGCCAGGCAGCAATGAAAAGAAATGGGGATAAGAGGGTAGAGAAATTGGGTGAGATCGAGCGGAACCGGGCGGGCAGGAAAGAACGAGGGTGGTCGAGAGAGAAGGACGGAAGGTCGGGGGAGTAGAAAGAGCGAGAAGGAGCGAGGTGAAGCGAGGTGGAGCGAGATAGAAAGAAATGACGTGGAGAGTAGTGTAGCGAGATGTAAAGAAACTTATTTCCATTTAACACATATATAATTAGTCTCTTTTCTATCTTCAAGATGACTGTAATTCCAATAATTCGAGTAAGTAAATAACCAAACAACGCCATGATTCTCATTAAAACTGTGAGATGAATTAGTCTGAAAATCCTACACTCTCCTTTTAGATAAAATATTTTTGTAATATATACGTAACAAAAATGAAAGAAAATGTAGTATCCAATTTGACAGTAGGATAATATCTGTAGCATTGGAACATTTTTTACTAATCCTGTGTATTATCGAAGTAGGATTTAAAGTCAAAGGCCCTTACAATAGCGCAAACACTTTTTAACACTGTCAAAACCATTCCCGTGACATTTCGTTTCAACGGGGAGGGATGTCATTCTCATTTGTTGTTTTTTCTCCAAGAAAAATCCATTTGTACTCAAAATGAGTGACTACGTCACTAAAAACAATAGTCTGAAAGTTTTAAGAGCAGGTATGATTAAGAAGATTTGTTGCATAAATGGATAAACTAGATATAGTAAAGAGTCCGCCGTTAAATGTACAACTGAACTCCAGTGAGCGCGTCTGTGTTGTATTTCTGTTTATCGCATCGAAGAACAGGCATGTGGCCCGCTCGCGCGTGGGCTGTATGGTGTTTCTCAAACACGGTATCACTGCTGTTGCGCATACTCATGAACGCTCGTCAGAGAGAGGGGGAGGAGAGAGAAAGAAAGATGGCAGTGCCTATGCTCTATGCTGTACACAATTTTTAATAAGATTACATTTTTAATAAGATTACAATTAACCATGGTTAATTGTAATTAACAAATAGTTGCAATAATTCATTAATAAAAATTGCAATTCAGCTTTAATTTTTCCATTCTCTTCTAATTAATTCCTTCGTCATTTTCAGAAAGGGGGTAGATTACCAGAGCGCTACACAAATTCTTAATTATATTTATTTTATTTTTTCTTTCATGCATTCTTTTATCATTGGTTGGCTCATTCATTCGTTCATTCATTCATTCATTCATTCATACGTTTTTCTATTCTTTTATTAGTTTTTTCAATAATTCATTTAATCTGTAGTCACTCTCTCCCACTCATTTCCACCCACTAGCTCACTCCCTCTCACTCTCATGCATTCATTTTTTGACACATGCATTCTCCAGCTACATCGTTCCTTCCATTTCCGACTCATTCACGCCGCATGAGATGTTCGCGGGCTGGTCAAGGTTTGCGCTCACCTGGTGACGGAAGATGACGCCCTCCTTGGCCAGCGCCTTCACCAGCAGCATGCTCTGCTGGTAGTGCACGGTGTCGTCGGCCGTGCCGTGGATCAGCAGAAACATCTTCTCGTTGAGGTTGCCCGCGTGCTTCGTCAAGTCCGCCTCGTCGTAGCCGCGGTAGTTGTCCGTCAGGTTGGGCGTGCCCATGTACCGCTCTGTGAACGCCGAGTCTGTGAACATCAGAGATTCAAGTATCATGAAATTAGATAATTGTTAGTTGAAATACTTTATTTGTTAATATTTTACGAGTAAAATATCTGTTACCTCACGCAGAACCCTGAACGGTGAAATCAATAAACGTGATTTCTTTAGGTTCTGGTGCGTAGTAGTACGTCCGGAGACGTAAGGGAAAGGATAGATATTTAATACATATGATTGGCATTAGTGATCCGATACCTCTGAGACATACTGAGATTCTGAAACTTATCTTTTTCTTGTTCATAAGGCGAAAAAGCAAATTGAAAATATTTAAATATAGACTCTGAAGTTTTGAACTAGTGAAGGTGACAGATAAGCGATTGCAGAACAGATTAGGAATATTGTGTTATGTTAAAGCGAAAACGTTTTTGGTTAGATTGAGAACAGTTTAAATATAAATGTGGTTAAATTAATCTCACAGTAATGGAAAAAACATCTTAAAAACGCTTGCTGGAGATATCTCGGAAGCCTTGGAAACGTTCCACACAATTTTTTCATTAATTTGTGGGGGCTAGCATTTTCTATTTTGTTATAGTCCATGCTTAAAATTAAATGTGTGATCGCATCACACACGTGTAATCTTAACTCTTAAGAAAGATACTAGATCGTATTGAGTTGATATGCTTTTGGAAAATGAAAGAAGAACATCTCATTCCTTTCGAGAAAAATTATCATTTGTACTTCTGAATCCCGTAAACGTAACTTTCAACAGAATCGATATTCTTTAAGGCAAGGAATATGCTAAATTCGACATTCAATGTAAAACCGAGATCTTAAAATATTCGCTAAGAAGAAAACAATTAAAAGTAAAAAATATGGAAGAATGAATACAGACAAGAGATTTTTAGCAAATGGAAAGAAAAAAATAAGAGGAAGTTCTGAGCTCTTGTTCCTAGAATTTTTACGTGAAGCGTACAAACATATTTGAGAACACACTAAATTAACACAAAACCGTATATTTAAAAAATAAAAATATATGAATGATTTATCATGATAAACTTTAACCAAATTGCCATAAATGGAAATGCTTTCGATTATTTTGGCACATTGCAATACCAAAAAAACGGTTTACTTTGAGCTAGCGGTACTTTGTCTTGGGCTAAAAATGACCGAACTATCTGTGCTACAAGGATGAGCATACCGTATAACTGGCGTTCCTGCAAATGCTCACAATTGATGAAGCTAGCCTATTTATATAAACAAAATTAGTGTATCTTTGTGATTCAAAATAACTGCCTTTTTGTAACCTCATATGATTATTTATAAGACGTAAAACAAACTACAAACCAAAAAGTTATGTGTACACTCTTTCGTTTTCCGCGACTATCTCCACAATCTTGAGTAAATCTACTAAAATTAATGCACCATTTTTGAAAATACAAACAAATTTCTAATAAATTAATTTTGATTCATTTAGGTAGTCTAATTAGATGTTGAATAATTGGATATCAACTTTATTTCTAGGCGTTTGCCGGGATTGAGCAATAATACAGTTGTACGTGATATACTTTTTATACAGTTATACTTTTTCAGTCCGCTTTCCTGGAGCTCTATCATCTTCCCCCATAAAAGCAGGTGTACCCCAAGGATTTGTTCTCTCTCCCGCACTATTTAATCTTTATACCGCTGATATACCATCCACCTCACACACCTCCATTTCACTGTTTGCTGATGATACCGCTATATATTCCTCAAACCTTGATATTACCACCGCACAAGAAGACCTGCAACATCACCTTTCTCAGTTCTCCGACTGGGCCAAGAAATGGCACATCCGGATAACTTCAGCAAAAAGTCAGGCCAAAATCTTCACACTCCACAGACCAAAAAATCCTCCCTCTCTCAAGTATAAAGGAGAAAATTTTTCTTGGCTCCCAAACAACAAGCCAGTTAAATATATAGGAGTAGTTTTTAATAGGAGGCTCAGTTGGAAATCAAATATTCTTCACAGAATAACTCTGGCCACCCGAAGAACGCTCCATACTCAAAAAGTCTTCACCCCTACGACTTCTTGTAGCTTCTTATCTATACCAATCAATGATTCGTCCAATATTATCCTATGCTTCTCCTATCTGGGCCTCAGTCAGCAAATCAAATATTAAAAAATGCATATTTTCCCAAATAACTTCCTCCGAACCATTACAATATCTCCCTGATTTGTACCTAACTCCCAATTGCTTAACGAACTCAGCATCATTTCGACCTCCATCCATTTCTCCATCCTATCCACTCGCTTCTACCTTAAAATTTCCCAGATTCCCTCTGCCGTACATTTCAAACTCGGAAATCAAAATCCTCACCACAACAGACAAAAGCGGAAACTACCGCGGCAGTTCTTCGACTCCTTCTGATCATCGTGTACCCGATGTGACTTTTCACATTCAATCCACGTACTCTGTGTATTTGTCTGTGAATATTGTTCCTTAAACGAGGCTAAAATAATTCATTGTACCCTCAAGTATCGTACTCGGCTGCTGGGGGCCTTCGGGCCAAGCAGAAATAAATGAACAAAAATTTGTACGTGGGAATGATTGTGGTAGCGACAATGATCGTAGTAAGGCGGAGTCAGGTTTGGTAGGGTGAGGGATGCAGGGCAGGATGAGGAAGGGCAGGGTGATATCGGGATCAACGAGGGAGAGGCAGGGCAGAGCGGGGGATGGGATGGTAAGCTTGGATAGGTTCATTATACACAGAATTAACTTTTTCTGTTCAATTGATATAATAATCATATATCAATCCCTTTCAGGCAAAGGCTTCCTATTCGAAAACAGGGGAGAGTACATCAGATGAGATAATTCTGATGATTATCTGATGATTACACTATTACAATTCTGAAGATAACAATCATCCAATAAATGACTGTAATTAATAAATACGCGGGAAGACTGGTGCTTCGTCTAGCCGTCAGTGTGTAGTTTTTGTAATCGCCACCAAGTATAGTACATAGAGACCTACAAATCGGACAAAGCAACCCGTTTTGTGGTAAGTGGCAGAAATTGGGCTACACGTCATTAGAATTCGTCGACTTGTGAACGCAAATCCTAGGTCAGAGGCGTGAAACGCAGTTAGTTTCAGCCGATTTGGGTCAGTGCACAGGACGGCGGCGCGGCGCCGCCCTCCCGGTTATCGGACCGTTTTCCGTGACGCGGCCTTCGCGGCGGTTTGGTGGCTGAGAAAGGCGGTATCCGCTTTCATGAGAAACCGCGTTTTACGCAAGCTATGGCAATGCACAACGAGCAGAAATGATTATTTTTAAAAAAAGCTGCTCTTTCCCGCGCCTTTCCATAGCAGATAACACGTCGTTAAGAGTGAAAAGTGTGAGGAAAGCGCAGACGCGAAATATTGGATTTAGATAAGAGTAAATATGTTCCTTCCTTATCGACCTATACATAACCGTGAGTAAAATTTCATAATTCTGTTGTCATTTTACGGTTTATTTACCGAGTTTTCGTTCATAATAATAGGAGCAGTCGAACAAAAACATGATCACGTTCTGTAGTTGCATAATTATATTACTGCGATGAAACTGATTAAATATTTAACTGGAAGGGTACCGTCTCTGTCCACGCGAAGACGTTCAATTTGAATATCAAAATTAAGACTCAAAATTGGTTATTAGATATTATTTTCTTTGTTCGTTAAAAATAAGAAAAATTCATAAAATAAACTGATGGTGCTGAAACAGCACCTTTCTTGCCAATATTTTCACGGTAAATTACGCAAAAAGTACTGAAATTTTTGAAAAATTGAACATGACTATATTTCAAAACCTTTCAAGGAGCAGATTTCATTAAAGGAAAAATCTCTATCTTTAATATTTTAGTTGTAGGAAGATTCCGAAAACATTTTGAACTTTTGAAATAAAAAAAAAAGTTATTAACGAACATCAGACCTACACCACTCGATTATACGTCCTTCTCACTAACCAACAACAAAATTGAATAAACTACAATGGAAAATTTAAAAAAAATAAAAAATGTCCCAGGGGCTTTACGTAATGAACCCCTAATATTAAAATATCAATTTCAAATTCCAAGGGTCGCGATATCCGCCAGATCGATGCGGGAATATCAATTTTGGAGAAAATCAGCTTGACGGTTTAGCCGCTAGCGTTGTTCACAGACGGACGAACAGAATGATAGAGGGAAAGACGTGTTGCCGTCATCCGAGTTTTTGACATCAAGTATCCACAAAACATGGATTCTGGCTATGCCATTTATTAGAGGAATTTTTCTAAATTTAGCAACTGGACGTACACAGTTTTTCGTTACCAGGGCCCGGTAATAAGAATTTTTCTGACGAAAATTCGCCGATTTTTCGCGCAGCATTACAATTTCTCTCTACTTCCTAGCGAGAAAGTAAAAATTGAAGGGAATTATTTTACAAGAATACAAAAGTAAAACTTCAATAGATGCGTTTGAAGATCATTCGCACTACGGAAGCGATGGCACGAAGCCAGCTCGTTTTGCCGTCAGGGTCACAACTGCTTGCAGCCGCTCAGCCAGCGTTTGCGTGTTTTCATTATTACTCATTGCAAACCTGTTTTCTTCGCAATACCTGATAGAAATTCAGAAATTATAAGTACTTTGTCTCCATTTCATTACTTCTATGCCTTGTCATTCAATGATTCAGGAAAATATCTTCATCAGAGTCATTTTCTGTACGCAAAAATTGCATAAAGACTATAGGAAAGTTCAACTTACTCGTGAATCCTGCTCAAATATTACAAATTCAAGAAAGCACTGCGGCAGAAAATACCGTCGGTGTTGAAAAGTGATACATCTCAAAAACCGTAATTTTTTCGATAAGTGAAGAAAAATGTTTATGAAATGGTATATTTTACTAATAAGAATTTCACCGTAGTTTTTACGACAGACAGTATATAGAATAAACACTATCTTTTATCACTAATAACGGACCCGCTCAGGATAAAACCGTTCTCCCGCGAAATGGCAAATTTTTAGATGCGTCACTTCTCTCGTGTAGCGACGGTATGTCGATTCAGATCCAACATTCACTTATATACCTAGATTAATAACAATAGAAATAGAACAATAGCTTTAAAGTGGTTCATATCATGAGAACTGATTTTTTAAACATTAATGAAATGTGATAAAACTAAAAATGAAAGCATATTTAAAAAAACCTACACTTATTCTACGAATGGCATTTCAAAAGCGAATTATACACATGGAAGACACAACTGGAATATATTTGTGCATCACTTAATATCAAAACTACTCATTTAATTTCAAAAATTTAGTACTTCTTGAAAATAATGTGTAAAATCCACTGACTACACTGACTACAATCCTCGATATCCTGTAATTCAGTTGACATACTTTCGCCAGCAGGCCATGATTAAAACTCGATTATAAAAATCTTCCTCCCTCTGAAGTGTACGTACACATTACGAACTCCTCTTTACACTTACCAATTACGAAAATGTAAAATTAATATCAGTATTGTAATTAACTATACCAGCTGTATACAGACAGTGGATTTTTGGAGGCCCCAGACATCAAATGCAGAATAATATGTAAACAAACTTCGGAAATTATTGCTGATCTTTTGAAATATGCATTTCTTCTCAGAACACTCGAGGACCCCGTACAGAAACTAGGGTGCTAAAGAATAGCACAGACTTTCCTGTATTAGTTTTCGATTTCCTTTGGTCTCGGCTAGCTATTTGGACTTCCCACATAACTCTTGCCAGCTGCCATCTTCTCCGCCAAGTATTTTTTTTCTTAATTTTTAGGTTTCCTAATTGTAGAACGGAAATATTATTTTAAGAATATTAAAACCTCAACCCAAATGGCAATTTTCTTTAAAAAAATTGAAACCGTTTTTTAGAAAATGGCGTTTAGGCGCTACTATGAATTTGAAATTCTTTTTCACAGACAATTTTTGAGTTTTCCAAAAACTTTATAAGAAGCCATTTGTAGCATTTAACTTACATACACAATAGGGTTTACTCATGGCTGAAAATGTGCGTATTAAGGGCGTGAGAGTGTTCTTACAAGAAATTTAGAGAAACAATTTTGAGCGGTATTTGAGAAAATGGGTGCTTCATGTAACGTCATACCTTCACGTTTTGAACAGTTTTTCAAAATCGCGGCGTCTCGAGTGGAACCAGATTGGCTGGGGAATTTCCATTTTTAAAAAATCGTATGTACTGTTTAGTGGCAAGAGAAGCTCACAGACTGACAGATGGACGGCAAGACAGACATGATGGTTTAAAAAACACACCTTTTCGGTTTCAGGGGACCCCAAAACGTGTATTTTCGTTGAAATCTCAAAATCGATTTTCCGCAGCATTACATAACTTTCCCTATACTACTTATATTACTCCGTATATACGTATGTATATGAGAAATAAAAATAGAAAACTATTTTCTTCGCAAAATGGTGGTGAAGTCCTTATTAAGTTATTAAACAATTAACACGAAAAAGTATAAAAGGAGAAAACTAAGAGCATTAATATTGTTAATTAGTTAAACTTTTTATAATATTCTTTTTGATTTTGGCAATGTAATAAATCATAACGCCTATGCACACTCTAAGAAATGTACTATAATTTTCGGTATCAGGGCTAATAGGGTTATGCACCTCTGAACTAGAAGATAAATGAAAAAAATTGAGTTACGTACGTATTTGCTCGGTAAGGCCTATGTCTTAGAACATTTCCGTGTTTATTATATAAAAACGTTTTCACAGAGTGGTTACACATGCATTACCACGATACCCTTGTTTTATAATGTATGTATGTGTGCTTCTCAACAACTCCTTCCACTAGATTAATGTCATAACAAATCAGCGTATCTCTCTCAAGGGAGTGAACGCATTTCTTGAATACCACCGAAGAATTTTTACTTTGCACTTACTTTCAAATAATTCGTCCGCAATTTCCATAATTCGAGCTTAATTACAGCGCTCGGATATCTAATCACGCATTTCCATTCTACCAGCCGGATTTGCGTCACACTGATACGCGCTCCCCCTTTTTTTAAAGGAAGTTGTGGGGCCACTCCTAACAACATTATTCTTCCGCAGATCGCTTACACCCAATGCGTATAGTCTACCCATGTTTTAGAAACCGGGGCTGTTTTGTGGCATTGGGAAAAGGTATCTGAATATTGTTAGCAAAAGAAAAGGGGACAGGGAAGAAAAAAACACTGAATATTGAGTGCTTCACTAGCTACTAGATAGAGGAACTAGGAACCTAGGACTTACGAGGAACCTATAACTTAAAAGCTCTAAGCACAGTTTTCCTCTTCAATTTTTAAAATCGATCGTTTAAAATCGACCACCTATTCTCTTCAGTGCGTCGATGACTCCGTGACCATTGCTATAAATCATTTTCATACTTTATTACTTTATTTGTCATTTATTTTTGGTGTTTATTTCAATAACATAGAAATTATTATTAAGCGAGATTTTACAATTCTACTGAGCGTTTCTCGCACTCTAAACGTCATAGCTTGTTATTCGACAGACATCTTTTTCTATTATTTATTGTCGTATCGATGACGGTCCTTTATAATTTCTTCGAACTATACTGTTTTCCTCTTTCGACAGGAATCCACACAAAGAGTGTATTTACTTTCCCGAATAATACGTATATACACAGTAATTCGTAGTATAGGGGAAGCTATGTAATGCTGCGGAAAATCGATTTCAAGATTTCAACGGAAATACACGTTTTGGGGTCCCTTGATACCGAAAAAGTGTTTTTTTCAAAATGTCCGTCCGCCCATCGGTCTGTCTGTGTGTTTGTCTGCCTGTCCGTCCGTCTGTGAACGCAACTAGCCGTTTTTTCAATTTTTTTTCAAAGCCTAAACATTTTTTTTTCAAATTGAGAAACCATCGTCCATCGGGCTCGAGTCGAAGCTTTGAGATTTTGAAAATCATTGTTTAAAATTTGGCTATTCTTTGCATGAAGCCCCTAGCACATTTTAAAAATATTCTCAAAAACGGCTTCACATTTTTTCTTTAAATTTCTTGCAAAAATAGAGTAAAATACACTTATAAATGTGGCATAGATACGAATTTCAGGGTTAACGCTGAAATTTAGAATATTTAAAAAAAATTGAAATTTTTCGGACGTCTTCCCACAACTACAAAATTGAAGGCAGAGATTTTTCCTTTAAATAGAATTTGTTCACCATTTATGCAATTTTTTAAAAATTTTAAATGTTTTCGCCCAATACTGCATGCAACATGTGCAATTTTATAAAATAAAAAAATAAGATTTTCTCAAAAGAGGTTTCAATTTTTTTAAACTTTTGGTACGGATAGTGCTAAATGCACTGTATAAGATGACATACGAGTAAACATCATATTGCTCTATCCTTTTGTTTTTTCAAAATTTACAAAAAATATTTTTGGACATGTCTGTCACGCCGTTAATACTTACATTAGCGGTAATTTGTTCACATTATTGCATTTATGAGTACATGTGCTTTAAATAATGTCATATAAATTTCCTCGAAAACACACATGCTTTCTGTGAAATATACCTCAAAATTCCGAATTTTCAGAAACATTCGAACGACATTTTCTCAGAAATGGCAACAATGTTTTTCTTCAGTCTTTTTGAACGGATAGTGCTAATTGCACTCATATGCCGTAAAGTAAATTTTTTTGATTTTTCAAAAATAACGCAAATGTATTTTTTAAGATCTTTCACGCCGTTAATATGCACATTTCGACCAATTTGTAAACATTGTATTTGTGAGTTAAAAACGGCTTGAAATTTTTCAAAGAAAATTGCCATTTAGGACGAGGTTTTACTGTTCTTTAACATTCTTAAAATAATATTTTTGTTCTACTATTTGGAATCCGAAAAATTGTGAAAATTTCAAAAAAAAATGTACTTTGAGCAGCGATAGATGGCAGGTGGAAAGAGTATATGGCAAGTCCGCATAGCTAGCTGAGACCAAAGGAAATAGAAAACTAATACGGGAAAGTCTGTGTCATTCTGTAGCAGCACTAGTTATGTATGAAACTAATGCATGCTTTCTTCGAGTATTCATGCACACGATTGGTTAAAATACGCCTGTAAAATATCATTGTCGCTTAATCTAAAACTTTTCTAATTTAATGACTCAATAGAAAAAACCTCCAGTACCAGCTGGCTTGTTTTCTTTCATTTTTCGAATCTTGTATAACTTATTGTGTTGTGATACTTAACAGAGACTATGATTCTACGACTATTGTAACATGGAAATAGAGCTTTATTAAAACGAAAACATTGATAATTTATATTACATTGTTTTCCGGTGATACGATCTATGATGACACGATTTGGCATTTGACATTCATAATATATCATATCATTCGGCATTCAAAAAACGAATTAATCGAAATTTGAATTGAAGTCATCATCAAATAAATTAAGCCTAAAGGTATGAAGACTGTAGTGTAGTTCATGCTTTATTTTGATCTAATATGCAGATTGAATAAAGGTTGAATTGTTTACTTCTCAAGTAATATTTGACGTAAAAATACGTAAACTGTGAAACAAATGCAATGCTGTTACAATATAAAAAATATTGCCATTTGTGCATCTACAGTATTGTTCTTGTAATTCAATGTTTTACAACCCGTTCTTAGAATTGACTAAATGTATATTCCGAAACGTCAGCAAACTATGTTTTAATATCTAAAATCACTCCGACCATATCACTCCGATCTACATTTCCTATTGTTTTATTTTTCTAATACATATATATATATTCTAACCGAACGAATACTATCGTAGCCACCCAGTACCTATCTGTACACTCCAGGTGCTTTAAGCACGTCGATAAGATATTATGCTCGTGAAGCGAGCTTAGAATCTCAGGAAGCAGGATCTTTGGGGTACGAGAAAGGTCTGAACCCTCGACACAATAAAAGTCACACAAATAACACAAACGAGCATATAATTCTCTTAAAATTTGGTGGTATGAACTGATGATAATGGAAAACAAATCACACATATAATTACACTTCCAAAGAATGATTGAATGAACACAAACAAGCAACTTTTTTACAACCTATTCAGCACGTGAATATTTGATTTCGTTTGGAACTGATTTTCTGGATTAATTACTTTAAACCTAATCACACATAGAATTTACACTTCCAAATGATTGAGTGAACACAACTAAGCAACTTTCTACAGCTTATTCAACACATGAAACACTTAGTTTCGTTTATAACTCACTTTCTGAATTAATTACTTTAAACCAGTACTGGGATTCCCTTTGAAAATTTACCACGTCTAAATTGAACTTACTCTAATTACAATTGTTTGTGATACTAATTCTAATTTACAGTTTCTTGCCTTTTAAAATTTTACATTCAATAATTGACTTGTGGGCAAGCGCACTACTCTTAATTACTCCGTAAATTACAAATGCTGGTAACAGAATAATAACTGCTACTCTAGAACGGTTAAAGGCAAGCACTTTATGCATTAAATCTCCCACTCCAAGCTACAAATTATGAATATCCGTGTCCTCAAATTTTAACACGTTTGATACTGTCCTATTTCCCTGCCGTCGTGAACTTGACCTAATTCAGCTTTACGGGTTACCTCGATATTGTCCGCCTTTCAACCTTGAACAGCGTGTTGCGCCCCGCACCACGATGCTCGAGTTCGATGTACTGCGTTGCTCTCGCCGTCCTTCTGCTCAATCGTCGTTTTCTCGGCTGATTCGCGTACTCTTGCGTCTTCACTAACCAATTTATTCTCCTCCCACGGCTGCTATCGCCTCCAATTACGCCCAATTTACAGAAATGTCCCTTGCACTTCCTAACTGCGAGTGCAAGTACGTCGCTCGTTCCTAACTTTATTCAAATAATTAAGAACTTTCAGAGCTTTCTGAGAAACGGGCACACTTCTACTTTCCGCGTTATTTAATAGCAGAATATTTCCCTAACTCCTGACTATTGCGCGGATGACTAGCTAGACGTTTTGTAACGCCGTACACTCCTATTCTACAGAGTCGTTGCGGCAATTTCTAGCTAATCTAATGCTCCTATCAAATCTGCACACTTGCCAAGCGGTGTCTTGCGTGAAGAGCTGCAGACCTGACGCGTACCAGCAGAAGAGATGTTGCTTCCAGGCGAGATGTCGGCGACAAAAGAGACCTTTCCATCAACGCGTCAGCCTATATATTAGCGCTGCGCTGGGGAAATTCTGAGCGGGTACTCAGAAGGGGGGGTAATTTCTCCTACTTCACTCCTTTCAGGAAAAACGTGACTCCAAAGTTTGTGGCTGCTAGTGCGAGCAACGGATACCAGGCTGCGCGTTTTGCTACACAGGTATTCGACTGCTCTTCTCGCCGTCTATGAGCGTGTACGCCGACGAAACTGTGGCGTGACGGGGTGTATAATCCCGTCTCGGCACATTGCCCCCTCCTTTTCTTCTTAAGATTTTTTTCGGTGTCGAAACAAAATCTTAAGTTGCTTCTGCCGCTTCCTTCCTTCTGCTGCGTTCTCTACTTCATCTGTCGCTTTCGTTACTACCTCTGCTTTTCTCACTTCATCTTCCGTTTTCCTTGTTTCTTCTCCCATTTTCCTTGCTTCTACCGCTTTCCCTACTTCTTTTACCGCTTTTATTACTTCTCCTACCAAAATTGGATTGATGTGCACCGTAATCGCTTTCCTAATTATTCCTTCTCGGATCATCTCGTTCATTACCTCTCTCACTTCGTCATGGTAGGCTATGGGGATGGGATAATTCTTCGCTTTAAATGGTCGCAAGTCCGTTAACTTGATCTGAAGCTCATACCCCTTTATCAGTTCGTTGTGATTTTTGAAGACATCTTTGACGCTTATCAACATTTCGTACAATGCATTTTTCTGATCAACCCTCAATTTTTCTTGCTCCATTACTTTCTTCCTTATTTCTTCCTTTATTTCATTCTCCTCCATTTGCACGCTACACATTCCGACTTCTGCGAATTCTTCTGATTCGACTCTCTCGTCTTCCTGTGCGTTTTGCGCCTTTTTATTTTCATCTTCCTCCATTTCTACGCGACACATTTCGATTTCGGCGAATTCTTCCGATTCGTCTCCCTCATCTGCCTGTGTATTTCGCGCCTCTTCACTTTCACTTTCCTCCCAAACATTTTTTTCCGTTGATCAGAACTTGCTTTTCTCCCATGTCGATAACAACGCCATGTTCCGCCAAGAAATCCATTCCGATAATCAATGGGTAAATTAATTTCTTCACCACCAAACAAATTATATCAAACTTTCTTCCTCTAATTGTTACTTCTACCATTACTTGTTTTCTTACTGGACAAGATTTCCGCCCCCATGCATCTACCATACGAGTATTATTGGTTGGTAATTCCAAGACGTTTATTTTCTTGCTTATTAATTCTTCATATAATTCCTCCGAGATCACAGATTTGATTGATCCGGTGTCTACCAATGCCTTGCTATGCACACCAGCGCAATTAATTTCTATTACGGGACATTTCTCCCCTTTTCTTGGCTTCCAGTTCTCCCATAAATTTTCTCCATTATTTGTTATTCGGTTCGCAGTTATAGGGATCGCGTGTTTGGCGTAAATTTTGTTCGATTTGGGACCCCCTTTCAACTCGAACTTGGCGAGTTTCCCGGTCCCGTTTGATTTCTAGTACCGTTTTCGACTCGCGGACTCCGCGACCTTGCGCGCTGAAAGCTGTGCGCATTTCTGCTCGTACTCGGTTGTTCGCCACTGTGACCTTGACTGCGCAGCTCTCCGTTCGCCGTTTCTCCGTTCCGCGTCCTCGCGTCCTGTCCATGTTGTCGCGAATCACCTTTATTCTTGCTTCCTCCTTTCTTCGGTGAAGAAACTACCGTATCTTGGACAACTTGCATCGCGTTGATATTGGATTTGGTCGTCTTTGGTGTCTGGTTCATGTTTGCAAACGTCAAATCATAGTTGCCTAATAAAACTTGAAATTTATCCACGTCTTTTATATCAACGCTTCGCAATAGATTCTGGATGCTTAACGGGAAATGTCTCGTGAGAATGCAAATTATTTCTTCGTCCGGCACTGGAGGAGAGCACATTTTCAATGCTGCTATTTTTCGTGCCGCGTAGTCTCGCATGGTTCCGCTAGCATTACGGTAATACCCACTCATTAACGAAATTTTGAAATTCATCTGCTGTTCCTTTCCCCAGTAACGGTCTAGGAACCTCACTACGAATTCTTCAAATGAATTTGGCATTGGGCATAATGTTTCTAGCCACGCCTTTGCATTGCCTTCTAATGCTTGATGCAATAACAAAGTTTTGTGTGCTTCGCGGACATTTGAAAGCACGAAAAAGCTCTGTAGCGCTTTAACAAACGCGTTCGGAATCTCGCTTGGATGCCCTGAGAATTTAAGCGATGCTGGTATGTTAATATTGCTTCCACGGCATGCTCCCCCTCCATCTACTTTACTTTCTGCTATTTCCCGCAATTCCTGAATCTTGCGTTCTTGTTCTACTAATTTCTGCATTACTTGTTCTTCGACCTGGCGCTTTGTATCCGCACTTATTTCCGTAACCTTGCCGCGTACTTCCTTGACTTCATTTTGTATTTGTCCAAACCGTGCCCTATTCTCTTCATCTTTCTTTTCGATTTCCGTAGACATCGAATCAATTCTCGCTCCGACTTCTGCGTGCTTTTCCTCAATTAATTGAGTGCATGTTGCTACTTGCACCGCGATCTCTCCCCGAAGCTCGTCGCATTTACCCACTACTTCAGACATTATGGATTGTTGGAACTGCTCGAATTTTTCATTGAAAACCGTGGTCTGGTCGTCAATTTTCTCGGCTAGTTTTTGCGACTGTTCTTTAGTTTCCGCCGCTAATTTTTGCACTATTTCTTTAGTTTCTTCGGATAATTTTCGCCCTTGTTCCTCCGATTTTCGCGACTGTTCTTGAAGTTCTACCGCTACTTTTTGCGACTCGTCCTTAATTTCAGCTAATTTCTGCGACTGTTCTTTGATGTCTCCGGATAAATCTCGCCTTAGATTTTCTACTTGTATTCCGATCTGTCGCGCAAAATTCCCTAATAACGCCTGCATTAATGTTTGCATCGTCTGTTCTTCCGTGCGTTGCGACGGTTGCTCTGGCGTAGTTTCGGCTGATTCGGTGCGATCCGCGGTCGGCTCACGTACTTCATCTGCCTCGTGTAACCCTAAATTTTGCATCCTACGAAGTACCTCGTCCCCCGCGTCGCCCTCACTGTCCTCGTCGCTCCTAATTTGTCTTGGTTCCCTATATTCCTGACTGCCTGCCATTCTAGTGCTTTGCGTTGCCTTTTACCTTTCTAACAATACAAAATGCACTTCCCTTCCAAAATCACAACACAATACACTATATAACACTTCACTGTACACACAAAAAAAAACACTTGCTGAAAAAGAATACAGTACACAGCCAAACAAATACCACAAAATGCTCGTTTATTGTGTCTAGGGTTCACCTTTGCTTACTTGATTTCAATCGATCGCTGCCGCATGTAATGGGCACCCAAATATCTAACCGGCCCTCACTTGCACCATTCGACGATTTCAATCGATCGCTGCCCCACGTTGGGCGCCAAAATATCTAACCGAACGAATACTATCGTAGCCACCCAGTACCTATCTGTACACTCCAGGTGCTTTAAGCACGTCGATAAGATATTATGCTCGTGAAGCGAGCTTAGAATCTCAGGAAGCAGGATCTTTGGGGTACGAGAAAGGTCTGAACCCTCGACACAATAAAAGTCACACAAATAACACAAACGAGCATATAATTCTCTTAAAATTTGGTGGTATGAACTGATGATAATGGAAAACAAATCACACATATAATTACACTTCCAAAGAATGATTGAATGAACACAAACAAGCAACTTTTTTACAACCTATTCAGCACGTGAATATTTGATTTCGTTTGGAACTGATTTTCTGGATTAATTACTTTAAACCTAATCACACATAGAATTTACACTTCCAAATGATTGAGTGAACACAACTAAGCAACTTTCTACAGCTTATTCAACACATGAAACACTTAGTTTCGTTTATAACTCACTTTCTGAATTAATTACTTTAAACCAGTACTGGGATTCCCTTTGAAAATTTACCACGTCTAAATTGAACTTACTCTAATTACAATTGTTTGTGATACTAATTCTAATTTACAGTTTCTTGCCTTTTAAAATTTTACATTCAATAATTGACTTGTGGGCAAGCGCACTACTCTTAATTACTCCGTAAATTACAAATGCTGGTAACAGAATAATAACTGCTACTCTAGAACGGTTAAAGGCAAGCACTTTATGCATTAAATCTCCCACTCCAAGCTACAAATTATGAATATCCGTGTCCTCAAATTTTAACACGTTTGATACTGTCCTATTTCCCTGCCGTCGTGAACTTGACCTAATTCAGCTTTACGGGTTACCTCGATATTGTCCGCCTTTCAACCTTGAACAGCGTGTTGCGCCCCGCACCACGATGCTCGAGTTCGATGTACTGCGTTGCTCTCGCCGTCCTTCTGCTCAATCGTCGTTTTCTCGGCTGATTCGCGTACTCTTGCGTCTTCACTAACCAATTTATTCTCCTCCCACGGCTGCTATCGCCTCCAATTACGCCCAATTTACAGAAATGTCCCTTGCACTTCCTAACTGCGAGTGCAAGTACGTCGCTCGTTCCTAACTTTATTCAAATAATTAAGAACTTTCAGAGCTTTCTGAGAAACGGGCACACTTCTACTTTCCGCGTTATTTAATAGCAGAATATTTCCCTAACTCCTGACTATTGCGCGGATGACTAGCTAGACGTTTTGTAACGCCGTACACTCCTATTCTACAGAGTCGTTGCGGCAATTTCTAGCTAATCTAATGCTCCTATCAAATCTGCACACTTGCCAAGCGGTGTCTTGCGTGAAGAGCTGCAGACCTGACGCGTACCAGCAGAAGAGATGTTGCTTCCAGGCGAGATGTCGGCGACAAAAGAGACCTTTCCATCAACGCGTCAGCCTATATATTAGCGCTGCGCTGGGGAAATTCTGAGCGGGTACTCAGAAGGGGGGGTAATTTCTCCTACTTCACTCCTTTCAGGAAAAACGTGACTCCAAAGTTTGTGGCTGCTAGTGCGAGCAACGGATACCAGGCTGCGCGTTTTGCTACACAGGTATTCGACTGCTCTTCTCGCCGTCTATGAGCGTGTACGCCGACGAAACTGTGGCGTGACGGGGTGTATAATCCCGTCTCGGCACAATATATATATATATATATATATATATATATATATATATATATATATATATATATAATGTAAATCAATGTTTGTTAGTTCGTTCTTAATGCGCCACTGTACCATTAACACGATTGCGATAAAACTTTGCCAATTTATTGCTTGCACTTGTGGGAAGCATATAGGCATAGTACGAGTACAATTATTGCAACTTTGCTAAATGGCACTACATTTTAATGCAATTCACAATGCACCTGAACATCACTGTTGCTCAGAGTCTCCAGGTGACGTGGGTCGATTCAGAGAAGGACAGCGGGAGCGGGTGGTGCAAGAATGAGAGAGAAAAGGGAAAAGAGAGAATGAAAGAGAGAAAAAGAGTGAGAGGGAAAAGAGAGGGGAAAGAGAGGGAAAGAGCGAAAGTGAGAGAGAGAGAGAAAGTGAGAGAAAATAGAGGGAAAGGGAGAGTGGGAAAGAGAGAGGGAAAGAGAGAAAATAGAGGAGAAAGAGAGAGGAGAAAGAGAGAGGAAAAAATAAAGAGGGAAGGAGAAAGAGAAGGAAAGAGAGGGAAAGAGAAAGAGAGAATGAGGGGGGAATTAGTTAAGTAAGAACAAGAACATTATAACTCTTTCAAAATTTAAACGTTACCACAAATATTTCTTCTGCGGCAGCAACGGGTACCAGCTAGTTTTGGAATTTCTAATAAAGTATTCCGTCTAATTCTATTCCTTTTTATTTTATTTTTCACTAATAGATTCCTTCTACGTCCCATTTTTATTAACGTGTCTTTTACACCTGTCTTCTTATTTTTTTATCGAATAGAACACACGAAGTTTGACCCTACTGTGTCGCAGCTGCGGTTAATTGACTGGTTTGTACTAGTTTGTAGCCTTTTTTCGTGAGACGTTAATTTCCGCTGCTCTGTATTGCAGAGGCGCCCGTCTACGTCGGGGGCGTCCCTCGTTCGTGCTGCCTTCAATCTGGGCGCCGCCGCTGGACGCCGCGTGGCAACGGCCGCGCCGGGGCGGCCGGCGCAGGGAGGCAGCGCAGAGAGGCAGCGCAGAGGGCGCGGAGCGAAGCGGCGCGGCGCGCCCCTCGCCAGCGCTCCCGCGCCGCCTCCCGCTCGCTTTCGCGTTCACATCACGCTCCGCACTCGGCCTCGGCTGCGGGGGCGGGGCCCGGGGCGTCGGTGGCGGAGGCGGGCGCGTGGGTGGGTGAGGGGGGGGGGGGCAGCGGCCGGCCGGCGCAGTGTCCACGCGGCGCCTCCGCCGCCGCTCGCGGCAACTGTGATTGCGGCGGCAGCGGAGGCGACGGCTGTGGCTGCGCGGGCGGCGACGTGGCAGGGGAGGGGAAGGGGGGCCGTCGCGGTCGCGTGGAGGCAGCGGATGCAGCGAGAGCGACGTCGGGGTTGGCGCTGCAGTGGCGAGGCAATTAGCGAATTGCTGCTGACGGAGGGTGACGGTGGCCACTGTGGTGGGTTGCGGCGGGACGGAATTGCGAGCGGTTCGGAGAGAGCGTGTCGCTCGGCGAGGAAAGCACCAACAATTAATAAGAACTAGGCAACGGGTTGATCATGAGTGCAATGCACTCGTATAGAGAGAACATCAATTTCATAGCGTAGTAGGATGTGTTTACAATGAGAACAAAAAAGTCAGAAAAGGTGAAATTAGTAAGGAGACTAGAAAATTAGACCAGCGGAACAAACAATGGCGGCAAATATTTCACGCTGGAACAAATGCTAATAGCACTCAAAATTTTCGATGTAATTTTCAAGTGTAATGACAAAAATTTCCTGAACTTTTAATTTTCGACACTTGAATCCAGACGCTTCAAAGCAGAGTATACAATATAATTGAGTCTTAATAGTCTATTATCTAAGTAAATCCCGAACTGTTATTGGAGAAACATTTTCAAGAATTGAACTTCCTAATGACGAGAGAGGACTTTCCGCGAAGGACTGTTCTTGTTGTTGGTTGTTCATAGAGTGATAATAGAACTTTGGCCAACACGATGTTGATGCGTGTACAGCACGGCATGGTACTTCAAAAATCGAAAAAAAATGGCTTTAGAGGAATGAGATAATTAAAAGATTCAAAATTGCTTATCACTTTACAGACTCATACAAAAAGTAAAGACAAAAATTATCCCTTTTCATTATCACTTTTATTTTGTTAATTATGTAAGCGACGATTTTTGAGTCATCTTTTCAGCAGTATAAAGGTAAAGTATGTCAGTCATGAAAGTAAGGCACACTAAAGTAAATTCCTTCGGAGAAATAAAATGTTCATAATTTGAATTGCAAAATCGCAAAGTTAAATACTTTGTTTTCTTGTTCCCTTTAGAGTTCAATATGAGATGAATCCAGTAAATGTAAAGAACGGAAAAAGGAGCCAGAAGTGCAGGATGAAAGAGGGGCGTATCTAGTTAAACTATAGTCCAAGGGAAACAATAAATTTGAGTCCCTATCCAGCTAAGTTCCTCGCCTATATACTAAAATAAAACAAAATTAAATAAATTACTCATGTAAAATTCCGAGTAAGACCTTCATTTACAAGATAATACAATAACATCATTATGCATACCACGGCAAAGTAACTCCACGACCACTGAATTTAAACAAAGTAGTCTTACATCCATAATCTACAAGGTAATAAAATTTTGTATTAATTTGCATACCAACCGTGTAAATAATTTCCGTAAAAATTAAATCAATATATTTTAAAATATTTATTGAAGAAATTTTCATTTGCTGCGACTGCAGCGAAAATAATAAACACAGAAATAAGATTTTCCTAAATCAACATCCCCTTGACAGTGTACTAAATAAACAAATAAAAACGGCGTACGATACGAAAATATTACGACTAAGTTCAATACATTACAAGAGTTGTTTTATTAAAGGATGGTATATATTTCCGCTTAGTTCGTGTAAAAAGTATATTCCGGAATTGTTTTTACAAACGAGTACAACAAAATCTACTTCATTCGTGAATCAATAAACACAAATACATATAAATTTACAAAATAAAATGAAATGTAGATTGCAGTGAGAGATAAAATGAAATGTAGATTGCAGATTGTAGATTGCTACCCATCGTTTCTTTCATGGCAATGCTATATGTATCTGTTTGGTTTTGGGGTTGATTAGCCGACTTTGCCGGCTCTCTAATGATGTACCCCATGCCTGGGGGCGAGCTGAATTTCATGCTTGGGGTAAGAGAGAGACATGTGGCAAGCATAACGTATTCCTTCATCGTAACTAGCAAACTCCGCTTGCCTGGGCTTTTCTTC